>CM040119.1:305446908-306046908 GCA_022559845.1 Amorphophallus konjac
GAGACAAAGAGACCAACAAACCAGGTCAGCTCCCGACACCCCGTCAGCACTGACGAAGAAAAGAGGAGACAAACAAGTCATGTCGGCTCCCGACACCCCGGCGGCACCGACGATGAGAAAAAGAGGCCAGCACACCCGCGGGCACCGCCCGGCTCATCCTTCGCATGCGCTACCTGTGGGTGGGGGGCATTTGTGGACACCAAAAAATTACACACCCAGATATCCTGCTCGGCCTAGCATCAACAACGGCACCGAGTGAGGAAGCCCCGGAGGGGCTGGTCATCCGGACTCCCCAAATATGCACACTGCCGTGAAGCCGTCTCCGGAGTCACGACAGTGAAGAGAAATCAACCACCAAGAGCCCCCACAATCCATGGGCCTCGAAGAAAATTAAATAGGCCACAACTCATGCTCACAATGGGCTCAGAACTGCCCCTTTTGGGCCTTCAACGGCACGCCCTTTGGCCCTGCAGCGGTACGCCCCTGGGCCCTTCAGCGGCACACCCCATGTGCCTTCAGCGGCACTCTATTTTAAGCCTTCAATGGCACACTATTTCGGGCCTTCAACGGCACACTATTTTAAGCCTTCAACGACACACTATTTCGGGCCTTCAACGGCACACTATTTTAAGCCTTCAACGGCACACTATCTCAGGCCTTCAACAGCACGCTATTTCAAGCCTTCAACGGCATACCATTTCAAGCCTTCAGCGGCACACTTCTTGAGCCCGCCAGCGGCACAGCGTGAAGGCATTTCAACGGAACGACGTGACGCCCATGCCCTACGTATCCTTGGCGCGCAGTGAGCTGTCTGAGGTGTCAACCAGAGGTTGGGCCACGCAGGCTACTCCCCTGACATCCAGGACGGGGGAAGTCAGTCCCCATCATGACCAGCCGCTTCCTGCCTCCAACTGCCGTGCTCGAGGGTTCCCGCTGCTGTGAGTATAAAACCACTCCCATTCCGGTGAAGAAGGAGAGAAGAGGCCCATACACAGAGGACCGGCACACGGAGAAGAGACCCACAGACAGAGAAGAACAGACACAGAGCCACCTACGAGAAGAAGGAAAAGAGAGAGGAAAAGGGAGAGGGCTCCGGCGTGGAGTCTTCCGACGACCACCAGGCAAGGAAAAGAGAGTAAGAGAGAGAGAGAGCTGGATGTAATAGGAGAAGGTGGGAGAAAGAGCAGTGGACGGTCGCCCCTGCTTCGATCCCCAACACTTCCTCTTCTTTTGTTCCTTTTTCTCCCTCTCCGTTCTTTTGTTCTTTAGTTTTCTTTCTTGCCTGTAGCCTTAGCTCGGGCATGCTTTGTAATGCATACGGACGGCTACGGCCCTTTATTCCTCATGAATGAAGATCGTCCTCCTTAGTGGGTTTCCTCTTTGTCTCGGTGTTTTGGGCCACAGTGCGTTTGATCGTCTTTCCTTTCACTTTCCGGTGTTTGTGTACATCCCTCATGCCGACGGTTTCCTCCGGATGTGGCATCATCTTGAATGGTTTGAGATCGCGAACCTCCTCCTGTAAAGCCCAATGCCTTCATCTGTGCCTGCCCCCCCCCCTTCTCCAGTACACCCTGTCCAGTCTTAGAGGTCTTCGGCTCGTTGTTTTCCCCGTGTTTTCTGAGGTTTTATTAAGGTGTTGCCGCCCTCGGGCGCCCACCTCCAGTTGTCGGGTTCCGCCACTCCATGTGGGCGCGTTCCCTTTATCTCCCTTACGCTCGGGTCAAGAGGAGATGCTGCCGAATTTTTGTTAGAAAATAACAAGACGTTAAAAGGTAAAAAGGATGCAACAAACAAATGGGATAATAAATACACATTAAAAGATAACAAAAGTAACAAATAAATAGAGCAACAACAGATTGCAAGAAGAAGGAGAAAAGATTTGTATAAAACTACGCAAAAATCAAAGAAAAGAAAAAAGAAAAGCCTTAAAAATAAGTAACAGAGGAGTGGGCCTTCATCGGCATGTCTATCCCAGCCTTCGCCGGTACGCCCTCTACCCTCGTTGGCTGGTACACCTCTAACCTTCCTTCAGCGGTACGCTCTAACAACCCTTCAACGACACACCTTCTCGGCCCTTCAGCGGCACACTCCTCTCACCCTCCGAAGTGGAACACAATGTATAGACTTGGCAGATTGATGCGCGAACACAGCAACAAGTAATGTACAGACTTTGAGCTGGCCAACGTATAGACTTTGAGCTGTACAGACTTTGAGCTGGCCAATGTACAGACTTTGAGCTGGCCAACGTATAGACTTTGAGCTGTACAGACTTTGAGCTGGCCAATGTACAGACTTTGAGCTGGCCAATGTATAGACTTTGAGCTGTACAGACTTTGAGCTGGCCAATGCATAGACTTTGAGCTGATGAATGCAGCCAATGGACAACGTACAGACTTTGAGCTGGCCAATGTATAGACTTTGAGCTGCAGCCAATGGACAACGTACAGACTTTGAGCTGGCCAATGTATAGACTTTGAGCTGCAGCCAACAGACAACGTACAGACTTTGAGCTGGCCAATGTATAGACTTTGAGCTGCAGCCAATGGACAACGTACAGACTTTGAGCTGGCTAATGTATAGACTTTGAGCTGCAGCCAATGGACAATGTATAGACTTTGAGCTGGCCAATGTATAGACTTTGAGCTGCAGCCAATGGACCATGTGTAGACTTTGACCAGCCAATGTATAGACTTTGAGCTGATGAATGCAGCCAATGTATAGGCTTTGGGCTGACGAATGTACAGACTTTGCGTTGCGGTGACCAGCCAATGTGCTCCTTCACCGGTACACTATCTGTGGGCTTCCCCGGCACACTCTCTTGGCGCTTCTCCAGTGCGCCCTTGGGACACCATGCGCCACCCTTCCCCTCCTTCGCCGGTACAGTCTCCAGCCAGCACCCCAGCGGTACACCTCCTTCAGCCCTCCAGCGGCAACCCCCTTTTAAGCCCTTCAACGGCACACATCTTCAGCCCTTCGCCGGCACACTTTTCTGCCCACCTTTCTTCAGCGGTACACCCCCTTTAGCCCCCTTTTTAACCCGCCAAGGGCCAACTCTCCCCCCAAAGAAAAAAATACATGTATATATGTACATATGGGCATATAATGGCAGCACTAACAAGCTAGTAAAAAACATGATGAGTAAATAAGCCTGAACAGATCCGTATAAAAAAAATGAATGAAATGAATGAAATAAGTGACAATAATAATAATAATTATAATAAATGTAATAATGACAAAAAGCAAGATGAGGGAAAGCACCCGGAACAGATACGGAAAGAGGGATAAGCAACGGAGTAATAAGAACAATAATGATAAAATAATATAAGGTATTACTAATTCCAATCGCAGCCCCGTCTCTCCCACGACCCGGCACTGAAGGAACAATAATGCCGCCCTCTCAGGCTGGGCCCGAGTTTTGGGAACTATCCCGACATGGCCAGGCCCCGACCTAGTCTCGGACCGATACTCCGATTAAACAGGACTCGTTTCTCGGGCCGGATCCCTTCCGAGCCACTACTAAAATTGCCACACGTTCGGCAGACATTTGAACGGGTTCACCTCGATTTTTACCGCGTTTCTATTACGGACCCGTGTCTAAACATGACCGATATGGCCGACGGCACCTACCCCGACGTGGTCGTGACCCAGTATTGCTCCGGGCCGATAGCTCGTCAAATCGGATTCACTCTATCGGGATTCGTTCCCGCCCTTTCATTGAAATTGCCGCAAACTCGGTATACATTTGTACGGGATTGTTCTTATCTATGTCGCACCTTCAATATGGACCCTTGTCCGAATATCAAGTGGTCCGCAAGTGATCGACAGAAATTTGAATAGAACGAGATGGCTCCTGTCATCCCTGGACCCTATACACGGGAATATCAATAAGGCCTTTGTGGGCTGTGCTTGGACCTCGGGTCCGTCCCGATTATGGTCATTATCTGACCCACACCCTCGGCCTATAGCTCGCTTCCTTCGAACATGTTTTGGTTTTGGAATCTAGTCCCGGGACTCTTCCCCGTTGCCCTCCAGCACCGGGAACATTAATGATGCCCACGCAAGCCCCGTTTGGACCGCGGGAGGCGCCCCCGGTATGGTCCCGATTCGATCTCGCACCGGGCCAATAAATTCGCTAGTTTCCTGCTACACTAACTGAGATTTAACCGAATGTTTTCGGTGTCTCAGAATAATAAACTTGCCGTATCCCGGCATGCATATGTTCCAGGTCCTCCCGCGACGATTACAATATTCTCAAGCCGGACTCCCGTCCGAATATTAAACGGTCTCCCGAATGACCGACACGTTTCAAACGTCCGCTTCCCTAGACACAGGGCTTTTCAGCCGATTCAAGGGATATTCCCTCGTTGCCCCTTGGCACCGGAAATATTAATGACGCTCATGCAAGTCTTGTTTCGACCGCGGGGGGCCCACCGTAGTATGGTCGCAGCTTGCTCTTGCACCGGGCCAACAGATTTACTGGTTTCTGACCGCTCTAACCGAGGTTTGGCCGAACGTTTTCCGTTCTTCTGAACAATAAATTGCCATATCCCGGCATACATATGCTCCGGTTTTCCCGCGACGATCGCGCTTTTCCTGAGCCGAACATCCGTCTGAATATTAAATGGTCTCCCGAATGACCGATATGTTTCGAACGCCCGCTTCTCCGGACACAGGGCCTTTCAGCCGATTCAAGGGATATTCCCTCGTTGCCCCTTGGCACCGAAAATATTAATGACACTCATGCAAGTCTCGTTTCGACCGCGGGGGGCCCACCGCAGTATGGTCGCAGCTTGCCCTTGCATCGGGCCAACAGATTTACCGGTTTCCGATCGCTCTAACCGAGGTTTAGCCAAACATTTTCCGTTCTTTTGAACAATAAATTACCACATCCTGGCGTACATATGCTCCGGTCTCCCCGCGACGATAGCGCTTTTCTCGAGCCGGACATTCGTCCGAAGATTAAATGGTCAGCACATGACCGACACGATCTCGAATGTTTCCTTCTCACCCTCGCATGAGGATTTCAATGCTCCCTAATAGGCCTTTCCATGCAATTAATCTTCTGGCCATGAGGCCCTGAATCCCGGCGATTAATCAAGGGTGTTCCCTCGTATGGGGGATGTAAATGACGCCGTAACCTTTATGGCGCGGTGGGTTTTGGTCCCGACACGAACCACACAATCATCTGACCGAGTCAGATCGAGCGCACCATGGGCTCTTCGGAGTCTGAATAAATTGTCACTTTGTGACTGGCTCGCCCATGCACTTAATAGACGAATCAACCATTCCCAAAGAGGCCGAGCGTAATAAACGAACGAAAAGTGTGTCCACAGCTCCATTCGGAGCTTCGTTCTTCTTCCAACCACGATTCCACTTCCCCACCACCGCCAAAGATGTTGTTAAGGTCAGGATGGAGCTCGGCTGCACCGTACCTGCGATGGGTTCGGGTGAGAGGCCCCAGCCAAGCTTCTTCACGGCCCTAACATCATCGACGTCCACCCTCCTTCCCTTGCCGCTCACCCCCACATCCACCTTCCCAAAAGTTATCCTAGATAGTATTAGGTTGGTTTGATTTCAATTTTAGCATTCCCCATGTGTTCTCCATCGTCCTGTGTGTTTTCCCTTGTGGTTTGAACCCCCAGAGTCGTCCACAGGAGCCCCAACGTCGAGGTTCTTCGTTCTGCTGCTGTCTGTGAACGCGCGTAAACGATATAGCGCGTTCTTCAGAACGTGTGTAAAGGGTATAGCGCGACTATGATCAGAAGGAAGAAGAAGACCCCCCACTTTCGTTCCGCATCAAATGGTATCAGAGCTTAGGGACCCAGGCTGTTCTCACAGACTGGGATCTTGAGCTACGAGGTTCGAGGATGAACCTTCTAAAGTGGAGGGGTTTGATGGGAATCAAGCCAGCTGTCGAGCCGAAGCAAATCGAGCAAGCTGCCAGGCCAAGCATGAAGGCGATATAGGTCCCTAGCGCGATCTTGAAGAAGGCGCTAGGTCTCCCTAGCGCGATCACAGACAGAAACGGGTTGCAGCCGGTCCAACTTCCCGGCGTCGAAACTCCCCAAAGTCTTCAATGTGTGCTATTTTCCAAGGTTGTAATCAATGTTCTAGTGTCGTTTTGTCTTCCCCTTCCCCTATATATGTATCCCATTTCGTTTGATTAAGCAATGAAACAATGAATCTATGAGAGTTTATGAGTATAGCATGGCTATCTCCCCCAATCTTTGGATCCCCCTTTCTTCCTCCCCTCTCCGGGTGCGATGCCCAATCTTCTTCTCCTGATCCCCTCTCCTTTCCCCTTCAATGGAGGACCATCGAAGCAACGGATGCATCGGCTCTGAGATGGGGTCGAGTGTGAGGCTCCATTCGAAGCTTCGTTCTTCTTCCAACCACGATTCCACTTCCCCACCACCGCCAAAGATGTTGTTAAGGTTAGGATAGAGCTCGGCTGCACCGTACCTGCGATGGGTTCGGGTGAGAGGCCCCAGCCAAGCTTCTTCACGGCCCTAACATCATCGACGTCCACCCTCCTTCCCTTGCCGCTCACCCCCACATCCACCTTCCCAAAAGTTATCCTAGATAGTATTAGGTTGGTTTGATTTCAATTTTAGCATTCCCCATGTGTTCTCCATCGTCCTGTGTGTTTTCCCTTGTGGTTTGAACCCCCAGAGTCGTCCACGGGAGCCCCAACGTCGAAGTTCTTCGTTCTGCTGCTGTCTGTGAACGCGCGTAAATGATATAGCGCGTTCTTCAGAACGCACGTAAAGGGTATAGCGTGACTATGATCAGAAGGAAGAAGAAGACCCCCCACATTCGTCCCGCATCAAATGGTATCAGAGCTTAGGGAACCAGGCTGTTCTCACAGACTGGGATCTTGAGCTACGAGGTTCGAGGATGAACCTTCTAAAGTGGAGGGGTTTGATGAGAATCAAGCCAGCTGTCGAGCCGAAGCAAATCGAGCAAGCTGCCAGGCCAAGCATGAAGGCGCTATAGGTCCCTAGCGCGATCTTGAAGAAGGCGCTAGGTCTCCCTAGCGCGATCACAGACAGAAACGGGTTGCAGCGGGTCCAACTTCCCGGCGTCGAAACTCCCCAAAGTCTTCAATGTGTGCTATTTTCCAAGGTTGTAATCAATGTTCTAGTGTCATTTTGTCTTCCCCTTCCCCATATATGTATCCCATTTTGTTTGATTAAGCAATGAAACAATGAATCTATGAGAGTTTATGAGTATAGCATGGCTATCTCCCCCAATCTTTGGATCCCCCTTTCTTCCTCCCCTCTCCGGGTGCGATGCCCAATCTTCTTCTCCTGATCCCCTCTCTTTTCCCCTTCAATGGAGGACGATCGAAGCAACAGATGCATCGGCTCTGAGACGGGGTCAAGTGTGAGGCTCCATTCGGAGCTTCGTTCTTCTTCCAACCACGATTCCACTTCCCCACCACCGCCAAAGATGTTGTTAAGGTCAAGATGGAGCTCGGCTGCACCGTACCTGCGATGGGTTCGGGTGAGAGGCCCCAGCCAAGCTTCTTCACGGCCCTAACATCATCGACGTCCACCCTCCTTCCCTTGCCGCTCACCCCCACATCCACCTTCCCAAAAGTTATCCTAGATAGTATTAGGTTGGTTTGATTTCAATTTTAGCATTCCCCATGTGTTCTCCATCGTCCTGTGTGTTTTCCCTTGTGGTTTGAACCCCAGAGTCATCCACGGGAGCCCCAACGTCGAGGTTCTTCGTTCTGCTGCTGTCTGTGAACGCGCGTAAACGTATAGCGCGTTCTTCAGAACGCGCGTAAAGGGTATAGCGTGACTATGATCAGAAGGAAGAAGAAGACCCCCCACTTTCGTCCCGCATCAGCTCACGCGACCGAGCAAGCCAAGAGGAATCTCGATCGATGTCCAAGCAGTTGACCCAAGCTCGGTACATGGCCGAGTTGAAGGGCAAGCTCCTTGAAGAGGAGCGTCAAGCTCACACGGCAAGTATGGGATGGTGGTCGATCGAGCGAGGGAGCTCAGGAGTGGCATCCTAGAAGCGGAGCGGGCTCTAAGGGAGGCCGAAGCGACACGGGCCGAGGTTGAGGTGAAGCTGGTCGAGGCCGACACGAAAATGGCCGAGCTTGAGGAGAGGGCAGTGAGGGCCGGGGCAGAGGCAATCGAGCGATATCTGGGCTCGGAGGAGTACCGTGAGACCCTGAAGAATACTGCCTTTGCTTTCTACGAGCCGGGCGACCGGCGGAGGCTGCGGAAGGGCTTTGCTCAAGGTTTCAGGGGAGCAGTCAATCTGACCCAGGAGCAGGTCCTTGACGAGCTCGTCTTTAACCCCAGACAATGCTACGACTTGGTCGAAGAAGGCTCACCGTCTCCTTCATATTCATCGTCAAACGAGGGGGAAGGTAGCGAGGACACTTCTGCTCCAGTGGAAGAGGGTTCGCCAACTCTGACTACTTCGGAGGGCGCACGGCTCAGGCAGTTCCCACATAGGTGGGGTCAGTGCCTGAGCCGGCCATCATCGAGGGATCCGGGGGCGAGCCGTCCTTGACTGTAGGATGAAGTCGAGCGCCGCAGGCCTCCCGACCACTGAGCCACAAGGAGGGCCGCAGACCTCCCACCCTTCTCCGATTTCCATATATTAGAAAAAATTGTATTTTCTTTGCTGGCCTTTCCCTTTTTTGTTTTGTTAGAGGGCCGTCTAGAACTCTCCATGTACTTTCCTTTTCTTTTCAAATATGATGGCGATAGTGCCCAGAATGTATTTAAATACTCCTTACCGTGTTTGACCGAGTCTGATTTTTTGTATCCTCGGGCGTCAGCATATCAGATATCTTGTGCGATTTTCCTGTCGAAAAATCAGATCATGCGTCGATCAGTCGAATCATTGATGCTAACCTGGCGCCTTTCTATCTTCCCAAATATTGAATGCCTTGCCTTTTCACGTGCTCCCATAGAAGGCTTTCGGTGACAAGGAGGTGTAACTGCTCCTCGCAGAGATGTCCACCTTCTGCTTGAAGTCCCTTCGCGTCTTTTTGAGGGGAGGATCAATTAAGGCAGAGCTCTCCCCTTCGGCCTATAAAAGGTCTCGAAGGGCGCCTCCTCCTCTTCACGCTGCACAAGGGAGCCTCCGTCGTTCTCTTCACCTTTTCCTCCGCTGGTTCTTTCCTATTGCCGCCCTCTGGTGAGGCATGGAGGCTGACATTGAAGACGAGGGCTTTCACGGTGACTGGGGCGTCTGGGCTACTTCGGTGTGGAAGAATATAGGGCGACTGGGTGGGCGACGTGGAAGAATATAGGGCGCATAACACGGCGCTACTCTATGACTTCCTGGCTGCCACCCATATCTGGGGAGGGGAGGGCTCGGAAGATAGTTCAAGAGAGGAAGGCATTCAACACCATGGCCTCACCTCTTCTTCCTCCGTTTTCCCTCTCCTCTCCTCCACTCCCTATACCCCAAAGGGAGTGTTCAAATCTTTCTCTCTCTTCTATTCTTCTACCATCCTCTTTTTTTTTCTTTTAATTTTGTTGCTTGCGGTCCCCATCAACTCTTGATGGAGCTTTTTCCTATTTTCTACCAAGTTGGTAGTCGGGCATACAACTCTTTTCTTCTGATACCATCTCTTCCAAGCTACTCGAGCGAATTAAGTCAGCCGCCTACTATTCCGAGCCAGTTTCCACATTGGGTGGAGTTAGTGGCTCGGTTCGAAGCTGCTACCTTTGTCCACACCGGGCTACCAGCTTGTATTGTATCAGTTTTTTTTTTTGCACCTTGTACTGGCTACGGCCTATCTGATGTGCAAAACTTTCGATGCAATAAAAATGAGAGTTGCTATTTAAATTGCTTTCTTACATATACGGAAGGAGCTCAGAAATATAATTTTCGTAATGCTGTGGCATTCCACGTCCAAGGGTGAGTGTTCCTTCCATGGTAGACAACCGGTATGCTCCTTTTCCGAGCATCTCGACCACTCGGTAGGGGCCTTCCCACTTAGGAGCTAGCTTTCCCAGCGCCTCCAGTGGTCAAGAGGCTTCGACCTTTCTCAGAACGAAATCTCTCGGTTGGAATCGTCTGTCTCAGACCCGAGCGTTGTAGTAGCGAACCATGCGACGCTGGTACTCTGTTGCTCGGATGTGTGCAATCTCACATAGCTCGTCCGCCAGGTCAAAATTTTCTAGTAACTTCTGCTCATTTGGCTGGGCAAGAAGTTAATAACTCGGAGAGATAGGCTACCGATCTCCAGTGGAATCACGGCCTCGGTATCATACGCCAACTGAAATGGAGTTTCGCCAGTGGCAGTTCTTGAGTTGTTCGGTACGACCACAGTACGTTAGGCAATTCCTCGAGCCAGTTACCCTTGGCTTTCTCGAGCCTGGTTTTGATGCCTTTGAGGATAGTTTTGTTGGCATTCTCGACCAGTCCGTTAGCCTGAGGGTGGACCACCGAGGTAAAGTGATTTCGAATGTGTAGGTTGGTGCACTTATTCTTAAAATAAGCACAGTTAAATTGTCGACCGTTATCGCTCACGATTACTCGGGGGGATGCCAAAGCGACAAATGATCGACTTCCAAACGAAACCCCATATTACCATTTCAGTTATCTTGGTAGTAGCTTCAGCCTCGATCCACTTGGAGAAATAGTCGATGGCGATGATGATAAACTTCTTCTGAGCCTGGGCCACAGGAAACGGGCCTAGGATGTCGATCCCCCAACGGGCGAGGGAGTAAGGCTCGGTTAGGGTCACGAGCTCCGAGGCAGGTTGGTGGACTAAATGGTCGAACCGCTGACATCGATCGCATTCCCGAACGTATGTCGAGCAATCACGCTAGAGAGTGGGCCACCATTAACCTCTTCGTAATAGGATCCTTGCAACGACCGCCCCCCTTGGTGCGTGCCACAGATGCCATCGTGCACCTCCTCAATTGCTAGGCGAGCTTCTGGAGCATCGAGGCACTTAAGGAGGGGGCCATCATAGGATCTTCTATAAAGATTTTCATATAGGAGGACAAAGCATCGAGCTTGATACTTCAGTCTTCTAGCTTCCCGAGGGTCGGTGGGCTCGTGGGAGTCGCAGAGCCAGGCTATATATGGAGTTCTCCAGTCATCAGATGATGCTTGTACAACGGCCACGAGCTCGATTTTCACGCTTGGTCGTTCTAGTTCCTCAAGGAGGACCAACCGGGTCCCTTCTGAGCTGATAGAGGAGGCCAAGCTAGAGAGGGCATCTGCTCGGGAATTTTCTTCCCGAGCTATTTGGATCACCTGAAAACTCTCGAAAAATCGGGCTATTTCCTTTACCAGCTGAAGGTACTTGATCATTTGTGGCTCTTGAGCTTCGTAGTCCCCGTTCATCTGACTGGCGACTAACTAGGAATCGGTGTGGATTCTAACTCGCTCGGCTCCCAAGCGCCGCACCATCCTGGCCCCAGAAATTAGGGCCTCGTATTCAGAGACGTTGTTTGACGTCGAGAATTTGAACTTTAGAGCGTATTGTAGCTATGCTTTTTCCGGGGATTTGAGGAGAATACCGGTGCCACAGCCGGTCGAGTTTGAGGATCCATCTACGAACAAGTCCCAGGCGGGGCCGGACGTTGGCTGAGGTGTCTCCTCGGACGGGACAGTACTCTCTGCGATGAAATCTGCGAGAGCCTGCCCCTTAACGGCAGCGTGGGGTCCGTAAGAGATATCGTAGGCTCCAAGCAATATTGCCCACTTGACGAGGTGACCCGAAGCTTCAGGATGAGCCAAAATCTTCTTCAGGGTTCACTAGTCAGAACCATGATGGTGTGTCATTAGAAATAAGGCCGGAGGAGTTTAGCCGAGATTACCAACCCTAGAACGATTTTCTCGATTACGGGGTTCCTTCTTTCGGCCTCAAGGAGCACTTTGCTGACGTAATAAACTGGCTTCTGCACTCCTCGGTCGTCTTGAACTAAAATCAAGCTTACTGTAGAAGGAGTCGTCGAGAGATAAAGCTATAGTGTCTCTCCGGGTACAGGCTTCAATAATACTAGCGGTGAGGCCATAAACTCTTTTAGCTCGAAAATGCCTTCTGGCATTCACTGTCCCAAGCGAAGGTGGCCGACGCCAACTTGGGCCCTCTCAGTAATTTGAAGAAGGGCATGCATCATTCCGCCGCTTGGGACATGAAGTGGTTGAGTGCGACGATTCTTCCTATCAGGCGATGCACATCCTTGACACAAACGGGTGGCCGCATGTCCAGATGGCCTGGATCTTGTCGGGGTTGGCCTCAATTCCTCGTTGGGTCACCATAAATCCCATGAATTTTCCAGATTTGACTTCAAAGGCGCACTTGGCTGGATTGAGTTTCATATTGTACCTCTGAAGGGTGTTGAAGGTCTCAGCCAGGTCGGTGAAATGGTTCTCGGCCTTAGGTGTCTTGACGAGCATGTCGTCAACGTAGGCCTCGACGTTCGCCCGATCTGGTCTTCGAAGATCTGGTTGACCAACCTCTGGTAAGTTGCTCTTGCGTTCTTTAGCCCGAAGGGCATTCGGGTGTAGCAGTATACGCCGAAGTCGGTGACGAAGGCGGTCTTCTCGGTATCTTCGGGTTCATCCGATTTGATGGTATCCGGAATAGGCGTCTAGAAAGCTGAGAAGTTCATTACCCGAGGTTAAATCGACCAGTTGGTCGATGCTCAGTAATGGATATTAGTCCTTCGGAGTGGCTTTATTGAGGTCGGTGAAGTCCACGCATATCCGCCATTTACCTGAAGCTTTCGGCACTAGGACGACATTGGCGAGCCACGTCGGGTAAAGGACCGGGCGGAATAGCCCGATTTTCTTCCCCTTATTGATATGCTCTTTAATGACCGCCTATTTTTCTGGGGCGTGCCTCTTCTATGTTGCTGGTCTGGTTTCACCGACGGGTCGAGGTTGAGTTTGTGCATCACCATCTCCCTGGGAATTTCGGGAAGATCCTCATCAGACCATGCGAAGACTTGAATGTACTCTGAAAGAAAGTTTTTGTATTGCTTTTGTACATCAGGCGATAGGCCTGCCCCAACTTCAACTTCAAGAGCCGGGTCATCTCTGAGGAAGATTGGCAGTAGCTCCCTGCTTGGTTTGCTTGCTGTCATTTTATCCTCGACTACCCCGAACTCTTATTTTTTTCTTCTGGCCCTACAGCTTCGACCGAGATTACATAGCACCTTCTAGCTATTGTCTGGTTACCTCGAACTTCCCCAGTACCGTATTTGGTGGGAAACTTCATCTTCTGGTGATAAGTGGAAGGCACTGCCTTTATCCTGTCGATAATTCCTCAGTCGAAATGGCATTATAGGCCGACATCCCTTTAATCACAACGAAGTTCGTCATAAACGTGACGGTTTTTGGAGGGGTACCGAGAGTGACCGACAGGCTTAGGGCTTCCTCGGGATAGGTTGTCTGGCCATTGAACCCACAGAGAGGGGTTCGAATCGGGCGGAGCCTCGATGGGTTTTCACCCATCTTCAAGAAGCATTCATACGCCAGAACATCAGGGGCGCTACCATTGTCCACTAGAATCCTATCTACATTACAATGGTTTATAGTGGCCGAGATTACAAGGGCATCATCGTGCGGGGTGGTAACCCCCTCCAGGTCTTGGTCGAAGAATACCAAGCCCTGCTGGTCGCTTGCCGGCGGATCCTTGGGGGGCTCGGAAGCTCGACTGGCTCGCTTGGCATGACGTTTTCTTCCTCGACTACTGTCCCCTCCTAAGGCGGATCCCCCTGAGATGACGTTGATATAGACTCTGCGGGGGCGATTGTCATTTTCTTCTGGGGGACTCCGCGGTCTTCTTGTTGCTCCGCCACGTACCGGGAGAGATTTCCTTGGCAGACGAGGCGCTCGATCTCGTCCTTGAGCTATTGACAGTCGCCAGTGTGGTGGCCGTGGTTGTCGTGAAACTGGCAGTGCTTGCGACGGCTGCGGCGTCTTGGGTCGGCCTTTATCGGCTCGGGTCGGTGAAGAAGGCACGAGTCCTTGATTTCTTGGTATATCTCGTAGACAGGGGTGGACAAAGGAGTATACCTCTAGAACTTATGAGGAGGCTCCCTTCGGTCGCCTTCTCGGTTCCTTTGTTTCCCCTATTCCGAGGCTTGTTCAGACAGCCGCTTCTTATCTCCTTCTCGTCCCGAGCTCGCCGGGTCTCGGCAAGCATTGAGGACTTCCTCGCACTCTGCATGGCGCAGAGCCAGGGTCATCAAATCGGAGAGGGAGGACGGAGGATGGAGCACCAGTTCTCTCCGGAGGTTTTCGTCTCAGGTGCCTCCGGTCAGTGCGGTGATGGCTAAGGCCACATCCAGGCGGGGGATGCGCAGCCGCGCAGGGCATCCGATTTAAATCAGTTGATGTAAGCCCGCAGCTTTTCCCCCTGTGCCTGAGCAATCCCGCAATCGACCTTGGAGGGCCGTTGCCGGCGAAGCTTTCCTTGAACAATCTCCCGAACTGTCAGAAGTTGAGGATACTTCCGGGGGTGACTGCTCGGAACCAGGCTTGAGCGCCTTAGACTAGAGTGGTCACGAACGCTCGGCAGTTGACGGCGTCGGAGGCCCCGTGTAGGGTCATTAGGGCGTCGAAGCTGTCGTAATGATCGGCCGAGTCGCCCTGGCCATCATATGACTTGAAGGTCGACAGTGAAACTCGCGGTGAGATCTCTGCCTTAAAATTGGGTCAGAGAACGGGGATTGCTCCTCGTTATCCTTTGTGGAGCTCTTTAGGAGGGTGCAAAGGGCGCGCTCCTGCTCGGCAAAACGCCGCTCGAAGTCCCGCAGACGGAGGGACAACTCTGGTTGGCGCTGAGATGGTGTTGGGGGACTATGGGTATTTCCCTGGCTGTTGCCCCGTCGCTCCCCGACGGGGGCATCTGCTTCGGTGTGTTGCTGAGGCGGGCCGGATTTTCTCCCTCGTGGATTGGATGAAGCTTCTTGTTCTAGCAGCGGGGGCTGGGAGGGCTCGCCAGGTCCATTCGGATGAGACGTCTGCCATGGAGAGTGAAGCGGCCTCCGGCCGTAAGCCGGGAGGCTTCCGCATAGGGGGGACTTATCCGAGGAAGCCGCAACCTCTCCTCCCTAGCTGTCTGGGTCCTCATCAAGTCGACGAGGAGATCTAGTTTGTCATTGAGGGTCTGGAGGGCGTCTGGGTTCCTGGGAGTAGGTTGTCCCCCCGTGGCCGGCGGAGGTAGGGTGTTAGCTTGATTGTTGGCATTGGAGAGGGGGCCCGTAGAAGAGTGCGATGGCACAGGTCCCCCCTCCACGGCTGCCGGTGCCTTCCCTTTGTCACCGGCGTTTCTTCTACTGGAACTCCTTCACACCATATTGCCTCTTTGCTCGTTTCCCACAGACGGCACCAGATGAAGAGGCGTGATCTCGTGCTGAAGTCTGAGTCGTACGATCTTGGATAGATATTGATCGCCGCCACCAATAATAAGGATTCTGCGAGGTAGGAAATGGATCAGAGGAGCCCAGGGTTGTGATCTCGGAGAAAACCTTCCGATACTTAAGTCAGTAATGTGATAGAGCGTAGGGGGAAAGAGTGTAGGAGAAGGGAAGAGAAGGGCACGAGATGGCTCTCCACCAACAGGCGTAGCTTCGAGTGCTCAAACTTGCTTACCTTTCTGGAGGGTTTCCTTGGAGTTTATATAGTCGTTGGCCCCGTACTAGAGTCAAGGAAGCTTGAGGGACTAGGGGGAGTTACGTCCTTGTTGAGGGCTAATCACCGCTTGAGGACTCTTAGCCTCCCTTATTCCATCAAACTTCCTGCTCCTGGGTGGCAACGTAACATCCGCCTGGATAAGCGCTCGGTGGGCAGTCCGGGCGTAGGGCGCCTGTTTAGGACTCTTCCCGGGCGACGGAGGCGTCATCGGTCGGTTACGCTCGGATCTCGTTTGGGATTCTCTCAAGCGACCGTTACTCGATCTTCCGGGCCTGAATGCCGCCTAGGAAATATTGGTCCGAGCAAGTTTGGGCTTCAAAATAAGTGGACCCGTTAAGTGGGGCTATCACTTGGGGGGTTCGACTTGGTTGGGTCGAGTTGGACCTAGTTGGGCCGCTCCGAATCACATATATTTTGATCCGCTATTTTACCCCACTCCACTACTCTTGTCACTCGATAGGTTACACCCTCGATTGTCAGTTTGATAGCTTGCACCTATCTCTTCGGCTGTTATCCTTTTGTCTACCACCAATCAACAGCTTGCACGTATCATTACATCTTACGACTGGTATTTGAATTTAAATTGGATATCTTGTGTCCATATATTTTTTAGATTATTATATGAATGCCTCTTTTGTTAGTTATGAGCATTGTATTTAAATTTCAAATGCAATAATTGCTCAGCTTGTTTCCAATTGGCAATTTGCAAACTATCTAATTTATGTACATATCACATATTGCCTAACCGCTAGTCAAAGACTTAGTGATTCTTTTTATAAATCTTCCAGCAAATGCGATACATAGTACATGTTTTTACTTTTTGCACGAGATTTGCTGGCAATTTGGAAAGTGCATAGGCATTTTCCCACTCTCTTGTTTAAAACTACCGTTTGTTAATGGGTTTGGGAAGATAAATCTATCAAGTATTCAAGTTGTGAGTTGTGCACGAAGAACAAGTTCACCAGAGAAGAAGAACATAATGACTGTATCTCTTTCTCAGCAACACGGCCGTCGAAGAGAAAGTTGTTATGATGCTGAAGATATATATATATATAATGGAAGTCTCTTCCAATAGCTATATAAATACTAGTCTATTTCTCAGCAACATGGTCGAAGGAGGCAGCAGTGGGCGGTTGGAGGCGATGGAGGGCGGAGGAGGTGGCGGCGACGATTCGAATTTTAGATTTAATTTAGATGTGTTATATTTAATTTTTTTATTTTATATTAGATATCTTATATTTAATTTTCATGTTTTAGATATAATTTATATTTATAAATTTTATTTGATGGTCCTATTTTAGAATTAATATTTGACTCTTCACACAGTATTTCACTATTTTTTTACGCATAGAAATTTATAATTCCTAAATTTAGGAGATATATTTAGTCACTTGATGACTCTCAAAGAACGCCCAAATGATCTTAGATGGTCACGTAAAGTTATGTTGGATGGTAACCGTAGTTGCTGACGTTGCAACTACTGTAAAATAGAATACACGGGACTTTCGACATTTGTACTTTATGAGTGGAGTTGAATGATATCATGAGTAAAGTTAATTATATATATGTTCACTTTAACAGTTTAACTTATCTTTTTTATCTATGCAAATAAGATGTTTAATTGAGTGGTGTAATTAGGTTATTTCAATAAATAAGATATTAATACTTTCATAAACGTAATTATTTAGTTATGTGTAGAAAATTATATATTCTTATTGTTACATAATAAATTTATTAATGCGTAAGTAATCATATTTGTATCTTAATAATAGTTGGAAGAGTAAATAAAATTAATTAGACGTAACTTATTATGAATATATGATCACACAAAAAGAACTCACCATTATATTATTTTTAAGATGAATATATTATTTTATAACTTAAATAGATTACTATTTTAAATTTTTAAAAATTTATAAAATTTTAAAAATTTAAAAATAATTTTAAAAAATAAAAAATTTTCTTTCCGCTCATACTGGTATGTTACTGTATCGACCGTACCATCTCGTACCGGACCGTGACCGATACGGCTGGTACGATCGTGTTGACAAACCTTACTCTTAATATACAGGAGAGAGATTATATGGGCAGTTTTAGAAGAAAAGTTATAAAACGATTATTGGGTCTCTTTCAGACAAGATTTGACAAACTTGTACGGTACGGCTCGTACCACACGTATCAGACCGTACCAGCTGGTGACCAATATGATCGATGTGGTCGGAGAGGGATCTTATGTTTAAATGTGAGTTCATTGGCTTGAAACGAACAAGCGCCATGAATTTTTGTTTCTTTTTAAGATTCTCAATAAAAAACTCAAAATTTCAAAGGCGTTTTCAAGATTTGAACTTAGAAGATCTGATAAAGAAGGCACGTATCACTTAACTAATTGAGTTATTTTTTTATATTATATTATATATTATATATATATAAAGATTCTTTTTTCATCTCGATACGTAATAATATTGAATCGTACCTTATCATATAGTAAAAGATCGATAGACCAATGCAAACCGTGCGTCAAAGCTTATTTTCAGATGTAGAAGTTTAAAGGTTGTCCATTTGTGATATTACGAGACTTTGATGCGTTTTTTAGAGATTTTTACGTATTTTCCTTTCCCAAATTTTTATAGAATATAGATATTTGGTTTGGGGTCCCTGAGGATATATGAATAATCTTATTTAGTTTTTGGGGACAATAGACGTCAGATTATCATCTAGAATTAAGGGTTTACCGTCTCGATCGACTCACCCGTCCCGATCACGGGTTGGGACAGGTCGATCTCGACTCGGTCCATCTCGATCTATCTCATTCCAAGTGTGGATAAAAAAATTATATATATATATATATAATATAAAATAATAAAATAAAATAGAAAAAGATAATATATATATATAATATAATATAATATTAAATTAATGGGACGATCCGATAATGACCTACCACTACGACGTCTTATCCACAATTTGAGTCAAGTCAGGTCGTGCGAGTCGACAAATCACGAAGAAGTCATTCTAAATTTCGATGGGACTGAAATTAAATCGGACATTCAAAAGAGACTGCCCCTCAATTTTTCGCGTTCACTTCTTCTGGAGCCAGAAACCCTAAACCCTCGCGGCATCTGGCTCCGGTGACCGCTCCCAATTCCGGCAGCGATCTCCTCCCAATTCCGGCGACGCCTCTCGTATCTGGTGATCCCCCAGACTTCGGTATGCTCTCTCTCTCGCCCTCTCTGTGTGTGTTTCTCTGTCACTCTCCCCACCCTAACCCCTCGCAGCCATCCATCTCCAGCGGGCTCCATAGACCACGGCGGCGATCCCCCGGGACTCCGACCACGTTCCTCAACTCCTCTGACGTGTGCCCGGCTCACTGCTTCCCCCCTCGTTCTCCGTTTTCTGCGAGGAGGTTACATTCCGGTGAAAGGAGCTTCCTTTGAAGCGTAGGGAGATGGCAATGAAGATAGAAGAGGTGCAGTCCACCACGAAGAAGCAGAGAATCGCCACTCATACCCATATCAAGGGCCTTGGCCTTGAGGTTCTCTCTCTCTCTCTCTCTCTCTCTCTCTCTCTCTCTCCACACACACACAAACCCGAAATATTTCTCAGGTTGCATCAACCTGACCGTACATAAAACTCTAGCTAGAAACCCTAGCCTAAACTTAAACTGGATGTTGGTAGGGTTAACTCTTAAGAAGTCGTTGATGATGAAAACCTAGGCTATTTACCTCTGCAAGTGCACACATATATCTCGCCACTTTTCTACCTAATACTTATGCTCAAACCGCATTCATATTTAATCAGTGCGCAACAATACATCTTACGCAACCAGGCCTTCTATCTTCTTGCACAGAGAATTATTAGCTATGTGAATGTCTAAGATCATAAGTTTGATTAACAATAGCTTGTGTACCGTGCAGCACACGGATTTACATGGTTACTAGAACTGTCTTCATATGCTCAGTGGCAACCCTGTCACTCTGATCCATGCTGAGTTATGCTCAAGTGGCATTATGTTTCTTTCAGTTCGGTTAGAGCTGTTTGTTTATAATTTGATTTGGAATGGGTTATGGTAGATAGTGTCACAGGTTTGGTTGGGCGAAGATTGTCCATAGAGTAAGCTAAACCTCAGGTTTTGCACCTAGATTTACTCACAAGCTGCTTCCCTCATTGTTTGATGTTTTGGTTTCCTCACACAATGCAATGTAGGAAGGTGGTTTTGATGATATAATGCTAATTCCATGTGCATTTGGCCTTCTATTTCCCCTTCTAATATAATTTGTTAGACTTAATTGGTCATTTCCAGATCTCAACATGAGAATTCAGTTGAGATGGTAGAATGATAGAGACTTGATATGCTAGATTATATTTCAGTTGGGGTTGCTTTTGCAAAAAAATGTTAGAGAAAGTAAATAGGAGGATTTTCCTGGAGTTGGAGGGCTTATGAGCTTTATGAACTTTTCACATAGCATGCTGTTTAAATGGGAAATCTGCTTATATTGGTTGTGTCAGTTCAAATGCTTTGAAATTCTGTCCAACATTGTGTATCTTTAATTGTTGTTAGTTGTTTATGGTTTGACAATTTGAAGCTTTCTTGCAGGCTAATGGTAGGGCAATTCCCATGGCCACAGGCTTTGTAGGGCAAGTTGGTGCTAGAGAAGCTGCTGGACTTGTTGTTGATATGATCAGGCAAAAGAAGATGGCAGGACGGGCACTTTTACTTGCTGGACCCCCTAGCACGGGAAAAACTGCATTGGCCCTTGGGATATCACAAGAACTGGGAAGCAAGGTACAGTCCTTGGTCCATCATGTAGGCGTTTAGGTTTGATGTTTTTAGTCTCAGAAGTCACCAATCAAAGCGAGCTTTGGTGATAAAATCTTCAACCTATGTTTGACTGATAATTTTGATAGAAGTTCAAGACATATTTTAATATTATATATGTATGTATATGTGTATGTGAGTATACATACATATATATATGTACTTTTATACGTATATATATATATGTGTGTGTGTGTGTGTGTGTCTTATATATGTATACATACATATATATGTGTACTTTTATATGTATGTGTGTGTGTGTGTCTTTTATATGTATATATATATATATATATATATATATATATATATATATATCCTTTGTGTGTGTGTGTGAACATTAGATGATGAGAGGGTGTGTGATAGGAATATTAGATGATGAGAGTGTGTGTGATAGGAACATTAGATGATGAGAGAAACCTACCTGGCTTTTACCAGTAAACCACGGGTGGCTGCAGGTGGTGGACCCCCAGCACACCAGTTCATCCACCCCACGTGGAATGAACGCGGAGCCTCGTCGGAGTCATCCTAACCAGTCTGCCATGGGGCCACCCCCAATTGTGTATTGCCATATTTGTTCAGTTTATTTCTGTTTCAGCCATTATACACAAGTGATTTAGTTTACATCTTCAATCCAGTGGAGTGCTAGTAGGCTCCTGCCGCTTCAGTGGGAATGGTCAATAGTATGCTGGCTTACTCATACTTTTTTTGCAAAGGGGCTGTTTTTGGTTTTGAACCCACAACCTCCAAGTCAAAATGGAGCGGCTTTACCATTGCATCTTCAATCATTTTACATAAATGCACTCTGAGTATTTTCCACCCCCCACCCTACACGCACACACCCACACAAAAAGGAACAAGAATTGTTATTATTAACTTTAACTGCAGGCCACTTTGAAGGTTTTGCACTTGCTTAAGCTGTTTTATCTGCAGGTGTCACTGGATGGTTAAGCGACATTGTTAATGGTTTTTGCATATCCATTGGGGATGATATTTATGTCCTTATTTGTTTAGATTGTATGTAGATAGATTGAATGATTCAAGATAAATCACAGGTTCCCTTTTGCCCAATGGTTGGATCAGAGGTTTACTCATCAGAGGTCAAGAAAACTGAAGTGCTTATGGAAAACTTCCGGAGGTCCATCGGTCTGCGTATCAAAGAAAATAAGGAAGTGTATGAAGGGGAGGTACATCAACTGCTTGCATATCACTGGGATTGCCTGTTTGTTTTCATTTCTCTGATAGAATGATTGTTTTCTAAGTTTTATTCTTAAGGCATGCCATGAAAATGATGGAACGTTCTTCAGTTTTAAACTTTTAATGAAAGGGGCTTATTTATCAGGTAACTGAACTTTCACCAGAGGAAACTGAGAGCACCACAGGTGGCTATGGGAAGAGCATTAGTCACGTGATTATTGGTCTTAAAACAGTGAAAGGAACCAAGCAGCTGAAGTTGGATCCAACTATTTATGATGCCTTAATAAAGGAAAAGGTAAATGATCCCATTTTCAGTTTTTACTCTTTGTGAGAGTCATCTATTTTTTACTTTTCTGAATAAAGTGCTTAGCACCTTTTAAAAGGCACTGCACATCCAATCATGTACTACTGTATTCCAGTTTGGGATAACATTGCTGACCACTATCCACTAGGGACCGTTTGTTGAGTTAGCAAAACAATGCTTCCCATGTGTGATCCTCTTTTGGAAATTTGACTCAATGTTGCAGCGTTGCTATAAAAGTTTTGTTACTGATTAATTCTTTGTGTTATTTATACATAATTGTGAAATTTGATGCAGAAGTGCGTCACTTCATATCGTCTCTATTCAAATGAAGTAAACTTTATCTTTTATAGTGATGCTATTACTTCATGGATAGACAGTGAACCCTGCACCATCTTCTTATCAAAGAAACTTATATTGTTTCCATCCAGGAGAAAGAAAATATTTTATGCAGCTATTGGATTGATTCCATCAACCCTGCATCAATTTCCTATGTCCTGCTGCAATGGTCATGGAGCATTTGCTTACTGCTGCATTCTGGTCATTATTTCTGAGTTTTACATCATTAAAAATATCATTGTAGAGTCTAGATCAGTTGGGATAGGGTTGGGGTGGTTTTGTGTGAGGGTTGGGGGCAGCCCAGGCTTGAACCTGGGCGGGGCTGTTATTTCTCATTTATTTGAACTGTGCCGTGCCACTGGTGCAGGGACCTCAAAAAAGAATATCATTCTAACTGCTGTTGTTCTTGCATGACATTATGTAGAGAAGATTATGAGTCTTCTAACTGCTGTTGTTCTCACGTGACACCATATGCAGAGAAGATTATGAGTCCTACTCTTCATTGTCACTCTGTTCAAGATACCCAAGCACTTGGTGCATGTATTTTTGAATTCTGCACTTCTGTGCCACATCCCCATCTCTTCATCCTCTTCATACCTGCCACTCTAACTGGTGTTACAGTTTTCTCATCAGTAAAGTAGTAAACAAAAAGTACACATCTTGTTTTTTCTCTGCATTGATGATGCACTGGCTTTTGATAATCAGTGTGTATATACCCCTTCTATTTTGATATTGCCTTACTGTGTACACTATCCTGCATGTCTGTTTCAACTGAAAGTTTTAAAGAATTTTACGATGCCATAAATTACTAGAAATTTGTATGTTTCAATTGACATGCTTAAGGTATTAATATGAACTGTAGGTTGCTGTGGGTGATGTAATATATATTGAAGCAAATAGTGGTGCAGTCAAGAGGGTTGGTAGAAGTGATGCTTTTGCTACGGAATTTGACCTTGAAGCAGAAGAGTATGTTCCACTTCCCAAGGGTGAGGTCCATAAAAAGAAGGAGATAGTGCAGGTATGCTCTAATTTATCTTTTGTTTTCTCCTGCATAGACTAAGGAAATGTTAAGAGTTGAGGAGATTTGAGTCAGATAAAATTTAACATCTAAACCCTTTTACTTGGATCTTATCATGAATGAGTGAATCAGTCATAAACCAAAGTATGATCTTGTTTTGTAGATGTTCCTGTAAATCCTCTTATTTGCGAATGCCTCTGTGATCATAAGCCAAATCCTTCTGAACTGTAACCCTTGTTTCCCAAATCATCAATGTCATACAACCTTACCTGTCAATCTCGAGTTAGCTTTGAATCTGCTTCATGTTGTTGTGCAGGTGGAATGGCGGTCTAGAGGGGGGGTGAATAGATCCGCCCCCAAATTGAAAAACTATTGCAGACTTATGTGAACAATTTAAACTATGCGGCTTAAGCGGAAATTAAAGCGTATACTCTATGTATAACAAAGACGGACCTAGGCATGCATCTAACGGAAGTCACAAGCGAATGCAAACAATCACACAAAAAAGGAGACAGAGATTTTTAGGTGGTTCGACCAGACATCCAGTCTGCCTACGTCCACCCCTCACCAAACCCGGTGAGGCTTCCTTCCGCTGACTCACAGCTTGAAAACTCCGCTGACTCACAGCTTGAACACTCCGCTGACTCACAGCTTGATTAACCTCAGATCCAAGCACCCTAGCTTGATCTGAACACTCCGCTGACGAACAACTTGATTAACAGAACAAAAAAGAAAATGAAATATTGAATAAACGAATGAACACAGATCGAGTGTAGAATTCTCCTAATGATTGGGTATCTCGATCTGTGGATGGAGTTCATCGAGCTTCTTCTCTAATTCCAGATCTGGGCTGATCTGGTGCTGCTGCTGATGCTTCTCCTGCTGTTGCTCTTTTGATGCTGCTAATCTTCTATTGTTGCTGATCTTCCACTTGTAGAGGTCGTGCTGCAACTCTGGATCTCCTGGCGCTTCGTAGTTTTCTTCCTCTCCTTCTTCTTCTTGATCTAGGTCGCGCAGGCCCTTTCTCTCTTCTCCTTCCCACGAGATGCAACGCCCTCTTCTTTTTCCAGCAGCCTCCCTTTTCTTTTCTGAAATTCTTCTATTCTAGTCGCAAGAGGCTCTCTTGCGAATCTGCTGGGCGGAGGTTGGAGATACTCCTAGCTTCAAGGAAGTGGTTGAAGACTCAGTCTTGATCTGTTGCGGCAACAGAAATACATGAAAGTTCTCTCACATGTGCCCATTTGAGACCTTTAATCACGCACAAACTTGGATTGCCATCTTGGGTTTTGGATCTGGAACAAGTTGGGTTCGGTTCTAGGGTTTTATCCCGCGTTTCCGGCGTTGGTCGACTCACAGGCTATTTTGGTCGACTCTCAGCACTTGCCCAAATAACCCAGCTTCTGTCTGCTAGTCAGAGTCGACTCATGGGGGCCTCTGAGTCGACTTCTGCTTCAGTCCAGAACCTGGGTGGTTCTGTCTGCAGTCTGTGGTCGACTCTCAGGCAGTTTTGGTCGACTCTTGCACCCCATATGCATGATTTGACCAGTTTTGGAGATCTCGAAGGCTAAACTTCTGTATTTAATTGGCTCCATTCTTCTTCTTTGGCTGGTCCATTTAGTCATCAAAATACCTGCATTGGGCATTTGGATATCAAACAATTGCAAATTAATTATTATGCCATATAGCTTCTTTACTGATGACCGGCTTAGGTTCAATTCAACATATTGCATGTACTTATGGTAAAGACAATGAGATATAGATTGTCATCATCAAAACAAGGGATGCACAACATTCTCCTCCTTTTTGATGATGACAATTGTAGATCATTGTGAACTATGAATGAAAAGTATTCATGATAGATAAGTCATTATGATGAATAAGTCATTGTGAACAGACAAATAAGCATATCAATCTCTCCCGACTTGACACTACATTGCTCACAATGACTTGACACTCTCTCCCCCTTAAATCAATCTCTCCTAACCAAGGATGGCAGTCACAGTTTCGGTTTCGGTTTCGGACCGAAACCAATTAAATAACTATTTTTTCTTAATAGCCTACATTTGGTTTCGGCCGAAACTTGGGGCTTCGGTATCGTTTCGGTTCGGTCCGAAACTGCCATCTATGCTCCTAACTTGATGCTCTTTACACTCTCTCCCTCTTCATATCTCCCCTTTACATCAAACTCTCCCCCTGTATGCAATACAGTGATTTGTCACTCTCTCACAATGACTTGACACTCTCTCCCCCTTTGACATCATCAAAACAAGACTGGGGAGTTGAGAGAGTGAGAGACAAGATCAATGCCAGGTATTGAGAAAAAGAAATGAATGAAGCTGTTAGAGATGAGAGGGAACATTGGCATGAATGAAACTATTCATGATTTTCAACATGGTTCATAAGAGAAGTTTCACTTGAGGGTAGAAATTGAGAAACACTCATCAATTTTCTTAAAGGCTAAGGTAAATGACCTTATTGTTGTCAATGGTTCAAGACATATAAGCCTTAAATCTGAAGTTAAAAACTGAGAGCAATTTCATTCTAGCACATATAACAGTGTTAAAACAACCTCTTCAAACTAGTTCCCGTCCAAGCTCTTTTAGTTGTCAAAATGATTTCATTGGACACCTCTAGGAAGGGTTTTCACTAGTATTGAGGTTAAACTTGTGCAAATTTTGATATTTGCCTTGGGTCAACTATTTCACCATTATTCAATTTTTTTTAATTACACGGTCAAGTTCATCACATGCCTTTTTACACGAAGAAACACGTTTTTTACACGCCAGAGTCCCCAGTTACTCAGCATGCCTAACCATCCCGCCTATGTAATCGGGTGGTCACCTTTTTACGTGAGGATACAAGTTGATTAGATGCCAGTATCCCTAATTACTCAGTGCACCCAACCACTCTCCCTTACTATTGGGACAGAGTTAACTTGACTCGTCATGCCACACATGTCTCAATCGTTATTCAATATGATTTTTCTTTTCGAAAGAGGTAGCAGTTTCTCGGAAGCCAAATCATTGCTCTGCTAAGTTTTTGGCTATAGCGTATTCCCTTTTTGGCTTTTTTAAGATACAAGTTTAAAAACAATACTAAGTTAAAATCTTTTAACTAGAGTGGCCTTATTACTATAAAAAATTCAATCTCAAGAGAAGGTGAGGACATAGTTCTCTTAGGCTGATTCAAAACAGTTATATGAACACAGGCCGAGATTTCATAGGCGTTTAATTTCAAATTTCAGAGGTTTATAGACCCCAAACCATTAACTTATTTCCATGGGTCAATTTTAATAGCTCTCTAAGAAACTAAAAGAGTGTTTGCCCATAGCTCCCCCTGAAATTATGAACCTGTGTTGAAATCAGATGGGTCGGAAAGCATTCAGAATAAAATTAGTGCAACAGAGATGCAAGAGTGATGATACCAATTGTTGATGGTAGAATGAGGAGTTTTGCAAGGCTTCTTGACATGATGAGAATGGATGCACGAATGATGTTCAGAACAGCAGGGACACAAGGATTGGAAATGGGGCTCTAATCAATAAGTCGACTTTCAGAGAATAAAAATTGACTTTCAATTGAGAACAATGTAAATAAAAAAAATGATGATCTGAGCTCCCCCTCAGTCAAATTAGGTGACTCTATATGCATCCATGACATGTAATGCCCTTATTGACCTATCCAAAGCTTTTATTTACATGAATTTTGGACCTTTAGTACTTGGCGGAGGTAAGTCCTCTACGCATAGTGTGGCTTTCAGACAAGTTTAACCTACCCTTCCACCAATCACCATTTGATATACCACAAGTGTCCATGGTATGAATGCATGACTACTGCACAAGCAAACTCAGATATGAAAATGGATGCATGACTCATGCAGAGTACCTATACCATATGTGCAGCTCCCCCTCACTGTGACATACATTTAATAATTAAAATCAAGATAGTTGCAGCAAGATCATGGAATCTGTCAATAGACAAATGCAGCAGTCTTCAAAATATCACAAAGCAATTCATCATGTAGATTTTATCAACTATTTTAGCAACATCACAACTTCTTCAACCATGTAGTTTTTAGCAGCAATATTAAAATTTCCAACAGTCCAATACAGCAGAATATAAGTTTCAATTTTGAGGGATTACCTGATTCCACGTGTTGTGCAGGCCAGTTAAGAAGGCAAAAACTTACTTTTCAATCATAACAAGAGTTTGCATTTGTTCCTCCTTTGACATGCCTTGGACAGCCATTATCATGAAGCCATTTGATATGTATGGCTGCAAGGCTTAGTTGCAAGCAAATTAAACTACCAATTTGGGAACCCAAGTAGCTTTGGGTCCCTTTTGAATGTTTAACTCTTCAAGACATGACAATATGTCTTTTGGTATCCACAGCTGCCTTGCTCGCCTTGGATTCTCATTATGCCTGCATGAAGATTTCTCAACAATAGAGGTAAAAGCATTAGAATGGTTCACAAATTTTTGCTTCTTTACAAAATTCTTGTTTCTATCTTTCCAGTAAGCAGAGGGTGATTTGGACTGACCATTTAGCTGGGTGACCTGATCATTGCTGCAACATTTATTACAGAAAAATCTCTTCAAAGCAAACAATTCATTATTTTGATTCACCAATTTTGAGCTTCTCTTAGAATTCTTACTTTCCTGCCCAAAGAGCCAATGATCTTGGTTCTCCCAGATGGATCTTATGGGCTGACTTCTTCCCTGACCTCCATTCTCTTTCTCTGTTCATTAAAGCATGGTATTTATTTCTGTCAGCTTTCTTGGTCGACTCAGAGGGGTGTGTGAGTCGACTCCTGAGTTCCCAGAATCCATCTGGGTTTCTGTTTCTGTTCCATGTCGACTCTTGAAGGGGTCTGAGTCGACTCTTGTTCTGCCAGGCTCCAAGGGAGCTTCTGGTTCTGTCCGTTGTCGACTCAGGATGGGATCTGAGTCGACTCTTGAATTTCCAGAACTCTTGTTTTCTCACTTGATGGTGGTTAGTTGACTTTGAACCCTGATTTGATAATTTGTTATTGGTTTTTGGGAGATTTTGAATAATTTGAACTTGGGATTTTATGTTTTGTGGGCCAGCTTGATTCATGGAATTTTCACATGGGCTTTTATCATTTGCTTGGTTTTTAGTAGAACCACTTGCTTCATCCAATTTTTCTGACCCATACATATCAACAAGAGGTCTCTTTCCTTTTATGTCTTGCTCAGCCACGAAGGTGATTGTTTTCAATTGGAATTGCTTTTTGGCTGTTGGGTTGAAGCCTAATCCTTCTTTTGATAGTTTACTCTTGATCCTAACACTGCATTCATGTTTTCTCTTCCTTTTACCAGTTTTTCCAAGGATTCTTGTTTGTCTTGCAGTTTTTCTTGAATCTTTTCAATTTCCTTATGAAGTTGACTATTAACTTCCTTGATGGCAGTATGTTTCTCTTTTGTCAGTCTTGTCTCTTTCTCATAATCTTACATTTTCAGCTTAAGTTCATCTATTGTTTTCTTCAAACTTTCATTTTCGTCTTTCAAATCTTTTGGCTCTGATTTTTGCATTCTCATTCTCAGTTCATCAATTTCATCTCTCAGATTTTCATTCTCATCTTTCAGTTCTCTTAGTTCAGATTTGGAAATCTTTAAGTCATGAACTTGTTTCTTCAGATTTGAAACTTCAATTTGCAAGCATGCATTCTTATCAGTTGAGGTTGTATCATGAATCATGGCATTCATTTTCTTTTTCAAGGCTTTGTTTTCCTTTCTAACAATATCACATTTATCAACCAATTCACCATATGCTTCTTGCCAATCATCTATAGTGAAATGCTCAAATGGAGAAGAGTTTTCACTTACCTCATACTGACCTATTGTCATAAGACCTAAGTCTTCATTGGTTTCACTGGATGAATTCTTCACTTCACTTTCCTCTTCGTCACTCCAGGTGCATATCATAGCTTTCTTCTTATCTTTCTTCTTGGAGTACGTTTTCTTCTTATTTTGTGGACATTCAGTTTTGATATGTCCGGGCTTGTTGCAATTGTAACAAACAAGATTGTTAGATTTTTTCTCAGATGATTCAGATTTGAACTTGGATGACTTTCTTACCTGACCCTTTGGATTCTTGAAGTTCTTACCTTCTTTCCTCAAGAATTTTCTGAACTTCTTTGTTATCAGGGAAAATTCATCTGGATCTATTTCAGAGCTGGATGACTTACATTCCTCAGAAGATTCAGAGTTAGCCTTCAATCCTAATGGCTTCTTCTTCTGCTCTTCTTCTTCTTCTGTTCTTTGCATATTAAGCTCATAAGTCATAAGAGAACCTATCAATTCATCAAGAGTCAAGATAGATAAATCTTTGGAGTCCTCTATGACTGTAACTTTAGTATGCCATGCAGGGGTTAATGACCTAAGGACTTTTCTTGCAAGTTCTTGCTCTGAATAACTTTTCCCTAGGCTTTTTAAACTATTTATCAGCTGAGATAGCCTGGCATACATGTCTGAAATAGATTCATGTGGTTTCATTTTGAATAGTTCATATTCTGAAATTAACATATTTGCTTTTGTTTCTCTCACCTGTGATGTGTCTTCATAAATTATCTCAAGTCTGTCCCACATCTCTTTGGCACTGGCGCAGGATGAAACTCTGGAAAATTCTGTAGGGTGGAGTGCGCACTGCATCATATTCATTGCTCCCCAATTCAGATTGGACTTTCTGATCTACTCTCTGTCCATGTGTCTTCATCATCGAGAAGCTCAAACGGGCCTTTGCTCACCACTCTCCAGATTTCATGATTTTGTGCTCGGAGGAAAATCTGCATTTGATTTTTCCAATAATAATAGTCAGAACCATCAAAGTACGGTGGTCTGGTCACTGAGTGACCTTCGGCAACATTTCCCCAGGTAGCCATTCCACTATTGAGCTCTTGGTCGTTGGACCAATTGAATTGAGCACCCGCTCTGATACCACGTCTTGTGCAGGTGGAATGGCGGTCTAGAGGGGGGGTGAATAGATCCGCCCCCAAATTCAAAAGCTATTGCAGACTTATGTGAACAATTTAAATTATGCGGCTTAAGCGGAAATTAAAGCGTATACTCTATGCATAACAAAGACGGACCTAGGCATGCATCTAGCGGAAGTCACAAGCGAATGCAAACAATCACACACAAAAGGAGACAGGGATTTTTAGGTGGTTCGGCCAGACATCCAGTCTGCCTACGTCCACCCCTCACCAAACCCGGTGAGGCTTCCTCCCGCTGACTCACAGACTGAAAACTCCGCTGACTCACAGCTTGAACACTCCACTGACTCAGCTTGATTAACCCTAGATCCAAGCACCCTAGCTTGATCTGAACACTCCGCTGACGAACAGCTTGATTAACAGAACAAAAAAGGAAATGAAATATTGAATAAATGAATGAACACATATCGAGTGTAGAATTCTCCTGATGATTGGGTATCTTGATCTGTGGATGGAGTTCGTTGAGCTTCTTCTCTAATTCCAGATCTGGGCTGATCTGGTGCTGCTGCTGATGCTTCTCCTGCTGCTGCTCTTCTGATGCTGTTAATCTTCTATTGTTGCTGATCTTCCACTTGTAGAGGTCGTGCTGCAACTCTGGATCTCCTGGCGCTTCTCAAGTTTTCTTCCTCTCCTTCTTCTTCTTGATCTAGGTCGCACAAGCCCTTTCTCTCTTCTCCTTCCCACGAGATGCAACGCCCTCTTCTTTTTCCAGCAGCCTCCCTTTTCTTTTCTGAAATTCTTCTATTCTAGTCGCAAGAGGCTCTCCTGCGAATCTGCTGGGCGGAGGTTGGAGATCCTCCTAGTTTCAAGGAAGTGGTTGAAGACTCAGTCTTGATCTGTTGCGGCAACAGAAATACCTGAAAGTTCTCTCACATGTGCCCATTTGAGACCTTTAATCACGCACAAACTTGGATTGCCATCCTGGGTTTCGGATCTGGAACAAGCTGGGTTCGGTTCTAGGGTTTTATCCCGCGTTTCCGGCGTTGGTTGACTCACAGGCTATTTTGGTCGACTCTCAGCACTTGCCCAAATAACCCAGCTTCTGTCTGCTAGTCAGAGTCGACTCATGGGGGCCTCTGAGTCGACTTCTGCTTCTGTCCAAAACCTGGGTGGTTCTGTCTGCAGTCTGTGGTCGACTCTCAGGCAGTTTTGGTCCACTCCTGCACCCCATATGCATGATTTGACCAGTTTTGGAGATCTCGAAGGCTGAACTTCTGTATTTAATTGGCTCCATTCTTCTTCTTTGGCTGGTCCATTTAGTCATCAAAATACCTGCATTGGGCATTTGGATATCAAACAATTGCAATTAATTATTATGCCATATAGCTTCTTTATTGATGACTGGCTTAGGTTCAATTCAACATATTGCATGTACTTATGGTAAAGACAATGAGATATAGATTGTCATCATCAAAACAAGGGATGCACAACACATGTCGCATAAGACTTTCACATGTTTTCTGCCAATTCTAGTGTTCAACTTTATTGGTAGAGGAATTTCTTGCGTTGATGCTATAGATCTGACATATGTCAGTTAGTTGGTTATTTAAATATTTTCCATTAAAAAGCAGATTGAATCAAGCATGTATAATTATGGTTCAATCATAGACTAGAATTGTGAGCTAGGATAAGCATTTCAATGTTTTGGGCTTGATTTTGCTTTTTGAATAACAAAAGTATATATTAAAGTTTCCTCTCGAGATAAGAAACCTGAGGATCCTTTGCCCACTGAGCGTACCTCCAATAGTTGTTGCCAGTTTCACATAATGTTTTCATTCTCACTTTTTGGACATTCGAATGCTATTAGTTTTTTTCTCCCTCTTTAAGGATGTCTTGATTTGGGACCAATTTGTTGCAACTTGCCAGTCTGAAATGTGGCATACAGTTGGTTGGTCAATGCATATCAACATACATAACCTGAATGTGTGTGTTGGAATATACGGTGACAGATTTTCAAATGTGTGTGGAATTGACTTAGAAGAAAGCATTGGAAAGGAGTATCTCCTTCAATGTAGGATTTAGTGCGTATACTCATCACGGTACTAAAAGGTGGCCAAAGGGAACCGGTCCGGTTCCAACAGAGACGAAACTGGCTGGAACCAGCCAAAACGGTCATAACTGGCCTTGGAACCGGAACCAGGACCAGCCTCAACCAATTCCGCTCGCAGAAATGGTCTTTAAAACCTTGATACTCAAAGATATGAATAATCCGGTTCGCATAGGTCTTCATTAGTGTTCCCCCACTAGTGTTATGCCCCAAATACTTCTATGCAGGGAGTTCCTGTGGTAATTATTTACCCATAAGCCTTACCCAATCCAACTAGCTTGTGGTTGGTTACGTCCAATATGGAATTTGAAATTTTGGTCTGGTTTCCCAACTTATTGCCTTGCCTAAAGCCAATCCTTTATGTAATGCCAAGTACCTAGTCAAGCTTTGGATAGGGCAGTATGTTGAAGTCAATATAACACTAGTTAGGGTAGAGGGTATTTTTTTTTATCATGCAGTTTAAGCTTGTAGGAGCTCTCGAAAGTTTTTCCAGAAGTTGGGAGTGTCTTTATGATGAGTAAAAGGGTCTCAGCCAAAGAAGGAATAAGCATTACAATCACCAAACCCTGGATGCAAGGATACTGCAAATTATTTCTTTAAGGATATCCTCCAGAGCCAAATTTGCTGCAGGTTTCTGGATGCTATGTTGCATCCTATGTTCAATATAGATGTGCCTCCTGTTAACTATGTCGTTGGCTAGTAAGTCTCAGAAGAACAGCATGGTACAAAACTGAGATGATTCAAGCACTTTCTTCTTTTGATCTTTTTTTGGGAATACTGAGTTTTTGAAGAATGCAGTAGCTAGATTGATTTATATGATTCTGTTCTTTTATGCTTGATCAACATTATCTTTTATTGTAGATATTTACTGGAAAGTCGAGATATAATAGGCATGTTTTGTCTTTCCTATCTCATCAGGATGTCACACTTCATGATCTGGATGCTGCAAATGCTCGTCCACAAGGAGGTCAAGATATATTGTCATTGATGGGTCAGATGATGAAACCCCGTAAGACTGAAATCACGGATAAACTACGACAGGAAATAAATAAGGTTATACTTTGAGCACAATCTTCCTTGAGGTTCTACTTTGAGCACAATCTTCCTGGTGTGGGCACATGTTCTTTCCTTGAAATACTACTAAATTTTCCATATTCTATAGAATTAAATAATATGTTTCATTTCTTTGATGGATGCTGCTCAATCAATTTCAGGTAGTTAACAGGTATATCGATGAAGGTGTAGCAGAGCTTGTTCCTGGTGTCCTATTTATTGATGAGGTACTCCATTTGGAGCAATTTTATTGTTCTTTCTGTTCAAATTTTTGCACTTTTATGATAGTTTGCATGTTTCTTCCAGGTTCACATGCTAGATATGGAATGTTTTTCGTACCTTAATCGTGCCTTAGAGAGCTCATTATCCCCAATTGTTATATTTGCTACAAACAGAGGAATATGTAATGTAAGGTATGGACTTGCTTCTTGCATAAGAAGCTCAATTTATCGATGTTTCCCTGTGAGTTAGACTTATTGCAGCCAACTAGTGATGCTACTGGTCATTAAGACCTTATGCAATGAGATAATCAAGACCCTAGCCAACTTGACAGGCTATACTGAAATTTATCCTATTTGTGCAATGCCAGTATGGATTTAAAGTGAACTTGGTGTGGTTTGGGATTGTTTGTTTTATTGTATTTTCTAAACACTCCCTTGTTACTGATTTGAATTTTATGAAGCATTTCATTATTTTTAACTTTTTGGTCCTTCGGGATATGGACCATCGAACTAATTTTGTGTAACTTGGAATGCATGTTAGAGGAACTGATACCAGTAGTCCACATGGCGTACCTGTTGATTTGCTTGATCGACTTGTGATTGTTCGAACACAAACCTACAGTCTTACTGAAATGATTCAGGTGCATTATCTGATCTCACCATGTTTTATTTCCTGAAATTAATGGATCAAGGTTATTTCTTTATTAAGTTGGTTATCTACCTGGGGACAGATATTAGCAATCCGAGCGCAGGTTGAAGAATTAGTAATCGATGAAGAAAGTCTAGCATACCTCGGAGAAATTGGTCAACAGGCATCATTAAGGTCCCCTTTCTATTTACAATGCTTCATTCTTGGCATTTTCTATTTTCTTTGATAGCATCCATGGATCTACCATTTAGGAAAAATGATTAATTTAGGATTTTTCAGCAATCTATGACTACCACTGCACTCATTTTTCATTTGTTTTTTATATTTTCTTTCACATGTTCGCTGTGTACTCTCTTGGATAACATATGCAACAAGAATCAAAATAAAATGACCTGAAAAGCAGATAGAGGCATCTCAAGATGTAGCTAGTGATGCATTCTCAACACCATTGTTAAACAATGAGTACCTATTTCACTCATAATTCCTATCCTTATTGCCTGAATTCATTCCTATGAATCCCTTTTTGCAATTTTTATGTTTTATGCTTTTATCTAGTAGCATCTGTTTCCTGTAGCATCCTCCGACGTGTCTTCTTTGCATCTTATAAACACTTGCCTCCATGCACGCCACTAGAAGGGAACGGGGAGGGGACAGAAACATTGTAGCTTTTCTTGTAACATCATGCATTACCCATACGTCATGTTGCTCAATCTTGTGTATTCCTAGATTGGTAGATTTTGACCAGGATAATTCTTTTGTTTGTTCAGGCATGCAGTTCAGCTGTTGTCACCAGCAAGTATTGTGGCTAAGACAAATGGAAGGAACAAAATTTGCAAGGTACTGTTCCAAGTGGCTTGTCTTGATCCTTGTCATACCTGCCAGAGGGCTGTAAGTGGGATGGGTCTGGGTAAAATGACTTTCTCTAGATCCAAAAGGACCTGTTAAAATTGCTGGGTAAAATGAGTCAATGGTATAATTTCATGTCCACTTTATGTTCAGCCACAAGGGAACTTGAAGTGGACCTGAGAATAAATCTTTTGTCTAGAACTCACATGTTATTGAAAGTGGCCTTGATTTCAAGCGTAAATCCACAGAAATCTCATTGAAACCTTATCTTAACAGGGGAGATGATGGGTCTATATTAGGTAAACAGGTTATACCTGGACTTACATGTGTAGGATCCAACTGGACATGTTTTGATGGCTGTTTCTGGCATTTCACTGGATCAATTCCTACATTTTTTATTTAAGAAATGTCTGTTTTTTTTTTTTTCATCTGATCAGTGCTAGTGTTCTGCTGGCTGGTTATCTTTTTTAGGCTGATATCGAGGAAGTGGCTGCTCTCTATCTGGACGCAAAATCTTCTGCTAGACTTCTCCAGGAGCAGCAGGAGAGATACATTGCTTGATCAGTTCCTCAATTTCTTGCTTGCCACAAGCTGGGGGAGAAAACAGTTGAGGTAGAATACCGGAGCAGCTCAGCTCCCAAGCCGTTGGAACAGAAAACAGGAAAAGAGAGGACTCTGGGGATCACTACTAACTGTCGGGTTCTTGTACGAGTAGCCTTCTAGGTGGGATTTTGCGATGTTATTTTCTTTGAGTTTGTAAGAATTTCTCCATTTTCACTTCGGTACAGCTGTTAAGAGGCCATCTTGAAAGGCATGTTACTGACTGGAGGAGGAGGATAAGCCAAGATGGGTACTTGATGAAGTATTCATAGAGGAGGTAGTGAAAAGCAAGAGCTGATGATTAAAATCCTTCTAGAACTTGGGGCGTTTGTTGATCCCCGAGTGATATGGGGTTAGATCCTCTCTGTATTCTGGAGGCAGGAGGTGTAGACATGATTCGTCTGAATCATGCTGTTTCTGAATCAAACTCTGGCTGTTAGATATTAAGCAAATTGAGTTGACTTCTACTTTGTTCAAGTTTGATTCACTTTGTACACAAAGAAACTCGGCTAGTTAAACATTCACATGAACTTTTTCCTTCGTGGTATATGCTCATCAAGCTATGTTTGTCTGAAGGGAAATAACTGTGGAATGCAGGGGAAATTTTCCTACTCGGGCATGTCTTGGAATAATGTGGAATGTAGTTGTTACATTCTTCCCCCCCGGTCATGGAGCTGGATCTTGTGAAGTTAAATCTTAGTGGAGTGTTCTCTAATATGGAATGCCGATTCATTTTTCATCTAAATAGAATCTAAGTTGAATTAAACTGTTAAATTTGTGAAGGTGAAGAAGCCCCGAGTTCCAGCTTCTCCACGGAGTCTACGTGCTTTCCTTCTTATTATACGACTTTATATACTACATTTTATATCTTTCATAGTTAAATTGATTTTTTATTTACATTTTTATTCTATTAATCTTGGTGAAGTAAGAATTGAATCAACCTGCGCAGTCTTCATTTCCATATGATTGATATAAATTCGAACTTTCTTTCTTGATTTTATATAGTTTTGGAAAGTGTAATGAAGATGTATTAAGTTGACTATATATTACACGTACGTCACCTTGAAGTAGTTTCATTAGGTAAAAATTGTTGGAAAATCTCACAGACATATATATATATATATATAACATATATATATATAATCAAAACGAGTTCAGAGTTAGAGGACATATCTCACAGTGGAAACGGGACATATACACGTACCAAGGGAAGCGGAAATTGAAACACATGTGTACTTTTGACATCCGGGTACAAGGTCAACTATCAGAGTCATCCTTACCCGTGAATCGTCGCGGAGTCACAGAGTCAACTACTAGAGCCAGCTCTAAGGGTCCATGCTCCAAATCTAAGGACTATGGTGATTGTTCCCCAAGAGATACAGACCACGGTCGTCACGGGACTGTGACAACATGTGGCTGCCATCGTGCAGTCGGCTCACCGACGCACTACCCTCGTCGTTGCCTCCTACACATAGAGGAGAATGACGAGGAGTGAGAAGGAATAGAGAGAAATCAAGAGACGGGGTTGTCGCAGCCATCACGGCCTTGGTGGAAAACCTCACAGATATATATAACAAATATATATAACCAAAACAAGTTCAGAGCTGGAGGACGTACCTCGCAGTGGAAACGGGACGTACACACGTACCAACAGAAGCGGAAATAGAAATATGTGTGTACCTTCGACATCCGGGTACAAGGTTGGCTACCAGAGTCGACCCCTACCCGTGAATTGTCGCGGAGTCATGGAGTCAACTACTATAAGGGTCCACGCTCCAAATCTAGGGATTATGGCGATGGTTCCCCTAGAGACACAGACCACGACCGTCAAGGGACTGAGACAACCCGTGACTGTCATCGTACAGTTGGCTCACCGACGCACTACCCTCATCGTTGCCTCCTACACATAGAGGAGAATGATGAGGAGAGAGAAGGAATAGAGAAAAATTGAGAGACGGGACTGCCATAGCCGTCACGGGTGTTGTGCTCTCGAGTTCTCTCTCTCTACAAACACATGCACATATTGACTCGCTCATTCTCTCTCTTCTATATCGTCTCACTTACATACCTTAGCCTATGGGGATGAACCCCTAGCACGTTGCATCTCCAAGCATCCTCGTGCTCCGACAGACTAACTCGACAGCGTGATGCCGTCCTCCAACACGAGCCCTATCCATCACCCCTAATCAATCCCCTTAGGGGATATTTGTAGAGGAGAAGAGAGGGAGGGTGAGTGGAGGCGGAGTAGGAAAGAGGGAGAGAGTGAGAGCACGCAAGAGAGAGAGAGTGTGAGTGGCGAGAGGAGGAGAGAATAAGAAAATGGGAGAGTGAGAGGCGATGTGAAGGAGGCGGCGCGAAGAGTAGGGGGAGCTTGCGATCCTTCACGAGCTCTCGGTGGCGTCCCGTGAGCATGCCACGCAGAGCGTGTGCACGCTCGTCGGCGGGCGCATGAGGGCACGTGCCCCGCTTGCTCCTGGCGGTCACCATGGCGGCGTGCCCTAGCCCAATGGGCACCGAGGCCCATTAACACCTCCCACTTTCCCATTAGGGCCTGTCATGCATGTCTTTCATCTCAAAACGTACAATCTCAAAGGTTTGTTGTTCTTAGTCATACAGGAAATAGAGCGTGTGACCTCTGCAAGATTTATCTGAATAATAACAGCTTCCCATTCTTTCCTAGATGATGATGTAAGAGCTTCTTGAATAGATCTGGGCTCCTCATCATCTATGGGCTCACAAAGAAGTACATCGTCGTCAATTTTTAAAAAAACGACGAGGTACAAGCCCATGCTTGCTACGACGTAAAGAGTCTTGACTTAGTAGTTCCATTGGTGCACTCCTATTAGGCGCACTCCCACTAGGTTAATTATCCCTACTATTTTCGGCAGCTACGAGTATGGGAACATATTCTCTTCCTTCGCCGGAAGATGGTAGGATATCAAACTGTTCATCCATCTCATAACGATCAAGACTCTTTCCACTGTTGCCAAGACTAGGACATTCTTTTCCTAAGAAAAAAACATCTAGGACCTCTAGCTCTGCCATTCCTCCTTCTGTATGCTATCCATACATGACATAACCCACTAAGCTCTCAGGGTATCCGATAAAGATAAGCTTTTGAGCTCTAGGGCCAACTTTCTCAAACTTGCTTTACATGTCATAGACATGTCCCGGTGAACCCCATGGTCGTAAATGATCCAAATCAGATTTGCGGACATGCCACAATTCATATGGGGTAGAAGGAACTGACTGTGAAGGCACATGGTTAAGGTTGTAGACAGCAGTTAATAAAGCATCTCCCCAAAAAGATATTGAGATATTCGCCTGAGCACAAAGCAATCAGAAATAAGTGGATTTTCAAACTTAAGTGCAAGGCAGATAGGACAATAGACAAATATAAAGCACGGCCTGTGATGAAAGGTTATACCCAAAAGGAGGGTATAGACTATGATGGGACATTCTCAACGATAGTGAGATTCTCATCTATTCGTCTCATTCTGACTATCGTCGTGCATCTTGATTTGGAATTGTTCCAAATGGATGTCAAGACCACATTTCTCAGTGGAGAACTAGATGAAGAGATTTATTAGGTTCTTGCCAGACTCGTGGACCTAGATGAAGCAGATTCTAACTCATAATGAGAACATCAAGAGTTTTAGTGATATTTCTCGCCAGGTAGAGTTAGAAGTTGAGCGTGAAATATTGCATCGCGTTATTGCAAATGTCGGTCAGAGTAGTCGACATTTTAATAGAAAGGGACCATAAAGAAAAATGAAAGGGCGAGACACTGCACCAAGCCCCAAGATGGATAAAACATTTAAATGCCACTGTGAGAAGCGTGGTGGGAAAAAAGACAAAAGATGTATGAGGCATTTTAACTATAAGAAACGAGGTCATTTCGCTCACGAGTGTCCTAAGCAATATTTTAAAACTTGACCCGGACCTTGACCCGATTAGGTTAGTGGGTTACGGGTCAATGATTTAACCGTTCGGGTTAATCTGTGACATGTAATATTAGAACAATAAATATCAATATTATTTATCATCATAGAATTTTAATATACCTTAAGTTAGAAATATGAAAGATACACTTTAACATATATTGTAAAAATAAAAACAAATCCATTAAACAACCACTAAGATAGTCTAAAAAAGGAACAAAAATATATTAAATAAATACTACATACGACAATTTAGCAACTACAATTAGTATCTTATAAAATAAAAGTTTCATAGTGTGTGAAGTCAAATTTCTTCTTCATCTAAATTTTTATATGTCAATGGGCCTTCATCTTATTCTTTGTCTTCATCTCCCTCTATGAGTATTCTCGGGTCTTCATCTTCTTCCTTCTGTTGTTCACCAGACTGCACGTACTCACGTAGGGAATAAGTTAGAATTAAAAAGACTAGAAGTTGGAAGGTTAGAGCCCAAGTCTTTTCAACTTCCAAAAGTTATGTTAATCCTTCATTAATACCATTAAATGATAAGGTCAAAAGATTAAATTAAAATTAAAACTTAAACTAATGATAAGAAATTAAAAATAGAAAATATGTCTCTGACCCGCCTGGGTCACATTGGTTTTACCGAGTTGGGACAGGTTAGCCGGGTTAACTGGGTTTGAATGAGTTTTAGGTCTTGGGCGGTCTAAGCATTGCTTTAACCCGATTTTGAGACCGGGTGGCAGGTTGACCAGTCAGACTGACGGGGTCGGGCCGGGTTTTAAAATAATGGGTTTGGACTGGCACTGCCATGGGAGTCTTCTCTGTCAAGTCAGCATTTAATCTTCTCCGAACTTGTGGTTATTTCAGGCGGCTTTGGTTCAATTTGTGGCATTCTTCAATTCATCCCAGGGCAGCTTCCTTTGTCTGGAGGTTACTTCATAGAGCTGTGCCAGTGGATAGTAGGGTCGCTGATTGTGGTATTCCCTTTGCTTCTAAGTGTAACTGCTACCAAGTCCCTACTCAAGAGGACCTGAATCACTTGTTCATCTCTAGTGAGCTTGCAGCTGAGCTGTGGGTTTGGATATCTCCTTTGATAAGTGAGAAGGTCTTTCTAAGTGATCAAATCACTATTAGATGCTGGAATTTTCTAACAGCTACCAATATGAAATCAGCCTTTAGTTTTATAGGTCTTCATGCTGTTATTCTGATGGTGTGGGGTATATGGAAGCATCGGTGTTCTATCAAGTTTGATAACGCTTCTCCCTCCTTAAGTGTAATTAAGAGAAGCATCTGTTCTTTTATATCTCATGTCCTGGAAACGAAGAGCTTCCATACTCCTCTGTCTGCTACCCATGCCAGCAGGTTAGCTAGCTTTCAGCTCTTTCCCCGGGCGGAGGCCAAACAGCCAATTCTGGTGACCTGTAGCTTGGCTGTGAACTGGCTAACTTTACATGTTGATGGGGCCTCCAAAGGTAACTCGGGTCTGTGTGGGGGAGGAGGATGCATTAGGAATGCTAAGGGCAATATGTTGATTGGGTTTTCTTTCTACTATGGATTTGGAAGTAGTTTCTTTGCGGAAGCCAGAGCTCTCCATGATGGTCTTTCCATAGCTAAATTGGGTGGTTTAAAGATTGCTGCTGTGTTTTCAGATTGTGCACTACTTGTTGAAGCTATACAAAAGGGAGTGGTGCCCAATTGGACGGTGCTGCCTTGGTGGAGGAAAACCTTGGATCTCCTTAGTGACTGTGGTTGTAAAGTGCAACATGTGTACAGGGAAGGAAATCAAGTTGCGGATGCTTTAGCCTCATATGTGTAGATCCTAATTAGAAATCCACTTAGAATAAAGATAATGAAAGAAAAAACATGTGAAGAAAAAGCATGCACGAGATGCAAAATAGGAGATGTGATCGCCAGAGACGCGAGGACCTCAAAGAATATAACAAAATAATCACATGGAGGGATCGCGAAAAATACCTTGAAACGCGGGGATGTGAGTGCTCCTTTCTCTTCTAGATCGGCCGGCCGATGAAGAGAGTTCTTCTCAATTTGATTACCCTTGCAAAAATCAACAAATACCAATAAAGAATATGGAATTAGAACATGGTGAGTGTAGCATCAAATCCACATATATAGATGAGCATGAAAACATGTGAGAGAACACACCTTGTGGGTGGTTGCCCTTAAAACCCCTATGCAAAAAGGGTGTGGGAAAATATGATGAATGAATGATGTAAAAATAATGAAGGAGGAAAGAGTGCAAGTGTGCACTGTGGAGTCTCTCAACGTGGTTGAGTATAAGGATGAACAGAGGAAATATGCATACACATGAAATTAATGTAATAAAACAAAACAAAGAGAGGGGGAAAAGAGGAATCTGTTGTTCTGGCTTTGATCCTCGATGGGGAGTAAGCTTCAACAGGATGAAGATTTGAACGTGTAGAAGCCTCTCTTTCAGCCACAGCAACAGCTGTTCCTGTGAAAAGAAAAAAGAAGAAGAAGAACAACAAAAGAAGAAGAACGGAAGAAGAAGAAAAACAGAAGAAGAAGAAGGATAGAAAGAAAATCGAACCCCCGGGGAAGAAGAAGAAGAGGGATAGGAACCCTATACAGAGCTGCAGAAGCTCTTATATAAAGGGGAGAGATCCAAAAGAAGAGATAAGAACGGGCAAGAGCCCAAGGAGGGAAGGATTAGAATGGGCAAGGGTGACCAAACGAAGCAGGGACTCTCTGGGAAAGGGCTGCGTTCGTTTAGAACCCGAAAGGTGAAACACGACCTGAACAAGGGCGTCAATTCAAGAATTGACGACCTACCAGAAGGCGTTATTAAAAACACAACTTAGATAAGGACGTTAATTCAAAAATCAATTTTTAGAAATATATTTAAAATTTGTGAAAGACGCCTAAACTAAAGGCGTTAACTCAAGCAAATTAATTAACGTCCGTTTCAAGGTCGTTAAATCAAAATATTCAAAATAGGGCTATTTTTCATTTCTTAATATTATTTTTTTATTTTTTAGGTGAAAGTGCATTACATTGTGTTGATTCCAACGACTATTTTTACGTATTTTTCTGACACCCGGAAGGTCACCAAATCACCTCTGGAAGGGGGTTAAAAATAATATTAAAATAATCAATTTAAAAAAAACGACCATGCATAGGTCGTGAATTCAATTTTTTGATTTTTTTTATTCTTTTCAAATTCAAAATAACGTCCTCTTGTAAGTCGTTAATTCCCAAAAAATTTTGAAAAATTCCCAGAAAAAACCAGAAAAATGAAAATTTGAAAGAATGGACGCCCTCCACTATAGTCGCCAATTTTTTTAGAAATGCCCAAGGCCTAGCCGTTATTTAAAAGACGCCCCACATCAAGTCGTTATTTCTGAAAAATAGAGAAAAATGCCCAGAAAATCTAGAAAAATCCAGAAAAATAGGGAAAAATAGGAAAAGAGAGGAAAAAGGGAGAAATACAAGAAAAGTGAGAAAAACCACTCAAACAGAGCTAATTTGAGGGTCAAATTGGGGGCATTACAAGGTAATATGAGATGCACTCACAGTAACGTCAATTTTGGCGTGTCTACAGCTGTCCCGCCTTGGCGTCTGCTTTGCAAGGGAGCAGAGCAAATTGAAAAGTAGATGCCAAGGTGTGATGAGACACGCAATCAACATCACTTAATGAGAATGAAATCAAAAGCTCGAGATGAAGCAATCCCGGGAAATTCAATGAAATCAACGATGTTTGGATAAGAGGAGGAGTGTGCACGCAGGCACGAAGGAGATAAAAGAATGATCAACTTCCAGCGCGGTGGAAGTACCCCAGGTCACAAACCTGTAGGTTTCACCATTAGGGAGCGGTTACCAGCCAATGTGGACGTGCTGCAGCCAAGGTGGATCAAGGGAAAATGATTAAAATAAGATGATAGAAATCCAAACAAGGAGCTTTCGAGAAAATGACCCAAAACAGTGACAAAACGAACTGAGGATTCCATTCAGCAATGAATATCTCATATCTTGGAAAACAGTGATCAATTTGACTCTCCAAATCAGCTTATCAGAATGATTTTCCAACGTTAATTCAAAGTCCTATATGAATGCATGCTGGGTTTAAAGGGAAAAATTAAAACAAATGAAAATATAAGATAATCAAGGATAATATTGTTAAACTGCCAAGACTGGGTCAAGAAATCGATTCTGCGAGCCGATACTAAGCCGAAGCCCGTTTATCCACGCATCAACTCGCAAAAGGGAACCATCGTCCCCAGTCTTGGATGGCTCAACGGCCTATCCGTGTGACTAAGACTCCTCTGGAATCACCATTATTTTTGATGAAGGGGAACTCAAATCCCAGATTTACCAAAGTCACAAGGTCCTTGATATAATCTAGTAGCGTATGTAACATATAGTAAAATGCATACAAGGAGATGGTGATAGCAATGAGCATGTGAGGAACTGAGAAATGAGGTGCAAGCACCGTGGGGCTTGGATGATGATGCCCAGTCGGTGGGACCAAGAACTTCTTATCCTGTGCTCAAAGATTCATCAGTCAAGATATAAAAGATAACAAGCAATGGATAAGGCATTTAAGCATAGCAAGTATAACATGAATCAAAGCATCAAAGTACACATAGTAAGGCAAAGCATGAATAGCATGGGTTGAAACATAGCATTGCAAAGCACCATTGTTTATTGTTTGTCATGAGGATGACAATCTTAACATAGAGATAATCAGAGAAGCTGGCTCTTGAATGAATGGAGTGATGCGCAGAGTAGCAGAGATAATCAGATTGACGTGAATAATAAGAGTGATACCCCAGGTGGCAGGGATGATCAGATTGAAGTGCCCAGGGTGACAAGAATGATCAGCAGGAGTTGATTAAAAAGATTTGGAGATAAATAATCAGAGTAATGCTCGGTATAGAGAATGATAATCAGGAGTGATGATATTGAGAAGAATCAAGAGATTGATAGCGGTGAATGGAGAGGACTCATCCCGTGCTCTTGGTCCTTACAAAGTTGTTGTTCCTGCAAAAGCACCATCAGAAAATATAATGCAATTTTTTTTGGATTTTGAAATATGTAAATTTTTATGAGTTTTGAAAAAGATATCCAATTTTTTATAAATTTTTAGAAAATATCTGATTTTTTATGGGTTTTGATAATATTCAATTTTTTTTATTTTGAATTTTGATAAGGAAATATTCAAAAAAAATTTGTTTGGTTTTTTGAGATATTCATTTTTTTGTTGATTTTGGTTTAGACATTGTTATTGTAGCATCAAAGGGTGTTTAAACCATTAATTGGGGGTCCTCGTTCCTTCCCTTTTTGCTAAAATTTCCCAAAGCCGGGCGTGCATTGAAGGGTGGCGCCCTATAACTGACTGCCCTTGATTAACGGTGCCCCTACCAAGGCCATACCTGAGAAACATTCGGTCTTAGAGGGAGAAGAGAAGAATAATTGAGAATAAGCTTTATGCAGGATGGGAGATGTCAGGACTTGAATTCCTTCCAAGGTGTTTCCCCTCAAAGAGGTAGTCTGTTGTGCGGGGGCTTTGTGCCTTTGATTTTTAGACCCTTGACATGCATACGACCAGGGTTTTCCCTGCGGGGACTTTGCCACTCTTGACATGCCATAATTCACAATTTTGCTTTTATCGAAATTTTGACTTGATTTTCATAATAGCCCTTTTTGGCGAGATGTATATCATGAAAACTCATATGAAAACTCATATTGATTTTGGGTCAAGACTGCCCCTATTTGAGACTCCTCTCGTATTGGGGATTACCGAGGTTGGGTCATCTCATCTGTCAACCTCTTGCCCCTGCATTCGGCCGAGTAAAGAAGAGAAAAGACTTTCAGATATACTCATGGCATGGCCAAAGTAGGGACGGTGTTTGACCAAAGGAGCCGGTTAAGGACGCCGTGAAGTGTGTGGAATGCCCAGCTAAGGGTTACTCTTAACAAGCGGGGAGAGAATGTCGAATTCCCGGCGCGGGGTTATTATTAACCAAAGGTGCTGCAAAAGCAAGCCTAAAGACTCTCTTTTTGGAATATTTTAAACAAAAGCCTAAGATAAAGGTCTAAAACACCACTTTTAATCTTGTTAAGAAGCACTTCATTTTGAAAATCGTGCGTGAAGTAATGAGAAAATGATATCATAAAAATGCTTACTTACGCCAATATGTTACCTTGCAACCTTTGTAGAAGCAGCTGTCAGAGGCGAGGTTGATCATCGTGGGATAGTCCTCTTTGATAGTCAAAAGGATTGGAAGCAAAGGGTTTGAAAGTGGCTTAACAAGAAGGAGTGGTGCCAAGACCAGACTCAGACGAATAAGGATAAAAAGGAAAAGAGGCGAGGGCTAGAACTCCCTCGTTAAGGCGTGGAGACCCTGATCACATGAAAGGTCTACAAAAGAAGCGGAGAATTAGAAGGAGGAGTGAGGACTAAAGCCTCGAAAGCAATGAGAGAAAGGGCAGATGCCCAAGGTAGTGGATGTGGAAGAAGTTGGGTCGGACCCAGGATCAGGAGGAATTAGAAGAAGAAATTGATAGATAGAAAGAGGCGGATCTGGAGGGTCTGGGAGTAAAGGAGGAGAATCGTGATAGGAGGAATCATCCGGAGGCTCCAGAGGGATAAGATATTGAGGGACGCGGTGCCCTGGGAAGAAATAGGGAAAAAGATGATGGAAAAGGAAGAAGAAAATGAAGGATGTGATGTCCTGGAAGAGTAGAAAGATGAATCGGAAGAAAGATGGATGGTCCGGAGGTTCCGGGGGAAGAAGATGCCGAGGGACGTGATGCCCAGAGAAGAGTGGAATAAAATGGTCAGGAGGGTCCGGAGGTTCCGGAGGAATGAGATGCCGAGGGACGCGGTGCCCGGGGAAGAGTGGATGAAAAGGATCAGGAGGGTCCGGAGGTTCCGGAGGGATGGAATCAAAAGGGTCAGGAAGCCCCGAAAGAAGATAAAGAGAATAAGATGGAGAATCCGGAGGTTCCGAAGGAAGAGAATCAGAAAGGGCGCGATGCCCTGGGAGGAAGGAAAGAGAGTCCGGTGGTTCTAGAGGGGGAAGGTACCATGGGACGCGATGCCCAAGGAGAAGAGAAAGATCCAGAGGTTCCGGAGGAAGAAGACGGAAAGGGGCGCGATGCCCAAGGGATAAAGAGAGGGGTGAAAGATCCGGAGGTTCCGGAGGAAGAAGATAGAAAAGGGCGCGATGCCCTGGGAGAAAGTCCGGAGGTTCCGGAGGAAGAAGATGGAAAGGGGCACGATGCCCAGGGAGAATCAGTAAGAAGCCCAGAAGATCCGGACTTGAGGGTGTGTAGGGGCGCGATGCCCAAAGAGCAGGATCCGGAGGTTCCGGAGGAAGAAGACGGAAAGGGGCGCGATGCCCTAAAAGGAGGGATAAAAGCCTGGAGGTTCCAGGGAAATAGCAGGAAAGGGGACGCGATGTCCAAGAAAGAAGGCCGGAAATTCTGGGAGAATGAGATGAAAAAGGGCGCGATGCCCTAGCAGGATAAAGGAGAAATCCGGAGGGTCCGGGTGCAGGAGTTGGAAAGGGGTGCGATGCCCTGAGAAGAGATTGGAAAGGGGACAATGTCCGAGTAATGAGGATGAAGATGAATAGGATGGGAAATGCGTGATATCCGGAGGTGCCGGAAGGCGGGGAAGATACGGGTTTGGAAACCCGGGCAAGAAGAAGTGCAAATGTATGCGAATGCAATGCAACAGATGTGATGAATGCATGGATGCAACAGAATGCATGAGATGCAAAGAATATGACGAACATGAAGGGCGAGGGGATGAGATCCTCCTCCTTACCCCTGGGGTGGCCCATGTGGAAGATGTGATAGACAAGAAGGTGGATGAAATAGAAGAAGGCCTTTCGGCATCAAGGTAACCGCCCTTCCATGGCAGTGAAAGTGTACATCCAATTGGCCCAATGGATGAAGCACAAGCCCATGACGAAGCTTCAATAGTAAATGACAACTCCCTTGGAAAGTGAAAAGTAATAGTGTGAGGGAGTTGGAAAGTTGGGATAGAAAGTCTTGTGTTGCCCAAGGATTGCGGCATATAAAGAGTGTTGAACAAAATGGTCTTTTGCCCCTTGTGTGGAAGAATGAGTTCAAGCTTCGGAAGTTGGGACAAGGGGTGCCCTGCCCGGCCCTTACACAGCATCAATGCTTGACATTCTCTGAGCAATGGCGGCGACTTGACCTTTTCAATCGTTCTTGGCACAATAACCCGGATTGGCATCCGGCAAATAAACTCTTGCATCTTGAATAGCGCAGCCATGGCCAAATCTTTCTTGCCCGGCTCCGGATGATCTTCAGCACAAGTGCTTGTAGAAAGCCTCCCATTCCGAGTGGTAGGGGAAGGTGAAGCGGAGGCGGAAGGCTCCATGGGTAGTAGGGGTATAATGGAAGGTGTTGGAGAAAAGGTGAGTGGAAGTGGAGGTTCAAACACATCGAGCTTTTCCTTTTGCTCGGAAGCAGTCGGGATTGGCTTGAGTGCAAAAAGGGGTGGATCCTGCTCAGGATTAACCATGGGTAAGGGTAATAGGTTAAGTGGTGAAATGGGAATGGCCAGGTTTGGGGTTACAGGTGTAATGGAGGGTTGAGGTGGCGGTAACGGGAGACTAATTGGGGAAGGTTCGATGGTGGACTCGGTGGAGGGCGGTGGTGTGGAGGTTAATGGCTTAATGAGTGGAGGTTTAGTGGAAGGCTCAGGGAAGGCTGGTGTCATGAAGGTTAATGGTATAGTTGGTGGAGGTGTAATTGATGGAGGTTCGGTGCGGAGAAAACGTCGAACGGGGTGAGCGGCGTTAAGGATAGGAGGAGACTCCAGATGTGCCGGCGCGGGTGATTGGAGTATCGACCCATCATCGTAACACCAACTAGTCTCATAAATGGGGGTTGGATTGGGTATGGTGGCTTCATCCTGAGCAGGGGGTTCATCAAATAGTAATGGGGGGAGAGGGAAACGAAGGAAACTCGCAAGGGGTGCCTGTGCAGCTTCATCATCGTCGTATACTGCTTCAAACTCTTCAATTGTCGGCTCTTGCTTGCTTGAATCGCCGATGCCATAGTCATCCCTCCTATCCTTCCACTCTCTCTCCATCTTTGTAATGTCATTCAGAGCGGCGTGGAAAGGATTGACGGGAGTAGGAGAAGCGGGCCGCGGGCTCGTAATCCTCTTTAATTGTTCCTCCATCAGAGTAATTTTGTCCAGAAGAGTTTGCTGGAGGGGTGTGACCTGAGCAACCGAGGGTTGGCAGGGCCTTGAAGGAGGGGCCGCATAAGAAGACCGTGGAAGGGGATTAATGGGCCGACCCATAGAAGAACTCGGATGGGCCGGATTGCAAGGAATAGATGGGCCTTGGGGCCGTGATGGAGGAGGAATAGAAGGAGGCGGGTGTCGGACCACCCGAGCAGGAATATGAATAGAAGAGGGAAGTGGGTGATGGGCCACCCACATAGGATTGGAAGGAGGATGAGATGAATGAGATGCACCCTCAACAGCGGCCTTAAGGGCTTGAATTTGTTGAGGGGTGAGCTGATCTAATGCATGAATGATTTGGGAAACCTTCTCATCATTGGGACGAGACGGTCCCGTAGGAGTAGTGGCTCGCGATTGGATTGAAGGACCATGGGATTGGATATTGCCCATGGGTCGGGCAACACCGTAAGAATGAGGACGTGGTCCTTTGAAAGAATTATAGTGAGAATGATGAACATGTTGAAATTGAGGGGAATAAGATGTGCTAGGTTGATCACCCTCATGAACATTAATTGAGTAGAACATGTTGACTTTCTTATCAAGGTAATCCAAATAATTCAATGTGCAATCAATAGCAAACAAGTTGGGATGGTTACCTTTGACTTCTTATGTTTGAACCTTGGTGAATTAAGGATTTTTAACAAAATTATGATTCACACAAGGGAGGAACCTAGTTTCAAATGTGATTTCAACTCCGGTGCTAACTAGGAACACTCTCTCACCGTGTATGGCCAACTAAACCCGGGACTTCAAAGGGTACAACCTGCTCGGCGTCCGTGAGGGAATCCACGGGTGCGGGGACTTACGGAGGTTTGGTTTAGGAATTTCCAATCCAAAGAGACGGAGTGCTCAATGGAGGGTCCTTCCTTCACCAAGAGGGTGTGTGGAATCCCAGTGTAGAGAGAGGAGGTCTCCCAAACCAATGCAAATGAATGAATGCAGGGTAAGCGAGCCAACCACAGCAATAGAATCAATCAATGAATATAAGCATGAATCAGCATGAAAAAGCCACCCACGGGAGGGTTCTGTAAACCCACAGGAAAGAAACGCCCTGGCAGGGGGCGCTACCAAGAAACAGACGACAGCGTGGCTGTCGTGAAACGCTGTGAGAGCCCAGAAGTAGTGAAAAGCTCGCCTTGGAGTGAGGCGCTATATATGCAAGGACGTCTCTGGGTGAGGGCGTCAAATGTAAACACGCGCCTTGATGTGAGGCGCTAAGCAACAAAAAGACGCCCTGGGGAAGGGCGTGAATTCACAGAAAGCAGGAGATGTGATGGAAGACGCCCTGGCAGAAGGCGTTACACATAAAGAAGACGCCCTGGATCAGGGCGTTAAAATAAAACGCGCCTCTGTCTAAGACGTTAATTTCCTCTATCTCTAGAAAACTCCACGGCCAGAAATATCAAACGCTCACAGTCATAGGCAGTCAACAAATATATGAATTAAGATATTAGCATGCTCATCAAAATTTTTGGATAAGTGGAAATTCTAAAAAAAATCTATCAAACTGACAGATCACATGGGGAGAGTGCAATGCACAATGGAGGGTGCCCGTGGGGCACAAAGGAAGCGCACCGTGGGTGCAAAAGAGGAGATGGCACACGTGGGTGCCCAAGGGAAAGGGTAATCAAAAGAAAAACGAAAGGTGTCCCACCGTGATCGCCAATTTGTAGATCCTAATTAGAAATCCACTTAGAATAAAGATAATGAAAGAAAAAATATGTGAAGAAAAAGCATGCACGAGGTGCAAAATAGGAGATGTGATCGCCAGAGACGCGAGGGCCTCAAAGAATATAACAAAATAATCACATGGAGGGATCGCGAAAAATACCTTGAAACGGGGGGATGTGAGTGCTCCTTTCTCTTCTAGATCGGCCGGCCGATGAAGAGAGTTCTTCTCAATTTGATTACCCTTGCAAAAATCAACAAACACCAATAAAGAATATGGAATTAGAACATGGTGAGTGTAGTATCAAATCCACATATATAGATGAGCATGAAAACATGTGAGAGAACACACCTTGTGGGTGGTTGCCCTTAAAACCCCTATGCAAAAAGGGTGTGGGAAAATATGATGAATGAATGATGTAAAAATAATGAAGGAGGAAAGAGTGCAAGTGTGCACTGTGGAGTCTCTCAACGTGGTTGAGTATAAGGATGAACAGAGGAAATATGCATGCACATGAAATTAATGTAATAAAACAAAACAAAGAGAGGGGGAAAAGAGGAATCTGTTGTTCTGGCTTTGATCCTCGATGGGGAGTAAGCTTCAACAGGATGAAGATTTGAACGTGTAGAAGCCTCTCTTTCAGCCACAGCAACAGCAGTTCCTGTGAAAAGAAAAAAGAAGAAGAAGAACAACAAAAGAAGAAGAACGGAAGAAGAAGAAAAACAGAAGAAGAAGAAGGATAGAAAGAAAATCGAACCCCCGGGGAAGAAGAAGAAGAGGGATAGGAACCCTATACAGAGCTGCAGAAGCTCTTATATAAAGGGGAGAGATCCAAAAGAAGAGATAAGAACGGGCAAAAGCCCAAGGAGGGAAGGATTAGAATGGGCAAGGGTGACCAAACGAAGCAGGGACTCTCTGGGAAAGGGTTGCGTTCGTTTAGAACCCGAAAGGTGAAACACGACCTGAACAAGGGCGTCAATTCAAGAATTGACGACCTACCAGAAGGCGTTATTAAAAACACGACTTAGATAAGGACGTTAATTCAAAAATCAATTTTTAGAAATATATTTAAAATTTGTGAAAGACGCCTAAACTAAAGGCGTTAACTCAAGCAAATTAATTAACGTCCGTTTCAAGGTCGTTAAATCAAAATATTCAAAATAGGGCTATTTTTTATTTCTTAATATTATTTTTTTATTTTTTAGGTGAAGGTGCATTACATTGTGCTGATTCTAACGACTATTTTTACGTATTTTTTTGACACCCGGAAGGTCACCAAATCACCTCTAGAAGGGGGTTGAAAATAATATTAAAATAATCAATTTGAAAAAGACGACCGTGCATAGGTCGTGAATTCAATTTTTTGATTTTTTTATTCTTTTCAAATTCAAAATAACGTCCCCTTGTAAGTCGTTAATTCCCAAAAAATTCCGAAAAATTCCCAGAAAAAACTAGAAAAATGGAAATTTGAAAGAATGGACGCCCTCCACTATAGTCGTCAATTTTTTTAGAAACGCCCAAGGCCTAGCCGTTATTTAAAAGACGCCCCACATCAAGTCGTTATTTTTAAAAAATAGAGAAAAATACCCAGAAAATTCAGAAAAATCCAGAAAAATAGGGAAAAATAGGAAAAGAGAGGAAAAAGGGAGAAATCCAAGAAAAGTGAGAAAAACCACTCAAACAGAGCTAATTTGATGGTCAAATTGGGGGCATTACAAGGCAATATGAGATGCACTCACAGTAACGTCAATTTTGGCGTGTCTACAATATGCTTGTGACTTCCAGAGAAATTTAGTTTTCACTCATGCTAGTGACCTCCCAATTTTGGCAAGGGGGGCACTTAGATTGGACAAAGCAGGTTTACCCACTTTGCGCAACTGTAAATAGTCAAGTGGGTTTTTCTCCTTGTTCTTGTTTTTCTTCTTTGTTAGTTTCCTATAGGGGGGCCATTCCAGTAGCCTATACACGGGTGGAGAGGGGGATTTCTGTAGCCCACCCAAAGAGCAGCCCAACAAGACCCAACAGGGTCCAACGAGGTAAGCTCACCCGAGTGATAGCCCACGGGGCCCACTCAGGAAAGAAAAGCCCAATGAACAAACACTCGAGGAACCAACTCTCCCCGGCGGCCCCTAGGCTCGGAGGGCCCGAGTGATGGTCAGGTCACAAGGTGGGTCCGGTCCAAGCCGTTTCCCCGCCCGGGAGAGACAGGCGTTAGCCGACCTATCCGACCCCTCTTTCACCGAGCTATGCTCATCGCCCGGACAGGGCTGACGTTTCAGGAGCTCGGTCAGACCAGACATTATCCGTTCGTGCTGCCGTTAAGAGTCCCCAACGGACAGGGGAATCAAGAAGCCGCCGGACTTCAAGGCGATAACGCTCCCACGATAAAGGCCATGAAAGCCCACGTTGAGGACGTAACTCCCGCCGGAGACCCCTCAGCTTACAGGACTCCTGAAGGCGGCATACTATTTAAACCAGGGCTACCCTCCGGTGGAAGGTAAGAAGAAAAAGGGAGCCATTAAGGCACTCACACTCGAAACTCCTGAGCAATCCGCTTCACCCCTTTGGTGGAGAGGAATCTCGCGCACCAGCTTTTCTCCTCCCCATCATTGCTTCCACCGCAGCTCTACTGACTTAGCCATCGGAGGATTTTGCCCCAGGGAAACCCCCTGGGCCCTCTGATACGTTTCCCTGTCTTGCAGTTCATCTTCTGGTGATCCACAGCCCGCTCAGGACTCAGCGCGAGATTTCACCTCTTCATCTGGCGCCGTCTGTGGGAAACGCACGAAGAGCCAAGATGGTGAGAAGAAGCTCAGGGAGGAGATCCGCCGTCGAGAAGGGTAAGGCCGTGGTGGCGGCAGGAGATGGCCCCTCTAGGGCCTCACAGAACCCTCCCTCCAACGCCAGCGTCCCCACCAATGGGCCGCCGCCCCCTCCGACGGTGACGGGGGTACCCCCCAACGGTGGCGGCGAGGTCTTCCAGGCCCTCAATAAGAAGCTTGACGTCCTCGTGGAGCTCATGAGGGCCCAGGCGGCAAGGGATGCCAGGTCTCGCGCCCCGTCCGGGAGCCCCCCCGTCAAAGTGCGTCCCAGCATACCGCGGGGGGCCGCTTCACCCTCCGCGGTCAACAGCTCATCCGCAACAACGCGGGAGGACCCTCACAAGCTCCGCCCCCGGAGCAAGAGGCTTCCTCCACGCCCAAAAAAGGGAAACAGGGGGCGAGGCCTCCACGCCCGAGCGTCGACGGTCCTGAGGGTCGCCACGACGCTCCCCCCAGTCCCACGGCGCGACCGCAGCCGGAACTATCCCTCCGACTGAGGGATTTCGAAAGACGTTTTGCAGAGCAAGAGCGCGCCCTCCGCGCCCTACAGAAGACCTCTCTCCCGGAGGATGAGGAGAAATCCCCTTTCTCCGAATACATCTTGAAGGCAGAGGTGTCTCCCAGAACCTCCATTCCGACCTTCAAGCTCTATGATGGCCAGGGCGACCCAGCCGACCACTACGACAGCTTCGACGCCCTGGTGACTCTGCATGGAACACCGGATCCTATTAAATGCCGAGCCTTTGGGCCACCCTGGTCCAAGGCGCTCAGGCATGGTTCCGGGCCCTCGCCCCTGGGTCCATCCGGGACTTCAGGCAATTCGGGCGAGTCTTCAAGGAGAGCTTCGCCGGAAGCGCCCCCCCAAGGTCAGTAGTGGGGCTCCTGGCCCTCAAACAGGCACAAGGGGAAAGGCTCTGGGCTTATGTCCACCGATTTAAATCGGAAGCCCTCAGAATTCCCCGCCTGGATGTGGCCTCGGCCACGACCGCTCTGACCAGGGGCACCCGGGACGAGAATCTCCGCCGCGAACTGGTCCTCCACCCTCCCTCGACCCTTGCCGAGCTAGTGACTCTGGCACTGCGCCACGCCGAGTGCGAAGAAGTACTCAACGCCTGCCGAGACACAACCGGCTCGGGTCTGGAGGGGGACAAGAAGCGGGCCTCCGAGCCAAACCCTGGCTCGGGCAAGAAGCGCGATGGGGAAGGAGAACGCAAACGGAAGTATGAGCGGTACACCCCGTTGACCACGCCAGTCTACGAGATCTATGAAGACATCAAAGACTCGGGACTCCTCCGCCAGCCCGAACCAATGAGATCGAAGAACCGCAAGGGCGACAGGCATTGCCTGTTCCACGGCGACCACGGGCACCACACCGGCGACTGTCACCAGTTCTAGGACGAGATCGAACGTCTCATCCGTCAGGGGCACCTGGCCCGGTTTGCAACTGGGCGCAAAGAGGACCGAGACGCCGCCGAGGAGATCGACAACGCCCCCCGAGGGGTCCACATCAACGTCATCTCCGGAGGAACGGCATCGGGCGGTGACACCAGCCGAGGAAGGAAGCGTCATGCCGAGCGGGCCAGCCGGGTCTTAAAGCCCTCAGGGGGCCCGCCGAGGGAGCCCCAGGTCATAGTCTTCTCCGACCAAGATCTGGAAGGGCTAAACACCCCGCATGATGATGCCCTCGTTATCTCGGCCACAATAAACCATTGTAACGTAGATAGAATTCTGGTTGACAATGGGAGCGCCCCCGATGTATTATCTTATGACTGTTTCCTCAAGATGGGGGAAGACCCATCCAAGCTCCGCCCGATCCGAACACCCCTTTGCGGGTTTAACGGCCTGGCCACCTACCCCGAGGGAGCCCTAAGCCTGCCGGTCACCATCGGCACCCCACCCAAAACCGTTACGGTCATGGTGGACTTCATAGTGATCAAGGGTATGATAGCGTACAACGCCATTTTCGGTCGGAAAATTCTCAGCTGAATAAAGGCCGTACCATCTACCTATCACCAGAAAATGAAGTTTCCCACCAAAAATGGGTTGGGGGAAGTCCGAGGTAACCAGGCCACGGCTAGAAGGTGCTACAACATCTCGGTGGAAGCCTCAAGGCCGGACGGGGGGGATAAGGGCCCCAAGGGAATCGAAGGGAAGACCGTAACCGCCGAGCCCGGTGGCGAATTGCTAACGGTATTCCTAGACGATGACCCGGCCCTCGGAGTAAGGATCGGAGCCGACCTACCACCCAAGGAACAGCAGCAATACAAGAAATTTCTTTCTGAGTACGTCCAGGCCTTTGCTTGGTCCGATGATCAACTCCCTGGCATACCAGAGAAGACCGTGATGCACAAGCTCAGCCTCGACCCCACCGTCAGGCCCGTGCAGCAACGGAGAAGGAAGCATGCGCCCGAGAAGCAGGCGGTCATCAAGGCGCAGGTCACCAAGGGACAAGAGACAGGCCTCTTCAGACCAGTCCTGTACCCTATGTGGCTAGCCAATGTCGTCCTGGTGTCAAAAACCACAGGCAAGTGGCGAATGTGCGTGGACTTCACCGATCTGAATAAGGCTACCCCTAAGGACTGCTATCCGCTACCGAGCATCGATCAATTGGTTGACTCAACCTCGGGCAACGAGATACTTAGTTTCCTGGATGCCTATTCGGGTTATCACCAGATCAGAATGAATCCAGAAGACATCGAGAAGACCGCCTTCATCACCGACTGCGGCATGTACTGCTACACTCGGATGCCCTTCGGGTTAAAGAACGCCGGAGCCACATATCAGCGACTGGTAAATCACATGTTCGAGGGACAGCTAGGTCGGAATGTCGAGGCTTACATTGACGACATGCTCGTCAAGACCCCCAAGGCCCGAGACCACTTCACCGACCTCGCCGAAACCTTCGGCACCCTCCTGAAGTACAACATGAAGCTCAACCCCGCCAAGTGCGCCTTTGGAGTAAAATCCGGGAAGTTCCTGGGTTTCCTGGTCACTCAGCGCGGGATCGAAGCCAACCCCGACAAAGTCCAAGCCATCCTGGACATGCGCCCGCCCACGTGCATTAAAGACGTCCAGCGTCTGACAGGGCGTGTCGCCGCTCTCAGTCGTTTCCTGTCCCGTGCGGCCGAACGATGCTTGCCCTTCTTCAAACTGATGAGGGGACCCAAGCTAGCATCTGCTACGTTCGCATGGGACGAGGAGTGCCAGACAGCATTCGTCGAGCTTAAGGAGCTCCTGGCTTCGCCACCGGTGCTCTCCAAGCCCGTCCCCGGCGAAGTCTTGCTGCTCTACCTCTCGGCGATGCCATCCACGGTCAGCTCGGTCCTAGTCAGAAATGACTCGGGAATCGAAAGACCGGTTTACTACACCAGCAAGGTGCTCAATGAGGCCGAACGGAGGTACCCCGCAACCGAGAAACTCGTGCTAGCGTTGGTCACCTCCGCAAGGCGCCTCCGCCCCTACTTCCAGGGGCACCCCATCACCGTGCTAACCGGCGAGCCGTTGAAGAAGATTCTGGCCCACCCCGAGGCCTCAGGGCGACTCGTCAAATGGGCCATTATGCTCGGGGCCAACGACATCTCGTACCGGCCGCGATCAGCAATCAAAGGCCAAGCGCTCGCCGACTTCATTGCCGAAAGCACCATCCCCGCTGAGGACAGGCCTCCGAGTGATAGTAAGGCTAAGGGTACTAAGCGATAATGGTCGACAATTCGACTCTCGGTACTTTCGAGACAGATGCGCTGACCTAAATATCCGCAACCACTTCACTTCGGTCGCCCACCCTCAGGCCAACGGGCTGGTTGAAAATGCCAACAAGACTATCTTGAAAGGCATAAAAACCAGACTCGGCAAGGCTAAGGGTAGCTGGCTAAAGGAATTGCCTAGCGTAATGTGGTCGCACCGAACAACCCCAGGACGGCAACCGGTGAAAGCCCTTTTCAGTTGGTATACGGCACCGAAGCCGTCGTTCCATTGGAGATCACCAATCCGTCTCTCCGAGTGATCAGCTTCTCACTCGAGGCAAACATGCAAAAGTTGCTCGAGAACCTCGACCTGGCAAACGAACTCCGAGAGATCGCGAACGTCCGGGCAACGGAGTACCAGCGCCGCCTCACTCGATACTACAACGCCAAAGTCCGAGACAGACGTTTCCAACCGGGGGATTTCGTCCTCAGGAAGGCCGAAGCCTCTCGACCACTAGAGGCGGCGGGCAAGCTATCCCCCAACTGGGAAGGCCCCTACCGAGTGGTCGAGACGCTCGGAAAAGGTGCGTATAGGTTAGCGACAATGGAAGGGGAACCTATTCCTCGGACATGGAACGCAGCCGCACTACTCAAATTCTACTTTTGAAATTGTACAGTAAGATGGACAGAATAAATCCCTGTTCTTTTCATTCCAAACCATTGGTACATCAGGTAGGCAAATGCCAGTACATCACATAGCAAAAAACAAAAAGCAAAAATCCGTCTAACATTGCTTCAAGGGGTCATCGCTCGAATGACTCGGTCTTGATCTCCTCGCGTCCAGCCACTGACTCTGCCTCGTGCGGAAACTGGCTCGGACAAAAGGTGGTCGAGCCAGTTGGCTCGGATGGCCCGTGACAAAGATGACAGAGGGACTTCAGGAGAAAGGCCACCTTTAAACGTTGAGGAAGGCTACCTCCCAAGTTGGCAACAGCCAGGAAAAAGGAGCGCCGTGAAGGCCTCCCCTCTTCCAATCTGCCAACTCCTTGGAAGGAAGGAGAGAGCAAGCAGTGGTGCGGACACCCGAGCAGTTGATCGGCACGATACGCCGAGCCACCGGTACCGCACACGGAGCACGACACGAGCCACCTCAGCGTCCATCTGGCTCGGAGACAGCCTGGAGACTCCGCCTTGAGCCTCCCCATTTGTTATATTTAGCTAGACTTTATGTGTGTGTAATTTGTATTTATTTCGTTGCATTCGGTTTGCCATTTTGAGTGTAATAGGGGCTTATGAGCATTTCGGACCCCGTGGGCCCCACGCCCCCCCCGGGCCCCACCACATTGGCCACCTCAGCCTAGGGTCCCACGTGGGGCCAGTCAACATGCCACACGGGAATATCTAGAAGTTTGAATGGTGAAAAACACATGGGGGACAAATGGCTTAAAAAGTCCATATGGAGGCCACCTACCCCACCTACCATTTCAACCTTCCACATCTTGCCATTCAAAGTCCAAGGGCCGCCCCCCCCCCCTTTTGTTTTTTTATGTATTTTTTTTGTGTGATGTTCACATCTCATCCCCACCCTCCATCCCCTTCCCCTAGATCCAATGGTGGATAAGAGATGTGATATGTAACATATATAAGTTGTATTTTCTCCTTTTAGTGAATTAATGCCATTTGAATCCAACAAAATTGAAGAGCAAGGGCTGGTGCGCCCCCCCTCCTCTCTCCTCCCTCTCCCCCTTGGTTGCTGTGAAGGCTTCCATTCTGAGGTGTGAAGCCTCTTGTATCAGTTCCGACGATCGCCGCCGCCGCCACGAGCCGCCACCGCACCGCCACCGCCATCAACGAAGTTTTGCCTGCGCAGTACCACAGCAGCTTCCACGAAATTCATCCATCAACCACGAGCTCAGACCGACCTGAGAATTTTACTGGATGTTCCAGAGGTGTCAAGAACTATCCACAAATTTTGGTTTGTCATTCAGATCCCGTTTCATAATTTTAGATTTTCGTCCACTCTTCCACTTTGGTTCTGCCAAAGTTCTTTCCAGGTTCCCATCCGCCCTGAGTTTCAAGTCTTAGGTCCACTTTTTGATTTTCTTTGGTTCGCCCAATTTTAATGGGTGTTCCTTGCATCCACCCCTTCATCCTAAATGTTTCTAAATTTCTAGTTCGTCCATTTCATATTTTCCACAAATCGTTCTCAGATCCACCTGAAGTTCTGTCCACCCGTTCCCAGATCCGACCACCAGACACTCCAAAAATCATATCAAATCACCACCACCTCCAAATCCAATTCTAAAAATTGTCCCAGCTTCGTGGGTTGATTATCTAAAACTGTGGAGAAGAGCTCGAAGTCTGAATCCCAATGTAAGTAGGCGGTCAATGGCTGTTTACAGGGAACTGATGTGCTGAACTGAGAGTTCTGGAACTATGTAGCAGAGAATTGAAAATTAGTTAAGGTCCAGGTCCACACATGTTTATAGGAATCCACTGGCCCTAGGTTGGAGGATTTTGAGTCCTCTTTCCAACGGCACTGGTTTCGTCGCATTCCGGCGACGGGGCTGATCGCAGCGGTTGATTTCGCCGGAGCGCGCGCCTGAAAACAGCAAGCAAAAATCCGTGGGCAGCATTCCACAAGCTTGGAGATCGGAGTTGTTCGGCCACCGATCGGTGTTCCCGGCTGACCGCCTTCCGTGGAGGCGTGCCTCCAGGGGTCCCCATCACAGTGGGACCCACTCCTGCAGATCCGGAGGCCAGCGCCACCCGTGGGCCCCACGGGCCCGCAGAACCCGCCGTTCGGAAAGCACGAAAACGCGGAGTTCGGCACCGCCGGGCGACATCAAGATGCTGCCCGTCAACCCAATTAGCATGATTCCCGGGCCCCGCATGTGACCTATTACCTCCCTGCGTGGAGTGGGTCAAATTATTGTATTTCTGAAAATTATGTTAACCGGGAGTCCGTGATTGGCCGGGGTTGTCTTCGCCACGCCGGGTGCGTGGAGGTAAAGTCTTAACTCCTTGGTGTTACATTGCTTAGCTAGTATACGGTCTTAGGCCGCTGCCGAGAGTGTAGGTACTAGCCCGTGTGTCCATGTCACCGCTGTGAGAGTGAGTGTGACCCGTCCCGTGACTCGATCCGAGTCCGGAAGTTGAGTCGGACTACCCTTGACCTCCGCCGGTTCCTTAACCGCGCACGGTCCGCGCTTTCCCTCGCTTGGGACGACGAGTGAGCTTCCACTTCTGTTAGCGACGTTTTGCCACTAGGAGCTCGTAGTGTCGGGCTTAGTGTCTCCCTGGTGTGTGCTGCTGGTCGCGTCTTCATCTAGAGTCCGAGGGTGGCACCTAATAGTGTCGTCTCCCGTGTCCGTCCCGCATCAGTTTGGTATCAGAGCGAGTCGAGTCTAGGGTAGTCGTTGCATATGTCTTGCATAGTCTAAGTCGAGTCTAGGATCATCATCATTTCAAAACAACAAAAAAAAAGGTGTTTTCAAATTACATTTGCACCCTTTATTCGGTATCTTAAAAGGTGTTGTCCGAACGTTAGGCTACGCCTACCGGGAGGTCGCACACTTGCGGGAGTGATCTTCGGATCGATTAACTCCGCCCCGTACCCGATATTGGTTTAGGTCTAAGTGCATTGTCTAGTGTGTGTTTGCATTAGTCGGTTTGTCTTGTCTCTTGTCATCATGCCCATCTTGTAGTTCCGAGTTTCTCATGGAGTCCCAATCACTCGGGCAATATGGCCGTTGGTCTACCCATGGGCTGGGCAACCATCCTCTCCCCTTCCGTAGGCCCGAAGCCTCGGATTTTTATGGCTCTAATGACCCGGGCGACTACCTCAATTGGGAGGCCACCATGGACAAATATTTTGAATGCTACACCATGTCCGATGCCATGCAAGTTAGTTTTGCCCGAGAGAGGCTTGTCCACAAAGCCGCCTGGAAATGGGAGAGCATTGAGCTCATGAGAGAGGTTAGGAGGCAAAGGCCCATCGAGTCGTGGCATGAGATGAAGGATGAACTTAGGAAGGTCTACCTACCCGGCCCGGTCACCTCCAACCGACCCCACCCAATCACATCCACCCAAGGGGGCCATAATCGGAGGCAACGCGCCGCGCATGTAGAAGAGCCTAGGTCCACGACTAAGCCGAGTTCATATGGGAGAGTCCACCACATTACTCCTACTCCACACCCCACCATTGCCGAACTCTTCCAAATCATTTTGGATAAAGTGGATAGGAAGTGTGATTATATTGAATCCCTGCTTCCCCCTTGCCTACCTCCTAGCCGAGATAGAACCAAGCATGAGCATAAGGAGGTAGCCGCCGGTAGTCCCAACCCAGTGCCATCTATGGTTCCATCCCACGGTCCCCTCCCCAACATAGTGGATCCTCGTTCCCCACCCACGAGAGCCCCTTTACCTATACCCCCTGTCCGTCAGGAGGATAAGGGTAAGGACGCACTTATCGAGGAGCGTAGTGGGTCACGACAGCAGTGTTATCGCTGCCAGGGGTTCGGCCACTTTGCCGAACAGTGCCCCACTTGGACATCTCTAGCCCTAGGGGACAAAAGGGTTGTAGAAGCCTCGCTCTCCGATCTTTATTCGGAGCCACCTCAGCCACAGCTACCCGTGTTTCTAACGGGAAAGCTACTTATAGCCGAGCCACTCCTTAGCTGGCTTAAGAGTGGCCTGGCCCCATCTCCCCTCCCATCTATGGACCTTATCTTACCTCTGGTGCCAATCAATTCATTTCACACCACTTTCCGGTCTAGTCACTATGTGGATACATTGGATGACCTTCTTAAAAGGTTAGACCGGCAATTGACATTTACGCACTTGTTGGCTCCAGGCTTCGACCGACCCACAGGTCGTAGTTTCACTCATCCCGCTTTAGGGTCCATCACCTCCGTGTACACCGTGGGTCATGTTGCCACGGAGGTTCTTCTACTCCTTCCTACGCTGGCCGAGTCCGACTTCATTTCCTTTTACCCAAGGGAGGAATCTTACTTTCTACCTATGACTGTCGTCCCACCTCTCACAATGAATGAAGGTGATCATTTACACCTCCAAGATTTCCAAATGTGGGACAGCGATTTGTGGAAGCCTAGTCCGAGGGGTCATACCTTCTTTGATCCCTTCGACCCATTCTCTTGTGGATCCCGTGACCCACCATATTTACTCCACCTTTTTGAGAGAGTCCACCATCATACCCCCACCGTCTCATCTCCCTTCAAGGATGAAGAAGATCAAAAATACCTTCTAGACTTCCATACATGGGATCTTGAGATGAGGGAATCCATATCGAGGGGTCACACATTCTTTGATCCCTTCGATCCCTTTCTTCATGGGCCCCTTGGCCCACAACCTCCATTCCCCCTCTTTAAGGAAGTCTACTATCACACCCCTCCTACTCGGGCCTGGCAACCTTCACATGGCAATATGTCCGAACCGTCATTTGGAGGTAATGAAGACTTTGGTTTCCCCGGCCCACCTCAACCACCCAAGCCTCCCGGACTTCCAACATCTAAACCCCATGTCCATGGTTGGTGCATCGTAGGATATCTAGGAGTCCACCATGACATTAACCTCCGGTTATGTCAAATGCATGCATGGCATACATTCGGATGTCCTGGACCACCTTGCATATGATTGGGTTTTACTAACTGTAGGGTTGTTTAGGGTTGTGTGTGCATCCGTGTGTTTTTATTTTGATAAGCATTTTAGGAGTGCATAGTGAGTCTGTCGAGTCTAGCGCTAGGCATGTTAGGAGTCTGCATGAGTGAGGCCAGTAATGCACGGTACAAGGAGTTAGCCGGTGCCCTTAGACACCACCGAGAGTTCCAAGATGGTGAATATGTCATGATCAGGGTTAGACCTGAACGGTTTCCCTCTGGAACTGTTAAGAAGTTGCAAGCTCGCGGAGCCGGTCCCTTTAGAGTGTTGAAACGCGTTGGATCCAATGCGTATGTTGTGGACTTGCCCGAGGAATATGGTATAAGCTCTACCTTCAATGTATCGGATCTTGTTGCATATAGGGACCCAGCGGTGATCCCTAGTGAGCCTTTTGAGCCATCTCCTCCCCTTGAGAGTGATCCCACACCTGAGTGTCCACTTCCATCTCCAGCCCCTTTTTCACGGCAGCGTGAGCATATAGATCGTATACTGGACGAGCAAGTGACAGTTACCAGGAGTGGATCTTACCCGCGCTACCTAGTGCGATGGAGAGGACGGCCCGCTACTGAGGACACTTGGATCACACATGGCGAGTTGCAGCGGATCGATCCGGACCTTTTGGAGCGATACAGGAGCGATGCAGACCCTTACTCGACAGGGTCGAGTTTCTCCCACCCGGGGAGAATTGGTGCGGACACCCGAGCAGTTGATCGGCACGATACGCCGAGCCACCGGTACCGCACACGGAGCACGACACGAGCCACCTCAGCGTCCATATGGCTCGGAGACAGCCTGGAGACTCCGCCTTGAGCCTCCCCATTTGTTATATTTAGCTAGACTTTATGTGTGTGTAATTTGTATTTATTTCGTTGCATTCGGTTTGCCATTTTGAGTGTAATAGGGGCTTATGAGCATTTCGGACCCCGTGGGCCCCACGGCCCCCCCGGGCCCCACCACATTGGGCCACCTCAGCCTAGGGTCCCACGTGGGGCCAGTCAACATGCCACATGGGAATATCTAGAAGTTTGAATGGTAAAAAACACATGGGGGACAAATGGCTTAAAAAGTCCATATGGAGGCCACCTACCCCACCTACCATTTCAACCTTCCACATCTTGCCATTCAAAGTCCAAGGGCCGCCCCCCCCCTTTATTTTTTTATGTATTTTTTGTGTGTGATGTTCACATCTCATCCCCACCCTCCATCCCCTTCCCCTAGATCCAATGGTGGATAAGAGATGTGGTATGTAACATATATAAGTTGTATTTTCTCCTTTTAGTGAATTAATGCCATTTGAATCCAACAAAATTGAAGAGCAAGGGCTGGTGCGCCCCCCCTCCTCTCTCCTCCCTCTCCCCCTTGGTTGCTGTGAAGGCTTCCATTCTGAGGTGTGAAGCCTCTTGTATCAGTTCCGACGATCGCCGCCGCCGCCACGAGCCGCCACCGCACCGCCACCGCCATCAACGAAGTACTACCTGCGCAGTACCACAGCAGCTTCCATTAAATTCATCCATCAACCACGAGCTTATACCGACCTGGGAATTTTGCTGGATGTTCTAGAGGTGTCAAGAACTATCCACAAATTTTGGTTTGTCATTCAGATCCCGTTTCATAATTTTAGATTTTTGTCCACTCTTCCACTTTGGTTCTGCCAAAGTTCTGCCCAGGTTCCCATCCGCCCTGAGTTTCAAGTCTTAGGTCCACTTTTTGATTTTATTTGGTTCGCCCAATTTTACTGGGTGTTCCTTGCATCCACCCCTTCATCCAAAATTTTTCTAAATTTCTAGTTCGTCCATTTCATATTTTCCACAAATCGTTCTTAGATCCACCTGAAGTTCTATCCACCCGTTCCCAGATCCGACCACCAGACACTCCAAAAATTCTATCAAATCACCACCACCTCCAAATCCAATTCTAAAAATTGTCCCAGCTTCGTGGGTTGATTATCTACAACTTTGAAGAAGAGCTCGAAGTCTGAATCCCACTGTAAGTAGGCGGTCAATGGCTGTTTACAGGGAACTGATGTGCTGAACTGAGAGTTCTGGAACTGTGTAGCAGAGAATTGAAAATTAGTTAAGGTCCAGGTCCACACAGGTTCAGAGGAATCCACTGGCCCTAAGTTGGAGGATTTTGAGTCCTCTTTCCAACGGCACTGGTTTCGTCGCATTCCGGCGACGGGGCTGATCGCAGCGGTTGATTTCGCCGGAACGCGCGCCTGAAAACAGCAAGCAAAAATCCGTGGGTAGTATTCCACAAGCTTGGAGATCGGAGTTGTTCGGCCACCGATCGGTGTTCCCGGCCGACCTCCTTCCGTGGAGGCGTGCCTCCAGGGGTCCCCATCACAGTGAGACCCACTCCTGCAGATCCGGAGGCCAGCGCCACCCGTGGGCCCCACGGGCCCGCAGAACCCGCCGTTCAGAAAGCACGAAAACGCGGAGTTCGGCACCCCCGGGCGACATCAAGATGCTGCCCGTCAACCCAATTAGCGTGATTCCCGGGCCCTGCATGTGACCTATTACCTCCCTGCGTGCAGTGGGTCAAATTATTGTATTTCTGAAAATTGTGTTAACCGGGAGTCCGTGATTGGCCGGGGTTGTCTTCGCCACGCCAGGTGCATGGAGGTAAAGTCTTAACTCCTTGGTATTACATTGCTTAGCTAGTATACGGTCTTAGGCCGCTGCCGAGAGCGTAGGTACTAGCCCGTGTGTCCATGTCACCACTGTGAGAGTGAGTGTGACCCGTCCCGTGACTCGATCCGAGTCCGGAAGTTGAGTCGGACTACCCTTGACCTCCGCCGGTTCCTTAACCGCGCACGGTCCGCGCTTTCCCTCGCTTGGGACGACGAGTGAGTTTCCACTTCTGTTAGCGACATTTTGTCACTAGGAGCTCGTAGTGTCGGGCTTAGTGTCTCCCTGGTGTGTGCTGCTGGTCGCGTCTTCATCTAGAGTCCGAGGGTGACACCTAATAGTGTCGTCTCCCGTGTCCGTCCCGCATCAAGCAGCCCCCGAAGAGTAAAAGAAATGAAGAGCAGAAGAGGGAGAAAGTGGCTGCAGACAGAGGAAGGCCTCGGTGAGGAGGGAGCTTGATACGCCTCCTCCCCTCACACGGAGGGAAGTGACGGCAGACTCCCCTGATGCCCCCATCCGTCCTCCGCCTCGGCGTCCACCCGGAAGCCTCGCCGGAGCTAAGAAGAGGCCAACGGCGTGCTTCCACATGCCGAAGTCCTCCCCAGATCCGCGCGGCAACCGTCGGACCTGTCTCGTGCACGCGCGGCGACCGTCGATCCGTTCAACATTACAAGACAGCGGGAGCCCGCCGCTCCCCGTCGTCGGCGGCATCGCCCTCCGAAGGATCCTCCATGCTCCGAATGCAAAGGCACAACGCAGAGTGAAGAGGAAGGAGCGAGGAAAGACTGTTAGAGAAAATCCCAAGCAGTGGAGAGGAAAGGGTGCCTTTCGGTCCTTCTTATAGGCCAAAGGAGGCTACACGCCTTAAATGACCCCCCCTCGGAAACACGCCAAAGGATATCTCCCCTGAACAGTCACCTCCAACTCCTCGTTTCCCGCCCTAGCGGGATTCACGAAGCGGCCTGACATTCAAAGCATGAGGGAACGGAAGGACGCCCCGTCAGAAGCCTACCAAAACAGCGTGCGAAAATCATGCAGGACATATCAGCACCTCCCAACTACTCAAGATCCGCCAACCAAATCACGGCAAGGATAGTACTCAAACAGAGCAAGTCATTTATTATCACACCAAAAGGAAACCCTCTAAAAAGAGGAAAGAGAGACAAAAAGGGAAAGAGGTAAAATACATCAGGCCTCGGGCCCACTTTGACGTTCGAGACCGGCGGAAGGAGACGCGTCACCCCCGGCACCTTCGGTGACGGTCGGCTCGGACACTGACCTCGCCTGTGCGAGAACTGTCTCGGTCGTGAGCCCTCCCGAGACGCCCGGAGCCGGTGACCCCGACGGAGGCGACCCCTCCGAATCTTCCCCAACCGACGAAGAAGAGCTGGAAACTGACTCATCCGAGTCATAACACTGGCCAAAGGGGAACTCGATCGCGGAGTTTTGTTCATTGGCGTAGTCTACCGCCCGGCGATAGCCCTGCTTGAACCCCTTTCGAGCACCCCGGCGTAGTGCTACCTCATAATAGGGTAGGGCGGCTTCCACCAGGTCGGCCGAGTAAGCATCCGAGCTCCTGTAAAGCTCGATTGCCTCCGCCTCGATCTGCCCCGCCCTTCCGACGAGCTCGACCCGAGCCCGCTCTGCCTCGGCCGTACGCTCCTCTGCCCGGGCCCGGTCCACCTCAGCCTCAGCTCGGAGACGCTCCGCCATCTCCGCCTGATCTAGCAGCTCGGCGCGTTCGAGCTCCCAGCGATTGTCTAGCTCGAGGCGACGCAGACGCTCCTCCTCCAGGGATCGGCTTGCCCTCTCAAGAGACTCTCGGGTCTTGGCGAGCTGTTCGGTCAGCACCCCGGCTTCCAGTCGGCTCGCCCGCGCCACCTCCCGGAACGCGGAGAACTCCTTCCGGAGCCCCTCATGCTCCCCCTTGAGTCGGGCCAGTTTCCTCTCGCATCCCCCAAGGGTCCAGGCAAGGTTCGACCGCTCCGCCTCCGTCCGTGCGTGCGCCTCTGCCATCAAAGCCGCCGACTGAGCTATGACCAGGCCGCCCTCCATCAGAACATCAAGGAGCCCGGGGGGGGGGGGGGGGTATTGCGCCTTTCTCCCCCCTTTGTCCTTGCGGCAATCGATAGGCAGACCCGATACAGGTCGCCCGTAATGCCGAGCCTTTCCAAGGGCTCCGGCAGAGGGGACCGCTCCGCCCGGGGCACCCCGCCAGAAGGCTCTGCCCGAGCGACGGGACCGGCCGCCTCGCGCGCCACGGTCGGTTGGGGTTGCGACGCCTCCCCGGGCGAGCCCCCAACCTCGACCGGTGTCGCGGGACCGACCGCACCGGGAGCTCCAAGCACCTGGGGCTGCAACGCCCTAGCGGGTGAACCCCCAGCCCTGCCTGTCTCGGCCCGCACCTCGCCGACCGGGACATCACCGCCTCCGGCCGACCCCCCGGCCTCAGCGTCAGCTACTTCAGCATCGGCCCCCTCTACCCCCGTGGGGGGGAGAGCCGACCTATCGCCGCCCTCTGAAGGGCCCCCGGTCTCCTCGGCCCCCTCTCGCCTGGCAAGTGGGGGAGCTGGCCCCGAGGGGTCGGCCCCATCTTGCCCCCGAGAGGGGAGCGCCGCCTAGCCAGAGTCGCCCCCGACGGTAGGAGGGAGACCTGCCTTCTTGGCCCGTTTTTTGGCCTTCGCGGCCTCCCGCAACTTTCCCGCCATGGGATCCTTGCGCTTCGTACCAGCTGGCCGTGAAGACCCCCCGGGGGCCACCCCCTTGCCCTTATCCCGGGCTTGGGCGCGACCCGCAGAAGCCCCTGGTTCATCGGCCGCCGAGTCATCTTCTCCCAGATCGATGACCTCAGCAGCTTCCTCCAGAGGTTCCCGCCTCACGTCTGCAACAAAGAAAGAAGACCCGGTCAGGAGAAGAAAAGTAACTACCACCCCAGGAGAAGAACCTCGAGAGCGGTACCTGTCGACGTCAACCGCGTAAGCAAACACCGTTCGATGTTCTCCGGCGTCACCAGCTCCTCGGTCGATTGGCGGTTATCCAGCAGACGGGCGGCCTGCCGCTCCACGTGGGGAGGGAACTCCTCCTGGCGAGGAGGAAGATTCGAATGAAAATTGGGCGAGACCAGGCATCTCCAAAACTCATCCGTCGCCTCCGCCTTCACCCAGAAGAATTGGGTCTTCCACCCTTTGTGCGAGGAGTCCTTTGCAGCGAGGGAGATGTAACTCCTGTTCCTCCTCGCTTGGATAAAGTAGAAGCCCTTCCCCGCCGACGGATGCGCCTTCAACTCGAAAAAATAATGAAAGAGGTCCAAGGAAGGAAAATGTCGTGCTGACGACAGAGAATCCGAAAGGCGGAGAGGAGGAGATACGAGTTGGCCACCAACTGAATAGGCGCCAACTGGAAAAACTCGAGAAGCTGGAGTACAAGGGGCTCGAAGGGGAGGTGGAACCCGCTCTTCCAAGCCAGAAGGAAAGTGCAAATGTGCCCCGTACGGCTGTCCAGACTCGTCTCATACGGGGCGGTGGCAGCGAAGCTATACCTGAGAGGCAAGCGAAAGCGATGCTCCAGCTTCCTCACCTCGGCCTCCCCCAACTCACTACAGTTGGGGACGGGCTCCCGCCTCACCTGCCCGATTTCCAAAGGCAGACCAGCCATCGAGCCGGAAGATGATCCCTCGCACGAGCTCGAAGACTCCGGAGGGGAAGGAAGTTGCCGGACCGCCTCCGCGGTTATCCTCGCCAACTCCTCAAACGCCGCCGCAAGACTTCGCGCCCCCACTGTGCCCTCACGGCGCATCAAGGAGCCCCAAAAGCAAAGAAACTAAGGAAAACCCAAAACCCTGGGAAGCCTAGCACGACGAACAGCGCCCAACGCCTATAAAACCCTGGAGGAAGGCGGCGCGTCATTCCGTGCTCCGAGAAAAGGGGGGCCCCTTCGTTTCAAATCCGTCAGGATCATCATTACGGGCCCAGGCGACCACTACACGTGGCTCCACAACGCCAACAGAATTCCACCCACCTGAGCCACGCCGGTCCAAAGCCTCAAAAACTACTCGACCGAGCCTCCATGGCTCGGGAGTAGGAGGGGGACAAGTGGAGAGGGGGATTTCTGTAGCCCACCCAAAGAGCAGCCCAACAAGACCCAACAGGGTCCAACGAGGCAAGCTCACCCGAGTGATAGCCCACGGGGCCCACTCAGGAAAGAAAAGCCCAATGAACAAACACTCGAGGAACCAACTCTCCCCGGTGGCCCCTAGGCTCGGAGGGCCCGAGTGATGGTCAGGTCACAAGGTGGGTCCGGTCCAAGCCGTTTCCCCGCCCGGGAGAGACAGGCGTTAGCCGACCTATCCGACCCCTCTTTCACCAAGCTATGCTCATCGCCCGGACAGGGCTGGCGTTTCAGGAGCTCGGCCAGACTAGACATTATCCGTTCGTGCTGCCGTTAAGAGTCCCCAACGGACAGGGGAATCAAGAAGCCACCGGACTTCAAGGCGATAACGCTCCCACGATAAAGGCCATGAAAGCCCACGTTGAGGACGTAACTCCCGCCGGAGACCCCTCAGCTTACAGGACTCCTGAAGGCGGCATACTATTTAAACCAGGGCTACCCTCCGGTGGAAGGTAAGAAGAAAAAGGGAGCCATTAAGGCACTCACACTCGAAACTCCTGAGCAATCCGCTTCACCCCTTTGGTGGAGAGGAATCTCGCGCACCAGCTTTTCTCCTCCCCATCATTGCTTCCACCGCAGCTCTACTGACTTAGCCATCGGAGGGTTTTGCCCCAGGGAAACCCCCTGGGCCCTCTGATACGTTTCTCTATTTTGCAGTTCATCTTCTGGTGATCCACAGCCCGCTCAGGACTCAGCGCGAGATTTCACCTCATCAACGGGCATTATTTTTTGCCTTGACTGTTATTCCAGGGGTATGCCCCGTAGCTCTTGTATTCTTTCATTCTATTAATAAAAAATTGACGCGGCGGCGACGTGGGAATGGATCGACGGCACTCCGGGACGCGAACATGACGGGATCGAATAACTGCTATCTCACACAGCTCGACCTCACACCGGACGGTCTCACACCGGGCGACACACTTAAATCTCACAAGGAGAAAGAGGGAAGGAAAATGCAAGAGGGAATAGCTCTCACACAAACAAGCTTTCATTCATATAACATATCATACGTAACACACCTTAGCCTCTTTATATAGGGAAGAAAGCTATAACAACAAGACCCTCTAACTTCTACTAATTATGTTCATACCCTTAGCCTAACAAGACAAACCCACCAACCAATATTTAACTTGTGGGTTTTAATCAAATAAAATATAAAAATCACACACATGTTATTTTGACTTAGACTAGCCTAATAAGACGGAAGTAAAAATACATGTAGGAATACATGTATACATACAACAAATACATATACTCAATATGCAATATAACTACCGTAGCCATAAGCCGAGTCTTCAGGAAGGATCTCCGAGCCATAAGCTTGGTGCAGTGGCGGTGCGGTGTCGGCTCCGAGTACTGGGCCCGGTAGTGGACCCGGTGGTGTCCCCACCAACTCTCCCGAGGCGGCTGGAACTCGACTCCGTCGAGTAAGGGGGGACACTGTTGTGGTAGTGCTCCAGCAGATCTGGATCGAGACGCTGGAGATCTTCTCGGCTGATCCAGGAATCATCAGAAGGTGGACGTGTTAGTGTTGGTGTGCTACAGGCCAATTTCGGGTCGGGTAGGCCCAATAGTTGTGCGATCTTGTTGATTAATAAAGTGGTGTTTGAGCGTAAATATGCGATTGTGTTACTTTACGTTGTCCCTAGGATATGTGGTTGTAAAGTCAGCTCGAGATGAGATCTCCAACATGAGACTTACTTTACATGAACACATACCTTAAACTGTTCCTGGTTGGAGGGTAATCACTCGGGGACTTTGATTACCTATTAAACCAGTACACATGATGTGTCAGTGACCAGTCTCATGGTCATTGGTGCGGGGCACCAACACATATGTGTAGGTGTATGTCCTTGGAGGATATGCACTGAACTGATCCGCTATTGGATCTTCAGATGGTTGATTATACCTAATGTCAACTGAAGATCCAACGGTCATAGTAGCATCGTTGGTCCTTTGACCTAAGACATTGATCGGATCTTACACGAGAACTGGAATGGTTTAATTACTTAGCTAAGTGACTTTAACCATAAGTCATGAGTTACCGAGTCATTAACCACTCCAGGATACGTGTGAAGATCATCAATGGTCAAGAGGGGATCGCTCACTGTCGGGTATATATCAGACAGTTAATGGGTCATGACATTGACGCTCCGTTAAATCCCTGGCCAGGGTCGTGTGAGTTCGTTTAGAACGGACGTCATACACTTTAAGGAGGTCATAGTCAAATGGCACGATCATGGGGTTTGACAGATATCGTACCCTCGATCGTACCAGATTCATAGAAGGAGCGAGAGATTATATCGATGCGGTAACTGTGGACTTACAGGTACCAGACAGGCTAGTTTAAACCCGGCGTCCTCTAGGATCACGCGGATTTGCTTGACCCAACGTGATCGAAGGTTCGGAATGAATTAAACTATTATTCGGCTCTTGTAGAAGCGAATAATACGTTTAATTTATTTCTAATTAAGAATTAGAAGTTAATGGGCCTTAAACTAGAGAGACTATGGGCCTAGAGGATCACACACAATGGATTCTTGGGTGACGGATTATTATTATACAAGTGTATGTATTAATTCCATTTAATTCCTTTTGGAAAGGAGTGTAAATGGGGCTTAATACATATGTATAATAGAGGAAAGGTCATATATATAATTTTGGTCCTTTGGAGGTCTTTAGAAAAGGGTCAAAACTCTATATATAACCACCTACGTGAGTTCATTCGAACTTGAGCTTCTCCTCTTCTAACCTCTTAAGCTTAAGCAAGCACATAAGCTTAAGAGGAGGATTAGCCTCCCCCCTTTCTCCCCTTTGCTCTCTCTCTCCATAAGGTGATATAGTCGGGGAAAGTTATGCCGGGGAGGTACCGTCGCTGCGCAAGGGTCCGTGTGGATCTGCTCTAGAGGCCGTACAGCTGTGCGGCTCGGTTTCTCTGCATCGGGCTTAGCGGACAGCGTCGTTCCGCGTAAGGTGAAACACGCAACCCGTAATTAGGGTATTAGAAACACTGATTAGAGCACATATTAAGCTTTCCACAACACCGGGATCGAGCAAATGAAATTTTTGTTATCCGCTGCGTCGCCCGTAGGTGCTGTGCGAAACTTTACAGTGGTATCAGAGCCAGGTTCCCGCTCTGGTCGGTGTTTTTATTGCCATTAAGAACCGTATTTTAGAGGCATTAAATACTTCAATTATTATTTGTTGAAAGAGATCTAGGCGTCTCTGTTCTTCCTGGATGCTGGGCGTCCAAGCAGCAATTTTTTTTAAAAAAATAATAAAAAAAAATTTTAAGGCCTGTTTGGGCGCAGTGCGCCCGTCGCGTGCGCCGCGTGGGCGGGCGCTGACCGCAGGGGCGGGCGGGCGCGCCGCGTGGCGGGCCGCGCCCACCACGCGGCGGGCGCCGCAGGCGGCGTTCGCCACGCGGGCGCCCGCGTGCGGGCGCGGGCGCGCCCGCCCACGCCTTCCGCGTGGGCGGCCGCGCCGCCCCCCTGCGGGAGCTGTACCGATTTTTTTTATTTTTTATTAAAAAAATTTACGGTTTTACCCTTTTCTTTAATTTATTGTGCTCATATAAATATATATATATATGGGATATATATATGGAAATGCACAGTAAATTGAACAGAATTTTATCGAGTTGGTTAATTGTATTATCTCGATGGTAAATGTCAAATGTTAAATTTTATTTTGCCGTGTTGAATTTACTGAGGTGAGATAATTACTATTTACCTTGAGATAAAATGGTAATAATTGAAGTTACTTCAGTAAAATTTAAGTTTTTGAATTTTTAATTATTAGATAATTAGAAAATTCAAATTTTAATTTTTATTGAAGATAAATGTAAAAAATTCAAATATTTGAATTTTAATTATTAGATAATTATTAAATTCAAATTTTGAATTTTAGAAAATCTCTAATTGAGGATAATTGCATTATTTTAAATTTACTTTCAAACCAAATTATTGGATAATTAGTTTGAATTTAAATTTAAATTATTGGCATGTTTAAATTTTAAATTTAAATTTGATTATTAGATAATTAGATTTAAATTTTAATTTAATTAATTATCTCAATTAGATGCCCCTGTAGAAAATGATGGTTCTTTACGTGCTTTTCTTTATTTACCTTGTATTGGCCTGTTTGTCTGTTTAATTTTAGTTAATCATGCTTCGATTTTTAAAATTAAACAAAGCTGGCCTATTTTTGTTTGCACATCCCATTTTTAAATTCAAAAGTAAGGATTATTTTCAGAAAATAACCCTTGATTGATTTTATTTGAGTGGGTTGGCAAGTGATCATGGACTTGGATTAATGTAATTAATTGGGGTCTGCGAACCTCCTTTCTCTCTCTGTTAAAATTTCAATGTACTTCTATCTTCCTCCATTGTTGTACTCGCCCTAAGGGCTGTTGGAATTTGAGTCACATGTAATTTAATTTTTTCGGCCTGCGTGCCGTGTAAAAGTTGTAATTGATGCGGCGTCGGAGTTTGAAAGCGCGGAACACACCCGACGAGGACGATCGAGCTGCTTCGGAAGCGGGCCAGATGTCTTAGTTACATTAGGGTTAAAGTCCATGATCACTTGCGTTTATTTTTGCATTGGATGCATTTATTTTGTGCAAACTACTAGGTACGGTAAATATATTGAATATATTTATATTACCACCTAAGGTAATAAAATTAAATTCCCTCACGATTAAATTTTAGATCTGGTAAGCGTGGCTCTAGGAGTCATCGTGGCTCTCCATCATTATGGAGTGAATGAACGTCTTCATTTCATGGATTTATTGTACTTTCCACAAGGTCCATGAGTTTGGGGGCGGGATTAAACTCCAAGGCTCGACCTCAATGGGGTGAGGAATTGAACTCGGCTTTGTTGTGCTTTCCACAAGGGTCGGGTCATGAACTCATTGCTATGTAGTAATGATGGTTAGATCTAACCGAGAATATCCTTTGTTGTGCTTTCCACAAGGGGATGATTTCTCGGGGGCCGAATATCGGATATTGCATTAGATGCAAGTGCCTGTTGACTGCCCTTGAGATGATGTATGGTTTGTTGTACTTTCCACAAGGTCGTACATCAGTCTCGTTGGGATTCCGACCCACTAGGTAGATCTCGCTGATCTCCCGTTCTATATACTGAGGGTTATATAGTCCGATCGAAAAATAGTGGGACTAACTAAGATAGAAAATCACATCTAAGTTAGAATTTGAACACATGCTAAGTTGTCTTTTATTTCTTATCCAGATTATAATGTCGTCGTCCAACCCCCTTGTGGACGCGCCACGTGGTGGACTGAGAGAGAGAGATGGAGTTTCTCCCTCTCTAAGTGAAAGAGTAAAAAATGATGAAAATGAAAAAGCGCGTGCGTAAAAGGTGGTGGCATGGGGAAAAAGGTGGAGAGTACGACCTGAAAAGACTTATCGGACTCCGGTACGTGGCGGAGATAAGGATCCGAAGACCCTCTCGCGCAAACTAAACCCCTTCCCGGTAGACGTGACCTACCATTCCGAGAGCAATTTTTGATATACCGGATGCGAGCCTGGGACTCTACGTAGTAGAAATTGGCGGACACAAAACACACGTAGACTCAGAATTTAGAACGGCATATCACTCCTCACACAATGATAATAACATGAATATAAACAGTAAACAGACCACCGCAGGATATTGATCCGTGCGGGGTTTTAACCACAATATAACAAAATGCAGAAAGAAAAATGCCGAAAGTAAATGACCACGGTGAAATGACTCACCGCGGCCGATTATAGTACAAACAGATATGGGATTTAACTATCCGCAGGTATTATAGACATAAAGTAAAATTTACTACAAACACGCGTTTGATGGTGTGATCGCCAGGGACCGTGGGTCCCGAATTAGTTGATCGCTTTTACCTTTGACGCGGGATTGCGTGGGTTCCTTCTTCCTCTTCGTTCGACTGGTCGAAGAAGGGGACTTTTGAGTGGTTACCCTGTAAAATGGACAAACACGAAATAAAATTAAGTCAGAACGGTGATATGATATGATAACAATTCATGGAATAAAACACTGATAACATAGATAACAAACTAAAAACACACCAAAATAATAAGAATAAAAAACAGAGCTGATGATGGCGGCGCAAGCGCGGAACGGGCAAACGGTGGGATGAGACGGCTTTCCCCGTGTATGGGAATACACGGGAAGACTAACGGGGCCGAGGGCCGCTTTTCTTTCTGCACATTCAAAAGGGTAACAAATTAACTCTACATATGCATATATAGATAGAAGCGAACTAAATATATATACATGTATAAATAAAAAAATATATGTAAACACTTTACACAAACATGTTAGATATATATATATATATATATATATATATATATATATATATATATATATATAATATACGTATACAAGTACCTAATATATATTTATATATGCTATATAATATGTATATACATACACAGTCTTCTGAATATGTACATAGGCCAATATCTATAAGTATGTATATATAAACATAACATATATACAGAGCCAGAAAAAAGTTTAAAGATAAAACAAGAGAAGTTGTGTGTGTTGTGTGTCACGTGAATGTGAAAAGGAAAGAAAAGATAGAGCATGTGTGCGTACTATGTGCACAATGTGCATAAAAAAAAGGAGTTCATGTGTGTATGCAGTGTAAGGGGGAAAGGGGGAAAGTTGGCCCTACATTTTTTTATTTTAGATTTTTTTGTTTTAGTTATACATATATATAAAAGATATATGAGATATAATATATATATACATATATATGAGGGTAAGACACACACAGAGAGAGAAAGAGAGAGAGAGAGAGAGAGAGAGAGAGAGAGAGAGAGAGAGAGAGAGAGAGAGAGAGATAGAGAGAGAGAGAGAGAGAGAGAGAGAGAGAGAGAGAGAGAGAGAGAGAGAGATGAGAGGGGGAGGGGGTTTGCGGCAGAAAAAGAAGAGAGAGGGGGAGTGAGGAAAAAAAAAGAAGAAGGTGAGAGGGATTGGATGAAAAGGCAGAGAGAGGGGGAGAGAGATCGAGAGAGGTGAGGGGGAGAGAGGATTAAAAAAGAGAAAGAAAAAAAATATAAAAGATGAGGGAGAGAGAGAGATCGGGTGAGAGAGTAGAAGAGAGAGTCAAAGAGAGAAATAGAGAGAGGTTAAGATAGAGAGAGATACGGCAGGGAGAGGGGGGATGAATAAATAAAAAAAAGAAAGTGAGGGAGAGATCGAGAGAAAGAGGGAGGGAAAGTGAGGAGATAAAAGAATAAAAAAGGGAAGGGAGAGAGGGATCGAGAGAGAAACGGGGGAGAGGGAGGAGGAGGAAAGAGAAACAGGGAGAGAGAAGAGAGACGGTGTGAGATGAGAGAGAGAGAGAGAGAGAGAAATCGAGAGTGAACGAGAGAGAGAGAGAGAGAGAGAGAGAGAGAGAGAGAGAGAGAGAGAGAGAGAGAGAGAGAGAGAGCCGCGAGAGGGGGAGAAAGAGAGCGCGGGTAGAGAGAGGGAGAGAAAGAAAGAGAGAGAGAAGCCACGGGGGAGAGAGGAGGCGTCCGCGACGATGGCGGCGGTCACGGGGAGGTGCGGCTCGGCCGGAGGCTGGCGGTGGCTGGCGTGGGAAAGTGGGGAGGGCTTCGCAGGCGCGCCGTGAGGGCCGGATGAGGTTGCAGGCGTGGCAGCGGTGGTGCCGGATGAGGTTGCAGGCGTGGCAGCGGTGGTGCCGTAGGTGGAGGCTCGCGACGGAGGAGGCCGGAAGGAGGTGCGGGCAGTCGACGACGACGACGTGGGTGGAGGCCGGCGAGGGGAGCTCGCGGTGGTGACGTCTGTGGCGACGTGGGAGAGGTAGCCGGCGTAGGGAGGACGCATGCACTGAGGTTGGCTCGACGGCGACGTTGGGAAGGCGATGGCGTCGTGTTTCGGCTTCTCTGGGCGTTGGCGGGGGGAGGTCGACGGCAACGTCGGCAGGTGGCATCCGCGGCGACGGTGGTCGCGGGTGTCCGGGCGCTGTGTCGTGGGGTGGTTTCACGGCGGAGGTGGTATGAGGGTGGACGGCTTCGGCGAGCTTCCGGAGTGAGGACGACGATGACCGGAACGGACCTCGCGGCGGGAGTTGACGGTGTCCGACAAACGTGCATGCAGTGTGGGGAGGGCTCGAGCGACGTCGATGATGATGGCGGGGAGAGCTCTCCGGCGTGGGGGGCGGCATCCGGTCGATGGAGGATGGTGGCCGGAGTGGAGGTTGGCAATGAAAGAAGATGGGCGATGGCGTGGTCGTGGTGGTTAGGCTGTTAGAGGGAGAGGCACGATGGCGTTAGAGAAGAAGGTGGGAGATGGAGGTGTTAGGGTGCTAGGCCCGGATACAGAGGGGGGGGTGAATGTATCCCTCTAGGAATAATGCCCAATTTAAAAAACTTATGCTCACTAATAATGCTAGTTCGCAGACTAAACAAACTTGAAAGCTAATGAGCAGTTGCCGAACTAAATAAACACATAGTGAGATCACTAGAGTGCTAATAACAAATAGCTCAACTAGAAGTTCGCTCTCTTGATAGATAAAAAATACTCAGAACCAAATCTGATCAAATCATTTACTCAACCTGTAAGCAAACACTAGAAGCGCCCCTATGCAAACATCTAGCGGAAACACAAATAGCCAAATCAAACCACAGCGCACAAGGGGTTTTTAGGTGGTTCGGTCCAGCAGACCTACATCCACCCCACACTCAACCCGAGTGTGGCTTCCACTAGCTCACGCTAGAAACCGCAGACTCAGTCTGCAACAGGTGCTGCCACACAGCTTGACCAGGGGAACAACCTCCCCTCTTCCTCCAGACCAGGAGAAAACCAACCGGTGACTTCCAGTCACCAGCAAACCAGAGGTCGAAGACCTCTCTTCCTCCAACCGGAGGGACCCCTGGACTTGAATCCACAAGCCCAGAGCCGGAGACAAGTCTCCCTTCCTCCAAACCGGAGGGAACCCACAAGTAGCTCCCAGCTACTTGCAACCGGAGATCAGATCTCCCTTCTCCTGATCCACAGGAGGAACCCCGACCTCTCTACAGAGTATCGGAAAGCACTGCAAACCAGAAAACAAAGGAAAAACAATAAACGAAAATAACTTCAGCAAACAGAAAGCTGAAACACGAAATGCACAATGTGGCTCTCAACGGAGCTGACTGGCCTGGATTTGATCCACGGTCCAGTAGACAGATCTTCAGGTAAGCTTTTCTTCCTCTTCTCTTCTCTTCTTCTTCTTCTCTTTCACTCTCTCGATCTCTGCTCCTCTATACTCTTCGGCTCACACTTCTATCTCTCTCTTTCTCTTTCTTCTGCTCTCCTAATCTCTCACTCTCTACTCTTCTCTTCTTTCTCTTTTCTTTTTCTATCTGGATCGTGGCTCTCTGTATGGACTCTTCTTCTCGCCAACTCGATCACTCTTCTTCTGTGGAAGAAGGCTCATATATATAGCAGCAGCAGCAGCTAGGGCGCGTGTGGCTTCCACAGCTCCCGCCCTAAAAATTCGGATCACGTGGCAGTCTCTCAGCAGACTTCATTCTAGCCTCGGATCACGTGCTGCCTTAAGCTTCACGATCAAAGCACCTGTAAAACAGAGTATCGGATAAGTCATCAATTTAAAGAACAACTCTGTATAGATTATCAGAAGAACAGCACTTTAGAAGAAACCTGAACGAGGTTAAAACGAAACAACACGAAGTAACAAATAGCAACGACACGGAGACAACACGAAGACACAATAGGGAAAACGACACGAAGTCAGTAAAGACTCGATGTACAACAGTAAGTAACACGAAGTAAAACACACAGACATAAATGATAACACGAGATGCAACTAGAGGACAGAGAGAAGCGACACGAGGTTCACACAGAAAACGACACGGGGTATACTGTGACAGAACAGACACAATGAAGAGAACGACACAAGGTGGTGGCACAGAAAGCAACACGAGGTGCTGCAATGTTCTGCACGCAGTGGAACAAAAAATGACACGGAGTGAAAACAACACAAAGAAGAAACAGTAATTGACACGGGTTGAAATCAACACGAAGACAAAAACTGAAATCGACACGGAGTGAAAAACGACACGAAGTCTGGGAGACACGACACAAAGTCACAAGAACGACAGTAACCAACACGAAGTGTGGTTACGAAACATGAACGACACGAAGTGTGGAAACATGACACGAAAATGACACGAGGTCTGGAAACATGACACGAAGTCACAAGAAGAACAGTAACCAACACGAAGTGTGGTTACAGAACAAAAACGACACGAGGTCACAAGACAAACGACACGAAGTCCAAAGGTGACAAAACAGATACTACAAAGAGAACGACACGAGGTAGAAAGAAAACAACACGAAGTAAAACGATAACGACACGAAGTGTCACTGTAACAACAAACACTACGAAGTTACGAATACAAAAAGCAACACGGAGACATAGAGAAGTAAAATCGACACGAAGTGTGGTTACAAAAATAAAAGGACACGAGGTATAGGAAGAACAACACGATCACAGAAATAACAAAGAGTTGACACGGAGTGTGGTCAAGGTGAGAAGGACACGAAGTCTAAAGAGAAAACAGCACGAAGACAAAAACATAAAAACTAACACGAAGACATAATTGTGAAAACACCACGAGGTGATAGACAGCAAGGAGAACGACACGAAGTGAAACGACACTTGAACCTAGACCGACGTAAAGATCCAGTGAAAAATGACTCGAAGATAGAAATACACAAGCACGACATGAACTAAGGATGACATGGGGACAACACAGCCACATAGGCTGCACGAAGTGAAAGACAACACGGTTATCTCGACACGTGATGAAATGGTGGAAGTAGAAGAACAACTTCGAAGATGAAAACGACACGAGCTGAATTTAACACAAAGGCGAAGACAGACACTGACACGAGGTGTGGACACGAAGCAAGAATGACATGAGGTTAAGGGAAACCAACACGAAGACAGAAACTGTACGGACACACGAAGTATTACCTCTTAGCAGCTTTTTCTTGTAAAGCATGGAAATCAACACGAAGTGTTGTAAGCTCAGACGACACGAGATCTTTTCGTGTTAGTGAGGGGAAACAACATGAAAACTCAAGTACAGAGAGCACGAAGATGATGTACAGTCTGATGTACAGACTTTGAAGAACAGTCTAATGTATAGACTTGCGCGAGCGAGCTACAGTGCCAAAGTGTAGACTTCACGCTGTACAGACTTGGAAGACCACTGTTGAATGTGTAGACTTGTAGTTTAACATGAAAGAAGGCCAGTGTACAGACTTGCTGTCCTCACAGCTGACGACTCCAGTGTATAGACTTGGAGGCCTGAAGGCGATGTGAGTAACAGTCCAATGTATGGACTTTGACTCTAAATGAGACTGACAGTGTATACACTTAGCCAATGCAATGCACTGTATGGACTTCCATGAGACGCTCAATGTGGACTTACTGCCAATCAATGTATAGACTCTGTAAATGCATATGAAAGATTTATGCAGCAGATAACAGTTTGAAACTTCAATTGCAATGATTCACAGTGATTAACATCAAACACCAGTCATCAAAACCAAATCAATCATCAAAACCACAGCAATGAATGCTTTATGCATCAGTTTAACATGTAGCATGATTGAACATCTGATTAACTCACATCAACTAACAATCATCAAAAAATCATCATCAAAACCACAGGGGCACAACAATCTCCCCCTTTTTGATGATGGCAACACTTTCAATACATTGAGTCATTCTGATGATGTGAGGCATTCTGAAGATTCAAATTATTCTCCCCCTTTGACTTCATCAAAAGGAAAATAATTTGAGAAATTAAAGCATGTATAAAAGTTCAGTCAAATTCTCCCCCTTGCAAGAACATGATTCTCCCCCTTTAATAGTTTCAGCAAAAACATGAGTTAGAGAAGATCAAAAGAAATCTGCAAGCACTGATTGAATGATATTCTCTCTCTTTGGCAAACAATCTCCTCCTTTGGTACAATGCAAAAATGCAGATGCAACAAGAAATGCAATACTCCCCCCTGAGTATATGAATGCAAGGTCACAAATGATATTAACATAATTCAGCACCACAAGGAAAACTCCCCCTGAAGAGATGCCAATTGATATGCAAGTGATGCATGACATGGAAGCTCCCCCTCAATAAGTGGACTCTTATGAGATAAATGAGAAGGAGACCACAGGGGCAAACAAGGAGAAGTTCAGGTCATTGAGCCAATGACATGAGCAGAAGAAATTCAGTTAACAGATTTTTCAAGGATGCTCCAAACATAAGAAATTCAGCCAGATTTTCAAAGAGATATCAATCTCATAAATCTGAAACATAAGTTTTCAAAGTCTTCTATCATAAGGGCTTATGAATGACATTTATTGAACAGCATGGTTTAAACATGATGTATGCAGAGTTTATCAATAAAATTCTGTATTGATATCTAAAACCATGGTTTAATAAAAGTGAACCAAGCCCTCATATTTATCTTGATAAATCTCCCTCTCTCTTACACAATCAAAATTTATTGACTTCTTTCAGAATTACATGCACCAGTATTGAAATCAAGCAATTATGAAGTCATATGAATTTGTCTAGGGTTGTAACAATTTGATTTTAGCATCAATATTCAGATATTTCAATTTGTTCAATAATTTTTCATGCTACAAATTTTACGAGCACTCTAGTTCAGTGCACACATTGTAACTAGAGGATATACCTTGATTAGAGGCCAATATCTCTAAGCCCTTAGTGTGGCTAACTGTCATACTATATATGAACAGAGATAGCATTTACACATCATGACACACTTGAAATCATTTTTGGATGAGTGAGTTGTATTTCTCAGTGTGCATGCCATTGCTCTGCCTGATTTTCAATGAATTCTTATTTTACAGAGTTAACTAAGGCACCTCATGACACAGTCCTTAGGACTTGTGTTTCTCCGTGACCAATGTCATTGCTCTGACAAAATAACCCTTTAGACATTTCAGAAAAATTCATTCGCTTCAAATCAATAATAGTTTCATGTACTCAACCAGTTGAAGTCATGTATTCAAAAATGCAGATTTCAAAAGTTTTCAAGATACAGCATGAAACAGATGGTTAAGGTTTATTAAACATGATTCAGATATGTTGAGAGATTTTGAAGTTAAACTCCATGAATACATTAAGCTTAAACCACATGAGTTATTTCAGTCATTCTTAAGAATGTATAATAGAAGATTTCTAGTTCAAGAGTTTTTCAGATTTATGATCGAGATAGTCCATTGAAATCTTCATGAAGGACTGATAGAATTTTGAAACCAAATGATACCAATTGTTAGGAGAGATTTTGAAGCTTAGTGTTTTCCGAATATGATCAAGGCTTGTCGACTAAGTCAATATGAAAGGATATGCTATGAAATCTGACAAATGTATGCAATTGACAACCTATATGCAATGCATTGACTCCCCCTTACAATATGCATTCAACCTCTCTTTTGGCATTTTCAATATAAGGAGATGCAATGCACTATATGTATGCAGAGACATGCAAAGACTCAACATTGAATTGCTATGCAAGAATATGCAACTAACTCCCCCTGAAATCATGCAATGTTTGCACTGAAAATTGAACATATGATTCCAAATGATATCGTGACTTGTGCACAATCAGACTGTCCTATCAGCAAAGTGACCCATGGTACTAGGCGGAGCACTTGGTCTAAAAGACCACCTCACACATAGTAAGAACCTCCAGACAGACTTCCCTGTCTTTTGGTACCTTACCATTTATATACCATTGAGGTCATGCATGATAATTCAACATGCAGTCCTATATGCAATTCAGAATGCTCAGTGAGCTATTGCAACACACAAGTATCAAGTCACACTCATAGGCAGTTCAGATTTTTCAGAAATTCAAAATGCAATATGTTTTCAGAGTTTATGCATTTCAACAATTATCAACCACTTACAAATGGCAGATATGCAAGAATACATCAAACCAGATATGCAATAAGTTTCAAAATGGGAAATGCAGAGAGATTACCTAAACAGTGTGGGAGTGGGGTTTTCATTCTTGAGTGCCTTGGATCATTACCCCTTTTATTCCAGCTTCCAAGGCACACCTGTAGCAGATACATCATTTTGATGTAACAGGTACCCAAGAAACCTTGGGTCCTGGTTTAGCAGTGACACTCCTAGCAGGTTTTCTCAACAGATTTTTCGCATGTTTATCATCACAACACATGATATGACAATTATACATGGAATGCCCTACCTGCCCACAATGATAACAAGAGATAACAGATTTCATGTTCTCCTTGTATACATCAGCATTGGCGTGAACATGGTGTGAGTGAACATGATTAATTCTGTTATTGACATGAAAAATTTTCTTTTCATAACCGGCCAGCCAACAGTTAACAGCTCTGTGGCCTGGCTTTCCACATTCAAAACATACAGTGTATTTTCTTCTAGGACCAAACTTCTTTCCATCAATAATATTTTTATTAATAGGGAAATTAACAAATCCAGAGTTAGTTTTCTTTCCCTGAGCATGCCAGCAGAAGGCAGCAATGTGACCAAACTTTCCACAGCAATAGCATTGAATTTTCTTTTCCTGATCAGTAGAATGTTTCCTAAGATGATTTCTAGGATACTTTCTAACAGCATTTCTTTCATCATTCATCAATGCTACACAGTTATGCATAATGTGGCCAACTTTCCCACAATAGTGACATGTTATAGCCTTTTTATTCACATTCACTTGTTTGACAAGATTGATATTCTCATGAGAGTGTGAATGTGTGTGTGAGCAGTGAGCAGCATGCACATGAAAATCAGAGACATATTTGGACTTATCCAAATCAGTATTTTTCTTTTGTTTTTGAATCTTTTCCTATTTCTTATCTGAATTTTCAGCCTTCTTAGCAGTGAATTGAAACATAGAAGAACTAGATTGATTAGCTTGTTCAGAGCTTTTTACGAATACAGTTGACTTCTTCTTTTCATTCACTTTCTTATTAACATGCACATACCCAAGTCCTTCTTTCTGAAAATTCACTTTAGAACCAAGCAGCTTATTCAAGTTGTCTTTTCCTTTAACGAATTTTGACAAGGAATTTTTCAGATCTTCAATCTCAGAATTCAATGAAGCAATATTCGCTTCATACTTGGATAGCTCAGATTCACAAACAATCAGCTGTTGTTGCAAAGCATCATTCAGGTTCTTCAGAGTTTCATTTTCTTGTTGAACCATTATTTCAATGTTGTTCTCATTTTCCTTCACAACAATTTTTTCTTTTTCAATTGACAACCATCTTTCAGAGAAGACAGTATTAAGAACCATTAGCTTTTTATTTTGATCTTTTAGATGAGAATTTTCTTCAATCATCTTATTTTCAAATTCTTCTTTCAATTTCAGTTCAGATTTTAGATTTTCATTTTCAGCCTTTAGACTTGTGATTTCAGCATTTTTCTCTTTTCTTAATTTTCTCTTTTCTGACTTAACTCTTTCATATTTTTCAAGTAGATGCTCATGCATGGCAACTAAATCATCATGACTAATATCCTCGGTCTCAGAGTTTACCTGGGATGAGGACTCATCTGATTGATCACTCCTTCTTGCCATGGGACATTCTTCTCCCTGTTCCACGTGTGTTGTAGTCACTCTATCAAACATTTCCTTTGCAGTGCTACAATCTGAGAAAGAGGAAAAATCATCAGAACCGATTGCAGCCTTCATTAAATTTAGAGCTCTCACATTATCATCATTTTTTAACTTGTGGACATGAGTCCAATTGGACTTATCCTTTGGAAGTTCATGTGGACTGTGAGAGATAACCTTCCACAATTGTGGATTAATAGAGTTAACATGCTTGTGCATACGATATAGCCAGAATTGAATATTTGAACTACTGAATAGTGGAGGATGAGCCATGACGGCACAACAGTTTAATGCAACAGGAATATTGATGCACTAAAAGTAAATTAGCACCTAAGACCGCAAGATCGATCTGCAGGTCGCTGGACCTTGTATGCAGACACCTGCTCTGATACCAACTGTTAGGGTGCTAGGCCCGGATACAGAGGGGGGGTGAATGTATCCCTCTAGGAATAATGCCCAATTTAAAAAACTTATGCTCACTAATAATGCTAGTTCGCAGACTAAACAAACTTGAAAGCTAATGAGCAGTTGCCGAACTAAATAAACACATAGTGAGATCACTAGAGTGCTAATAACAGATAGCTCAACTAGAAGTTCGCTCTCTTGACAGATAAAAAATACTCAGAACCAAATCTGATCAAATCATTTACTCAACCTGTAAGCAAACACTAGAAGCGCCCCTATGCAAACATCTAGCGGAAACACAAATAGCCAAATCAAACCACAGCGCACAAGGGGTTTTTAGATGGTTCGGTCCAGCAGACCTACATCCACCCCACACTCAACCCGAGTGTGGCTTCCACTAGCTCACGCTAGAAACTGCAGACTCAGTCTGCAACAGGTGCTGCCACACAGCTTGACCAGGGGAACAACCTCCCCTCTTCCTCCAGACCAGGAGGAAACCAACCGGTGACTTCCAGTCACCAGCAAACCAGAGGTCGAAGACCTCTCTTCCTCCAACCGGAGGGACCCCTGGACTTGAATCCACAAGCCCAGAGCCGGAGACAAGTCTCCCTTCCTCCAAACCAGAGGGAACCCACAAGTAGCTCCCAGCTACTTGCAACCGGAGATCAGATCTCCCTTCTCCTGATCCACAGGAGGAACCCCGACCTCTCTACAGAGTATCGGAAAGCACTGCAAACCAGAAAACAAAGGAAAAACAATAAACGAAAATAACTTCAGCAAACAGAAAGCTGAAACATGAAATGCACAATGTGGCTCTCAACGGAGCTGATTGGCCTGGATTTGATCCACGGTCCAGTAGACAGATCTTCAGGTAAGCTTTTCTTCCTCTTCTCTTCTCTTCTTCTTCTTCTCTTTCACTCTCTCTATCTCTGCTCCTCTATACTCTTCGGCTCACACTTCTATCTCTCTCTTTCTCTTTCTTCTGCTCTCCTAATCTCTCACTCTCACTCTCTGCTCTTCTCTTCTTTCTCTTTTCTTTTTCTATCTGGATCGTGGCTCTCTATATGGACTCTTCTTCTCGCCAACTCGATCACTCTTCTTCTGTGGAAGAAGGCTCATATATATAGCAGCAGCAGCAGCTAGGGCGCGTGTGGCTTCCACAGCTCCCGCCCTAAAAATTTGGATCACGTGGCAGTCTCTCAGCAGACTTCATTCCAGCCTCGGATCACGTGCTGCCTTAAGCTTCACGATCAAAGCACCTGTAAAACAGAGTATCGGATAAGTCATCAATTTAAAGAACAACTCTGTATAGATTATCAGAAGAACAGCACTTTAGAAGAAACCTGAACGAGGTTAAAACGAAACAACACGAAGTAACAAATAGCAACGACACGGAGACAACACGAAGACACAATAGGGAAAACGACACGAAGTCAGTAAAGACTCGATGTACAACAGTAAGTAACACGAAGTAAAACACACAGACATAAACGATAACATGAGATGCAACTAGAGGACAGAGAGAAGCGACACGAGGTTCACACAGAAAATGACACGAGGTATACTGTGACAGAACAGACACAATGAAGAGAACGACACAAGGTGGTGGCACAGAAAGCAACACGAGGTGCTGCAATGTTCTGCACGCAGTGGAACAAAAAATGACACGGAGTGAAAACAACACAAAGATGAAACAGTAATTGACACGGGTTGAAATCAACACGAAGACAAAAACTGAAATCGACACGGAGTGAAAAACGACACGAAGTCTGGGAGACACGACACAAAGTCACAAGAACGACAGTAACCAACACGAAGTGTGGTTACGAAACATGAACGACACGAAGTGTGGAAACATGACACGAAAATGACACGAGGTCTGGAAACATGACACGAAGTCACAAGAAGAACAGTAACCAACACGAAGTGTGGTTACAGAACAAAAACGACACGAGGTCACAAGACAAACGACACGAAGTCCAAAGGTGACAAAACAGATACTACAAAGAGAACGACACGAGGTAGAAAGAAAACAACACGAAGTAAAACGATAACGACACGAAGTGTCACTGTAACAACAAATACTACGAAGTTACGAATACAAAAAGCAACACGGAGACATAGAGAAGTAAAACCGACACGAAGTGTGGTTACAAAAATAAAAGGACACGAGGTATAGGAAGAACAACACGATCACGGAAATAACAAAGAGTTGACACGGAGTGTGGTCAAGGCGAGAAGGACACGAAGTCTAAAGAGAAAACAGCACGAAGACAAAAACATAAAAACTAACACGAAGACATAATTGTGAAAACACCACGAGGTGATAGACAGCAAGGAGAACGACACGAAGTGAAACGACACTTGAACCTAGACCGACGTAAAGATCCAGCGAAAAATGACTCGAAGACAGAAATACACAAGCACGACATGAACTAAGGATGACATGGGGACAACACAGTCACATAGGCTGCACGAAGTGAAAGACAACACGGCTATCTCGACACGTGATGAAATGGTGGAAGTAGAAGAACAACTTCGAAGACGAAAATGACACGAGCTGAATTTAACACAAAGGCGAAGACAGACACTGACACGAGGTGTGGACACGAAGCAAGAATGACATGAGGTTAAGGGAAACCAACACGAAGACAGAAACAGTACGGACACACGAAGTATTACCTCTTAGCAGCTTTTTCTTGTAAAGCATGGAAATCAACACGAAGTGTTGTAAGCTCAGACGACACGAGATCTTTTCGTGTTAGTGAGGGGAAACAACATGAAAACTCAAGTATAGAGACAGCACGAAGACGATGTACAGTCTGATGTACAGACTTTGAAGAACAGTCTAATGTATAGACTTGCGCGAGCGAGCTACAGTGCCAAAGTGTAGACTTCACGCTGTACAGACTTGGAAGACCACTGTTGAATGTGTAGACTTGTAGTTTAACATGAAAGAAGGCCAGTGTACAGACTTGTTGTCCTCACAGCTGACGACTCCAGTGTATAGACTTGGAGGCCTGAAGGCGATGTGAGCAACAGTCCAATGTATGGACTTTGACTCTAAATGAGACTGACAGTGTATACACTTAGCCAATGTAATGCACTGTATGGACTTCCATGAGACGCTCAATGTGGACTTACTGTCAATCAATGTATAGACTCTGTAAATACATATGAAAGCTTTATGCAGCAGATAACAGTCTGAAACTTCAATTGCAATGATTCACAGTGATTAACATCAAACACCAGTCATCAAAACTAAATCAATCATCAAAACCACAGCAATGAATGCTTTATGCATCAGTTTAACATGTAGCATGATTGAACATCTGATTAACTCACATCAACTAACAATCATCAAAAAATCATCATCAAAATCACAGGGGCACAACAGGAGGTGGAGTGAAGATGGAGGGTGATCAGAGGTCTCGTGGGATCGAGTGTGTCCTGGCCAGGAGAGGGAGAGTGAGGGAGGGAAGTGAGAGAGGTCCTTCCGTGGTGTTGGCAGAGAGACGTGAAAGGGAGATATTCCCTCTGCCGGGCTGCTAGGTGTACAAGGGAGACAACTAAGAGAAGAGATAAGGTGAGAGGGAAGTGTGGGGGATGATGCTGTTGGTACAGGGAGACCAGATCCAAAAATTTAGGGGTGTGGGGTGATGGATTAAAATATGTAATATTATTTTATTTAAGTTGATTAAGATCTTTTTGTTGTTGTTTTTTTAAGCTTAATAAAATTAAGTATATATATCTGCATATCTATATATTTATACCACATATATACAAACCTATTTATTTTGTATATTTATTATTATTATTATTATTATTTAACCTTTTTTCAATTTTTTGTATTAAATTGTTTTGACCTTTTTCTAGATTTTTTTGTATATATATTTTTTAAGCTTCTTGCATTTTTTTGTATTCTTCTCACCTTTTCTGATTTTTTTGTATTATATATTTTATGTAAAACCCTGAAAAATGATTAATCACCCACATAAACCAGATGCGCGAGTCACTTTAGGGCATCATGGTGTAATATGAGATTTACCGAGGAAAAAACGTGAAAACGACGTGTCTACAGTTGCCCCGCCTTGGCGTCTGCTTTGTAGGGACAGGACATGTAATGGAATGGAATGAAATGCATGGAATGAAATGGAGTGAAGTGAAAAGCAGATGCCAAGGTGTGATGAGACACGCCTTCATCATTCTCCCGATGGGAATCTTTCCCGAGTTTCACCGAAGTAACCTTGAAGAAGACTCTCCGAAAATCAGCCATTGTTTGGATGATAAACTCACAAGGAATGACAAAATGTGCGCTAGGGTACAGACAACTAAAAGGGGACCAACTTCACGGTGCGGAAGTACCTGGGTCATAGGCCTGCAGGTTTCACCATTGGAGAGCGATTACCAGCCATTGTGGACGTGCTACAGTCAAGGTGGGTCCGAGGGGAATAAAAGATGAATTGAAGATAAATCCAAACAATGGTTTCTTCTGGAGAACCGACCCAAGACGACCTCAGGAAAACTCAATACTCGACTCAGAATGGAATATCTCACATTTCGGAGTGTTTAAACACAGTGGCTTGCACAATCGACTTAAGTGAATGATTTTCACAATGATACCAACTAGCCAATGATAATATTGTAAAGCTGTGGAGACTGGGTCAAGAAACCGATTCGATGAGCCGATAATGAGCCGGGCCCATTTATCACCACACCAAACGGAACCGTCGTCCCCATTCTAGCACAACTTAACGGCCTGTCCGTATGCTTCAAACTCTCATGGAGTTATCAGAGTTTGAACTCAAACTCCAAATTCATTCAAAACATACAGCCCTTGACATGCTCTAATAGTGTAGATATAATACAAGACACAATGCGGATATGATACATGTGGGAGGGTGATGATCCGTTCTCTTCTTTTGTTTTCTTTCATCTTTTTTTCTTGCTTTTTGTTTTCATCTTTTTTTTTAGCCTGCATCCATCAGTAAACATAAATATTTCACAAGAAATAAACACTCATATGTACAAAATATCAATCACAACAATTCACACAAGCAAGAGAAACATAGAAAGTAGAGTTCATCTAGCAAGGCATGGAGTGGCAACTCATTTTTTGTTTGTTTTATTCTTTTCCTATTTTTTTTTGTTTTGGATTCCTAGTGTTCAGTCATTACTCGGCATTTGTTCCCTTTCTTTTCAGGGTGCCCAGCATGTGACAAAGGATGGCCGACAGAGCCTTTTCTGGTTGCTAAGCTCCTCTTTCGAAGGTCATGTCCTTCCAGGAGCAAGTTCCCGGCACAGTGGCTTGTGCCAAAGAGATCGAGCATGAGCTCGCGACTCAGGTAAGTGTCATTCAATTTGAAATTCAACTACACACTTCACCCGCTCTTCCTGACCTTGTGGGATGGTTGGAGCTGGAAGACAGTGGAGATTCAGGGCTTGCTAGCTCCTGTGGTCTGAGCAAAGAAGGAGCGTGTCGCTCGATCAGAGCGCGATGCCCAGATAGCAAAGTTGGAGAAGGAGTGACGACGACACGTCATCAAGGAGCTGCCCCGAGACATCTTGGAGCTGAAGGTTTCTCTCCGGATAGCGAAGAGAGAAATAAAGCAAGAGAGAAAGGCAAAGACAGAGCATCACAAGAGGCCCAGGAGATGGAGCTCTGGGAGGAAGAGCATCCAGACACCTAACTTGCTCAGAGTCAATGCAGATCAAGGGAATTGGTGCTCACGGCAGAGGAGCTCCGAGAGCTGGTGCAGTCCCTATCGGCAGAGCAGAGCATAGCTCAGCTAGCGGCCTCAACTTCAAGAGCTTCGCGGCCATCGGGGTCGCGAGAGAAGTAGGAGGACGATGAAGAGCACCGCCAAAGAGCAGGTGGGAATGTGTGGCACGGCAAAGCGATTGCTGCATCACGGAACTATAGAAGGCCTCCGAGGGACTTCTTACCTTCGGAGAGAGAAGAGAAGCGACCAGGAGAGTGATGAGGGTTAGTGAGTGGCTTGCACACCCACTCTCTTCTCATGACGGGCACAAACCCTTATATAGATGTGTGAGTGGAATGGCTTGGCACGAACGCGGCTTGTTTGTCCTGGATGCGTTCCTTCTCCTCTACGGCTCTTCTCCATCACATGGGTTTTCGCGAGACGCGCTCGACGAGATGTTGCCTTAAAACACGGAGTGATGACTCACGATAGCCATGATTTTCAAAGGGAATCTGCCATCGACTTCAACAATATCGGCTCTTTGTGCTCTTTTCCCACGTGAATGTCCTCCATTTCTTTCTTTGCGGCAAAAGCAGTCGCAATAGGACAAAGGACACGGGGAATCTTTTAGACCACGCAGGGGTGGCGGGTCAACAAATCACGCCTCTGCTCCATTTACTCCACATGGCGAAATGGCACGCGAGTGTACCATGGCCATGACTTTCAAAGGAATCTACCACCAATTTCAACAACGTCGAACCTTGGTCCTAGTTTCTGGCATAAATGTCCCCCACTTTCTCCTTTGCGCTAAAAGTAGTCGCAACGGGACAATGAACACGGGGAATCTTTGGACCACGTCTAGGGACGACAAGTCAACAAATCATGCCTCCGAATCAATCACTCTACATGGTAGAGTGGCCGCAAAAGTAAAGGGAGGGTGACTTGTCGTAAGGGCTGTTGATAGGGGTGATGGTGATAGATCCAGATCATCTCCTTTCTGATCCTATAAATACCTCCCTTTTCACTCGACTTGGAAGCACCAGAGTCGTAAGAGCTGACCCGAAGAGTGAAGATTTGTAAAGGGGGTAGTGAGTGTTGCTCAACTTTCAGAATGGAGGGTGAATCTAGCTTCAGAGCAGAAGGTGAGTCTTCCCACTCCTCAAAGAGGAGCAGATCTGGTAGCAGCTCCAGGAGACTCTCAGAAGTCAAAGGGCAGCTCAGTGAGAAGACCCGATCACAGCTTGTAAGTGGATCCCTTAGTTCCTTTCTTCATCCTTTCTTCTCCTTTCTTGCTTAGTAAAGCTCCCCTTTCTCACCGCTTGTGTATGTGCAGGGCATGATGCGATCGCACATCTCGTGGGAGCTAGTAGTGGCGGCATATCGAGGTCTTCCGGACTTCCAGAAGGTCCGGTTAGACGTGATGGGGTTCGGGGCCTTCCTCCGAATCGAGCCAATTAAGCTCGACCTTGCCCTGATCCAAGCACTGCATGAAAGATGGGACCCAGTGAGTCGAGCATTCCTGATGCCATGGGGGCACATGGTGCCCAACCTGGAAGACATGGTCCGCATCACGGGCCTGAAGGTAGATGGGGAAGCGGTGACTGGTGTCACCTACGCGGACTACCGAGAAGGTGCCCAAAAGCTATTAGGGCTGGACCTCGATGGTCGGAAGAACAGGTCAGTAGCCAAGGTATGGATCATGGAGGCGCTAGGGCTTACTGATATTCGTCCACGGGATGACGAGTCCCTGGAGGAATTCATGGAAAGAGCCGAAAGAGGAGCCCGTGCTGTGTACTGTGTGGATACTAGCAACTGGGAAAGGACCAACATGGATCTGAGGAGGTTCCTCATCTTTCTGTTGGGTAAGTTGCTACTAGGCTCCAAGGGAGACAACATACACTGCCGCTTCCTGGAGCTGCTCGTGGATTTGGAGAGAGTAGGACAGTACGCCTGGGGAGCTGCCGTACTAGCGCATCTATTCACAGGTCTGTCATAAAGGACAGGCCGAGAGGTGACAATAAATGGGTTTACGCCCTTCATCCAGGTAAAAGATTATTTTTGTGATTTTTGTTTTATGATTTTTTTTTTTTGTATTTATTGATGCCAATGACACATGATGTTGTAGCTATGGAGCTACTATTATATTCCAATGGGGAGAGCTCGACACTGGCGGCCAATGATGATCCCGTTGGCTAGGCGGTGGCAACCTATCATGAGTACAGCACCACTATCCTACCAACTGATGGTATTGAGACGGGAGCTACAAGAGTTCCCTGCAACGATGGTAGGATACTCTTTTCTATTTTTTTTGGTTTGTTCATTTTTTACCATTTTTTTGTATTTTTGGGTAACTAAGCAGATATGTACAACCCAACATAGGTGAACTGGAGGCCTTACTCGAATATGGTCGATGTCGACCAGCCATGGGTAATTGGAAGCCGTGCTCGGTTCGGGCGGGACCTCTGGCTCTATTGCTTGAATGAAATTGAGCCACTAAGGCTACGATTAGCCATGAGGACCCTAGGGCTTGCCCAAGAATGGATGGATATGACCAACTCACCCAGCGTCAGGAAGAAGATGCGTGGGCCGGCAACCTGCGTTGATTGGAGGGTGCGCTTCCCCGAAAAGTATGAAGACTGGCAACGGGGCGGCACGCTCGTGGAATCACAAGCGCAAGACAGTGAAGATTACCTATGGCTCTACAGGGCAATGTATGCGGAGAGACTCCAGCTTGGAGGGCTTGTGGAGGTAAAAAAAACACCATTTTTTTGTCTTTTACAATTTCCATTTTTTTGAATTTTTGTGAACTTCAAGAGCCATAACTGTAGGATGCCCGTGACACCATAATAACGAACTTATGAGCTCGTTTGGCGGACACGGAGCAAGAGTTGAATGACACCCGAGCGGCTCTGGGTTCATCAGTAAGTGTATATGTACATGCTCCTGATATGATTTATGGCGCTAACTACTTAAATGTCACCTCTCATGTGTGTACGCAGCGTGCCCAGCTCGATGCAGTTTCATCGGTGATGGGGGCAGACGGTGTTTCTTCCAGTCTATGGATTCCTACTTCGGAATTGGATCTACTCCACGAGCAGCTTGCTCATACCACACAGCGGGCTGCGGAGGCAGAAGGGATGCTTTCTGCATAGGTGAGGGTTTCACCGTTTAATATCCCTTGTTCAAACCTTGCCATATGTCTGAGATGAAACGTATGGTAGGAGAAAGAAACACGGGAGGCACTTGCACATGCCACCCAGAAGGAAGCTAGAATCGCTGAACTGGAAGAGGAATTACAGCGTCGTCCGGGTGAGGACTCTTCTAGGGACGCTGTGGAGCTAAGGATCACCCTTCAGCTGGAAAGAGAAGATAGAGAAAGAGAACGAGCCGAGAGAGAAAAGGACAGGGAACGAGAGAAGGCCAAGAGATCAGCCGAGAAAGAAGAGAAGAGGGCCCTGGAAGCCCAATTATTTGAATTGAGGACCAACCTCGGCCTCACCGAGCAGTGACTAAAGGATGGCGAGGAACGCTACCGAAGAGCACGAGAGCGGGGCTTTCGTGTTAGTAGCTTTTTTGCTACCCCTGCAGATCAACGCCGGGGTGTGGAGATTGGAAGAGGAGCACAAAGCGGTAGAAGTACCACTTTTTATGGTTGGGTAGCACCCTCAAGAGCGTCTTGCCCGGAGAGTGGCGGGACAAGTAACGTGGAGAGAGGGTGGAACCTGATGTAATCTTTTGTTTATTTTTGGTTGAAAGTGGAATAAATTAGTTTGTGCTTGGTTCTCCGCTTCTTTCTTGATCACTCTAATTCCTGCATACACCTAAGCAAACAAGTTAGCATTTCTGCTCTGACTTGTCCCTTGCTCAATAAGCAAACGAGGTTTTGAACTGTCCTTGATAACGAGTCAAGGGGCAAGACTTTATTAACAAAGGCAATAATAAAGGATAATGATGAATGCGGCACACAAGCACACAGATGCAAACGGAAATTTAAAATGAGATGTTACATACAAATGCAATCATGCGAAATGTGATTTTTTTGTTTTTATGTGTTTGTTCATTTTTTTTGTTTTATTGTTTGTTTGTTTTGGTCTTTTATATTTCCATTTTTTTGTGCATGTACATTTTTTGCTTTTTTTGGATTTTTGGATTTGTTATTTTTTTGTTTATTTTTGGTTTGTTTATTTTTTTTTGTTTTTGCTAATGCATGATGACCACTTGATATAACATCTAACCTGCATGAGAATGAGGGTTTCTTGCTAACCTCCCAGGCATCCTAAGTGCACGTCTAAGTTGATTTGGGCCTCTAGACTCCTCGAATGATAATCCCGTCGACTAAGATTTACCCTGATGACAATACCGTCATGCCATGCTTAGGCTCCAAGTTGCTTCCGACCATAGGGATTCACCCAAAAAGTGTTCAAGGTAAATGATTTACCCGACCCGGGTCTATTTCCTCACAACTCTAGATGATATGTAATGGAACACCTTGGAACCCAAATGACCAACCGCGCGACGCTGACCCGGAATCAGACGCCGTCGCACCTATAGGTGACGCGCTTGCATTGGTCTAAGCCCGAGGTTAGACTAGAAGAAATTAAGATGGTAGATAAGGGTCTTGACCGGCCAGAAACACGGAGACTCTTTCACGACAATGACTTCTGCTTTCCAAGATGGACAACCATACGTTTGTGTCGAAAGGTGGTTGCAGACTTTGGTGAGCTTCACCCTTCAGGAACTCCATTGAGCCTTCATCTTTAGAGGAAGAAGGAAGAGTATAGGGGGCAAACCTCCTGAGAGGACCGGCAAAATCGTTAACCCGGCGAGCCAGTAGGGGCGCACTTAACTTCCCCTTTCGGGCAACTTCAGACCAAATCTCGAGCATTTACATCTCGTGACCCCTTTTGTATAGAATTTGACTTTCAGTCAAAGGAGTTTCATTTGTGGGATCAGGCACGGTTACGACCAGGCTTTTCACTTGACTTTGATTTTGTTCTTCTTTTCTGATTTTTCTTGACAGATTTTTACGAGGGACATAGTATCTTGACATTATGGAATCTCTCTTGGGTGCCTGCGGGGACACTGCCCTCTTCTCGTACTCTGACCCATGCTCGAGGAATTGGACCCTACTCTCACCCTAGGAGTTGTGTTCGTGTTTCCCATGCTCAGCGTTTTAAGGGCGCCGGCTGTCTCATTCGGTCGAAGAGAGAGAGAACGAAGATTTAAGCCTTCTGGAGACCTTTTGGGTGAGGCCTCACCATGAGCGATGCTACCGATCTTTTTTATAGAACATATGTGTGCATGCATGTTGTCTTCTTTTGAGGGGGGCATAAGTCAAACTAGCCGGACAGGGATCTCCACGGCTCTGGCAAACCAAGACCCGGAACCTACCAAGTCTTAATAGGCCCTATCCCAACACGGAGGTTGAATGCAATGACTTAACTACATGGTGATCTCCGGGCATTAGCATTTTGAATTTTTTATTTTTTTTCTTCTTTTCATTTTCTTCTATTTTTTATCTTTTGTTGTTGTATATATACATATTTTTGTTGTTTTCATTGTTTTCTATTTTTTTGTTATTTTACATTTCATCATTTTTGACACTATGTACACCTATCTAAGGGTAGTATTTCTTAAGATAAAGCCCATTCCAAGGGTGGGATAACTCGATCCCCTCAGCATTGACTAGCCTGTAGGCGTTGCCAGGATGCACAGCCTGAACTACGTACGGTCCTTCCCAATTGGGTTGGAGTTTAAAATGCGGCCCACCAGGTTTTACAAACATTCTTTTCACTACCATTTCACCGACTTGAAATTTCCTTTCAATGACCTTCTTTTGATAAAAACGTGTGAGTCTGTTTTGATATACACGTGCATGCTCGGCAGCGGCCAGCCGTTTCTCATCTAAGAGTTCCAATTGGGCAAGGAGTGAATCACGACGTTCGTCGAGGGGGAGATCCTTATCCAATTGTACTCTCAGAGAGGGTACCAGAATTTCGTACGGAACTACCGCCTCCATCCCATAAGTAAGGGCGAACGGATTTTACCCAGTGGGGGTACGGATTGAAGTGCGATAGGCCCATAAAGCCTCAATCAACTTTTCTGGCCAATCCAAGAACTTGTTTGACTCACAGGTCTTTTTTATGATTTTCATCAATGTTTTATTAGTGGCCTCTGCTTGGCCATTACCTTGTGGATAATAAGGTGATGAATGATGCAATGCAATTTTATACCTTTTGCAGAGGTCCTGAAGGTCCTGAGAAATGAATTGCGGCCCATTGTCGGTGATGATTGTGCTTGGAAAGCCGAACCTGGCGATGATATTCTTCATGATGAATTTGCAGACTGTTGATGCTTTAACCTCCACGTAAGCTTCGGCTTCGGCCCATTTGGTGAAGTACTCATGGAGAATGATTTTTGCAGTAAGGATGAATGATTTTTGCTTAGTGAGGGAGTTAGGATTACCAAGAGGACCAATGACATCGAAAGCCCACATGGAGAAAGGCCATGGGGAGGATACTGGATGAAGTGAAGAAGATGGGGAATGAATTTTATCGGCGAGAAGTTGACACTTGACACACCTGCGGACATAGACGGTACAATCCTCCTCCATGGTGGGCCAGTAAAAGCCTTGCCGAAGGATTTTCTTGGCAAGCATTTGGCTATTCACATGGCCACCGCACACGCCTGAGTGTGCTTTCTCTACACACTTTTAGGACTCATCATCATCAAGACACCTTAGAAGAACACCAGTGAGGCTTCTTTTGTATAGCAATCCCCCAACAAGTGTGTACCTCTGGGCAACTCTCCTTATGGCTTTCCTGTCTTCTGCTGTAATTTATTGTAAAGGAATGGTGATAAAAAAAGGATTAGACAGAAGATGCCTAGAAGAATTTACAAGATAAGAAAGGAATCAAAGAAAAAGATGAGGACTAAAGCCTCGAAAGCAATATGAGAACATGCAGATGCCCGAGACAATTGATATGACATGAATCGAGTCAGACTCGGGATCAAGATCAAGAGGAATTAGAAATTGATGAATTGAGAGAGGCGGATCCGGAGGGTCCGGATGTAAAGGAGGAGAATCAGAGGAGAATGGATCTGGAGATTCCGGAGGAAGAAAATGATGAGGGACACGATGCCCTGGGAAAAGGTATGCAAAAAGGTAATTTAAAGGGATGAAGAGGACGAAAGACACAATGCCACGGAAGAACAAAAGGAGAAATCGGAAGAAGGAAAGGTCCGGAGACTTCGGACGAATATGAAAAGGTAGGGCGCGATGCCCTAGGAGGGATGGATAACAAGATGATGGATCCGGAGGTTCCGGAGGGATATAAAAAGGAAGGGTGCGATGCCCTGAGAGAGATGGAGAATGATATGAGAAATCCCGGAGGGAGATGGGAGACGGATAAAGATAAAGAATTAAACATGGAGGGGTCCGGAGGTTCCGGACGGGGTGGAACGTGAGGGTAGGATAAAGACAAGGAACCAAACAGAGAGGGGTCCGGAGGTTCCGGACGGGAAGATAATGAATTAAACAGAGAGGGGTCCGGAGGTTCCGGGGAATTAAATAGGGAGGGGTCCGGAGGTTCCGGAGAGAGATGAATATATGGGTCCGGAGGTTCTGGATGAGGTAGAAGGTAAGGGTCCGGAGGTCCCGGAGGGAGATGAGAGACGGATAAAGGTAAGGAATTAAACATGGAGGGGTCCGGAGGTTCCGGACGGGATGGAATGTGAGGGTAGGATAAAGACAAGGAACTAAGCAGAGCGGGGTCTGGAGGTTCCAGACGGGGACGATGATGAGGGATGGATAAAAATATAAAATTAAATAGGGAGGGGTCCGGAGGTTCCGGAGGGGGATGAATGTGAGGGTCCAAAGACCCTAGAGAAGAAGAGGAGCTTGATTGCGTAGATCTAGATGATGGGAAGCGTCCTCTCAGCCAATGGATTGCCCATAAAAAGAAGATGAATAACAACACAAGCAGTGATGGAATGGGGTATGTAGTAGATGAGCTACATGATGGCTTCTCCACATGGGATTTATCACTCTTAAGCTCCACTTTATGCTTTCCCTTCTTCCTGGTGGATACTCTCTCGTAGTGTGACCTCTCAACCTTCAACATGACTTCTTGACCTCTTGACCTTGTAGGCCGCTCTCTCCAATTACGTGCTTCAAAAGATGGCCTCATCCTTCTCTGACCAATCGGTTCAATTGGTGCGGTCAGAGCCCACAGGCTCTCATTTGATGTAACAAGATCCCTTAGACATTCAAAAATGAACGATAACTCTCTTGGCAAATAATCATAGCAAAAGTTTAAGAGTCCCGCTTGTGCAGTAGGGATCTTGACATGGAATGGCTCTTTTAGAAATAACTCTCTTGATAAATGGATGGTATCTATCATTGGGAGTTTGACATTCGGCATAAAGGGCTTCTTATTTGATGCACTGCTCAAAGGCATTGGAATATCGCGTGCGAATATGCTTGATAGCATAGACGTTCGCCCCTTGCATGGAAGTTGGTAGGGAGTAGACAAAACGTCAAAAGCTTCCAATAAAGAGCGGCTTGACCCTCCCTTGAGCATAGAATTCATCATCTCCTCGGCAGTAGAATGTGTCATCACTATGCATGAGGAGATCCCCTTCTTTTGATTGGCCATTTGGACTATGACCGAACAAGGGGTAATAAGGGCCTTGAAAGCATGTTGGCCAATGAGTAACGTGATCGTTATTATTTTGGCCCTTGATTTACTTAGCACCAATTCCTGAGAGTCCTTTTTGATGAACATTGGTGCAGATGAGGATTCGGCCTTCTCAAAGGTGACCGGTACAAGAACTCGAATTGGCATTCGGCATATGAAATCTTGAATTTTGAACGGCATAGCCGTAACCGAATTCTTCTTGTCCGATTCTTGATCATCATCTTTGGCACATGTATTTATAAGAATACACCCACTCCGAGAGGTGATAGAAAGAGGTGAGTCGGAAACAACATGATCGGACAATGGAGGTTCAATGGAAGGGGTAGAAGGAAGTTGAAACACAGCGAGCTTCTTCTCTTGCTCGGGAGCAGATGAGGTTGACTCGGGTGAAAAAATGGATGAGCCCTGCTCAGGGTTAGCCACGAATTTGGGTAAGGAGTCAAGTGGAGGAGTAAGAGGGGTTGGGTTTGAAGTTATAGGGATGGTGGAAGCCTGAAGTGGCGGAGGCGAGATGGAGGCAACAGGCTCAGCGGGTAATATAGGTTCAATGGAATGGGTTGTAAAAAGAGTAGGTGGAGGTTGAAACACGACGAGCTTCTCCTCCTGCTCGGGAGCAGACGAGGTTGGCTCTGGTGCAAAAATAGATGGGCCCTGCTCTGGACTAATCACGGGTTTGGGTATGAGGTTGAGTGGAGGAATAGGAATGGTTGTATTCGGAGTTACAAGGCTAGTGGAGGTTTTAGGTGGAGACGATGGAGGATTACTTGGTTGGGGACAAGGGTTAATAGAAGGCTCCGTGGAGGTTTTAGGTGAAGGCGATGAAGGATTACTTGGTTGGGAACAAGGGTTAATGGAATGCTCAGTGGAAGCCAATGGTGCGAGGGTTAATTGTGCGATCGATGGGGTAACAGTAGAAGGCTTGGTACGTAGAAAATGGGTGGTACGTGGGGGGTTAAGGATAGAAGGTGATTCATGGTGCATTGATGCGGGTTGTTGGGGTGTAAACCCATCATCGTAACACCAGGTGGTTTCATAGGTAAGGGTAGAATCAGTGGTTGACTCATGGTATATTGATGTGGGTTGCTGGTGCATGGACCCATCATCATAATGCCATGATGTCTCATAGATAGGGGTAGAATCAGTAGGAGACTCATGGTACGTTGACGTAGATTGCTGGAGCATGAATCGATCGTCATAATACCATGACGTCTCATAGATAGGGGTAGAATCAGTAGGAGACTCATGGTACGTTGACGTAGGTTGCTGGAGCATGGACCCATCGTCATAATACCATGATATTTCATAGGTAGGGGTTGGGTCAGTGACTTCGTCCTGAGCAGGGGAGTCTTCTGGTGGTGGTGGGAGAGAGAAGGAACGAAGAAACCTCGGAGTGGGTAAATCTTCAAAATTTTCGAAGATGTGATCAGGTGTCATTTGCAATTCCTCATAATTATTAGGTTCAAATGGATGCTGTGATGGAGGCGTATTGATGAGGTGAGGTGACGTGTATTGGTATGAAGGATTTTGCATATATGAATATGGATGTGGAGACGGAGGGCCGTATGAATTAGCGTGATAAATGGGTGATGGGTAGATGCCATCCATTTGATCGTAACGACTTGAAAGAAGCTCTTGCTCATACTCATCTCTTACCTTCTTCCACTCCTTATCTATTTCAACGATTTTAGCGTGAAGGGGGTTAACTTGAGGAGGAGTAGGAAGAGGTCGCAGACTCGTGATCCTCTTTAATTGTTCCTCCATTTGATCAATTTTATCAATGATAGCTTGTTGGAGAGGTGTGACTTGTGAAGTTGAGAGTTGACTTTGAGACTCTGGAGGGGCGGCTTGACATGAAGGCCGTGAAGAAGAAAGGGAGTGAGGTGTGCCCATGGAATGACCCGGCCGAACCGGGGTACGAGGTATAGCCAGATTTTGGGGCCATGAGGGATGCTGAAATGAGGGAGGTGGTTGGCCCATGTGGTCCTCAAAAGGAGCAGCACGAGGTCCACCTATAGCGCATGGATGACCTAGGGGAGAGGTAGAAGTAGAACCTCTCTTAATGATAGCCTGGATGGCTTCAAGTTGTTGAGGAGTAAGGGAGTCGATGTGAGGAGCTAGGACATCTAAGGCATAAGGAGCACTAATGGAGGAGGAAGCTCCCCCGGCAGTGGCCTGTACTCCATAAGAGGACTCATATGATGGACCAACGTCCATGGGCTGGACGTGTGGCTCACACTGGTAGCCCCGATCTGAGTTATAGACTCCATAGGAATCGTGACATGAGTCACGCATTTGGGACTCATAGGCGTCGGCCTTGAAAGCATTGTGATCATGTTCAGCCATCCATAACAATCTTTTGAGAGCATAATAGCAAACACCAGCAAACAATTAACAGAGATTAACAGACAAGTGAATGCTTTACGTCCTTTTTTTGTTTTTGTTTTAACTCTTTTTTTTTCTTTTTAACAATTGTAAAAATTCACACAAAATTTGTAAAAATCCTAGTTACACCTTTGTTTTACCGCCGTGTGAACTAGGGACACTCGACTCACCACGAATGGGTTGACTATCTCCATGGAACTTCAGTGGTACAACCAGCCCAGTGAACGAAGAGGGAATCCTTCGATGTCAGGGACTTACGGAGGTCCCGATGAAGGAGATCCTAGTCCATCGAGAGGAATTCCTGACGGAAAGTCCTTCCTTCACCAAGAAAGGGTGATCCTAAAAAAAAGGAACAAAAAAAAATAAAAATAAAAGGGAGATGATATGCAATGCAGTGCTGAAATATATAGCACAAATAGAACAGAGATAAACACAAATAAAACAGAGATATACACAAAAATACAACAAATATAACAGTGATATAACAGAGATATAAAAATAATAAACAGATAGAGTAGGATATAACCGTTCTTTTTTCCAAGCCGACAGGCTAGAAATCACAAAAGAGGAGACTAAGGGGGTGCACACGGTGCACGAGAGGGGTGAAGTAGCACACGCGGGCGCAATAAAAAGGGGGGGACCCACGAGGGTGCCAAATAGAGGGAGCACACGTGGGTGCCAAATGGTGGGGGCACACGTGGGTGCCAAATGGAGGAGGAGTGCACGAGGTGCACGAGACAACGTCGACCTCTCTCAAGTAACCACAAAGGACCGGGGGGAGTGCACGAGGTACACGAGGGGAGTGGGCACACGTGGGCGCAATAGGAAAGGGCACACGTGGGTGCCGAAAGGAGGGACACGCGTGGGTGTCAAAAGAGGGAGGCACACGTGGGTGCCGAGAGTTCAAGGGTAACCAAAAAAGTAAAAATAAGGTCCCACCGTGATCGCCAGAGATGTGGACGCGTCACGTGGTGGACTGAGAGAGAGAGATGGGGTTTCTCCCTCTCTGAGTGAAAGAGTAAAAAATGATGAAAATAAAAATGAAAACGCGTGCGTAAAAGGGTGATGTAGAAAGGACGGTAGAGAGTATGACCTGAAAGGTCACTCTGTACGGGGACGTGGAGCCTAGACTTATCGGACCCTCGGTATAGGGCGGAGAACGGGATCCGAAGACCCTCTCACACAAACTGAACCCCTTCCCGGTAGGCGTGACCTACCATTCTGAGGACAACTTTCTATATCCGAGTGCGAATCTGGGACTCTACGTAGTAGAAGTTGGCGGACACAAAGACACACGTAGACTCGGAATTTGGGACGGCATATCATTCCTCACACGATGATAATAACATGAATATAACAAGTGAACAGACCGCCGCAGGATATTGATCCGTGCGGGGTTTTAATAACAATATAACAAAATGCCGAAAGAAAAATGCCGAAAGTAAATGACCACGGTGAAATGACTCACCGCGGCCGATTATAGTACAAACAGACCCGGGATTTAGCTATCCGCGGGTATTATAGACATAAAGTAAAATTTACTACAAGCACGCGTTTGGTGGTGTGATCGCCAGGGACCGAGGGCCCCGAACTGGTTGATTGATCCCTTGGCCTTTGACGCGGGATTTGCGCGGGTTCCTTCTTCCTCTTCGTTCGACGGGTCGAAGAAGGGGGCTTTTGACTGGTTACCCAGCAAAATAAACAAACAGAAAATAAAATTAAGTTAGACAAGTGATATAATATGATAACAATTCATAAGATAAAACAGTGATAGCATGTATGACAAACTAAAAGCACAACAAAATAGTAAGAGTAACAAAAGAGCCACTGATGGTGACACAAGCGCGAAGCGGGTAAACGGTGGGACGAGACGGCTTCCTCGTGTACGAGAGCACGCGGGAGCGTTGATTGGGCCGGAGGTTCGGCTTTTATTCCTGCACGAATTTAAGAAGGATTAAATATATGTACGCAAAACATGTTTATATATATATGTACAAATATACATATACATGTCTAATGATATATATATATATATATAACTATATATATTAATATATATACATAATGATATATATAAAATATCTATCTACACCCTGAAAATAAAAGAAACAAAATAAAATAGCTAAACTAGGATATTTAAAATAAAGAGAAGGGAAGAAAAAGAACTCTTTTTTAAGGCTTTTCTTGAGACTTTATTTATATGTGTATATAGTATATATATGGGATATATATAAGAGATATATATATATATATATATATATATATATATATATATATATATATATATATATATAGCATATAAAATACTACAGATGAATACTAAATGCTCTATTATAGATTTAGTATATATATCTGCACTTTATATGTACTATATAAATACTATATATATGCTATATACATAAATACTACACACAGGGAGGAAAGGGGGAGATAGAGAGGTAGAAGGATGAGGGGTCGGGTGTGAGAGATTGAGAAAGAGTGAGTAAGAAAACAGGGAGAAAAATAGAGAGAAGGTGAGAGAGAGTAACAATAAAAAAATAAAAAAAAGAGAAAGGATGAGAGGGATCGAGAGAGAGAGAGAGAGAGAGGGAGAAGCAGAGACGAGAGAGATGAGAGGGGGAGAAAGAGATTAAGAAAGAGAAAGAAAAAAAATATAAAAGATGAGGGAGAGAGAGAGATCGGGTGAAAGAGGAGAAGAGAGAGTCAAAGAGAGAAAGAGAGAGGTTAAGATAGACAGAGATACGGCAGGGAGGGGGGTGAATAAAAATAAAAAAAAATAAGAAAGTGAGGGAGAGATCGAGAGAAAGAGGGAGAGAGAGAGAGACGCGAGAGGGGGAGAGAGAGAGGCCGACGATGGGGAAGAAGAGAGAGAGAGGGAGAAGGAAGAAGAGAGAGATAGAGATAGGAGAGGAGAGAGAAAAAACGGAAAGAGGGAGCGGGAGAGAGAGGACGAGAGAAATGGGAAAGAGAGAGATGGAAACCGAGAGTGTGAGAGAGAGAGAGAGAGAGAGAGAGAGAGAGCCACGATAGAGAGAGGTAGAGAGAAAAAAGAAAAAAATAAAAAGAGAGAGAGAGGGCCGAGAGAGAAAGGGAGATGAGAGGGGGATCGCAAGAGAGTGAGAAAGAGAGAGGGGGTGAGAGGGGAGAGAGAGCAGCGCGAGAGATAGAGAGGGGGAGAGAGAAGAGAGGAAGAGCACGGTGGGAAGTGGGGGGGGGGGGTCGACGCGGTAGTGGCCGGAGGCAGCGCGGCGGTGTCCACGGCGACGTGGGGAGGTGAGCTCGACGTGGGCAGTACGTCGGGGTGGACGGACGTGCAGTTGGTGGCGGACGATGTCCGGCGATGGTGCTGCGGTCAACGGGCGTGCGGACAGCGGCCGGCAAGGTGAACGTGACGGAGGGCACGGTGAAGACGGTGGGATGATGGCGTCCGGCGGCGGTGTGGTTGGACGAGGAGGCCGGTGGCTGTTCTGGGCGTTGGCGGCGACGTGAGCAGCAGCGTCCAGTGGTGGCAGCGCTGTCGGAGATTCACAGGCGGAGGTGCTGATGGCGACGACGGTCGGCAAGGTGGAGCTCGTGACGGAGGGCACGGTGGAGACGGTGGGCATGCAGATGGTGGAGGACGGCCGGGGACGGCAACGTGGGCGGCGTGGACGTGGTGACTTCACGATGGTGAGAAGATGGCCGGAGGGTGGTGGACGGCGCTGCGGCGTCGGTGGCGTGGCAACGGTGACGACGAGGGGACTACCGGCGACGAGCGGCAGGTGCAGGTGGACGATGAGAACGGCAACGGCTTCACGGCATGCTCGCGGAGGTGGTGCTGTGGCTGGTGCTCGGGGCAGACCGGGGTTGCTCGCGGCGACGTGGACGGGATGGCGACGGCGATGAAGAAAGGACGCCGGTGAGGCCGTTGCCGTGGGCGACCGGACGAAGGCAACGGCAGTCGACGGACGGTGTGGAGCTGCTACGGATGGTAGAACGGTGGTCACGACGGTGGTGGCGTGCACGTGTGTGGCAACGTGGGAAGGGGTTGGAGGTGGCTGTGGCGGCTGTTGGCTGCCATCGGTTCTGTAGAGGAGAGGGAGTGAGGGAGAGATGGGCTCACGGTGGCTGTGTTGTGAAGTGGAAAAGATGATGAGAGGAAGAGGTGGAGGTGTGGCAGTAGAGATAGGCTTCGATGGGGCTGATAGTGAAGTGGAGAGGGACGTGAGGGGGAGAGATTCCCCGTGTCCGGCTGCTAGGTGTACAAGATAGAGAGTGATAATGAGAGAAAGGACAGTGAGAGATAGGTGTCTGGTGGTGATTGGAGGAAGTGGATACCAAGAGGGAGATAAGAGAGGAAACGTGAGAGAGACACGAGGATTGAGATCGGGGGATTTAGGGGGTGAGATAAGTGATTAGGATACTAATTGCGATTAAGTTGATTAAGAAATTTTTTGTTTGTTTAAGCTATTAAAAATAAAACTAAGTATACATACACATCTACGTATATATTTACAACCATATATATATATATATATATATATTATATATTATACATATATATACATCATTCTCTCTATATATAAAACATATATATTCAAGGTTTATATTTTTTTAACCTTTTCTTAATTTTTTTTGATTTTTTAATAACCTTTTTGAATTTTTTTGTATTTTCTTATAGCCCTTCTTTTGATTTTTTTTAACCTTTTTTGTATTTTCTTTAAACCTTTTTAATAATTTTTTTGTATTTTTTTTGTATGCTATTCTCAATATATATATATATATATATTTGTATTTTTTCTAACCTTTTTTTATTTTTTTTATATTTTTTTATGTAAAATCTTAAAAATGACTAATCACGCACGTAAATCAAATGCATAAGCCACTTTGGGACATCACGGTGTAACATGAGATTTACCCGCGAAAAATGTGAAAACAGCGTGTCTACAGCTCCCCGTTCGGAATTTTCGAACCCCTCTCTGTTTAATTCTTTATCCATCTCTCATCCCCTCTCTCGCCCTCTCTATTTCATTCTTTCCTCCATATATATATATTGATATATATATGTATATGATATATATATAATGTTTAATATGTTCATACACATGTTATGTAAACATATTTACTACTCGTATACATATATATATACATGTGTGTTATTATGTTCAGTCTAACCAATTCCTGGAGTCTGCTGTGAAGGCCCTTCGCCGTGTTGCGTCCGCGTCTCCGACGCGCATTCTCGAGCCCGTCATCGGCCCCCCAATAAGTCTTCTCATTCCCACCGTGATCGCCAGAGATGTGGACGCGCCACGTGGTGGACTGAGAGAGAGAGATGGAGTTTCTCCCTCTCTGAGTGAAAGAGTAAAAAATGATAAAAATGAAAAAACGCGTGCGTAAAAGGTGGTGGTATGGGGAAAAAGGTGGAGAGTACGACCTGAAAAGACTTATCGGACTCCGGTACGTGGCGGAGATAAGGATCCGAAGACCCTCTTGCGCAAACTAAACCCCTTCCCGGTAGTCGTGACCTACCATTCCGAGAGCAATTTTTGATATACCGGATGCGAGCCTGGGACTCTACGTAGTAGAAATTGGCGGACACAAAGACACACGTAGACTCAGAATTTGGAACGGCATATCACTCCTCACACAATGATAATAACATGAATATAAACAGTAAACAGACCACCGCAGGATATTGATCCGTGCGGGATTTTAACCACAATATAACAAAATGTAGAAAGAAAAATGCCGAAAGTAAATGACCACGGTGAAATGACTCACCGCGGTCGATTATAGTACAAACAGACCTGGGATTTAACTATTCGCAGGTATTATAGACATAAAGTAAAATTTACTACAAACACGCGTTTGATGGTGTGATCGTCAGGGACCGTGGGCCCCGAACTAGTTGATCGCTTTTGCCTTTGACGCGGGATTGCGTGGGTTCCTTCTTCCTCTTCGTTCGACTGGTCGAAGAAGAGGGCTTTTGAGTGGTTACCCTGCAAAATGGACAAACACGAAATAAAATTAAGTCAGAACGGTGATATGCTATGATAACAATTCATGGAATAAAACATTGATAACATAGATAACAAACTAAAAACACAACAAAATAATAAGAATAAAAAATAGAGCCGATGATGGTGACGCAAGCGCGGAACGGGCAAACTGTGGGATGAGACGGCTTTCCCCATGTACGGGAACACACGGGAAGACTAACGGGGCCGAGGGCCGCTTTTCTTTCTACACATTCAAAAGGGTAACAAATTAACTCTACATGTGCATATATAGATAGAAGCGAATAAATATATATACATGTATAAATAAAAAAAAATATGTAAACACTTTACACAAACATGTTATATATATATATATATATATATATATATATATATATATATATATATATGAAATATGTATGGATATGAATATCATATCTATGTATATGAGTACGAGTATATATATATATATATATAATATATAATATACGTATACAAGTACCTAATATATATTTATATATGCTATATAATATGTATATACATACACAGTCTTCTGAATATGTACATAGGCCAATATCTATAAGTATGTATATATAAACATAACATATATACAGAGCCAGAAAAAAGTTAAAAGATAAAACAAGAGAAGTTGTGTGTGTTGTGTGTCACGTGAATATGAAAAGGAAAGAAAAGATAGAGCATGTGTGCGTACTGTGTGCAGTATGTGCATAAAAAAAAGGAGTGCATGTGTGTATGCAGTGTAAGGGGGAAAGTTGGCCCTACGTTTTTTTATTTTAGATTTTTTTTGTTTTAGTTATACATATATATAAAAGATATATGAGATATAATATATATATACATATATATGAGGGTAAGAGAGAGAGAGAGAGAGAGAGAGAGAGAGAGAGAGAGAGAGAGAGAGAGAGAGAGAGAGAGAGAGAGAGAGAGAGAGAGAGAGAGAGAGAGAGAGAGAGAGAGAGAGAGAGAGAGAGAGAGAGAGAGAGAGGGGGGGGGGGGTTTGCGGCAGAAAAAGAAGAGAGAGGGGGAGTGAGGAAAAAAAAGAAGAAGGTGAGAGGGATTGGATGAAAAGGCAGAGAGAGGGGGAGAGAGATCGAGAGAGGTGAGGGGGAGAGAGGATTAAAAAAGAGAGAAAAAAATATAAAAGATGAGGGAGAGAGAGAGATCGGGTGAGAGAGTAGGAGAGAGAGTCAAGGAGAGAAATAGAGAGAGGTTAAGATAGAGAGAGATACGGCAGGGAGAGGGGGGGTGAATAAATAAAAAAAAGAAAGTGAGGGAGAGATCGAGAGAAAGAGGGAGGGAAAGTGAGGAGATAAAAGAATAAAAAAGGGAAGGGAGAGAGGGATCGAGAGAGAAACGGGGGAGAGGGAGGAGGAGGAAAGAGAAACAGGGAGAGAGAAGAGAGACGGGGTGAGATGAGAGAGAGAGAGAGAGAGAAATCGAGAGTGAACGAGAGAGAGAGAGAGAGAGAGAGAGAGAGAGAGAGAGAGAGAGAGAGAGAGAGAGAGAAGCCGCGGGGGAGAGAGGAGGCGTCCGCGGCGATGGCGGCGGTCACGGGGAGGTGCGGCTCGGCGGGAGGCTGGCGGTGGCTGGCGTGGGAAAGTGGGGAGGGCTTCGCAGGCGCGCCGTGAGGGCCGGATGAGGTTGCAGGCGTGGCAGCGGTGGTGCCGGATGAGGTTGCAGGCGGTTGTTGTGGGGGGGTCGCAGGCGCCCCGTGAGGGACGGATGAGGTTGCAGGCGTGGCAGCGGTGGTGCCGTAGGTGGAGGCTCGCGACGGAGGAGACCGGAAGGAGGTGCGGGCAGTCGACGACGACGACGTGGGTGGAGGCCGGTGAGGGGAGCTCGCGGTGGTGACGTCTGTGGCGACGTGGGAGAGGTAGCCGGCGTAGGGAGGACGCATGCACTGAGGTTGGCTCGACGGCGACGTTGGGAAGGCGATGGCGTCGTGTTTCGGCTTCTCTGGGCGTTGGCGGGGGGAGGTCGATGGCGACGTCGGTAGGTGGCGTCCGCGGCGACGGTGGTCACGGGTGTCCGGGCGCGGTGTCGTGGGGTGGTTTCACGGCGGAGGTGGTATGAGGGTGGACGGCTTCGGCGAGCTTCCGGAGTGAGGACGATTACGACCGGAACGGACCTCGCGGCGGGAGTTGACGGCGTCCGGCAAACGTGCATGCAGTGTGGGGAGGGCTCGAGCGACGTCGATGATGATGGCGGGGAGAGCTCTCCGGCGTGGGGGGCGACGTCCGGTCGATGGCGGATGGTGGCCGGAGTGGAGGTTGGCAATGAAAGAAGATGGGCGATGGCGTGGTCATGGTGGTTAGGCTGTTAGAGGGAGAGGCACGGTGGCGTTAGAGAAGAAGGTGGGAGATGGAGGTGGAGTGAAGATGGAGGGGGATCGGAGGTCTCGTGGGATCGAGTGTGTCCTAGCCAGGAGAGGGAGAGTGAGGGAGGGAAGTGAGAGAGGTCCTTCCGTGGTGTTGGCAGAGAGACGTGAAAGGGAGATATTCCCTCTGCCGGGCTGCTAGGTGTACAAGGGAGACAACTAAGAGAAGAGATAAGGTGAGAGGGAAGTGTGGGGGATGATGCTGTTGGTACAGGGAGACCAGATCCAAAAATTTAGGGGTGTGGGGTAATGGATTAAAATATGTAATATTATTTTATTTAAGTTGATTAAGATCTTTTTTTTGTTATTTTTTTTAAGCTTAATAAAATTAAGTATATATATCTGCATATCTATATATTTATACCACATATATACAAACCTATTTATTTTGTATATTTTTTACTATTATTATTTTTTAACCTTTTTTCAATTTTTTTGTATTAAATTGTTTTGACCTTTTTCTAGATTTTTTTGTATATATTTTTTTTAAGCTTCTTGCATTTTTTGTATTTTTCTCACCTTTTCTGATTTTTTTTTATTATTTATTTTATGTAAAACCCTGAAAAATGATTAATCACCCACATAAACTAGATGCGCGAGTCACTTTAGGGCATCATGGTGTAATATGACATTTACCGAGGAAAAAACGTGAAAACGACGTGTCTACACCCCTCCGTGGCATCTTGGATGCAAATCGCTTAACTGGACCGAACTACTCGGATTGACTGCGTAACCTACGCATAGTCCTTACCGCCGAAAAGATTGCATACGTGTTGGACACGGTTCATTCTGAGCCAGCTCCTGATGCCGACGAGGGCGAGTTACTGGCTTATGCCAAGTCGTCTGAGGACTCCTCCCTTGCCCAATGTTACATGTTGGCCTCTATGGCTCCCGAGCTGCAGAGGTAATTTGAAAAGACTGATTGTAGAAGTATACTTCTCAATCTACGCCAGCTCTTCGGGGAGCAGGGTAGGATTGAGAGGTATGACATCTCCAAAAGGCTTTTTAGGACACGGATGTCTGAGGGTTCATCAGTACAGGCCCATGTACTAAAAATGATGGAGTGGATAGATAGACTCAATGCACTGGGGTTCAAGTTGGATCTTGAACTGTGCATTGATCTTATACTCCAGTCATTGCCCGATTCATTTTCTTCCTTCATCATAAACTTTAACATGAATAGAATTGATGTAACTCTCCCGGAGCTGCTCAACATGTTAAAGAGTGCTGAAGGAACTATGCAGAAAGATAAACCATCTTCTTCTGTAATGATTATTGGCCGGGCCAATAAGAAAAGGAAGGCCACTTAGATATCCACTACAAGTAACAAAGGGAAAGGAAAGAAAAAGGTCACGGGTAAGCAAATCGCCAAAGTTGACAAAGGGAAGGGCAAGAAGAATGAAAAGGAAGATAAATGTTTTCGATGCGGGGAAACTGGGCATTGGAAAAGGAATTACAAGGTAATTCTAAATGAAGGTATTTTTATCATAGACCTTAATTTGTCATATATGGAATCCACATCATGGGTATTGGATACTGGATGTGCATCTCATATCTGCAATTCTATGCATGTGCTGGCAAATAGAAGGCGACTAGGCAAAAAGGAGATTGAACTGAGGATGGGCAATGGAGCTTTAGTTTCTGCCAAAGCTGTCGGGACTGCACGCCTCAGTTTACCTTCAAGAGTCATTCTGGAGTTGAATGACTGTTATTATGTTCCTAATATTATTAAGAACATTATTTCAATCTCTGACTTGTATAACATTGGATATACATTGACTTTTAATAGCACTGAGTGCTCTATAATGAATAATGGTTTGATTATAGCCAATGGTTCATTAGTCAATGGTCTTTATATATTAGATACACGTTCTAATGTTATGCAAATTTCCAATGCTGATGAAGTGAATTCTGCATATCTATGGCATTGCAGACTTGGTCATGTAGGTGAGAAAAGAGTCTCTCACTTACACTCAAATGGGTATTTGAATTCGTTCGAATACAAGCCATTTGATATCTGTGAGTCGTGTCTCATGGGGAAAATGACCAAGGCTCCCTTTGGTGGACATGGTGAAAGGACTGTTGACCTTCTCGAGCTCATACTGTCATGCCCCGTACTCTATACCGTCGAGGTATTGTCCGCTTTGGCCTACCGACCTCACGGTTTTATCCCTTTCTAACAGTGACCAGCTCCAGAATGAGGGACTTCCCGGGCAGGTCACCCATCCCAGTACTACTCCCCATTAAGCACGCTTAATTTCGGAGTTTTTTTCAAGAACTGAGCTGATACTTCAAAAGGCGCCTCGGTGATATAGAGTACAACTTAGCTATATTTGAGGGTGTTACAATCTACCCCTCTTATATAGGCGACGTCCTCGTCGCTGGGCACATATAGCACGCAATCACGCAATCAAGCCCCCAGGCAGGTAGGACTCTAGAGGTGGCCCCTACAGGCTCAAGAGGTGGCTCCCACTATGTAGCACTTTGCTCCATTACGGACTCAAGAGGTGACTCCCATAGTGTAGCACTTTGCCCTGCATGGCACTTAGTTCCCACACTTCCGACTGGGGTATAGCTCTGATACCATTCTGTCATGTCCCGTACTCTATACCGTCGAGGTATTGTCCGCTTTGGCCTACCGACCTCACGGTTTTATCCCATTCTAACAGTGATCAGCTCCAGAATGAGGGACTTCCCGGGCAGGTCACCCATCCCAGTACTACTCCCCATTAAGCACGCTTAACTTCGGAGTTCTTTTCAAGAACTGAGCTGATACTTCAAAAGGCGCCTCGGTGATATAGAGTACAACTTAGCTATATTTGAGGGTGTTACACATACACTCGGATGTGTGTGGACCCATGCCTATAGAAGCAAAAGGAGGTTATCTCTATTTCATTTCTTTTATTGATGACTTCTCTAGATATGGCTATGTGTATTTAATGAGACATAACTCACAAGCCTTTGAGAAGTTTAAGAAATACAAGAATGAAGTAGAGAAACAGACAGGCAAAAGTATTAAGGCTCTTCGATCAGATCGAGGAGGTGAATACTTAAGCCATGAATTCACTTCTTATCTTAAAGACCATGGAATAGTTTCTTAGTTGACTCCACCGTATACACCACAACACAATGGTGTATCCGAGAGGAGAAACATGACCTTGTTGGATATGGTCCGATCCATGATGTCTATGTCAGGACTACCCTTGTCTCTGGGACTATGCGTTAGAGACTGCGGCTTATTTATTGAATAGGATATCAAGTAAATCAGTTCCTTCTATACCATATGAGATATGGAAGGGCATGAAACTAAATTTTAATCACATTAAAATTTGGGGGTGTCCTGCCCATGTAAAGAAGAACGAGAGTGATAAGCTTGAGTCGAGAACCGATAAGTGTAGGTTTGTGGGATATCTAAATGAGACGTTTGGATATTATTTCTATCACCCTTCTGAGCAAAGGGTCTTAGTGGCCAAGAGAGCTGTATTTCTGGAAAGAGAATATCTACTCCAGAAAAATAGTGGGAGCCAGATAGAATTGGACGAGATCCAAGAACCACAACCCATAGACATAAACTCATTAGATGAGACTGTATCGGTTGATCCTATTCAAGGTGAAACACTGACACTACGGAGATCTGGTAGACTACCGAGAGAACCTGAGAGATATGTTGGATATGTCTCAGAAGGGTCCTCTATGGTATGTATCGATGAGGATGATGATCCTCAGTCGTACCAGGAGGCGATCCGTAGTGTAGACTCCGAGAAATGGCAAGAGGCAATGGATTCAGAAATCCAGTCCATGTACACCAACAAAGTTTAGAACTTAGTTGATGTACCCGAAGGAAAAGTCCCTATTGGCTGCAAATAGATTTTCAAAAGGAAAATCGGTGCAGATGGACAGGTTGACACATACAAGGCTAGACTAGTGGCGAAATGATATCGTCAAAGGTAACGCATTGACTATGACGAGACGTTTTCACCGGTAGCCATGGTTAAGTCAATCAGAATCCTCCTTGCCATTGCTGCATACCTGGATTATGAGATCTGGCAAATAGATGTGAAGACAGTTTTTCTTAATGGAAACCTGTCAGAAGAGGTGTACATGGTACAGCCTGAGAGATTCACCTCTAAGCCACATCCTAATAAGATATGTAAACTTCAAAGGTCCATTTATGGATTAAAGCAGGCATCTAGAAGCTGGAACTTAAGATTTGACGAGGCTGTCAAATCTTTCAACTTCATTCGGAATGAAGATGAACCCTATGTTTACAAGAAGGTCAGTGGGAGCTCAGTGACCTTCTTGGTCCTTTATGTTGATGACATCTTACTCATTGGGAATGATGTAAGGATGTTGACATCAACTAAGTCTTGGTTGTCTAAGACCTTCTCTATGAAGGATTTGGGAGAAGCATCCTATGTGCTGGGCATAAGGATCTATCGAGATAGATCTAAAAGAATGCTAGGATTATCTCAATCCATATACATAGACACTATCCTCAAAAGGTTTAGGATGAAAAATTCCAAGAGAGGTCTCATTCCCATGAGACATGGAATTTACCTATCCAAGGGGATGAGTCCTAAAACTTCTGAGGAGGTGGCACACATGAATAAGGTACCCTATGCTTCGGCGATAGGGTCAATCATGTATGCAATGCTATGTACACGGCCTGATGTTGCCAATGCTTTAAGCATTGTCAGTAGATATCAGGCAAATCCTGGCGAAGAGCACTGGAAGGCAGTAAAGGGCATCCTTAAGTACCTGCGAAGGGCTAAGAATCTTTTTCTGCTTTATGGAGGAGAGGACTTACAGCTTAGAGCATACACAGATTCTAATTTCCAGTCAGATCCAGATGACTGCAAATCCATGTCTGGATTTGTATTCATGTTGAATGGAGGGGCAGTCAGTTGGAGAAGCTCCAAGCAAGACACGACTGCAGACTCGACGACGGAGGCGGAATATATTGCTGCAGCTGAAGCTGCTAAGGAAGCCGTCTGGATGAAGAAATTCATCTTGGAACTTGGCGTAGTTCCCGAGATATCAGCTCCCATCCCATTATTTTGTAATAATAATGGGGCCATCGCCCAGGCGAAGGAACCGAGATCTCACCAAAGGTCAAAGCATATTCTCAGGCGCTTTCACCTTATTCAGGAGATTGTTGATCGTGGAGATGTGATGGTAAAGCGTGTACTGTCAGAAGATAACATAGCAGATCCACTGACTAAGCCTTTGACACAGACTGTATTTGAGCGTCATCGGGATAAGACGGACCTCAAAGTTGTGGGCAATTGGCTGTAGTTCAAGTGGGAGATTGTTAGTGTTGGTGTGCTACAGGCCAATTTCGGGTCGGGTAGGCCCAATAGTTGTACGATCTTGTTGATTAATAAAGTGGTGTTTGAGCGTAAATATGCGATTGTGTTATTTTACGTTGTCCCTAGGATATGTGGTTGTAAAGTCAGCTCGAGATGAGATCTCGAACATGAGACTTACTTTACATGAACACATACCTTAAACTATTCCTGGTTGGAGGGTAATCACTCGGGGACTTTGATTACCTATTAAACCAGTACACATGATGTGTCAGTGACCAGTCTCATGGTCATTGGTGCGGGGGCACCAACACATGTGTAGGTGTATGTCCTTGGAGGATGTGCACTGAACTGATCCGCTATTGGATCTTCAGATGGTTGATTATACCTAATGTCAACTGAAGATCCAACGGTCACAGTAGCATCGTTGGTCCTTTGACCTGAGACATTGATCGGATCTTACACGAGGACTGGAATGGTTTAATTACTTAGCTAAGTGACTTTAACCATAAGTCATGAGTTGCCGAGTCATTAACCACTCCAGGATACGTGTGAAGATCATCAATGGTCAAGAGGGGATCGCTCACTGTCGGGTATATATCAGACAGTTAATGGGTCATGACATTGACGCTCCGTTAAATCCCTGGCCAGGGTCGTGTGAGTTCGTTTAGAACGGACGTCATACACTTTAAGGAGGTCATAGTCAAATGGCACGATCATGGGGTTTGACAGATACCGTACCCTCGATTGTACCAGACTCATAGAAGGAGTGAGGGATTATATCGATGCGGTAATTGTAGACTTACAGGTACCAGACAGGCTGGTTTAAATCCGGCGTCCTCTAGGATCACGCGGATTTGCTTGACCCAACGTGATCGAAGGTTCGGAATGAATTAAACTATTATTCGGCTCTTGTAGAAGCGAATAATACGTTTAATTTACTTCTAATTAGGAATTAGAAGTTAATGGGCCTTAAACTAGAGAGACTATGGGCCTAGAGGATCACACACAATGGATTCTTGGGTGACGGATTATTATTATACAAGTGTATGTATTAATTCCCTTTAATTCCTTTTGGAAAGGAGTGTAAATGAGGCTTAATACATATGTATAATAGAGGAAAGGTCATATATACAATTTTGGTCCTTTGGAGGTCTTTAGAAAAGGGCCAAAACTCTATATATAATCACCTACGTGAGTTCATTCGAACTTGAGCTTCTTCTCTTCCAACCTCTTAAGCTTAAGCAAGCACATAAGCTTAAGAGGAGGATTAGCCTCCCCCCTTTCTCCCCTTTGCTCTCTCTCTCCAGAAGGTGATAGAGTCGGGGAAAGTTATGCCGGGGAGGTACCGTCGCTGCGCAAGGGTCTGTGTGGATCTGCTCTAGAGGCCGTACAGCTGTGCGGCTCGGTTTCTCTGCATCGGGCTTAGCGGACAGCGTCATTCCGCGCAAGGTGAAACACGCAACCCGTAATTAGGGTATTATAAACACCGATTAGAGCACATATTAAGCTTTCCATAACACTGGGATCGGGCAAATGAAATTTTTGTTATCCGCTGCGTCGCCCGTAGGTGCTGTGCGAAACCTTACAGGACGGTCCCGCCAGCGGACAAGGTAGCGCTGGTACACCCTGCTCCGTGTAGTGGTCACCTGCTCATCCAGTATCCTCTCAATGTGCTCGCGCGAAACTCTCGAGGCTGTGGGATGCACAGGGGTGAGCTCACTCTCAATGGGAGGAGAAGGCTCGAAAGGGTCACTAGGAATCGCTGTGGGTTCCTTGTAGGCCACTAGGTCTGCCACATTAAAGGTCGAGCTAATCCCATATTCGGGAGGTAAGTCCACAACATAAGCATTGGAGCCAATCTTCCGCAGAATTGGGAAGGGTCCATCACTACGGGCTTGTAACTTTTTAACGGCTCCCGAGGGGAGTCGTTCGGGTCGGACCCGTACCATAACCAAGTCACCTTTTTGAAATTCATGGTGACATCTATGCGAATCAGCCAATTTTTTATAAGTCTCATTACTGATGTTTATTTGCTTGCTAATTGACTCATGTAGACTTTTGACATGTTGTGCAAATTCCTCAGCTGACTTGGACGTTCTAGACTCGAGGGGAATGGGAATGAGATCTACAGGTTTCCTAAGTTTGTAGCCATGCACGACCTCAAATGGACTCATGCCTATGGACCTATTGATGGAGCTGTTGTATGCAAATTCGGCTCTAGGCAAAAGAAGATCCCAAGTGCCAGAATGTTCCCCTACAAGACATCTCAACAGATTGCCTAAGCTCCTATTGACGACCTCAGTTTGCCCATCAGTTTGGGGATGATAGGCAGTGGAAAACTTCAGTTTGGTGCCAACTAGGTGCCAAAGTGTCTTCCAAAAATAGCTAGTCAACCGGACATCCCGGTCAGACACGATGGTTTGGGGGAGACCATGCAGACGCACGACTTCATCAAAGAACAAATGGGCTACTTTAGATGCATCAGATGTTTTGGAACATGCAATGAAGTGGGCCATCTTAGAGAACCTATCAACGACAACAAAGATGGAATCATGCTTGTGAGCAGTGCGTGCTAACCCAAGGATAAATCCATACTCACATCAACCCATGGTCGATCAGGAACGGGGAGAGGAGTGTAGAGACCAGTGTTCTGTTTGACCTGTTTGGCCATGGTGCATGTCCTACACTGGACTACAATCTTGGCTACATCTTTCTTCAGGCCAGGCCAATAAAAGTGCTTCTCCACAGAATAGATAGTCTTGTTGCAGCCAAAGTGACCAGCAAGACCTCCAGCATGCATTTCCCAAATCAGGAAGTCCCGAACAGAAGTCCTCGGGACACAGAGTTGCTGCCCTCGAAATAGAAAACCCTCCTGGAGTAGATAGTCAGAAAAGGCTGTCGAGGGTCCAGCGGACAGAGCAGAGTAGGCAGGGCCAAAATTAGGGCACTCTCCATAGAGTTCCTTCATGCGGTCAAATCCGGTGATCTCTACCCGAACAGTGGAGAGAAGAGAGACCCTTCGACTCAAGGCGTCGGCCACCTTATTGTCCTTTCCAGCCTTATGTTTTAGGACAAAGGTGAAGGACTGGAGGAATTCTACCCACCGACCATGCCTTGGGTTTAAGCCCTTCTGAGAGCTTAGGAATTTCAAGGCCTCGTGGTCCGAGTATAAGATAAACTCTTGAGGTAAGAGATAGTGTCTCCAGTGTTTGAGGACTTGGACCACGGCATAGAACTCCTTATCATAGGTGGAGTAACGAAGCTTTACATCAGAAAGCTTCTCACTGAAATAAGCCACAGGGTGGCTCTCCTGGCTAAGCACTCCACCTATTCCTACGCCAGATGCATCACATGAAACCTCAAAGACTTTAGAAAAGTCTGGTAGACGGAGGACAGGGGCTTTGGTCATAAGCTCCTTTATGGCAAGAAAAGCCTAGGATGCGGCTTTGGTCCACTCAAAATTCCCCTTACAGATGCAATCCGTAATGGGTGCCATAATGGTGCTAAATCCCTGGATGAAGCGTCTGTAGAAGGTGGCTAGCCCGTGAAAACTTCGAACGTCATAGATATTATGGGGCTCTGGCCAGTCTACTATGGCTCGGACCTTGGATTGGTCCACAGACACTCCATGACTCGAAACCACAAATCCGAGAAAAGTAACCCGGTCTGTCATGAATTCACACTTAGTCAGGTTGGCAAACATGGTTTCTTTCCTCAGGGTCTCGCAGACCTCCCTCAAATGATGAATGTGGTCCTGAGGGTTGTGGCTATAAATAAGAATGTCGTCGAAGTAGACGACAACAAAGTGACCGATGAGGGGACGAAGGGCTTCCGTCATAAGCCTCATGAATGTGCTGGGGGCATTGGATAGCCCAAAAGGTATGACAAGCCACTCATACAGACCTTCTTTTGTTTTGAAGGCTGTCTTCCACTCATCCCCTGGTCGAATCCGGACCTGGTGGTAGCCACTTTTCAAGTCAATCTTGGAAAAGATAGTGGCTCCACTCATCATGTCAAGCATGTCATCAAGACGGGGAATGGGAAACCTATACTTGACAGTGATCTTATTGATGGCGCGGCTGTCAACACACATCCGCCAGGTGCCATATTTCTTTGGTGTGAGCAAGGTAGGAACAGCACATGGGCTCTTTCTCACCCTGAGGAAGCCCTTTTGAATAAGGTCCTCAACAATTCGTTGGAGCTCAGCATGCTCCCTGGGGTTTAATCTGTAGTGGGGGAGGTTGGGTAGGGTGGACCCTGGGACAAGATCAATGGCGTGTTGAACATCACGCATGAGAGGGAGTGTTGAAGGCAAGTCTTCCGGGAAGATGTCTTGGAAGTCCTGCAGGATTGCCTGGACTTCAGGTGGGACGGAGACCTGGGACTCCTCAGGGATAATGGTGACGACAACAGCCCAAACAGGGGTACCCTCGGCAACCTCTCTATTCAACTCACGAATACCTATGAAGTTAAGGCGCCTAATCGGGTCATGGTCAACCTTAGGGGCCTTAGGGATGGATATGACAGGTGTAGGAGAGGAGGGAATGGGAAGCTTCCCTTTGGTGGGGGTTAGGGCATTCTCCTGAATTTTGGGGGATGCAGCGGGTGTGGAGGTAGGACTCTTTCCCGTGGCCACCTTTGGGGGTGTTGGGAGCAACTGAATCCTCTTCCCATTGTGGGAGAAGAAACACTCATTGGACTGACCAAATGTAGTAAGGTCTACGTCGTAGATCCATGGCCGTCCTAGGATGATGCTCCCGACCTTCATAGGCACTACATCGCATAGGATTTGTGCTTGGTAGGACTGGAACTGGATGGGAATGACACATGTAGTGGTGACTGGGATAGACGTGTCGTCAACCCAAGCCACGTTGTATGGCCTCGGATGAGGATGGGTAGGTAGACCTAGACGGGATACAAAGTCTGAAGAGACTGCATTGATACAGCTCCCGTTGTCAAAGATCACTTTGCAGGGTTGAGTTTTGACCATGATGTAGGTTTGGAAGATGGAGGTTCGACGCCAGTCGTCCTCCTGTGGGTGTGCGAGGATGCAGCGAACTACACCTAGTCTTCCCTGGTTTGAACTTTCGGCAATTTCCCCCACTTGCATGTACTCGACATGCGTTCCATCATACCATGCATCTAATTCCTCAAACTGGGCCACGAGATCAGGGTCAGGCTCATATCTCTCAAGGGTTTCTCCTTCTTGAGGTGGAAGTTCCAAGGACTGGGGGTCGGTGATGACCAAGGCTCGGGTGGGGCAATTGGTGGCAATATGTCCTAAGTTATGACACCTGAAGCAGCGGACTCCCAAGATAGGGGCTGGTTGGGAGGTGCTAGGGATGACCCATTTTCCCTTGTCATCTCTCCTCTCAACTGGTGGAGTATACTCCAGCCTAGACACAGCAGCGGGTGCAGGTAAAGGGTTCCTTAGGAACGGAGCAGTAGGGGCAACGGCCCTAAGTGAGGTAGCAGTAGGGACGTAGGAGGTGGAGGGGCCAGCTCTCTCAATATAGCGGACTATGGGGTTTCGGGGTTTAGGTTGGCGGTAGATGGGAACCCGAGGTGGGACCACCCTTTGAAACCTCTCAACATCTCGTGCAACCTGGTAGACGTGCTCGAGGGTGTTAACCTCCCGTAAGAATAATTCCCGCTGAATACTCTCGTGTACGCCAGCCCTAAACCGAGAGAGGGTGACGGAGACATCCTCCATGACTCGACTCCGAAGGAAGAAGTCATCAAATTTGGTCTTCGGAAGAAGTCATCAAATTTGGTGATGTACTCGTCCACAGACTTTCCATCTTGGGTGAGTTTCTGCCATTGGTCTAAAAGACGCTGATGGTAGGAAGGTGGCAGATACTTCTCCCTCAATTTCTCCTTCATTTCTTCCCACGTGCTAATATACTCCTCCTGCCTCCTGGCTAGGAGATTTTCAACGTTACACCAGTAAGTTTTGGCTTGACCCAGGAGTTTCATTTTGGCAAACCTCACCCTTGTAGCAGGGCTCATGCGGCGATGCCAGTCAAAATATTGATCCATCCCGGTCTCCCACTCAAGATATGTAGCGGGGTTGAGGGACCCATCAAAACTTGGAGCGTCAATCTTGACGTTCCGTAGGATGATATCTTCATCGTCGTGGTCTCTCTCTCGAGACGTACGAGCCTCTTGCTCTCTACCTTGGGGAGCCTGATTCGGGCAGGCTTGCTCTCTCTCCTCCCTAGGATTGACTATGGGATCGCCATGGCCATTCACTCTTCCTTCCTCTCCCTTCAATCGATCCTCTAAGGCTCGGATCCTCTCATCTAGCTCGGCTCGAAGTTGGCCTATAGATTCTTCAAAATGGGTCAGAAGGTTATGCTCGAGCTGAGCCAACATAGCACTCACGCTCTTCTGATCCATGAGTAGCGTTGAAGGGCGCTCTAGACGGCCGGATGAATTCCTAAACCAACGTGGCATGCACGACCTCGGACCTAGATGATGCAATCCTGGGACCGATAATTAGCAAGCTATAGACCCGAATTTTATTGGCTAATTGGCAAAGAGCCAATTTGAAGGGACTGGTCAGGGAGAGTTGCTTGCCCGAAGGCGAAGTAGTTGTGGAACTACCTCCTGATAATTATGGTGCCCTAATGTGATAGCCTAGGGCCTTAAGGATGGGTACATACAATCTCTCGCTTTCCGTCCGCAGCGATGCACTCAGGGGACTGGCTGCATGGATCGGGCTCTTGCTCACTTCGTCGCGCGGCAATTGAAAAGATACTAGATGAGTAAGTGAGGGGAGCACGTACCTAGCTAGACTGAAAAGTCTAACTCCGACCGTAGACGAAGGCGAGCGGGGACGTGTAGGCCCGCACGGCGTCGACGAAGCTTGAGCGGTTACAAAGCATTCACTCCACGCAGGGAGGATTGAATTATTACAAATCGCGTAAATTTCCCGCACAGGGGAACAAATCAGTCCAAATTCTCTGCGCAGGGAGACTCAGAGGTACGCCCGTTCCGTGATCTTCGGATCTTCTGTCGGCATCCGGACGACTCAGACACGGCCCGAGCCGTAATAGCGGACTCGGGTGCCACAAGAAATAAGTTAAATAGATATATAATAATATACATATTCAACTCTTTTTGTAATCAAATAATATATATAACAATATATATGTTCTATATATTATATATATTTAACATTTTTTTCAATCTCTTTTTTTTGTGACTTTTCTTTCTCTTTTCAAACTTTCAAACTCTCTTTTTTTTTCACACGTGTTTTTTTCAACCCTTTTTTTTCCTGATTCCCCGGCGCGATCCACGCACGGGAAGTCAACTTACGTGGGCGGGTTGGTGGCCTGCCACATGGTCAACGCGGGAGGCTCGGTCGCGGAGGCTGGCGCAGTGGGATGTTGGGATGGCAGGGGGGTTCACGGTGGTGGTGAAGCACGGTGGTTGTGAAGAAAGGAGGTGGAGGGGGGGACGACGGTGGCCGCTCGCAGGGGAGGCCGGTCGGCACCGCAGCTAGGCGGTGGGAGTGGCACGGGTCCGTCGGCGCAGGCGGGCGCAGGCTCGAGCTCGTGTGCAGCGCAGGGCGGGCGCGGGGGTGCCGGCAGCTGGTGCGGCGGCGGTGGCAGCGGGCGCGACGGTGGCAGCGGCAGGGCCCGACGGCGGGCGTAGGGTTCCAGGCGGCAGCCGCCTGGGTGCGGGTGTGGCCGGGCGATGGCGCGTGCGCACCTGGGTGCGGGAGGGCTCGGCAGGCCAGGCGGCGGCGGCGGTCGCGAGGGCGCGCACGGGCGCGGGCGACGCAGACGGTCGGTCGGGGTTGGGGCAGGCGACCGGGCGCGGCTGCGGGTGGGGCGCCGACGGGCGCGCTGCGGTGCGGTGGCGGGCGGGTCGCGGCGGCGACGCCCGCAGCAGGCGGCGGTAGCGGCGGGCCGTTGCGGCGTGCCGGGATTCAAATCCCGGCACGGGCGACGATGTATGGGAGGGGCGTGGACTTAAATTTTTTTTTCTCAAATTCTCTTTCTTTCTCACTGCTTCTCTTGTGCGCTGAACAGAGAGAGAGATAGAAAGAACGGCAGAGAGAGAGATCGTTGGAGAGAGAGAAAGAGATTACGGGAGTGAGAAAAAGAGAAACAGAGAGGGAGAGGGAATAACAGAGAGAGATTGAGAGAAACGTAGGGGGGTTTCTTTGCTACAATTTTTTCCCTTTTTTTTTCAATTTCTTCTAACTTCTATTTCAACCGAGAGCTTCCTCTTTCTTCTCTTCTTTTTTTTCCTTTTTTTTTCACTCTAACAAATGATATAGAGAAGGAGAGACGTTGAGGACGTCGGGGTCGAAAGAGGTGCCGTGTTGGGCTCTGATACCAATTTGACGCGGCAGCGACGTGGGAATGGATCGACGGCACTACGGGACGCGAACAGGACGGGATCGGATAACTGCTATCTCACACAGCTCGGCCTCACGTCGGACGGTCTCACACCGGATGACACACTCAAATCTCACAAGGAGAAAGAGGGAAGGAAAATGCAAGAGGGAATAGCTCTCACACAAACAAACTTTCATTCATATAACATATCATACGTAACACACCTTAGCCTCCTTATATAGGGAAGAAAGCTATAACAACAAGACCCTCTAACTTCTACTAATTATGTTCATACCCTTAGCCTAACAAGACAAACCCACCAACCAATATTTGACTTGTGGGTTTTAATCAAATAAAATATAAAAATCACACACATGTTATTTTGACTTAGACTAGCCTAATAAGACGGAAGTAAAAATACATGTAGGAATACATGTATACATACAACAAATACATATACTCAATACGCAATATAACTACCGTAGCCGTAAGCCGAGTCTTCAGGAAGGATCTCCGAGCCATAAGCTCGGTGCAGTGGCGGTGTGGCGTCGGCTCCGAGTAGTGGGCCCGGTAGTGGACCCGGTGGTGTCCCCACCAAAAATAGGACCACAAGATCTATCTGGGAGAGCGAGTACACTCTTCCCTTCTGAGGACGGGTGCGTTCGGCCAGAGTGTGATTCTGCTGGTTGGTCTTTGCTCAAAAAAAAAAAAAGGTAAAATATGCTCCTAGCTCTTCGTGTACTTATGTTTGTACACATGTTTTGACTGCTCATTCGAATCCTATGTGAATTGTAGATTCAGGAGCAACAAAGCATATAATTATGGATCGAGCAGGTTTTGTATATTATCATCGGATTCCAGTAGACAGGTAAAGAGTTTTCATAGGCAATGGAACTAGCGAAGAAGTCTAGAGAGTCGGTACATACCAACTCCATTTTGGAAGCAGGCGAATGCTACTTTTGTATGGTGTGCTCTATGCACCTGGGATCTAATATAATCTCTTGTCAGTTTCCACTTTGTTGGTGATATATTTTTGTCTTACTTTTTTTGGCAGTTCTATAAATATTGTCTTGGACAATGTCGTTTATGGACATAGTGTAATACATGATGGTTTCTTTATATTGGATCTTCCTATGAATTATTTCTCTTATTCTTCTTGTACATGATGTCTGTGTCGACTCACAAAGACTTGAATTCTGTGACATGACATACTCGTTTAGGCTATATAAGACAAGATAGAATGGCCAGACTAATTTGAGAAGGCCTTTTGGGGCCGCTCACTAAGGTCAATTTATCGATATGTGAGCCGTGTCTAGCTGATAAAGCATGCCGTAAGTCTTTTGGCAAAGCTGTAAGAGCCTCATAACTGTTAGAGCTGATCCATTCCGACATCTGCGGGCCATTGAACGTTAGGGCTCGGCATGGTTACTCTTATTTTATCACATTTATCGATGATTTTTTGTGATACAGATATATATAGTTTACTCATCCTTATGAAACGTTGAATTATTTCAAGCACTTCTTAGTGGAAGTTGAAAAGAGTATTAAACCTCTTTGAACGAACTATGGAGGTGAATATTTATCGGATCGATTTCAAACACTATATGACAAAAAGGGTATATGACGGTAACTCACTATTCTGTACACGCCGCAACAAAATGGTGTTGCTGAACGATGGAATAGGACATTGCTGGATATGGTTAGATCGATGATGACGTAGATAAATAAAATAATAATAAAATAATATAGTTCTAAATATGAGGATGTATGATAAGTGCATATTTTTGTACATTTATTCATGTCACACTCATTATTTATGGGCTTAAATATAATTAATTATGCAAATTTTTCATATTAATCTCAATCCTACATAAAATTAAGATATTTTGATAATTAATAATTTATGGGACTTGAGATATATAGAAATTGCATGGTTAATATTCATATGCTGGAGGGACTTAATTATAATTTTCTTACATTTAAACAAACTTTGATCAAAATCTCTCTTTTGTGAATAGTGCCCTTCCTTCGCTACGGCAAGACAGTTGGATGGTCTTCGCCTGCTCACGGGAGAGCCCCACGATAGTAACCGACTGAGCTGCAGAGGAAGATGGTGGCACGTACAGGAGCGTCGGCGGCCATGTTTGTCTGACGAACGGCCGAAGAGCAAGAAGAAGCGGGCATGGGCCTCACCGCGTCTGCCGTTGCCAATGCACACCCCCTCGCCGTGGAGCCCCCGTTCTCCGTCCTTCTCACTACCACACAATTCACACAACCATCTACCCAATGCGTGGCCCCCTCCATTTTCTCACCTCTCTCTACCTTTCCCTCTTTCTCTCTTTAACACTCCACTTCACATAGCCAAGGGCCCATGTACACTCTCACCTTCCCATGGCCCCCTCCATGCACACACATAACTTCATACATAGGTGTGTAAAGTTGAGTGTGAATTTTAAAGAGAGAAAGAGAGAGACACACTACCCCACATCCATCTCTCCCATTCACTCCACACACACACGCCACCATCACCATGTGACCTCAACCCCCTCCGTATACCACTCCCTCTTCCCTCTCTTCACTCTTCTTATCTCCCTACACTCACACATGGTTTCTTTAAAGCTCACATGGGTGTGTATGGGTGGGATTCAATGTGTGATTAAATAGCATGAGAAGGTGGGTGCACCTAAAGATTTGCAATGAGAGTGGGTAAGGGGAAAATAACATGGATTGGGGGTAATCTTGGCCCTATAACAGGAGGCTCTTGGGGAAGATTTAACACCTACGTAGGCTTCATTCTCCTCCCCTCTTTATTTCTATAGCATTAGGAGTAGTCTTTTAATTCCTCTATCCCTCTCTATACCCTCCTTGTAGTCATGTAGAAGCCTCCCTCCCCCGTCAGATCTCTCTTCCTCTCTCTCCCGGTCTCTCTCTCTCCCTCTCTCTTCTAGCGACCCATCTCTTTCTCTCTCTTCTCCGTGTCTCACTTTCTCTCTCTCACCCTCTCTCATCATCTCTCCTCTCGTGATCTCTATCTCTCATCTTCTCTCTCCCACCACATACACTCTTCCAATTCTTTTTATTATTGATTTTTTTACCTCTCTCCACTTCTATCACTCTTTCTCTCTCTATTTCTCTCTCTAGCTTCTCTCTAACCCCTCCAAAGTTGACGCAAGACGGGTATCACCTACTCTGGGACGAGTGAAAAATCAAAGGCTCAAGGAGGCGATCACCCCGACACCACGGCCACGATATCTTTGCCCCTCGTCCTCCTCAGTGTTACTTAGGATTTATTTTTATTTGAGATTGTAATTTTTATTTCAGCACTCCATGTTGAAAACCTTGTCTTTTTACTTCAATAAAAATCATGTATGTTTATTTTCTCTCTCTAGATCTCTCTCACCTCTTTCTTCTTCTTCCTCTTCCTCTCTCCTTTCTCTCTCTACAACCCTCCAAATTTCATTAGATAAATTTATTTAATGTCATTTCATTTTAAGTTGCATATAATCATTTAAAGTTCACGTTCCGCATAGAACACAAGATATTCAATTCATAAAATTTAAACTTCTCCGTGGATTCAACTCAGACTCGCCTTAATACTACGTTGTTTATTTAAATTGCGAGTTCGGTAAATAAATTTTAGATTGATGCCAGTGTGTTTAACGACGCACATTTCGGTACGATCAATGTATCTTTCAACGGAAGCAGAAATGAACTTTAACCGTATAGATAAGAAGACAGCTACCAGAGTCGTCTTCCTCCATATCACACTCCAAATCTTAGGACTTGAGTGACGATCCTCCGTGATCAATGCCGACGTAATATCTCTGTTACACACCAGAAACTCACGTCATTTACTGCTATCTTAATTGCTCACGGGATAGAGAGAGAGGTGTAAAGTTAAAAAAAACACACATTGTGCCTCCACAGTGCACACTGTGCGGGTAGAGGGAGAGGTAAAAAGAAAAAGGCAACACCACTCTTCTTTCCAAAAAAAAAAAAACACAAGCCACCTTCTTAAACCATCAGCCCCCGTTCTTTCAAAAAATGGCCAACCCTCTTCTAACAACTGACCTCTCATCTCTTTCATCGCTGGAGATCTGGGTAATTTAAAAGCAGAAGAGGGGGCGATTATTCCATGGGGTCAAAAGGCGAAGAAAGAGAAATCAGGATTCGAAAAGAGAGGGGCCAAGAGGAAAGCTCCCGTTGGCCTCCGCGTGCTAGACATTAGCTTCACAGCGAGTTTAGTTAGCCGTTATAAGAGTAACCTAGGTCCTGCGCATTGGAAAGCCGTCAAAAGAATGTTTCGATATTTGAGAGGAACGTCAAAGTATGTATTACGTTATAAAAAAGGTGACTTGAAACTTATCGACTATAGTGATGCGGATTGGGTCAGTGATCGAGATGAGCATAAGTCCACTTCAAATTTTGTGTTCTTATTAGATAATGAAGCTATCTCGTGGTGTAGCAAAAAATAGTCTTGCATTGCCCTATTCACAATGAAGGTCGAATATGTGACTTGTTCTGCCGCGAGTGAGAAGGTGGTATGGCTATGAAATTTTCTACAGCGATTAGCCATCACACCTCATAGAGATGAGAGGATATTGCTATATGTAGACAACACGTTGGCATTGGCCTTTCCCAAAGATCCCAGATATCATGGCAGAACAAAATATATTGATATCTGTTACCACTACATCAGGGATCTATTGGGAAGAAGGTTAGTTGCGTTCCGATATATCAATTCTACTCAAATGGTAGTTGATCCACTAACGAAGCAAATAGCCAGAGAAAGTTTTGTTACCTATTGTAGGTCTATGGGTCTTTGTAAATTGTAATAGTTTATAATATTCGACATCATTAAAGTTTGTTTATTGTTCAATAGTATTTACTCAAATGATTGATTGCTTTGCACATTGTCAAAGTGTCACCAGGCTTGAACCAACCCCCTCACACGAGTGATTCGCCTTTGACGCTTATAGATAGCGGGCAAAGATTAGGCATTTGATATTGCGACGCCCTGGAGGTCTAGGAGCGAACACAATATCCCAAGTAATATTTATATGTCACCTTAATCGAGGCCAAGATGAGATCTGACTCAGATCAGTCATGTAGATGTAATTACAATCCCGTGGAGCCTATAAAATTTGGATACGTGAATCGCAAGAAGGCACTAAATAGGAGTGACTGGTTTATGAGACTTTGATCAACTACGTATGTTGCATCTGAATTTATATCCGTGCGGTATTTTTATAATATTTTTATAACACGTCCATGTAAATGGAAGAACACTGCAACATGTGTTTCATACCACATGTGTAATATTCGACCACATATGAGAATGATGAATAGATCCCTCTTCATCATTGTGTGAGCTCATGAATCACATCCGTGTGACTCCCCATGTATCCCTAGTGACCTGCAGCACTGTGTCATGAAAATGATGCTTGATGTCGGTACCTTAGCATGTTATTTCGGGCGATAGTTGATACCGTCCAGCGGAACATGTCTAGGAAAGTGATCAAGATAAATTGGATTGGCATAAGCGGTATAGGGAAGCTATCTCACTATCTCACCATCCTTTGTTGCTCATATTCCGGGAGGTCCTGTTATTTGAGTGATGATAGAGTCGTGAGCGCTTAGCATTTTGGGTTCGGCACTGTCTGTTATGAGAGATCCGGAGTGTCGAATCAGGTGGATACTAAGTACCTGACGTACATACCGAGATTAATTGGGTGATCCGTTAATAAGGTGACGACTTAACGAAAAATTTGTTGGTTACTCAATAAATCTCGCAAAGGTCGCATGCTCCATTTCCTATATGATCGTTGAGATTGTTTGTCGTAAAAAGAAAGGTCATATACTGCTAAACCTAAATGGGCAAGTGGGAGATGTTAATGGGCATGTGCCCATTTGACTAGGGGAGGTGCTGGTGCCCCCAAGCACACGGAAGAAGCACTCGTGCCTCTTCCCAGTGTGCCGCTTGACTTTTGCTTTGGGTCTTTTGACCTTTTTCTCATGTGTCCTTGACCCCACAAAGAAAAGGAAGCCACAGTCCCTTTTGTGTTTAAAAAGCCAACCTTATATGCGAATATAAGAGGGGCCATTTTTTTGTATCAGACTAACAAGTTTTTTTTGGTGACGTGTGTGATGTTGTTGTGTTTTTCCTCGGAAGAAACAAAGGGAGGCACAACGTGCACTGGTGAGGCAAAAAGTTTTTTTTATTATTTTATAGTAGTACATGACGTGAGTCTCCAATGTGTAACGAAGATATTACATGGGTATTGATCACGAAGGATCGTCACCCGAGTCCTAAGATTTAGAGTGTGATATGGAGAAATGCGACTCTGATAGCCCTCTTCTTACCTATACGGTTAAAGTTCATTTCTGTTTTCGTTGAAAGATATGTCCTCATATTTAGAACTCTGTTATTTTATCATTATTTTCTTCTGGGTCCCCCAACAACAACTATATTAATTATACTAATTAAAGAAATATTACGATATCACATGATTTGTCACACTCTTTTCTCACCATTTGACTGTAAATCCAAAGGTGAGGAAAGTCAAACTTGAATTTATATTCAACGTTCCCAAATTTGAGAGTACCTAATTTAAACACTGGAGTTAATTTCAACTCGGTCATCTGATCATAAGATGGAATATCCAAATTAAAAAAGGGTGACAAATTGGATGGCAAGAAAATGTGATATTCTAGCATTGCTTTACTAATTGGATAAATCCGATTTCATAATAGATATTGAAACGGATATACCTATTTTGGAACTGTGTCCGTTACCTACGCTAAAAATATATTTGAACTATAAATTTATTATTAATGTTACCTTTTTGATTAAAAATAAAGGACTGATGTCGCAAGATTTATTAATATTACCTTTCGAATTAAAAATAAGGGACCGATATCACGTAATTACCTTAACTTTCAACCCTTCGCACGTGGAATGAATAACAAGATGGTAGAGATCAACAACTGTTTGTCATTTTATTACTTCATGTGTCTCATCTTGTCCTTGAAGTTGTTGTGTTTCTCTGTGTAATTTCATTTTCATTCTAGATTTCTTCCAACTGCATGAAAATTCTTATATATATGTATATATATATATAATCTTAATTATTGTTATTCTCTTCTGGTTTTGTGTTTATCTTTCACGAAATTAATTTATGCTTCGAATTTCAGATCTCTATATATACTCTTTTGCACATTAACTATCCAGTAACTGGTTAACGGGTTTTATCCTGATAGCGTTGGGCTACACTGCTTTCCGATTTCCCGGTGGATAAATCTCTCCCTTTTAGTGGACAAGAAAACGGATAGTCCACCGTCTGCACCCATCCGCTCTGGCCGCCATCCTCTCCAGACGAGAGAGAGAGAGAGAGAGAGAACCGGTCAGAGATGGTGCCATGGCGCATGGCAGCGGGCTGCGCCGGTGGATGGACGGACCGCCTTCTTCGCCCATATGACAGAAGCTGGCCAGTTCAAACCCCGCGCGCCGGTTCTAGCGGAAGAACACCCGCCACCAGCCCCTCTCCACCACATACGCCACCACCGCCGGTGGCTTCTTAACCTCGCGTCTCCTCCTCCACCCGTCTTCTCGATCCGTCTCTCACAAAGACGAGCCATCGGAAGAAGCGGGGGAGATCACCCGGGGGCCGGTGAACCCAAGAGGAGGAGGAGGAGGAGGAGGAGGAGGGAGCAGCCAAGATGAGCGGCGACGGGGTGGACGAGGCGGCCGAGACGGCGAAGATTGAAAGGATCTTCAAGCGGTTCGACACGAACGGGGACGGGAAGATCTCGTTGGCGGAACTGGGGGCGGCGCTGCAGACGCTGGGGGCGGTGTCGCCGGAGGAGGTCAACCGCATGATGATGGAGATCGACACCGACGGCGACGGCCTGATCGACTTCCCCGAGTTCAGAGCCTTCTGCATCGCCAACCGCGGCCTCATCACGGACGTCGCCAAGGTCTTCTGAACAACAACGACGACGACGACGACGACAACGGCAGCAGCAGCGAAAGACCAATTCTTCTTCTTTTTATTATTATTACAAGCAAAGATGCGATCCCGGGATCTCTGCAAAACCCCGCCGGCACATCATCTGCACCGTCCGTTCTAAGATCTGACGGCTGTGATTTCCAGTGACGTGGCGGCAGGAGGTTTTTGCAGTTCTTTTTTATTTATTTATCTTAAGTCTTAACTACTTCCTTTTCCCTTTTACTTTGGGGTTCGTCTCACGTGTTTCACCTATATTCATTATTTTCTTATGGTTAGATACCGGTTAAAGAAAAAAAGGGGGGATTTAAATACATGGAAATAAGAGGAAAACCAATTCATTTCTTATTCAGATGAGGCGTCTGATGTAATATTGAAATCCTGTGGCTATGACCTATGAGTTCTTTATTTTCCTCCGGTGGATCATGTGTTTTTTTAATCCCCTTTTTCTGGGTTTCTCTTTACCTATTTTTTGCGATCTATCATGAACCAAATAACTCTTTTTAATTCGGATAGGGTTTTGGATACTAGTTAGTGAACACACAATGTCCTTAAAAATCGACATATTTTAAGAAAACTTTACTGGTATAAAAAAAAAAAGAATTCCCAAGGAGTTTCAACTAAGGGACTATATAAAATTGATTCCCACTCATATAAATAACCACAAATTTTCGAAATATAAATAATTCTGAAATATGATTCATAAACATCACACATACTCGTAAGTCCCAAGAATGAAAGATCAGCTGTGAGATAAATGAGAGTTTAGAATCTTAATCTAATAATAAAGGTGCAAAACACAACAAGTATTTTAAACATGATATTTTAATATATATTGGACAAGTTTAACGGATACAAAGCATATCCATTACCTCATCTCCACATTTGTATGTCGATCTGAATTTTATGCCGGTTCACTTACCTGTTTATGTATGTCAGTTTGAGAAGCGTGTCTATTAACCGACCTATGTAAACTAATAATCGGTCAAATAAAAAAAGTTAACGCTTACCATTTGCATCCCTAAATATTGGACTTAAAAATGGATAGAATACAAAACGGATAGTGTGATATTTAAATTTATATCTGATTAATAACTAAATTATTTGATATCTGATTAAATTATATATCAGATATTTTATTGATTAATACGAATTCAAATTCGATTCAAATTTTAAACGGATAATTACCATACCTACTTAGAGGTGAGTTGTGTGAGTCGTGCGGAAACGTAATTATATTCTCAAAAAAAGAAAGAATAAAATTTATTTTTATTTTAAGAGAGGTTATCAAAAGATTAAACTTTCATCTTACAAAATAAGAGAGGACTTATCAAATTGGTGTAAATAACATTCTTATTTCTAAATTATATTCTGAGATTAAAAAAAGGTAAAAAAGAACTATCAAACAACGTATTAAGATTTAAGTTAATTATAAAATATGTGTATTCTTATATATTCATCTAAGAGTTCATATTTGATCGGATAATATCTAACACTAATATCTCAATATCTGAATTCGTATCTGATTAATAATTAAATTATCTAATATTCAATTAAATTATCAACTATTTTTTTCAAATAATTATCCAATCAAATAAATACAGATTCGAGTTCGGTTCAACTTTTAAACGGATAATTATCCAACCTACCTAATGCCATTAAAGTAATTGATACCAGCATTTTATTGAATTGATACCATCAAACTACTTGATTACAAGATTAGAGACATTATGGAAGATAAAGAAATGGGTTCCCCTGAAGATCATTGTGTTCAAAAAATCAGTAATAACTATTATTGTGCATTCTTTTCCCACCTCCAAGGGAGAAGGATCCAGTCTTAGTATCACCTTGAAATGTGTATTCTTGAGGCGTGACAGGTCAATTCTTGCTTTAATATTAGAAATTCTTGATCACACGATCAAATGAACGATGTTAAATGCATCTCATGGAGAGCATTTTATACCGTCTTTAACAAGAAAATGTGATTGTTTGATCGAATGAAACTCTTTTTACCGTTTGTTTGGATGTTTTTGATCAATGATCAAATGGAGCTCAATGAATGAGTGATGTGTAATATAAATACAAGAACATGCTACTTTTATAGTTTTACTCCCTACATGTTGATCGATGAACACTCCATAGAGAGTGACGATGGTCGTATCTTAAGATAATACATTAAAAGAGTGAAAATAACACAACCCCAATAGTACATCGCCACGCATTTTACATGCAAGTTAGCATAAAGATCCGGGGACTTGATAGACTTGCAATCTTATAAATTACAGTGAGATTTAATGGTAACACTTGATAGACTTATAATTGAGATCACTCCAATCGAGAATACTCGCATCCCTACGATTTGGCGATAACCGTAACAGTTTTTGTATTCACAAAAAATGAGTGCTTCAACAATCACCGACTAGTTGACAGAATCATCTACCCTACAAATTGGAAGCACGCAATGAACTTGGGGAGAGGGGGGCAAAAAAAACGTACTTGAATTTATCCCAAAGTTTATCTTGCTCATAAAATTGCAATCAGCAAAATAGCATCATCTCTCTCAAATACCTCGCCCACGAATGAGGGGGCATCAGACTCTACGTGAAAATTTCACGAACTTCTAGCTTTCAGTTCCTCCAAATGTGGAGCCAGAATAAGACTCGCCTCATATTCCTTGACAATCTCGTCGGCTACAAAAAAGAACCCGGGGATTTCTAAGCTAGAAAAGCATATGTTAGAGAAAGAAAAGTAAATCTGGGTTAGCTTGTTCATGTTAGCCATTGTGGCAGTAATAACATTCAGTCGCGCTTTAGTGACAGACGCTCTGAAAAGATAAAGCATACAATTAATTAGCAGATTTCTTAATCACTGAGAGCCATAGAAACTCAAATTACAAAAACCCTACATGAGAATTACATGATTTGAGAAAATTGGTGTGGTATTGTATGAGAGATTAAAAAAAAACTCACTTATTAACTCGTAAGTGACAATCATGGACGTTCCCCAAATTGACATGTTGAGAAAACGAGGTCCAAAACCTCTATAGAAGCCCATCCAACCATCTTCTTGGAGCAGCAGTTTTGTCGTTTTCATAACAGACGGTCTGCCTGTTCCATAGTTGTCCATCACCTGCCAGTTCCAAGGCAAACTCAGCTGACCGTTTAGCCTTTTTTACACAATTCACTAGGCTAACTTATAGGCTTAAATGTCTCCTCTTGATTTATGTATATAAAGTATTACTCTATTGAACAAGTGGCTCAAAGTGAAAAAGGCCATCATAAACCTACTCATAATTACTCAAGCATCTTCTTTCATCCTAATTTAATTACTTGATTGAAGACACCAAAGTAATTATTGTTTCAGACAACACCGTTAAGTTATTAAATCGAGAAAATGCAACAAATTCTTGACACCGGCAAGAGACTTAATAATTGGGGCAAAATAGCAGACATACAAAGTCCTATTTGACCGCAAAAGTCCTGTTTGACCACTAGGGATTCAATATAACCAGCACAATTCGCTAAAAACTATGCCAGTTAGTCTAACAAACTAATTACAGGTGGATGAGTCGATACCTGTAGTCTGGTCTTTATCGTGTCGATTGGAGTTGTTATCATAGAGGAACATGCACCAGCTACGGTTCCTGCAGTTGCCTGAACTGTCACGAACTCCCAGTGAGACGGCTTTTTCACTGAATCATTACCATATCCCAGACTCCTACAATAAAAGATGTAACAGAGTAAAAATATATAATCTAATCTAATAAACAGAATAATTAAAATAATTACCTCCAAATGATGTGTTGAGCAGCGCCATATGTGCCCCACCAGAGTGCATTTGCAGGGGACTGTGTCAATATGGTTATCCCAAAACCTCTGTACAAGCCACGAAGTCCCTCAATCTCGAGTACTTTCCGAACAACATCAAAAGGGCCATTATATTTGGTCATTCCGGGAAGACCTTGGACCATAAGCCTCTGGCATATCTGTCAATGAAGACAATGTGGCATAAGAATGAACTGTATTCGGCCACTAAGAAATAACTTACAAACTAATATGCAAGAAAGTTTCATAAACATGATTTTCAAACATTTGGCGGATGTCTTTACGTTTGGCGGGCAATTTGAATCAACTGCATGCATAATTATTAATCTCAGATAAGATAATAATGGAAGCTTCCAACCAACGACCCAACAATTTGCTGAGAAGACAAGAAAAGACTATTGGAAAATCGTCAGAAAGATGTCACAAGTGGAACCATAGAAACACTCTCTTAGAAAACTCTTTATTACCACCAAACTCTAGACTAACTCACTGATATGTCTCAACACCACAAATGCTTGTTCAGAAAAAATAAATGAACCAAGCATATGAAACTTGCTTCCATAAAGAGCTTTCAGACCAGAAAAAAGTTACTCCAGATGTAGTAGAAATTACTGACAGAAAATCTTTTTAGATATTTCCTTATGCGGATCCCATTTAAGTGTTTTCATATCCTCATTCCAGACCTCCACTATCTCCATTCGTGGACCCAAATTTAGTGTTCAGGAATCATGGTTGAATAGAATTTCTTAAGAAAAATCTAGTTAAAATTGCAAGTAGACATGGAACAACCAGGAATAGTAGTCAAAATATAATTCTGATTTGCTCACACAGGAATGTCTATTTTCTGATGCCTTTAATTAGTTAAATGGTTCGATAAGCTCTGGAAATAGCTCTTGCATAAGAAGATAATTTTACCACCAATGGTTCGTCAGAATAAAGAATTCTCCTCTGGCTCCAGTATTTTTCCTTTTACAAAAGATGAAATCTCAGATTATCAAAGAATTGGTCACCTGACAACATAAAATGTGATGATATCAGCTGCGTTGGTGAACATGTTCCAATTATCAAGACCATGTTCAAAGCCTTCATCGAGTCACGTGATCATGATCTGCTTTAAAAGAAAAGCTAAAGTTGTTTTTATTGAAAGAATTGAATGTAAAGGGATAAGATGTATTTTCCAGCGTCTCCATTGAAGCTCAACAACATGTACAACAAATTATGGGTGGAGATAATTCATTAGGTTGGGAAGTCTGATGTGTGGTATGCAAAGTTACAGAAGGCAGCTACATTGAAGACCGACTAGAAGAGTCCTCCATGAAAATTCAACAATTGTAATTTTTAGATGATAGCATGCAATTTTTTGTCATCACCATCATCATCAAGCCTTTTCCCATTAATCTAGGTCAGCCAGGACCGCTACTGCAAATCCCAAGAAGATTAGAGGAAGTTTTCTTATGTTTCTTCCAGGTAGCCAATCCTCCCCCCACACTTCTTCTCACACCACTAAAGACAAGGTCAGCATGGCCTATAGTACACTGATGAGCCTCCAAATATATGATCGGCAAAACACAGTTAAGGGTTGTTGTACAACAAATTATGGGTGGAGATAATTCATTAGGTTGGGAAGTCTGATGTGTGGTATGCAAAGTTACAGAAGGAAGCTACATTGAAGACCAGAAGAGTCCTCCATGAAAATTCAACAATTGTAATTTTTAGATGATAGCATGCAATTTTTTGTCATCACCATCATCATCAAGCCTTTTCCCATTAATCTAGGTCAGCCAGGACCGCGACTGCAAATCCCAAGAAGATTAGAGGAAGTTTTCTTATGTTTCTTCCAGGTAGCCAATCCTCCGCCCACACTTCTTCTCACACCACTAAAGACAAGGTCAGCATGGCCTATAGTACACTGATGAGCCTCCAAATATATGATCGGCAGAACACAGTTAAGGGTTGTTGTACAACAAATTATGGGTGGAGATAATTCATTAGGTTGGCAAGTCTGATGTGTGGTATGCAAAGTTACAGAAGGAAGCTACATTGAAGACCAGAAGAGTCCTCCATGAAAATTCAACAATTGTAATTTTAGATGATAGCATGCAATTTTTTGTCATCACCATCATCATCAAGCCTTTTTCCCATTAATCTAGGTCAGCTAGGACCGCGACTGCAAATCCCAAGAAGATTAGAGGAAGTTTTCTGATGTTTCTTCCAGGTAGCCAATCCTCCCCCCACACTTCTTCTCACACCACTAAAGACAAGGTCAGCATTGCCTATAGTACACTGATGAGCCTCCAAATATATGATCGACAGAACACAGTTAAGGTCGGACTGGAATCAGATAGGAGAGCCAAATATCAACCTGGTTCAGTCAATTCTACCTGATTTGTCCAATTCTTAGAATTTGTAAAAAAACCGACCATAAAAAACTTTATACAAAGAATATCAGAAAACACAATCCATTGTTGGTGAGTTAGTCATCTAACCTTTTGGAACATGTGCAATGCAAACATTCAACGTCAGAAACATTTTTAAGTGTAATGCAAATCCATTATAGGCATTGTCTGATGTGGGGAATGTGGGGAACTAAAACATGTGGACGGTGGTCCTGTTGCCCTGAACAAAAAATAATCTTCCCTTTCAAACTGCAAAGATGTAAGAATTTTCATACATTTTTCTAAACAAATTGCAGCATGCCTGAAATAATTCCGAAGCTTTTAGCTGTCCACAGACATTCTTTGTGGACCTCAGAGACATTCAGAGATAGAGAGCTTTCTCCAAAACTCGGAGGTAATTGAGAATGGGAACAGTTGTGGCTTGGCTAGTAAACTGCTCACTGCTACCAGTAGCACAATTGCTCCTCATCTATCGTGAAGAAACACATGATGTTCTTGAGGGTCACAAATATCAACTTGCACTCCCTTATTCCTTTCTTGTTTCAAAGAATATCACACTGAAGGAAATTGACACAACCTGAACCTGGTAAGTCAGCAAGGTAAACAGAAAATAACCATATACCAGCTAGCTTCTCTAGCTTTTTTATGTTAACTCTAATGAACCCACTCTTGACTCATGGAGGACATATGACTACTTTTACCATGTTTGTCATCTTCTGCAATTTATTTTAATTAGCCTCTAGTCAAAGTTTCCTTGGAAGTATGGAAGACAGAGACACTCAGGATTCTACGTTGATTCTATTGCAGTCACAACACTTTTCCACAGAGTCTAGGATTGCCTGAAGGACTAAAAGGTGCTGCTCATTGATAAACATAGATGCACATTAATAGGACTGTAAACAGACTCTACCTTTTCCTACTCGTGATGCATTTCGAATGTTTTGGAAATTGATACAAAAGTGTATAAATCTTACTTTCCAATATTGTTCTTCTAATATTTGAAGTCAAGGCATCAAGACATGTCAAGTGAACCAAACAGCTTAGAGATGCATTGAGAAGAAGCACAGAATTACCACATCCAAGGGAACAAAATATGCACAAGAGAGTACATTTGACACCATGCCTGCAACCCCGTTGGCCATACCAATACGTGTTGCCTCGGGCATCTCTGTGTTCTCAGCATGTTTCAGCATCATTTCTTTTGACACCTCCAGTGAAGTCAAAGCCAATACCCTCCCAGGCATTGAACCAATAGCCGAGGCACCAAAACCTCTAAAAATGCCTGGAACTCCATCATTTCTCAGTATACTTTTAAACACTGAGAAGCCATTCATGCGCGCAAAGTTATCAGCTGCCACTTGCATTCGAGTCTTCACAACTGCTATTGGATGCAGTAGTCCCATTTGCGCAGTGAAGAGGATTGCTCCAATAACATGAAACCTAGTCTTATCCAACCTATAGATCAAGAAGAAGACAACAAAGAAGGAAATAAGAACGTGCGCGGAACATCACCTTTTTGTGAAAATATAAGCAAAGTCAAGTATATAATACTAAGTTCAACAGTAATGACATCAGAAACATAAAAGGCACAAGCAATCAGTCAACCATAGACAGACAAGTTTTATATCTTGGAAAAGTTGTAATAGATAACGTATGACAAACAAGTCACAATCCATATTTTACGACAATTTCCAAGAATGAAATGGGAATTTTTGAAACTTCGGCTGAAGTAGTGGGAAAGTAGTAGCCCAGTGGGTAACCTGGAGCTATACATGAACTGAAAGCCTGCACAGTGAAGAGCAAATACATGTCGTTCAACGTATACAAACTTTACAATAGAATTCAAGTATGAGAAAGCAAAACAAGAGATAGGAAGCTCCTCCGCCCCACCTCTCTTTTTCTTTTTCCATTTTTCCTTCCCCGATGTCATGGCAGAACCCACCACAAGAAATGCACGAAATGCCCTTCCGACTAGTATGCTCCACATCATTTTCGGTGTACATATATAACAAGCACCGAACAAACAGGCCACCCAAGAAACATGGAAAAGAGACGCATCAAGTGCATACGCTAGATCGTGGATCAACACTAAAAACCCCAACCGCCGGACAAGAAAGGAAGGAAGGTGTGGTACGAAGAAAGCACGAACCCAGGTCCTCCTCACCACAACAACCACCCATACATGCTGAGGAAAACGAGATAAACCCGAAGAAGAGCGCTAAAAAACCCTCGCGAAGTGAAATGGGGGGGGGGGGTACCCACTCCAGATATTAACATACGAACATCAGCCCAACATCCTTCTACTCCCTCGAACTCAAAAGCAAACGACAAAGACCACACTGCTCATCAGACCACCCGCGTGAGCAGGACAAACCCATCCCTTCGGAACCAACACGCCCAAACACCGAGAGAGAGAGAGAGAGAGGTACGCACCGTTCCCAGTTGATGTTGGCTTCGGAGAGGGCCATCTCCGGAGAAGAGGCCTGGGTTTTCACGGCCATTTCTGCCGCCCTCCCTCGCCGGCTCCTGCTCCCCCCGCAGCTCCACCTCCACACTAGTAGATTCCTGCGCGTGCCTCCCACGACGGAGATGAGGAGGCGCGGGGGGCTCCGGTGTTCTAGGAGCCCCCGACGTCAGCGACAGGGGGGACGGAAACTTTCGAGTGCGGCGGGCGACAAATCGTAATTGGAATATCGTGCCGGGGGGTCGGGCGTGGCGGTGGCGGAGGGAGAGGGGGAACGGTTTACTACGATGGGACCGCGGGAACATTTAGTAGAAGGTTCCAGACCCTCCAAGCGGGGGGGGTTCTCTACCCCGGAAAGCCCGAAAAAGGCGCAGGAAGCCAATTTGTCTTTGTCGTTGTCTCTTGAATCACGAGATGAAACGGGACGCCAAGCAGACGCAGTGACTCTTTTGTGACAAGTGACAACTCGTCCAAACGACGTCCAAAAGGCAGGAGGTTCACGGCTCACACGTGGTCGGCCGCGTAGCGTCTGCATCCGCGGCGGCCGGTGACCGGACAGACTAGAGAAAGTTGCGTCTGAGTTCTCCACTTCTCCCACAATCCCGAGTGGCCGCTTATGTAACTCGGCAGTCAACTCGAGATTTCTTTTGTAAATCTTACCGGCCAGTGACGACGGGACATACGGTCCTCTCAACAACGCTTCTTAAAGTGGCGTTTGGTTCCGCTCTTTGGGAGTGATGGTAGCGATTCTAATAATTAAAATTTCTGATATAGCTTTTCGTACAATCAAATCAAACAAATTTATCCCGATTTTTCGTACACACAAAAGTTTATAGAGGAGATAAAAATAGACTCGCATACGTCTATCTCTCAAAGTCTACGTACCCTCCCATGAGAGAGTTTTTCGTTGATTTTCGAAGTTGATTTTGACACCTCTACATATTTTTGCGTGGATTTTGAAGATCAAAAACGCCCCACCCATTATAACCTAGAGTTTAGTCGATCATTAATAAAAACACTTCAATTTAATTACGATGGTCACTATTCATTCTAAAATTTAGAATTTATTTAATTTTAAAAAATACTTTAAATATACTTTATAAAATAAAAATAGTATAAAAATAAAAAATTTATAAATAACAACATTAATATCACTAATTAAAATTTACAAGTCAATTATCATTATTTAAGCATTTAGAATCTACCCATGGGGATATTTTTTCAGTATTATCAGAACCGGATCGGACTAGTCGGTCGGATCGGTCCGACTGTGAACCGGTTCAGGAATCGGTCCGATTAAGATCGGTATGATCTAATGTTAAAGAATCGGGTGAACCGGACGAACTGCGGTTCGACCGGTGAACCGGTCCGACTCGATTCACCATTTAAAAAAATTTAAAAATATTTAGATATTCAAAATAATATTTATGTGTGAATAAAATTATCTTATTATTATTGATTTGCTGTTATTTATCATTTTATTTTAGATATATTTGAAGTTTAAATGTTTAAAAGAGTATAGATGTCAATTGTGAAGAGTAAAGATCAATAAAATATTATAAAATTTTAAGGTCAATTTATTTAACCATGTTATTATTATTATTTTTACTTGTATAGTTACATTATTGTGACTAATAATTATACATATATGTTTATTTATTTTGATCATTGTATCTTATTTCTTATTATCTTAGATTATAGAATTGGGTTGGACTATATATTATTATTACGACGACGCCACGGTTCAAACCGGTTCGATTGAACGGTCCAACAGGTTTAAATCGAAGCAGCTCATTGATCGGTTCAGACACCGGTTCGGTTCTGATAACATTACATTTTTAAAATTTTTTAGTTTACATTTTAAAATTTTTTATTTTATTTTATTTTTAAATATTTTTAATATATTTTATAAAGTAAATATATTATGAAAATTAAAAATATAAGTAACATTATTAATGTTACAAATTAAAATTTGAAAGTGAAAAATATCATTATTTAAGCATTTAGCGTCTAGACGTTTTTTAAAATTTTTACTGTTTATTTTAAAATTTTATTTTATTTTTAAATATTTTTAATATATTCTATAAAATATAAGTTGATTTTAAATTATGACGATGCCCCAATTTGCCTATGCCCTTCGTGTGCCAAGTAAGATCATTCTTGTCTAAAAAATCCTGGTACACCTGACACTAACATTGCATATGTACGATTTTTTTCCAAAAATTCCCCACCTCTTCCGCCTAAATAAACGCCACCTTAGTTGGGGATAGTGTTAATCCGAATTATCAGAGAGAGATAATTTGTCCCGGATAAGACTCCTTTTGGCTTCTATAACTACAGAGAGATTATCGTAGTTAACTTTGCTCTAGTTTTTGAGTGGGCTATAAAAAGAATGTTAACCCTAGTTATCCATGGAGTTATTCTAGATTAACTAATCATTTCTACCAAAGTACTTTAGGTACTAAAGCGGAGCCGAGTAATTATTTCTTTTGGTCGTAAAATATAAAGGGGAATTTGCATTCAAACCATAATTATAACAAAAATGATAAATTTATTATTTTTATATTTATATTTGAGGAGAGAGAAAATTAACAGGTCCAATCCTCAGATCCAATATGACCCTCGCCGACCAATCCATAATCCAAGAACATATCTCGTTGGGTTCCACTCGGGACTGACCGGCCCACATGTTCGATCCCCAAGCATGTGCACCCTAGACGCCATGAAATCCGCCAACATATGAACCTTGAGATCAGAATAACGAGGATTTTCCCTCAACGGAGATCGTGTCTCACCCACACCGTCGAGATATCCGTCATGATGTCATTTCTCAGAGAACGGACAAATGGACAGTGCACGATCCCTATGATCGAATAGCTCGTTACTCCACTAACCATGCTCCCATTAAGTCAGAAAACGGATGATACCAAGGTGAATCGTATAAATAAGGTCCCGAAACGATCCTGAAAGACACATTCAGATTCGCATACAGTCTCCCATGTAGACACGACCATAGTTAGAGAGATACAAATAGCACAACGTGCCACGAGTCCACTGAAAGTCTTCATACGCCAGATCGCTCTTCCAGACTCTCATGTCTTCTTCAAGCACTCTCTCCTTCTCCTAAGTATTCATCTCTCTCCTTTTCTCTCCTATGTTCACATATTTGTGTCGCTGACTCAAGTATCGGAAAGTTGTTCCTTGGGATCACATACAGGGCTCCTTCTGATGCGTTGCTCATTAATTGTATATTTTCTTAGGACGATTGATCTCTCTTCCTCACAAAGAAATCATAAAATATAGTACGAGACTCAAAATAACACTTTTATGCCTCTACAATACTTATGGACATATTATTTAAAATACTAATATTATATAAAAATATCATAAATTAATCTTTTCTCCCTATTTATATGTCTAAAAAACTATTTAAACATGTGCAAAAAATGATTGTGTGCTTTTCCATAATATCATCGTTTTTGATAATATGTATGCAAATATAAATAAAAAAATTACAACTGTTATTCCAACAATGGTTTATATACATGCAACAATCACATATAAGTGATCTACTTCCCATTTGGAATCTGCTGAGAGGTTGAGGTAAGAATTTGAAAGTGCTGAACATAAAATTTGTAAAAGTTCTTATGTCGTGAACCTTAAATTCTAAAAAAACAAAGTCAAAAAAAGGGCCAGTAATTTGTGCGCTGCTTTACTAAAAAAGCCGAAAAAATCGAAGACAAACGCTGCATAAATGGTCCGCAAACGCCGCATGCTTCCCGTTGGTCCAATGAGAACCGTGGGCAGCCGATGAAGGGGCGTCGCGTGGCAAACCGTTTATTTTCAAAGTTAATGCAGGTTTAACTAGAGTTTAAGCTTCACTTTGGTAGAGAGTTTAGGTTAAGTTAAGTTACTTAGGTTAATCCAAGATTAACCTATTTTTGATTTGATAGTAAGAGTATTAACTCGGAAGTAAGTAGGTAGATTAACTTAGTTTCAATCTATTGTGATTTAATAGATAATGGGTTAACCTAATAATATTTATAAATAAAATATCATATTTATCTCTCATTTTATAATTTTAAATATCTCTCTCATTCTCTCTCCCTCTCTCTCACGTCACTCTCTCTCTCTCTCCATGCTACACTCATTAGTTATCATTTTTAGAATTATTTTATTACTATAGTATTAGATTTATTAATTATGTTTTATGATTTTTATCAGTATTATAATTATTTTACTATTATACTATTATATTTATTAATTATTATTATTTTTAGAGAGAGAGTATTGATTATGAGTGTGTGAGAGAGAGAAGGTGTATTTATTGAGCATTGATTGTTGGGTTAACTCACCTTAACCCACCTCTGGAGGTGGATTTCGAAGTCCAAGGTTACTCCGGGTTTAATACTCATCCTCCAAGTTTAGTCCAGGTTTAAGTATCAAAATAATTTAGACTTCAAGAAGAGTTAATCCTGGATTAAATGATGACTAACTCAGGTTTAACCATATATCAAAGCGAGACTAAGCCTCACTTTGATAGGGTGGGTTAAATTAAACTACTTAGGTTAGTCCATAGTTAACCTATTTTTGATTTTATAGCAAGAGTATTAACTCAGAAATAAGTAGGTGGGCTAACCTAGTTTGAATCTATTGTGATTTGGTAGTTAGTGGGTTAACCCAATAATATTTATAAGTAAAATATTGAGAGAGAGAGAGAGAGGGTGCATTTATTGCCTATTTATTGTTGGGTTAACCCTTCTAAATCGTTTAAGTATCAAAGTAATTTAAACTTCAAAAATAGTTAAACCTAGGCTAAACTATGACTAACCCAAGACTAACCATATATCAAAGTGAGGCTAAGTGTTTAACCCTTGCCATGCACCGTGAGAATAAATAAATGATGGGTGGGGTTTAATGTAATTTTAAATAGATTTAAGAGTTTAAATGGTACAGAAGGTGCTAGAATCCACCATAAGTTCAATAGAAGGAGCTTCTCTAGATTTTTAAAGCCCTCTTCAATGTGTCCCTCTCTCTTTACTTTCAAAATCCGTTCAAGTACAAAAATCTAGACATTCAAGCGCATTTGATTTGATTGAGATTACGAGGATGTCAGAAATTTTAATGATTAGAATCATTGAAATCTCTAGTATGATTCCAACCAAATGCATATGTAGACTCAAAAGATGGAGATAGTGAAAAATCTTTTAAAATTATTTTTTATAAAATTTTCATTGATGACAATATATTCTAATCATTGGAATGAAAGAAAATTTTAAAAAGTGAGGGAATGTCTATGACATCCGTAGAATTTAAAATTTGAATGAAAAAATAGTGCCTTTTTAGATAACTCTATATAAAATTTATTTATCTTTAAGTGCATTCTCGAACGAGGTTATTGAATCTTTAGTTTTAAATTAAAAGGTGTTTATTTTTAAATAAAATGTAAAATTTGAAATTTTCATAATAATCCGACCAACACGCACGCAATCCCTCACCGATCGCAGCGTGAGTCACGTTAACTCGAACCTACTTGTTATATCGTCGTACCGTGCCAGTCCCAATCCCGATCGAGTCGATATGACTCGGCAATACGGCCAGATTTGGTCAAAATGTGGACACAAGAAAATGGCTCGGAAGATGTTTGCACACCGCTTTATCCCTCCACCAATCCGTGAGTCTCCTCCTACGCATCGTCCCATACACCCCCCGCCTCGGCCTAAACATGTAGACGAGTCGTACCGAGATTTGCCGTCAGCATTTCTCACCCTATAGTATACAGCTGAGCTGTATATATTTTATTAATTATGGTGGTCTACAAACTCCCATGCAAAGCCCGCTGGGGACGCGCACTGATGATTTCCTCACATGATTTAACTGTTCCCCTTGAAATCACGTTTTTTCTCCGCCCCGCCCCCCGTTCAACCACTTTAGAGGATCAAAAGTAACATCTTTCGATGGTGCACTTGATTTCACATATATTACAGAGATGTTTACGTATATGTTCTCATCAAATATACCTCTTATCTCAGTATATTAGTACGAATATCCTCTCAATACGATTAATACCATAATTATGCTTTGACCGTAATTTCTATGTGTTTATCATTTAACCTGAGTTAAGTGTGAGTTAAAATATAAGATTTTTGTATATACGTTCTTATAAAGTTCAATTTTATCAAATATATTTTAGATCTAACGACCGTAGATGACATATTTCACAGAATATTCTCTCTCCGTCGATGATAATAAACTAAAGGATATGAGTACAATATTTATGTCTAAACGAATGATATTTATGATAATATATTCAGAGAGGGGTATATTTGATAAAATTAAATTTTATCGAGATATATATATGTAAAAATCCTTAAATTCTAATGAAGGAATTTCGGTCGATTCGACTGTGTTTGTCTATTTAGTAAAGAAAAATGTTTACTGCATACCATAGTGTTATTACGCATCCCAAATGTGTACTAAGTTTAATTTTTTTATTTTTTTAAAATTCTATAACGTGAGACACAAATAACCCTTAATAATTTGTAGTACAAGTCACAATTTCGTGGACCGTTCAAAAAATGCTAAAAAATAAACTCTAAATCATACAAATAATGTTAAATCTATTTTTTAATTGATTTTTTAAAGTTATCGGATTGATTAGGGTGTGAATTGCAACATAAATTAAGATGACTTAAGTCTAATGTCACAAAACTTTTAAAAAAATAAAAAAATAAAATCTAATATACTGGCGGGATGTGTAATAACCCGGGTTATACAATGAGCATCACTCGTGTAGGAAATCTGTATCAATTGTACGAGGGATATTACAAGAAAGCCTACCCTTTGATGAAGAGTCTCTCCCCCCCCCCCCCCCCCCCCCATGTCTGACCTTAGCTCTCTTCTCTCACCCACAAAACTCCCCCCCGCCCCCCAACCATAATATCCACTCTTCCTTCTTTCTACTTTTGACAGCATTTTTAAAAGAAGGCCTTCTCCCTTTTATAATAGTAAAAGATGTCGAATTTCCCCCTCAAAATGTATTCTCCAACAACATCGTCAATGGATTGTGGATGGCATAGGGAAAAAAGAAGAAGAAAAAAGGTAAAACTTCGCCAATATACGGAGGGAGAAAAAGGGTAAAGACAGGCACATCCACGTACATCCTGGGACCTCTCCCCAAATCCGTTCCTGGTTCCTGAGGCCATGGAACTGATAGTAGCTGGGTGGAGCCGGTGGTGTGGAGGTGGAGGAGGAGGGCGACAGCGGGGGGAGACGCGGAGGAGGGGGACATGGATGGTGGGGGAGGAGGTTGGCAGCGAAGGCACGGAGGGAGGAGTAGCTGGAGAGGCGCTGGTGGCCGGCAGGGGGTCTGTCATTAGCGAATATGCCAACCCAGCTGCTGCAGTTAGACGCATACCATGTTAATATATAGGGGACTCTTCTTTCTACATATATATCTTGTTGTATACTATCTTCACAGATTTCTCTCTCTACATCTCTCTCTCTCTCTCCTTTCCTTGCTAAGCGAAGCTCTGTAAACATCTGTGTATAAATAGGGGGCAGCGATTCCAATCATAAGGTCTCCCTTCTGATCACCAGCTCTGCTCTGTTCCTGTTTGTATGTTTAATTGTCATGGTGTCAAAGCCTTTGTAGCCCCAGTACTGCCTCTTCCCCTCCCTCTTGCGATCCCGCCGGTACGTACACCCTTCGCCTGCTGCGCTTGCCCGCTAGCCGCCGCACACGCAGTCGCCTGCTCGTGACACCGCCCTGATGACCCCCCCCCCCCCTGCTCGCGCAGCCCAGCCGGATCCGTCCCTGCCCGGCCCGCCGCGATCCGCTGCTGCATGCTCTTCTGCTGCTGCGCGCCCCCAGTACGTAGTGAAGCCGCCATCCGCTGCATCTCCGCTCTGCTCGCTGCACCGCCCAGCTCTGAAGAGCCCGCCCCTGCCTGGGTGAGCGAAGGTGGGAGGTGACCCAGTCGACGTCGTGCATGGATGGTTGTAATATCTCGGGCAAGTGCCACTCGTTTATGCAATGTGGACGTCTGTGGTGCTGGTTGGTGGCCCAACTTTTGAAGCCCCAACAGAAAGAGCCTCCAGCGTTGGCACCCACCCAGCAGGGGCTTGAACAGCGAGAGAGAGAGTGAGAGTGAGAGAGGGAGGCTGGTTTCACCGTACCCAGCACCTGCACGACCACCCACCCAGCGGGGATGGAGGGTGCAGAGAGACAGGCAGAGGGAGAGAGGGACCGGGGTTAATCGATCAAGTGTATTGTCATCCTTTTATAATTATCATTAAACATAACGGTTGTTTATCCGGATGATATTTTTGTAATATATTGACAAAAATAATGATAAGTGTTTAAATATATTCTTAAGAATTATATGTTTATAGTTTTCACCTCATGTCATTGATGTTAAAAAGTCTCGTTAATACTAAATAAGAATACATGTTTAACTTAATTCAGACCTCCATAAGTGTAAATCAAAATTAATTAAATATTTGAAATAGACTTAAATAAATTAAATGTCATCTAAGTAATCAAAAAGTTAAATGATAGATGATACATCGTCAATCAAACTCAAGATAAACGATATTCCGTCTAATAATGAGTGAAATGATAAGAAACAAAGTTAGACGATCTTTCGTCTAAATTTTACAAAATCTACGAAAAATTAGATGATATATTATCTGACATAAAAAGAATAGATGAAATCTTAGAGATATATCGTATAAGTCTTCGAGATAGATGAAATAATTAGATGATGTATTGTCTAAGTCCTTGAGATAAGCGAATGGTTAGAAGATATATCTACGATGCGAAGTGTTGATAGACGAATTTTCATCTAAAAAATAATAAAATAAAAATTGAGAATATACGTGTTACGTGAGTGTCTCGTGCTTCACAAACAATCTACTGAGGAAACCGCTGGCATACCGTTACGTGGGTGGATGGAATGGGTCTCCCATTCTAAACCGATGGGAATTAAATATAGTTATTCCCATGCGTTGGCAGGAGCTCTTAACGTTGGAGTTATTGGCCATCTGATGTTCCAAGCTAGCAGAGTCCGTTTCTTACGGTACAAATGTAGGAGTAGAAGAGGAGTTCGACACACCTATAAATAAAGCGGCATTACTCCTTGTTGACCATCCCAAGTGAGAGCCCGAGTGAGCTTCTTAGAGAGCAGATCTAAGAGAGATCTTGGGGGGATAGCTTGAGAGAGTTTCTTATGAGAGGATTTGTTCCTCCGGGTTGGGGTGCTGACTTCTTGTATTATTCTCCACATCTAGTGAAGTTCCGACGTCGCCGTCGCCTGTGAATGTAGGAAGGCTCGTTGCCTCTCCGAATCACGTAAATTCTTATGTTCTTGTCTTGTGTGATTGATCCTTCTTCCTTCTCCTTTCTTCTTGTCGTGTGGATCGAGATCTTGGGGCGTCGATGCTCTATCTGTCTGAGTGGTCGTGTCATAACAAACTGGTATCAGAGCCCAGTCGGGATTCGATCTATATTCCTTGTTGATGGCTACAAAGTCGACATCAGCGATGAAGTTCGACGTTGATGTGTTCGATGGAAAGACGAAGGATTTCAACATCTGGCGATTGAAGATGCAGTCTTTGTTAGTACAACAGGGGCTGAGCAAGCCAGTTAAAGGCAAGGAGGCCCTACCGATCGAGTGGAAAGATGAAGAGAAAGAAGAGTACATGGAGCGTGCTCTTGGGCAATTCGTCTATGCTTGGCAGATGATATATTGAGAGAAGTTGATGATGAAGACACCCCAATGAAACTCTGGCTCAAGTTCGAATCAAGGTACATGACGAAGTCTCTCACAAACCGCCTGTACTTGAAGCAGCAGTTGTTTACTTTTCGCATAAAAGAAGGTTTGCCCATTTCTGATCATCTGAATGAGTTTAATAAGATCATTATAGATCTTAAAAATATTGGTGTTAAGGTAGATGATGAGGATCAAGCCCTCATACTCCTATGCTCATTACCTCCTTCATATGAGCATTTCGTTGATACTCTACTATATGGGAGAGATGATATCTCTGTAGAAGATGTCAAGGCTTCCCTGAACTCTAAGGAGTTGAAACGGCGAGTACTAGAAACTCATGGCGAAGATCGGGTAGATGGCCTGATGGTGAGAGGGAGAGCTGAGAAAGAAGAGTTTGGTAAAAGGGGCAAGGCTAGATCAAAATCCAAGTCAGTAAAGAAGGTAAAATGTTATGAATGCAACCAAAGAAGACATATCAATAAAGATTGTCCAAAATTAAAGGGGAAAGGCAAAATTCAGGAGGAGTCTTCTTCTGATACAACGAACATTGTTCAAGAGAAGACTGTAGAAGACGAGAATGTTCTATCGATCTCTACTAGCACTTCCGGGGAAGACTGGATTCTTGATTCTGATTGTACCTTTCACATGTGTCCTCATAGGGAATAGTTTTCTACTTACACAACATTAAGTAGTGATACCGTAACCTTGGGAGACAATAGAACTCTTGCAGTTGTAGGGTTGGTACAATTAGAATTAAGATGTTTGATAATGTCATCAGAACTCTAGAAGTGCGACATAATTCCAGAACTGAAGAAGAGTCTGATCTCCTTAAGCATTTGGGATGTGCATGGATACCGGTTCTCAGCAGAGAATGGAATCCTGAAAGTTTATAGAGGTGTATTGGTTGTGATGAAAGGAAAGCTGATTGGTGGCCTCTATCATCTACAAGACGACACTGTGATGGGCAGTGCCAATCTGGCACGAAGTTCAGATGATCCTACGCAAGTATGGCACATGAGACTGGGCCACGTGAGTGAAAGAGACATGATGGAGTTGAGCAAACGAGGTTTGCTTGATGGTCAGAAGATTGGGAAACTGGATTTCTGTGAGCATTGTGTGTATGGCAAACAATGCAAGGTGAAATTCAGTACAACAGTCCATAGGACTAAAGGTACTGTGGATTACATCCACTCTGATCTTTGGGGTCTTGCTCCAATTGTCTCGAAGGGTGGTGCAAGTTATTTGCTGACCTTTATTGATGATTTCTCAAGAAAGGTCTGGGTATATTTTCTGAAGAAAAAGAGTGAGGTGTTCGTCACTTTCAAGCAGTGGAAGGTGTTAATTGAGCGGCAGACTGGTAAGAAGATCAAGCGCCTCCGTACTGATAACGGTATGGAATTCTGCTCGAAAGAATTTGATAATTTCTACAAGAACGAAGGTATCGTTCGATATCGCACTGTAGCAAGAACACCACATCAGAACGGTATTGCAGAACGGATGAACAGAACACTCTTAGAGAGAGCGAGAAGTATGTTATCTCAGGCAAGTCTATCAAAGGCATTCTGGGCCGAAGCTGTCAACACGGCTTGTTACATGGTGAATAGATCTCCGTCCACAGCCATAGAGTTGAAAACTCCCAAGGAGATATAGTCTGGTTCTCCTTCCAATTATTCTTACCTCAGAATTTTTGATTGTCTTGCCTATGCTCATGTCACAGGTGACAAATTGGAGCCAAGGGCAAAGAAGTGCATTTTCATGGGATATGCACAAATGCAGGGTGTGAATGTAGCACCCCGTATAAAAATATAAGAATAATAATAATATATAGAATTTTCCCCCAAATAAATAAAACTTTAGATAATTTTATAAGAAGATAACTCTATAGGAAGGTTAAGTAAGAAGTTAGAATATCCAATGAGGGTCATTATATAAAAATACCACCATTGAAGTCATCATACGTAATGGGGCTTCATCTTCTAGAAAGAGTATTCACCTGACAAAGTGACTTCTTAGTGTAGTTGGTTAAGTGACGTGTTATCCAAACATGTGACCATGGTTCGATTCTTGCATCCGCCATTTCTTTTTGGGCAAAATAAAGGGCCCAAAGGATTAACGCCCACCTGCTTGGGTGTTATTTCCCTAAACAGAGAAGCCGCCATTTCTTCAAACCAATTAAAAATGAATATATATATGCCACCAACCATACCCACGAGAGGAGGGACCCCTCAACCACCAGAGCTCGGTGGAGGCAATAACAGCCATTATTTGATGGCCATGGACCCCGAGGGAACATACACAGTAAGGATTTCAGATCTGGTTTCTCATGAACCTATTTATTCCCTATAAACAACTCCTTTTTGCTGGCAAAGGATCCATGGGGGAACACATACAACAAAACTTCAGATCTGGTTCCCCATTAAGGATATTCCCCTATAAATAACCCTTTCCATCCTACGTAAGAGACCTTATTAATAACCTACCACCCCTCTGCCATTCCTGCCAAAGAAGAGAAGGTTGTCGTGCCTTTCTCTTCTCCACCTGTAAAAGAGAGAGAGAGTTTAGCATTTCTCTTCACGTACAGGTTACGTACAACATCCTAAGATTGGGGGTTTGACTGCAGAGGACTTGGAGGGATAGGATTTCACGGTTTAACTAGTCAACCACCTCTACAGGTAGGTGTTCTCACGATCTGGCTTAATTAGTAGTTAAATAGGGTGACATGCATGAATAGGGTAGTTACGTATCACCTGGTGTCCATGTGTTCTTCCATTTTAATTTCTATAAATTACCCCATGTTTAAAAATTCATATCTATGAAATTAAAATTTAAAAATATTATATGAGCATGATCTTGCAATCCTGCTATTTGTCCATGTCTAGCCATATCTTTACTTCCTGATTATGTGAACATTTTTTTAAACAATCATGAACAGTAAGTTACGTAATTAGTGATCAGCGTGCTCAGAAATTCATATTTATTTAACCAAACCATGAAATTCCAGTATAAGCTTGATTTTAAAATCCTCAGATTTTTCTCTATCTAATCATGTCCTTAAAACTTAATTTACCAAACCTTAAATTTTATGAACAAAAACTTGTGTCTAAAACGCACTAATTCTGGTGCGTATATGTCAATTACGTGAAGGGTAGACGGAGGACACTATTCATGGCCCAAAATTAATATCTCACAAGATAAAAATGATTAATAAATTTTAATTGTTACCCATTAACCACCTCGATTTACTCTACCATGAAAAATTATCAAATAAATATTTGACCTTAAAAACGAAATTGAGTGAATAGTAAAAAGACACTATTTATGGTCAACTTTAAAAATTAATATCTCACAAGATAAAAATGATTAGAAAAATCTAATTGTTACCCATTAACCACCTTGATTTACTCTACCATGAAAAATTATCAAATAAATATTTCGCCTTAAAAATAAAATTGAGTGAATAGTAAAAAGTGTGAAAATGAATAGTAAATACATTGGGTCAATGTTGAACGCCTACTGCATAAGTGCACCGACTTTGGTCGGGTGCTACAGTGATGTGCACCGACCTTAGCTTGTATGTGCACTGACCTTAGTATGCCCGAAAACATGTACAGACCTTATCACGCAACATGCACTGACCTTAGTATGCACAAAAAAAAACCTGCACAGACCTTATTATGTAACATGCAGTGACCTTAGCATGCATAAAGAAAACCTACACAGACCTTATCATGCAACATGCACTGACCTTAGTATGCACAAAGAAACCTGCACAGACCTTATTATGCAATATGCACTGACCTTAGTATGCACAAAGAAAATATGCACAAACCTTCTATATGCCCGAACATTAACGTGCACAGACCTTCTATATGCATGAATAGTAACGTGCACAGACCTTCTATATGCATGAACAATAATGTACACTGACCTTCTATATGCATGAATAGTAACATGCACATACCTTCTATATGCATGAACAATAATGTGCACTGACCTTCTATATGCATGAACAGTAATGTGCACCGACCTTAGCCCTTTGTGAACAGTAATGTGCACCGACCTTAGTCCTTGGTGACCAGTAATGTGCACCGACTTTAGCCCTTTGTGAATAGTAACATGCACCGACCTATATGCTGGTAACTCAGACATGCACCGACCTTATCTACCATAAATGAAATGTGCACTGACCTTATAACTCTGAGACATAACCTGCACCGACCTCAATAGTAGCTGCACCGACCTTAGTTTGAATCTGTGAAAACTAGCATCGACCTTAGTTATGTATTTCTACATGAAAAGTAAAACGCTGTCTGACCTTGACCAGTTGATACCATTGACCAGTAGCGTTGATTTTGACCAATAACGTTGACTTTGACCAACAGTTGTGTTGACCTTCTGTACATAACTTTTTGCCATCTCATTAACCCCGATTTGCCTATGTGTCATGCATTTTAAGTAGATGGTCATAATTCATCATTTACACTTGAGATGTCTTTTGACCTCTATTCCTGAAAATCTACCTTATGTTCCAACAAGGGTATGAAGTCCTGCGATCAATGACACCCAAGAGAGGGGTGAATTGGGTGTTTACAAATTTTAAAGAAACTTTTGACCTTTTATAAAATATGTGATAAACTACTAATTAAGAGAAACAAATCTATTCACTCACAAATTGATTTATCAAATTCTATTTGGTGAGAGATAGATTATGCAAGGAGAACGAGGATAAAAACTGAACTATAAAGAACACTCACACTCATGTAGAATGGGGGTAGACGAAATGGAACAAACCACACAATTCAAACACAATGCACGGTGATTTTTAAGGTGGTTCGGATGCAACGACGGCAATCCTACGTCTACCCCTCACCAAACCCGATGAGACTTCACTCGGGGATAAATCCCCAAACGGAGATAATGCTCCAACCACACACGCAGGACGACGCCTGCACACACACACGGGGACGCGCCCCAATACACGCACACACACAGAGATGAAGTCTTCAACACGATCCAACAGCTGGATCAACAAGACACACACACGCTGCGACAAATGCAGCAATCCACACACTAAGACAACCGGATCTAAGTAGATCCACACACCCACGTAGATCTAGGAAGACCTACGCATACACGAATGGAAGAACACAGCCACACACAAGACCACGGATCTGAATTGATCCACACACACAAGTGTTCACAGATTATGAGAAACACAGAATTAAGACTCAAGGCATAAACATAACAAGGCGCAGTTGAGAGAAACTCCTAATATGAACTCCTTTTGAGTGTAGGCTGCGGATCTTGGATGTTGATTCCTTGTTTGCTTGAATGGCTTCAAACTAAGCTTGAATGGATTGTGAGACTTTAGATGGACCTTGAGAAGCTTTATCCTTTCACCTTGAGCACCCTCTTCTTGAATCCGTGCTTGCTTGCTTACTTCTTTTCTTCTTTCTCCTTGGATAGCCTTTCCTTGATCTTCCTTGAGTGCTTGCTTGCTTCTTCACTTGAATGAAAGTATATTGGCTTCAGATTTACCTCCAATGTGTTGAGGAAGGATGAAGATCTTGCTGCACGGAGTACTGTTCACGGTTACAGTACTCCTCCTCTTCCTCCACTTGGATAGCCTCTCCTTGATCTCCCTTGGATCTCTCTTGAATCCCCTTAGATGGCTAGGGTTTATGACTCCAAATGAGAGTTTTATAACCCCTTGAATGGTCCTGGACAAGCCTTAGACCAGATCCACGAAATCCTCCTTGATTGAGGGCAGCAAGTGGGTGAAGATACCTCTCCACGGAATGGAAAAATCAAGTCAACAAAAGTGGCTTCGGGCCTGGCGGTCGACCGGAACTGGCTGGCGGTCGATCGAAAATCTGCAGGAAGTAGAACCGTTGCATTCTGTTATTTTCGGTCGATCGGGATTGGCCTGGCGGTCGACCGCGCTACAGTGTCGACCTAGCTATAGTGTCGACCTAGCTACAGTGAAATTCCTGACTTTAAGATTTCACCCCTAAACTCCATTGCAACCCTTTCAAACTCTGTGGTAGCAAACTCCTTTGATCTTGGAGGGATTATACAAAGAATTTAACCTACAAAATCATGATAAAAATGATTAGAACTTTAGCTTAATAATCAATATGATAAATGTATGAAATGCATACATGAAAGCCCATGTTCAAGGTGCATACAAACACTTGAACCATAAAAGCTTTAAGCTAAAGGTCAAGAATTATTTCTATGCAAGTGAGCAAAGTATGAGAGTAATTTAGTCATGCACATATACAAGTGAACACTTTGAAAACATGATTAACTAAAGATCAAGATCAATATATAAGCATTTCTCCAATATGAATGCATCATGTAACCAAGCTCCATGAAAAGTGTGCATAGGAAGCATTCAATGCACATGTTCAACTCAATCATATTCAACCAATCGATATGAATAATCAACCATGTAGTTTAGTTATCATCATTCACATAATCACACATGAAGTGTAGTTAGCATCAAAACCATAGCAATACACACTAAGTTTAGTTATCATCAAAATTATAGCTCAACAATCTCCCCCTTTTTGATGATGACAAATTTAGTGATGATTGAGGATAAACTTAGTGATGATGATAAACTAAATGACGATACAACATGTTCTTCTCACCCTTACACATGGCAAACATGAATCTTTTTCTCCTGACAAGGGCAATCAAGAATCATCACAAATCTCCTGACAAGGGCAATCAAGAATCATCACAAAGGCAAGCATGAATCATCTTTTTCTCCCCCTTTGACATTATCAAAAAGTGGGATAATTCCAAACATTCTCCCACATGAACACTATCAAGATGAAGGGAGGAAACCATAGAGGTTCAAATAGCAGCATGATGAATGAGCAAGGAACAAAGACCCACAATGGAAATTCTGATGAAGCACCAAATCATGATGAAGGAGAAAATGATAAACAAGTGGGTTCATGGAATGTTTAGGAGACACCAAATCATGTTTTGTTGATTTTCATGTTGCAGATTTTTATTTGTTTTGGAGATACCAATGGTTGATTATTTGGACGTGCTAGGATGAGTAGAGCTGATTTCACGCTTCTTCCCTTTGTCAAACAAAATCCAAACCTTATTTAACAAGTGTGCAGCATGTGAAGTCCATTCAATTTTTGGGTTTTCATGATTTTCATATTTTTAATTTTTGATTTGTGGTTTGAAATGCATGAGATGTAACATATGCATGTAATGGCATGTGAGATGCATAAACAAACAGACAAATACGTATATATACATGTAGCACAGCTCCCCCGTACTTATTTAAGAGGGAATGGGTATAAGAAGGGTGCATGAGGGTCATAGCAACTGAAATGTTCACTTATAACACATGGGAGATTGTGCAATCATATAGGAGATTCATGCAATTGCTAATGCAGTCAATCAATTTTCAGAATACATAATGAATCAAATTTCCAAAGTGTAAGTGAGTAACATGAAAAATGATAGTTGCAATATGGATATTCAGATTTTCAGATTAACACAGGGAGACACCTTACAAGCTGCACTTCAATTTTGAGAACAGCGTATTGGATGCTACGCTCTACCACAAAGAGTTTTTACCAACATTTTTCAACTCAACCATTCTCACAGATAGTCAGAATTTTTCAAGAGTGATCAGGTTCAAATAATTCCTTTTTACGCGAGTAGACGCATGGAGCTCATGCCAGAATCCCCGGTTACTCAGAATACAGAAGCATTTCACCTCATTATGAACAGAGATACTAGTCAACACTTTTCAGATATGAACCACATCACGTCTCAGGTGACATGTGCCCAGTTTACTCAATGAAACCGAGCATTGCTCTATCTTTCATTTTCATTTCAGATTGTTCAACAAAGATAGGTAGGCAACTTTTTCCTCAACTGTCTCTTCAACATACATGCAGCAAGTTTAACATCTCAAGAGTGTTGAAAAGAAATTCATATATCCTTATCTTTAACACTCATTTTCACATTTTGTGTATGAAGTGTGCGAATTTGATTTAGCATGTATACCGAAAATATCATGAACACATAAAAGGGCAGCTCCCCCTAAATAGATGCACTTATGAAATAAGAACTCCCCCAAAGTGTACGACATGAAACACTCCAATAATGACTCAAATGCAGCATTATTTATCAAGAAGACCTAAGGCCATAGAAATGACAAGGATGGGGGTGGATAACATATAATTAGCAAGTAAGCATGCAGAGAGAATGTATGCAACATGCAATGCAAATATGCAACTGATATCAAACAAATGGATAACAATTGAATGCAGCTAATGCATGAGTGCCGATGCAATGCAACCGTTGATCATATAGTAGTGGAATGGAAATGTAATATGCCAAGACAGAATGCAATGTAGTGCAAAGCTTCTGATATCAAATGAATGAGCTAACTGCAGTTAATGCATGAATTCTAATACAATGTAAAATTAACATGGGTGCAAAGTGTGAGTTTTTAGTTTTTCATTTGAGTGAACTAAATGCACCTAATGCATTGGATTCTGATGCATGCAACCTATAACTGTATGAGAATGGAAGACATGATGCAAAAGCAAGATGAGAGCTTTGATTTTCAAGCCAGTGTGACAAAATTCTCATTGAAATCATCCACATTCTATTCATTAATCATCAAATATTTTTCATGACATGACCTTTATGAATAAGGGTGCATAAATGATTAAAATTAAGCAATGCAACCCAATTTTTAGAATTGTTCAAAATCAGATTTTTAAAGGTCATTCACAAGTGTTGAAATGATAATTCATCCAAAAGTTAAATGTATGAATCATTTAATCACAAACGTATTTTCAATTTACATAGCTCAGTTCAAGGATTCATTCACAAATCAACCAATCACAATTTTCAAAATCTGGTATGAGGCGGAGATTTTAGTCCGAAGACCCAGCTCAACGCATAGGGAATGCTTCCAAGTGGACATGATCCACTCTTCCACAGAACCCATTTAATATACCAGATATGTAATTCAATTCAAGTGTGATCATGCAATTCAAATTGAGACTATTCAATATGCAACCACTTCATACACATCTTTCAAGATTTTAAATTTTATTCAATCAAGTAGGCACATTCATCACAACATGCCAGTAAATGACAATTCAAGTTTTTAGAATCAATACCTGTCACTTGAGAGTGTCACAAAGTGACAAAGACGGCCATTGCATGAATTGACAAGGTTGAATTACCTTAGTGCAGGAGACAAGATTGGAAGCCTTCAATCACTAAAATTACCAACCTCACGAGGGTTGATATTTCAGCTTTTGCTTTCTTACCTTTGTCTTGAGAATCCATTTTCTTCTAAATCTTTCACCTGCAATTCAAAGAAGAATAAAATTTAGTTTACTCATGAGAGTATTTTAAAATCTTCTTATACAATCCCTGCAGAATCTTCACATAAGACATTATTAGTAGCTCAGAAATGATATCATCCACATATACTTGAACCACTAAGAAGTCTTTTACCTGATTTGCCTTGTGAGATGTGGTTGATCAAGCTTACCTATTGAACCCATTCTTGGTTAAAATAGATTCACGCTTTTCATACCATGTCTTGGGTACTTACTTCAACACGTATAAGATTTTCACCACCTTGTACTTGAGTCGATCCTGAAAGTTGTTCTACACAAAGTAGCCCATCTTCTTGTAGCAACTTGAGAGGGTTCTCATTATTTTCATCCTTGCCAGGTATTTCTTTCATTTACTCAGGCTTGGCCATGACTAGCCCATCATATTTAGATTTTGAGAGTATAATCTGCATCCAAGAACAAACAGACTTTAGTTGTCAATTTCGATTCAAATTTGCAACTAGTATGATAAATTCATTTAACAACTAAACATCCCTTTAATAACCTCCAAAGTTGATGCATGACTCAGGCATGAATGCAAGCAGTAAGCCCATGTGACGAATGCACTTGCTCCCCCTTAGTGTGTGCATGAATGCAAGATGTTCAATGAGATTTTAATGCTATATGCAGTCATGGATGTGTTGAAGGTAAGAGAGTTGCATGGATTATGACATGAGTTTCTTCAAAATGAGAAGTAGATTCTCCAACACTTGTGCATGAGATCATGTGAAGGTATATGTAAACATGAAGATGTATGTAAACAATGGAATCATGATTTGAAGAATTTTCAAGCTCCCCTACAACAAGATGCTATATGACACTTGAGATGCACACAAATATGCAAGCAACCATGAATGGAATGCAAGTGGGGACATATATAGAATTACATGACTATAAGACTCAAAATGAATCAAAACCTTACACAGTCACTGGAGAGAATAGAAGGGATATCACCTGATTTTTCAAGTTCAGTTTTTGATTTTTCTTTCAACCTGACTCATGCCAGTTGGCCCGTGTGCCTTACCTTCTTGATGAAAACAGATTTCATGTTTTACATTTCCAAGGCACACCTGTAAAACAGAATTCTCAATTGGCAATCTTAGGTACCCAAATCTTTTTGGGTCCTTGTGGGTTAGGAGCAACATTGGCATGCAACTTCCAATTTTTAACAACATTCAAGTCATTATTTCTCATGAGAAGATAATCATGCTTAACATTCCTAGATTTACCAAAATGATGGTAGAGGGCACGTGGCATCATATTCTTCCTTCTCATGGGTTCTACTGATTTGTGTGTGTGAGCATGATGTGTTGAGTGGGAGTTCTTTCTCTTCAACAATAATCAGCAATGTGAAGTTGTATGACCCCTTTTACCACAGTGATTGCAATGCATGGAAGATTTTATGGTGAAAGCTCTCTTGACATTTTTCAAAATAGCTTGGTTTCTACATGCTCTCAAGTCATCATTCTTCATAGTGAAACAATCATGCATCAGATGTCCAAGTTTTCCACAATAAAGACAAGACATGTTTCTTTTGTTGGATGCATGGGATTTCGCATGAAAGTTTTTAGGATGCACATTTTGAACATTCACACTATTTTTTAGATTGGCTTGAGTTCTTGGCACAATAGGTTGCTGGGAGTTAGATTTAGAGGTGCTGGATGTACATGTGCTATGAACAAATGAAGTGTATAACTTGCTTTCAAATTTTTTCTTGTTCACAGGATTAAACCCCAACCCTTCTCTTTGAAAGTTCACTTTCATCCCTAATAATTTGTCCAAATTTTCTTGACCATTCACAAATCTAGACAGTGAAGCATTCAAATCAAGGATTTCAGATTCAAGAGATGCAATGTGCAATTCATAGGAAACCATCTTATTTTTACACGAATTGACTTGTTCATGTAGGGTAGCATTGATGGTTTTATGACTTTCTATTTCTTGCAACAAAGCATGCACTTTTTCAGATTCATCAATATTCACATATTTTCCTTTTTCAAAAATAAGCAATCTTTCATAAATGGCATTGTTCAACTATTTTAATTCTTCATTTTCAGTTTTGAATATTAAGCATTCATCACATGAAGAAGTTTCACGGATGAATTTTTCAAGATGCTTCAATCTCCCTTCAATCAAAGAATTTTGGATTAACAATGCATCGTTTTCCTTTTGAACACTTTCAAGCTCAGAGCATTTGTTACAAGAGCCATTCTCATGAGAAGCATGTTCAGATTTCTTTTTCAATTTTATGTTTTCATACTTAACTTTCTTGTACTTAGCAACCAACTCTTCATAGGCATTCAACAACTCTTCATAGTTAAATTCATCTTCATTATCAGAGTCAGAATTCACCTTTGAGCTTGATCCACTTTGCTGGTCACTCCCTTGATCACTCTTGCCCGCTACAAGGCATCTTTCTTTGTGCTCTTCCTTGATGTCTACCAATCCATCCAGTATTTCCTTCGCGGATCTACAATGGGAGACAAAGGGGAAATAATTAGAATCAACTGCAGCAGTTAGCAACTTTAACACCAAACAATTTTGATCATGTTTAAGCTTTTGATTTTCAGTCCGGACATTTTTATCCTTAGGCAACTCATAAGGACCATATGAAACAAGCTTCCATAGCTTAGGGTCATATGAGTTGACAAGACTGCACATTCTACCTAACCACAAATCAAAATTGTAACCATCAAACACCGGTGGAGAATTCAAGGTGTACATAATGGTAGTCATTGATCTGGATCACTCTAGATCGTTAGATATACCAATTGAAGTCCCACGATCAATGACACCCAAGAGGGGGGTGAATTGGGTGTTTACAAATTTTAAAGAAACTTTTGGCCTTTTATAAAATATGTGATAAACTACTAATTAAGAGAAACAAATCTATTCACTCACAAATTGATTTATCAAATTCTATTTGGTGAGAGATAGATTATGCAAGGAGAACGAGGATAAAAACTGAACTATAAAGAACACTCACACTCACGTAGAATGGGGGTAGACGAAATGGAACAAACCACACAATTCAAACACAATGCACGGCGATTTTTAAGGTGGTTCGGATGCAACGACGATAATCCTATGTCCACCCCTCACCAAACCCGGTGAGACTTCACTCGGGGATAAATCCCCAAACGGAGACGATTGACGCGGGACGGGGACCGACACGGACTAAGACTCACAAAAGACCCTAACTCAGGCCAGCAGTAGCACGCTCAAGGGTCGCCAAGTGGCTGACCACCGTGATATCCCACAGAATGAGGGACGTCTCTCAACAGAAACTCCGACCTCGGCCGTCCCAAGGGGGGAAGCGCACGTGTCTAGGCGTATAGTCGACCTCCAAAGACAAGGGGAGTCGAGTCCTAGCTCGGTGCTCGACTAGTGCTAGGGATGGATGCTCTCACTCACGATCCGCGGTGATGGCAATAAGTGGCTAGGCACCTACCCTCTCTCACGCGGCATAATCAATCACATACTAAAAGAGCAAGCAAAAGGAGGGGAGTCGGAGCGCGTACCTCCACGCCTAGGCGTGGGGAAGGAACCCCGGCCGTGAACCAACAACCCCGATACACCAGAGATCAATAAAATACAACCCAATAGTGGCCCACTCCTCGCAGGGAGGTAAAAGGCTACAACCAATATGTTCGGGGCTGCCGGACACGGGTTGACGGGCCGCACTCGGTGACGGGTTGGCCGCGAGGAGGTTCGGGTGCAACGCTGCCGAAACCGGTGTCGCGCGCGCCTGAGCGGAGGGGGTCTCACGGGCTGATACGACGCCCGTTTGAAGCACCGTCAGAGAGGACGCGTCGCTGACTGATGGAGGAACGCTCCGGCCAAAGGGGGCGTGCTGGATCCGCCGGTGGTGACCGTGGGCGCTGCTGAAAGTCAGATCAGGTTCTGTGGACACAGAACTGCGCACGCCGTCGGTAAAATCTGGAAATCGGCCTTCTGGTGCCCGAACAAGTCCGGGCCGGTTGGTGGTGACAGCTGATTGGCAGAGGTCGCCCTCGGCCAAATGGCGCTGGCAGACGACGCCGGTGCGAGCCGCAGGAGTCGTTGAAAGTCAGGACTGGTTCGCTGGGCGGACTGGGCAGACACGCTGGCGCAACCCCACGAGATCGACCGCCACGGACGGTGACGATGTCGAAATGCAACGCCGTCGGCGGCGTTGGAAAGTTAACTCGGAGATCCACGAACCCTGAAGAAACCAGCGCAAAAGACGCAGCATGGAGGCCTGGGGAAAATTCGCAATCAGGGCCTCCCCGCTGGGCGAGCAGAGAAAGTGGTGCTGGCGCAGGTCGGCGGAGAAAATCGGTACGGGCAGTGCCGATCCCCGATTGATGCAAAACCGGCGCCGACGCGAAGCTGATCCGCAGACGTATCTCCAGAAAATAGATCGTGGCAAAACTCGTCCAAGAAGGGGGCGCGAGCTCTGCTACAAGTCGGGGCAGAAATCTGGAATCACGCACACGAACCGTTGAGGAAGAAGATGAGGATAAGAGGGAACCCCGGAGTCCACCGAGGGCTGAGGCGTCACACCCCGCCGTTCTCCCGTCGCAGGAGAAGAAAGAGAGAGAGAGAGAAGGGCGCAAAAAGCTTTGCACAATACTCACTTGTATTCAAAATCATGTGTAAACTGTAATCGGTACAATGTGAGAACTACTTATAGGGGATGGGAAAACCCTAATCTAACTAGAAGGGGAGGGGTGCGCCCAGCTCCAAGGAGAGAAAGGCGGCCCATAATTCAGCAAGCTTAGAAAATAGGAAAGGATTCTAAGTGGGATAAGGAAGGGGTGGAGTTGGGGAAAGGAGGAGAGGGGGAAAGGGGAAGGGAGAGGGGAGCGCCCCCCACCTTCCCTAGTAGAACTAGGAAGGGGGGGGGCGGCTGCCTCCTCCTCCTCTAGCTGGGGAGGGGGCCGCCCCCTAACCCTAATGGGCCCTTTTTTAGTGGGCTTCAAACCCCAATAAGCCCCTGACCCCATAACACGATCCATTACCCCACAAAGCAACCCAATTGGCCATTATATGGCCCAATAAGTGCCTAAACAAGAAGATGTCCACGCAGGGACCAAAAGACAAGGCCCACAAGGCCTGAGCAAGTCCAGACTGAGGCCCAACATGGCCTAAACATGATGATGAAAAGATAACTAGAAGGTGCCGCCGTCGCCGAGCCACAAGGAGGTAGCGGTGTGCCGGGTGCTCCGTCGAGGATAGCGCCGTGTGTCCTCACCAATTCTCCCCGGGTGGGAAGAACTCGACCCCGTCGAGTAAGGGTCACGGTCGCTGAGGTACCGCTCCAGCAGGTCCGGATCGATCCGCTCCAGCTCTCCACGTGTAATCCAGGTGTTGTCCGACTCGGGGCGCCCTCTCCAACGCACTAAGAAGCGTTGGTAGGCTCCGCTCCTGGTAGTAGTCACCTGCTCATCCAGTATGCAATCTATATGCTCGCGTTTTTGTAATGGGGCTGGAGGAGGTGGACTCTCAGTAGGTGTATCACTCACAACAGGAGGGTCAGGCCCAAATAACTCACTGGGTATCACCGCGGGATCCCGATAAGCTACCAGATCAGAGACATTGAACGTCGAACTGATCCCGTAGTCGTCTGGTAGCTCGATCTCATACGCGTTCGACCCAATATGCCTCAACACTCTGAATGGTCCTGCACCGCGGTCTTGGAACTTCTTTACGGCTCCCGAAGGAAACCGTTCCGGTCTAACCCGGACCATGACGTACTCTCCCTCGCGGAACTCACGTGTGCGTCTGTGCGCGTCAGCTAACTCCTTGTAACGTGCGTTGCTGGCCTCTATATGACGACGGACATGGTCATGCAACTGTCTAATATGCTCCGCAAAAGACTCAGCTGACTCAGAGACTCGGGACTGAATGGGGGAGGGAATCAAATCAATCGGCTTCCTAGGTCTTCGACCAGTGACAATCTCAAATGGACTCAACCCTGTAGACCTATTGACCGAATCATTATATGCAAACTCTGCTAATGGTAAGACAAGGTCCCAATCTCCAACTCTATCACGCACTAAACACCTCAGAAGATCCCCTAGACTTCTATTGACTACCTCTGTCTGACCGTCACTCTGGGGGTGGTATGCGGTGGAGAACTTCAACTGGGTGCCCATCATCCGCCAAAGGGTTTTCCAAAAATAGCTCGTAAAACGCACATCCCTATCAGAAACAATGGTACGCGGCAACCCAAACCTGGACACACAGTGGGTGAAGAACGACCTGGCAACTCTAGAGGCATCCGATGTCTTGGAACAAGGAATAAACAAGGCCATCTTGGAGAAGCGGTCAACCACAACAAAAATAGAATCATGCCGCCGTGCAGTACGGGGCAAACCAAGCACAAAGTCCATGCTGATATCCTGCCAAGGACTATCAGGGACAGGCAGAGGGGTATAAAGGCCAGTGTTCTGTTTCCTCTGCTTCGCTCGGGCACAAATACGACACTGGGCAACTATGCGGGCCACATCCCTCTTCAAACTGGGCCAGCAGAAACGGTGCTCAACAGCCTCTATGGTCTTGTTTCGGCCGAAGTGGCCGGCAAGACCTCCTGCATGAAGCTCCCACGTAAGAAAATCACGAACTGAAGTCCGTGGGATGCACAACCTATCACCTCGAAATAAGTGACCATCCTGAAGGACATACTCGCTAAACTCACGGGACGGTCCTGACTGAAGGGCAGAATAGATGGGACCGAAGTCCGGGCAATCAATGTAGGCCTCTTTCAACTTCTCTAAACCAACCACCTGAACATTCATGGTGGATATCAACATCACCCGCCGACTAAGAGCATCGGCCACCTTGTTCTCAGCACCTGCCTTGTGCTTGAGAACGAATGTAAACTCCTGCAAATATTCCACCCATCTACTATGTCTGGCATTCAACTTCTTTTGGGTGTGGAGAAATCTCAATGCCTCGTGGTCAGAAAAGAGCACGAACTCCTGGTGGAGGAGATAGTGCCTCCAATAGCGCAAAGCCTGGACAACTGCGTAGAATTCCTTGTCATAAGTAGAGTAACGCAGTTTGGCATCATTGAGTTTCTCACTGAAAAAGGCTATAGGGTGGGACTCCTGGCTAAGCACTCCCCCTATGCCTACACCTGAGGCATCACATGTAACCTCAAACACCTTAGAAAAGTCAGGAAGTGTAAGAACGGGTGCCTGGGTCATGCGATCCTTGATAGTCTGGAAGGCTGTGGCAGCAGCCTTTGTCCAGGTAAACTCGCCCTTACGGATGCAATCCGTGATCGGGGCGGTGATAGAACTGAACCCCCTAATGAAACGGCGATAGAATGTCGCCAGACCATGAAAGCTCCTAACATCGTGGAGTGAGCGAGGCTCGGGCCACTCCACTATGGCACGGATCTTCTCCGGATCAGCGGAGACTCCGTCACGGGACACAATGAACCCTAGAAAAGAAACCTGGTCAGTCATGAAGCTACACTTCTTAGGGTTGGCAAACAAGCTCTCCCGTCTCAGAACAACACACACCTGCCTAAGGTGGTCTAGGTGTAACTCCCTAGTGCGGCTATAAATCAAGATGTCGTCGAAGTAGACGACCACAAACACTCCAATCATAGGACGCAACACCTGCGTCATCACCCGCATGAAGGTGCTAGGGGCGTTAGTCAGCCCGAAGGGCATGACCAACCACTCGTAAAGACCATCCTTGGTCTTAAATGCAGTCTTCCACTCATCACCTGGTCTGATCCTCACCTGGTGATAGCCACTCCTGAGATCGATCTTCGAGAAAATCGTGGCTCCCGACATCATATCAAGCAAGTCATCCAGCCGGGGAATGGGAAACCTATACTTAACCGTGATTTTATTGATCGCACGGCTATCGATGCACATACGCCATGTGCCATCCTTCTTCGGCGCTAGCAGGGCGGGAACAGCACAGGGACTCTTGCTATCCCGAAGGGAACCCCTACTCATCAACTCATCAACCTGTCTCTGTAGCTCAGCGTGGTCCGCGGGACTCATCCTATAATGTGGAAGATTGGGCAAGGACGAGCCCGGGACAAGATCAATCTCGTGCTGAATGTCACGCAATGGTGGAAGGCCTTCGGGAAGGTCCTCCGGGAAAATATCAGCAAACTCTCGCAACATCTCAGCTAACTGAGGGTCTGTCACTCCCTCGAGACTGGGGACCACCTCACCCGTCTCCCTGACAACCACAGCTAAAAGAGGGACACCACTAGCAACCTCTCTCTCCATCTCTCGGGGACTGATGATCATCAACCTCCTAGTCGGAGGGGCCTCTATGGTGAGGGTGGGAGAGGGGGTGGAAACTGACACCGGAGGTGGTGGTGGTGGTGGGCTGACCTTCCCCTGGTGAGGGGTGGTCGTGGCACTAGGGCCGGCTGGTCCCCTAACAGTAGGGTCCCTAGGTGGGGCTGGGTGGAGGGTGATCCTGTGGCCGTTGTGATCAAATGTGCAAGTGTTTGCACGGCCCTGTAGGGTGGCATCCATGTCAAACAACCACGGCCTCCCTAAAATAATGCTACCTACCTCCATAGGTAGAACATCGCACCAAATTTCATCCTGATAGGTCTGGAACTGAAGGGGCACCAGGCAACGGAGCCTAACAGGAATGGAGGTAGAATCGACCCACGAAACCCTATAGGGGGCAGGGTGGTCAACTGGGGTTAACCCAAGGCGGGTAACAGTGCCAGTAGATATGGCGTTGATGCAACTCCCGCTATCAATGACAATCTTGCAAGCTTTACCCCCAAGCCTGCAGAAGGTGTGAAAAATGGTGGTGCGACGCCAGTCGTCACTCACCTGGGGCTGGGCTAGGATGCACCTAACTACCCCTAACTGTGGGTCACCCTGAAAGTGGCTACCCTGGGCACCATCCTGCTCTCCTTCGAGCAGATCATCGAAGAACTCCTCAACCAAGTCCTGGTCTACCTCATAACTAACAGGAATAGGCTCAGTGGGGGACTCAGTGGAAGTGGGGTCTGCCATGACAAGGGCCTTCCTCTCTCGAGTGGGGCATCTATCAGCAAAGTGGCCAAATCCGCCACACCGGTAACAATTATTACGTGCGCCCGCACTGGATGAGGCTCCAGCGGTCATAGGACTCTTGCCCTTGTCATCATGACGGGGCGCGGGCAGTAAAGGCTGAGAACGCGCAGGGTGCGCGGGAGGTGGAAGTGTAGGGCGTGTGGGGGGGTAGGGCGGCTGCTGGCGAGGTGGAGGGAACGGGTCCCTAGGAAGGGGTGGACGAGGCCTGGGACCAGTGGGGTCCTGGCGAAGAGGCTCCGCGGGCCGAGCCGCCGGATATCGACCATACTGGGTGGAAGTGGAGCGAGGGTCAAGACCCCGCTGACTAGGCATCCCCTGACGAAAGGTGGGGCCAAACTCCAACTCAAATTGCTCTAACTCTAGGGCAACCTGGTAAGCCAGCTCTAAAGTGTCTACCTGGCGACGGTAGAGCTCATACTGATACTCGGGCCTCAAACCACGGCGAAAACGCGAAACAGGCATGCCCTTCTCCTCATCAACTCCACATCGCAAATAATACTCATCAAACTCGGCGATGTACTCGGTCACGGACCGATCGCCCTGACTAAGGGTCTGCCATCGGTCGATGAGCCTCTGGCGGTAAGAAGGAGGGACATACTTCTCGCGGAGCCTACGCCGCATGTCAATCCAGGTTTCTATGGGTGGGTCCTGCCTCTGCAACATCAGGCTCTCGACATTCCTCCAGTAGGTCTGGGCTCTCCCCACGAGCTTCATCTTGGCAAATCGGACTTGCCGAAGCTCAGACATCTCAACCCATTCGAAATACCTATCCATGCTATTCTCCCAGTCTATGTAGACTTTTGGGTCAAGGGACCCCTCAAAAGTGGGTGGATCGGCACGGACGGTCCTAAGGATCCTATCATCCTCATCCTGATGTGGTCGACGACCACGGTACTGGCGCCCATTCCCCTCAAAATCATTCTCGGACCCATAGTCATCAAAGTCGGGGGCTCGGGGACGTCGCTCCTGAGCCCGAGGGGCTTGAGCGGCAGCAACTGGAGGGGCTCGATCGGCTCTAGGAGGGTCCTGGTGGGGCACTTCATCAACTCTCCCAATCCGTCCAACAAGGCCCTGGATGGTTAAGGCAGACACTCTGGCACGATCCTCAATGATCTTCAGACGGCCATCTAGATGCTCAGTCAACTCCTTGATGGACTGGTCGGACCTGTCCATACGGGTCATAAGTTGGGTAATCAGATCCTCTAGAGATGGGCGTCCCTGAGGTGGGTGTTGGTCACCCATGGCGTCCGGGCGATGGTAATCCGAACCACCCCGAGTGGGCATGCAAAGGAGACTAAGGGAAGGGTAGGCTGACACCCTAAGACCTAGAGGGACACGAATGCAATGAGATGCAAGACTCAAACAAGACACGTCCAAAACCTAGACACGACCCTAAGACCCAACCTGTAAGGACAAGTTGGTAACCTGGCTCTGATACCAAATTTGACGCGGGACGGGGACCGACACGGACTAAGACTCACAAAAGACCCTAACTCAGGCCAGCAGTAGCACGCTCAAGGGTCGCCAAGTGGCTGACCACCGTGATATCCCACAGAATGAGAGACGTCTCTCAACAGAAACTCCGACCTCGGCCGTCCCAAGGGGGGAAGCGCACGTGTCTAGGCGTATAGTCGACCTCCAAAGACAAGGGGAGTCGAGTCCTAGCTCGGTGCTTGACTAGTGCTAGGGATGGATGCTCTCACTCACGATCCGCGGTGATGGCAATAAGTGGCTAGGCACCTACCCTCTCTCACGCGGCATAATCAATCACATACTAAAAGAGCAAGCAAAAGGAGGGGAGTCGGAGCGCGTACCTCCACGCCTAGGCGTGGGGAAGGAACCCCGGCCGTGAACCAACAACCCCGATACACCAGAGATCAATAAAATACAACCCAATAGTGGCCCACTCCTCGCAGGGAGGTAAAAGGCTACAACCAATACGTTCGGGGCTGCCGGACACGGGTTGACGGGCCGCACTCGGTGACGGGTTGGCCGCGAGGAGGTTCGGGTGCAACGCTGCCGAAACCGGTGTCGCGCGCGCCTGAGCGGAGGGGGTCTCACGGGCTGATACGACGCCCGTTTGAAGCACCGTCAGAGAGGACGCGTCGCTGACTGATGGAGGAACGCTCCGGCCAAAGGGGGCGCGCTGGATCCGCCGGTGGTGACCGTGGGCGCTGCTGAAAGTCAGATCAGGTTCTGTGGACACAGAACTGCGCACGCCGTCGGTAAAATCTGGAAATCGGCCTTCTGGTGCCCGAACAAGTCCGGGCCGGTTGGTGGTGACAGCTGATTGGCAGAGGTCGCCCTCGGCCAAATGGCGCTGGCAGACGACGCCGGTGCGAGCCGCAGGAGTCGTTGAAAGTCAGGACTGGTTCGCTGGGCGGACTGGGCAGACACGCTGGCGCAACCCCACGAGATCGACCGCCACGGACGGTGACGATGTCGAAATGCAACGCCGTCGGCGGCGTTGGAAAGTTAACTCGGAGATCCACGAACTCTGAAGAAACCAGCGCAAAAGACGCAGCGTGGAGGCCTGGGGAAAATTCGCAATCAGGGCCTCCCCGCTGGGCGAGCAGAGAAAGTGGTGCTGGCGCAGGTCGGCGGAGAAAATCGGTACGGGCAGTGCCGATCCCCGATTGATGCAAAACCGGCGCCGACGCGAAGCTGATCCGCAGACGTATCTCCAGAAAATAGATCGTGGCAAAACTCGTCCAAGAAGGGGGCGCGAGCTCTGCTACAAGTCGGGGCAGAAATCTGGAATCACGCACACGAACCGTTGAGGAAGAAGATGAGGATAAGAGGGAACCCCGGAGTCCACCGAGGGCTGAGGCGTCACACCCCGCCGTTCTCCCGTCGCAGGAGAAGAAAGAGAGAGAGAGAGAAGGGCGCAAAAAGCTTTGCACAATACTCACTTGTATTCAAAATCATGTGTAAACTGTAATCGGTACAATGTGAGAACTACTTATAGGGGATGGGAAAACCCTAATCTAACTAGAAGGGGAGGGGTGCGCCCAGCTCCAAGGAGAGAAAGGCGGCCCATAATTCAGCAAGCTTAGAAAATAGGAAAGGATTCTAAGTGGGATAAGGAAGGGGTGGAGTTGGGGAAAGGAGGAGAGGGGGAAAGGGGAAGGGAGAGGGGAGCGCCCCCCACCTTCCCTAGTAGAACTAGGAAGGGGGGGGGCGGCTGCCTCCTCCTCCTCTAGCTGGGGAGGGGGCCGCCCCCTAACCCTAATGGGCCCTTTTTTAGTGGGCTTCAAACCCCAATAAGCCCCTGACCCCATAACACGATCCATTACCCCACAAAGCAACCCAATTGGCCATTATATGGCCCAATAAGTGCCTAAACAAGAAGATGTCCACGCAGGGACCAAAAGACAAGGCCCACAAGGCCTGAGCAAGTCCAGACTGAGGCCCAACATGGCCTAAACATGATGATGAAAAGATAACTAGAAGGTGCCGCCGTCGCCGAGCCACAAGGAGGTAGCGGTGTGCCGGGTGCTCCGTCGAGGATAGCGCCGTGTGTCCTCACCAACGATGCTCCAACCACACACGCAGGATGACGCCTGCACACACACACGGGGACGCGCCCCAATACATGCACACACACACGGAGATGAAGTCTTCAACACGATCCAATAGTTGGATCAACAAGACACACACACGTTGCGACAAATGCAACAATCCACACACTAAGACAACCGGATCTAAGTAGATCCACACACACACGTAGATCTAGGAAGACCTACGTACACACAAATGGAAGAACACAGCCACACACAAGACCACGGATCTGAATTGATCCACACACACAAGTGTTCACAGATTATGAGAAACACAAAATTAAGACTCAAGGCATAAACATAACAAGGCGCAGTTGAGAGAAACTCCTGATATGAACTCCTTTTGAGTGTAGGCTATGGATCTTGGATGTTGATTCCTTGTTTGCTTGAATGGCTTCAAACTAAGCTTGAATGGATTGTGAGACTTTAGATGGACCTTGAGAAGCTTTATCCTTTCACCTTGAGCACCCTCTTCTTGAATCCGTGCTTGCTTGCTTACTTCTTTTCTTCTTTCTCCTTGGATAGCCTTTCCTTGATCTTCCTTGAGTGCTTGCTTACTTCTTCAGTTGAATGAAAGTATATTGGCTTCAGATTTACCTCCAATGTGTTGAGGAAGGATGAAGATCTTGCTGCACGGAGTACTGTTCACGGCTACAGTACTCCTCCTCTTCCTCCACTTGGATAGCGTCTCCTTAATCTCCCTTGGATCTCTCTTGAATCCCCTTAGATGGCTAGGGTTTATGACTCCAAATGAGAGTTTTATAACCCCTTGAATGGTCCTAGACAAGCCTTAGACCAGATCCACGAAATCCTCCTTGATTGGGGGCAGCAAGTGGGTGAAGATATCTCTCCACGGAATGGAAAAATCAAGTCAACAAAAGTGGCTTCGGGCCTGGCGGTCGACCGGAACTGGCTGGCGGTCGACCGAAAATCTGCAGGAAGCAGAACCGTTGCATTCTGTTATTTTCGGTCGACTGGGATTGGCCTGGCAGTCGACCGCGCTACAGTGTTGACCTAGCTATAGTGTCGACCTAGCTACAGTGTCGACCTAGCTATAGTGTCGACCTAGCTACAGTGAAATTCCTGGCTTTAAGATTTCACCCCCAAACTCCATTGCAACCCTTTCAAACTCTGTGGCATCAAACTCCTTTGATCTTGGAAGGATTATACAAAGAATTTAACCTACAAAACCATGATAAAAATGATTAGAACTTTAGCTTAATAATCAATATGATAAATGTATGAAATGCATACATGAAAGCCCATGTTCAAGGTGTATAAAACACTTGAACCATAAAAGCTTTAAGCTAAAGGTCAAGAATTATTTCTATGCAAGTGAGCAAAGTATGAGAGTAATTTAGCCATGCACATATACAAGTGAACACTTTGAAAACATGATTGACTAAAGATCAAGATCAATAGATATGCATTTGTCCAATATGAATGCATCATGTAACCAAGCTCCATAAAAAGTGTGCATAGGAAGCATTCAATGCACATGTTCAACTCAATCATATTCAACCAATCGATATGAATAATCAACCATGTAGTTTAGTTATCATCATTCACATAATCACACATGAAGTGTAGTTAGCATCAAAACCATAGCAATACACACTAAGTTTAGTTATCATCAAAACCATAGCTCAACAGGGTAAACTTCTTGAAATTCTATATTGGCTATATAAATGAGAGTGGTTGTCTAAAAGTCTACATGAAATACTATGCATATAGGTCCCAGTCTACTCCTGAGAGGAGCACCCAAAGGTACTTGTGTCCATGGGAGTTTATTGACCACGGTGTTTGACATTACACCGAAGTACTTGCTTGCTTGACTGGACTTGAGACATTCCCACTCACTTTCTCGTGACATGTTTGACTTGCTTGACATGGATTGCTTGGCCCAAAAAAGGGCACTTACTTGTTTGAATGATATAAATGAGATAGCCAATTCTATTGTACTACTTGCTATACACGAACTTGAGATCGCTTGCTGGAATACTAATTTCTTGAAAATACTTGTGCAATTACTTGCTAGTTCCTTATTGTTACATCGTATTGAAATTCATGAGACACTCTCTTGATACAATTCTTGATATTCTTACTTGTTCCAACATGCATCATTATACTTGCACTGAACTTGTAATTAACTTAAAACTTGTTAGAACTTGAGATATAATTCCTATTGAGCAATTCACTCATAAAGTTGTAATTCTAACATTTTTCAGGAAATTTGGATAGCGACCATGTTTGCGATGGGAATTTCCGCTCATGTTTGTTGGTCTATTATCGTTTGGGTTTATTTGGTTTATTTCACGTGTCGATCGACCAATTAACTAACTGGTAATTAACTGACTGATTGACTGCGCGGGCGTGCCAGTCACGTGAGTGACAAGTTTATTGTGCGCTCATTCTGACCCATGTCGGACGAGAGTGAGATTCAGTCTGGACCAGCAGTCCGCCATACCATAAAGGCTATGGCGTTAATTACATCCCCCACGAGGAGGGAAAACCTTTGATTAATTATCGAGATAATGGGCTGTCGAGGCCGGAATAAAGGATGTAGATGATGCGAATGATCATGCAAGATGTTATGATCTACCATGCACGGTTCATTAGGGCGGGACCTCAGTACGTGGCGGAGGACCTAGACTCGAAGACCACCATCACGCATGGCAAAAGCTTTTCGTCGGACGTTGCCCGGCTTTCAGCTCATGTCATTTGATATACCGAGGGTCCGTGCACTTAGACATGCATCGATGCGGCATGAATACTTAGACTAAGCAGACTGATGAAGTTATGAGAATTGCTAATTTAGGTTTTAAACGAACCAGTTTATTCAATTTATTGATTACAGAGTTTACTTGATTCTATTATTAACATTGAAAATCACCTCGAAGGTGAGGAAAAGATCAAAACGGCACGACGACGTGATTCGGGACGAAACCGGCGCGATGCGCATAGGCATAGAGTTTAAAACGGCTTGAGAAGCGTGGGTAAAGGCTTGAAATGGCGCCGCTTAACGTAGATGTAGGGCTGGCCTGAAAACGGCACGCCCCTCTTCCTGGCGCGCCGTATTAAGGCGCGCTGAGTATCGACGGCACCGGTTTAGCCCTATTTTGTGGAAACCGAGGTTTCATTGGTTATTTTTGGGTTTATTAAAATATTTTGGGAGATTTTGAAAGTTTATTGAGTCAGTTATTCAAAGGATCGGCCCCGGGCCATCCGGAAGCCAAGTCACAGGCTCGCGCGAGGTTCATACTCGAGCGCGGTGATTGTTCCGAGTCAAACTCGTTCGAGCTGAAATTTCGGCAGCATCTCCCCATCCCGAAGGATTGTCGGGGAGAAGCGGGGAATACTCACGTGGCGGAGCAACCCCTGAAAGTCGGGTGGCACAACGGCGGCCGGCAAACCCAGACGGATAGGAGAACCCCGAGGGCTAGCCTACTAGGGGCATCGAGTCCGTGGGTAGAAAGTAGACAGATGGCGCGACTCACAGTGGGAGTGAAGACCCCGAGGGCTAGCCTACGAGGGGCACGCGGCCTGAGTCAGTACCATGTCTAAGTCGGGACGACCGATATGGGAGGAAACCCCGAGGGCTAGCCTACAAGGGGCATACAACCCACGGCCACCACAAGGCCCACTAGGGGGTGTGGATTTGAAATGTTGGGATTAACCCACTTTCTATGCACTCGTTGACCTTCGGGGACCCATTATTAACGAATGGGTTCCTGTAGACTGAGCAATCAAGATGAGAACTCAGGAGAATGTCCCCCTCGGAGTCACCGAACCTTAATAAAACAGTAAAGCGGCACGATGGGGAAAACTTGCATAGTGAGGACATTAATATCAATGCTCGTGGATGTACATGTGTGCGTGCATGTAAGTGTTAATAGGTTAGTTACATACTCATCAGGCGACAATTGGGGAAAACAGTGACCAGAAGTGTAGGACGGCCTCATCTCCCTCTGTCCATAGTTGAGAACAGGGGGAGTAAGGAGGACGGTCCAAAATGGGCTAAAGGGACATATATTTATGGATGCACCTCCGGCGATGAAAACGTTAATCATTCGATCAGAAGAGAAAACCCCGGGGGGGTGATTGCTGTAGCCCGCTGAGTTCTAGGGCATATGTTCGGCGTCGGAGAAAACAGATACGAAAATAATATGCGCATGAAAATGGTTAAATACACGGACAGAGGAAAGATGAGTAACTAGGGAAGGTGGGAACGACACCGAATATAACCACAGTTCATCCATTCGACGCACAGTGAGTGGGGGTATAAACATATACGCTTCCATTCCGGCACTGGTGCTGTTGCACGATGCCGTCTCACCAGCCACATAAAGAAAACACAAGGAGGAGGGGGAAGTAGCGATGCAGAGATAGAGTAAGGCCATTAACTCTTTAACCCGTTGATATACATATTCATTCATTCCATGAACGAGAGGAAGGAAAACGTACAGATTATCATTCTGGTGCCGACGTTGTCACGCGGTCACCGTTTTCATTAATAAAGGAGGAAGAAATTACAGAGGGAGAGGTAGAGAATCACAAAGATGGTGAGAAAGGGGAGAGGAAACAAGGCTCGTATCATCGCCTTCCTCCCCCCTTTCTCACTTACATTATATCGGAGGAGAAACCCGAACCGAGGGGGACTGATGGGGGGATTACAATGACCCACCTAAATAGGTAAAGAAGCAGACGCTCTTCTTCTCCGGCACCGGAAGGTTCGGGCAGAGCGGGGTGGCGGCCACGGGGACTCTCAGAGGGAGGGCTTTCTCCCCAAGAAACCCTTCACTGCTTCGCTCTAATTGGTGGCCCTTTCTTTTTCGACCTCTCTTGTGCTCTTCCTTTTTTTTTCGGATTCCCTCCTCTTCTTCTTTGGTCGAACAAGCGGTGTCTTTATAACACCAGGTTGATCCGGCGCCGTGGGGGCGCGTCGGATTCAGTGGCGCCGGGTTGTAGGGTGCCGGGGATAGGTACCCCTAAAGGGTTTTTGGCACGCCGGGTTCAGTGGCACTGGGTTGCAGGTAGGCCTAAAGCCTTCTGGCGCGCCGGGTTCAGTGGCGCCAGATAAGGGGGCGTCGGTGAACTTTTGTGTGCCAGTTTAGCTTGTTCGCTCGATGCGGGCTAGCCGATGGGTCCGGGGATGGTTCCGGAAGCTCTCGTCGACTCTTCCTCTCGCCTCGGTCCTCGAAAAACCTTGGCGGGCGTTGACGAAGCTCTCGGCACGATGAACGGCCTTAATCAGAACTTCGTGTGTGTTCGGCTCGAGCACACGGGTTTTTGCTGACACGGCTTTCGGTACTATGATTTGTGCTCAAAGCTTCCTTGCGGGATGGTATGGCATCCGGGATAATTCCGCCTTGACTGGCGACTATTCGGCCACTAACGGGCCCACTATGGCGAGAAGCCGAACCCGTGTCGGGTGATCGGGACCTTCTACTGACAGAGCCTTCAGTTCCTTGTTGTGAAGGGCCGAGGACGTTCTTCCTTCTCAGGAGAGTCTTCATTCAGGTGGCGAGCCACCGGGTAGACCATCGTCCTTGGTCGGGTGACGGGTGCAGGGTAGCGGCACGACGCAGTCGATGTCGGATCATTAGGCAGGCTTAGGCGCACTGCCGGTTAGTTGTGGGATTGTCTCAACTTTCCTGAACCAAAGTCCCCGGTCATTCATTCCAGGTGACCCGAGGCCCTGGTAGCTTGAGAAGTCTTCAGCATGTTGTTCTTTATCGGCTTCTGTGCTTCGGTGGGCTGTATCATTCGTCTTTGCGGCTTGGTCGCCAGCAATCATATTTTGAGTGCCAACAAATGCCCCCCAGACGTGGGTGGTGCAAGCGAGGCAGGAGTGCAGCAGGACCGATGGATGAGCTTCATCCGGATTGATCTCCTTAGCTGACGGAAGCCCGAAACGGCACTTAATTTCGACGTTCGATGTTAATCCTGTGCGGTTGGAGGTTATAATGGCGTTGTTTAACACGGCACGCAAACAGGTTAAAACGGCGCCGGTTTCTCCGGCGCAAACATGTTAAAATGGCACGCTCCGAACACAGATGTATTCCGACACTTCATATTAATGAAATATTATTATTTGTCGCTTCAATCACGACTTCTTTCTTTTTTTTCTTTTCTTTCTCCTTCCCGCCGATTAGCTCAGTCCAGGGATGTAAGTTACTGGCCCAGGAGAGCGCTTACACCTTCAGCGAAGGGGTGAGATGTTCGCTCCACCGCGGATTAACTATTCCCAGAATCGAGGTTTGACCAGGGTGGGACATGGGTAGAGTAGGCGGACGTGCCCCACTAATTTCGCCGTTGGTGATGAAAGCTGAGAGTGCGGTTTATTTATTGACACGGTTCAAATGTCGAAGCAATGGTAGTTTGTCTATTAATGAGGACAGAAGGTCCGAGTCAAAGGATGGTTGACCGGGCTCGCCAATGGTGACGAAAGGTAGCGACCAATCTTGCCGATAGTGACAAGGGCCGAAAAGGGTGGTGATCGATCTTGCCGATGATGACAAGGGTCGAAAGGATAACGACCGATCTTGCCAATGGTGACAAGGGTCGAAAAGGGGTAGCGATCGATCTTGTCGATGGTGACAAGGGTCGAAAAGGGTAGCGACCGATCTTGCCGCTGGTGACAATGACTGAAAAGGGGTAGCGACCGATCTTGCTGATGGTGACAAGGGTCGAAAAGGGTAGCGACCGATCTTACCGACGCTGACAAGGGTCGAAAGGATAGCGACCGATCTTGCCGATGGTGACAAGTGTCGAAAAGGGTAGCGACCGATCTTGCCGATGGTGACAAGGGCAGAAAAGGGGTAGTGACCTATCTTGCCGATGCTGACAAGGGTCGAAAGGAGGTAGCGACCGATCTTGCCGATGCTGACAAGGGTCGAAAGGATAGCGACCGATGGTGACAAGGGTTGAAAAAGGGTCGAAAAGGGGTAGCGACCGATCTCGCCGATGGTGACAAGGGCCGAAAAGGGGTAATGATCGATCTTGCCGATGGTGACAAGGACCGAAATGGGGAAGCGACCGATCTTACCGATGGTGATAAGGGCTGAAAAGGGTAGCGACCGATGTTGCCGACGCTGACAAGGGTCGAAAGGATAGCGACCGATCTTACCGATGGTGACAAGGGCCGAAAAGGGGTAGCGACCGATCTTACCGATGCTGACAAGGGTCGAAAGGATAGCGACCGATCTTGCCGATGGTGACAAGGGCCGAAAAGGGGTAACGACCAATCTTGTCGATGTTGACAAGGGTCGAAAGGATAGCGACCGATCTTGCCGATGGTGACAAATGTCGAAAAGGTGTAGCGATCCATCTTGCCGATGGTGACAAGGGTCGAAAAGGGTGTGAAGGAAGTGGAATGATGAACGAGGGTAGCCTCGTTACTACATCATCATCATCATTTTTATTTCATCATTTTTTTCTTTTATTTTTTTTATCACATTACTGACTCAAGTGCCCTTTCGGATTTCTGCCGAAATCAACCCCCTCTTGCTTTTGCCCATGTGTCCTTTCAGGTTTTCGCGTGGCGGGATACCCGATTTTGCCTGTAACGCCCTTTTGGGTTTTCGCCACAGCCGGGTTATAGCCATTTTGGCCTTGTCCTAGTCTAGGAATAAGGCCGGCGGGGTATCTCTATTTTTAACCCCATTTGTTTCTTTCTTTTCTCTTTTCTTTATTCCACGGAGAACTCGGAACATGGGAGAACTTGTCTGCTAGAGCACCGACCAGCCTTATCGGTGATGATAAGGGTCGAGCCCTACTTTAGTTCGTCGACATTGGTTAAATGCCGAAGCAAAGACTGTACAGTTCTTAACAAGGACGAAAGGCCCAGGCTAGGAGATAGAGGTTGACCGAGGTAAGGAGCAAGGAGTATGTTCATTAACCGGGACGAAAGGCCCAAGTTAAGGGATAGAGGTCGACCGATCTCGCCGATGATGACGAGGGCCGAACCCGGGTTTGTTCATCGACATGGTTTACGTGTCGAAGCAAGGAGTATGTTCATTAACCGGGACGAAAGGTCCGAGTTAAAGGATAGAGGTCGACCGAGGTAAGGAGCAAAGTGTATGTTCATCAACCGGGACGGAAGACCCAAGCTAAGGGATAGAGGTCGACCGATCTCGCCGATGATGACGAGGGTCGAACCCGGGTTTGTTCGTCGACGTGGTTCACATGTCGAAGCAAGGAGTACATTCAATAACTGGGGCGAAAGGTCCGAGTTAAAGGTGGAGGCCGACCGATCTCGTCGATGGTCACGAGGGCCGAACATGGTTTTGTAGGGGATTCCTATTGGGACTTTTGAGGGTTGTCCCTTGGGAGTTTTATTAGGAGGAGAATAAAGAAGAACCTCTCGGATTACCACTTTACTGACCTGAGCACCCTTTCGGGTTTTCACTGAAGTCAGCCCCCTCTTGCTTTTTCCCACGTGCCCTTTCGAGTTTTCACGTGACGGGGTACTCGATTTTGCCTGTGACGTCCTTTCGGGTTTTCGCCACAACCGGGTTATAGCCATTTTTGCCCCCGTTCCGAATATAGGAACAAGTTCGGCAGGGTATCTCTATTTTTAACCCTATTTTTCTTTTCTTCTTTTCTTTATAACATAAGGATGTTGAGAGAGTCGGCTAGGACATGGAGCTCTGTCCCGAGGAAAAGGGGTTTATTCGTTAGCACGAAGGCAATGCTAACACAAAGGATGGATTCGTGTCAATTTAGGCATAAGGTCCGTAATGGCAAAGATATATAAAAGTTGGCTAGGACATGAAGTCTTGCGCCGAGAAAATGGGTTTATTTGTCAGCAAGGAGACAATGCTAACGCAAAGGATGGATCCGTGCCGATTCGGGCGTAAGGCCCGCGATGGCAAAGATGTGTAAAGGTTGGCTATGACACGAAGTCTTGCGCCGGCAAAGGGGTTTGTTCATTAGCAAGGAGACAATGCTAACACAAAGGGTGGATTCGTGCCGATTCGGGCGTAAGGCCCGCAATGGCAAAGATGTATATAATATGCGAGTTTGGCTAGGGCAGAGTACCACTAGGCCGAGGTGTGGGTAGCTTGGTCAGGGTGGAGTGCCACTAGACCAAGGTAATGGTAGCCGAGTTAGAGCAGAGTGCCACTAGACCAGGGTAGCGGTAGCTTGATCAGGGCGGAGTGCCACTGGACCAAGGAAAAAGGTAGCTCGGTCAGGGCGGAGTGCCACTGGACCAAGGTGAAGGTAGCTCGATCAGGGCGGAGTGCCACTAGACTAAGGTGGAGGTAGCTTGATCAGGGCGGAGTGCCACTAGACCAAGGTGGAGGTAGCTTGGTCAGGGCGGAGTGCCACTAGACTAAGGTGAAGGTAGCTCGACCAGGGCGGAGTGCCACTAGACCAAGGTGGAAGTAGCTTGATCAGGGCGGAGTGGCACTAGACCAAGGTGGAGGTAGCTTGGTGAGGGCGGAGTGCCACTAGACCAAGGTGGGAAGCTTGGTCAGGGCGGAGTGCCACTAGACCAGGGTGGAGGTAGCTTGGTCAGGGCGGAGTGCCACTAGACCAAGGTAAAAGGTAGCTCGGTCAGGGCGGAGTGCCACTAGACCAAGGTGGAGGTAGCTCGGTTTGGGCGGAGTGCCACTAGACCAAGGTGCAGGGTATTTCGATTATTCTGGGAATACCGGTTGCGCCGTGTGATACAGCTTTATATGCTTTCCATTGAGGGGAGAGAACTGGACGACTCCTTTGTGTTCTACCAGGACGTAGGCACCCCCTTCATATACTCGGCGGATGATGTACGATCCGACCCAATTTTTGACCAACTTCCCTTTGGAGTTAGCGGCCATCACTTCTCTTCTTTTGACCATTACCAGGTCTCCCTTCTTGAACTCTCGCCCTTTGACCAGCTTATCAAAAGCACGGGCCATGCGAGCTTGATAGAGTTGGATGTTTTGTTGCGCCCGGAGGCGCTTTCCTTCGAGCTCGGCTAGCTCTTCCAATCTTCTTTCTATATTGGTTTGTTCACCGCTGACTAGTCCATGCTGGATGACGGCTCGTAGCGAAGGAACTTCTAATTCAATCAGCACCACAGCCTCTGACCCATACACGAGGGAGAATGGCGAACAGTCGGTTGGGGTTTTATAGACAGTACGATAGGCCCAGAGCGCCTCGTACATCCTTTCTTCCCAGTCCTTTTATTAGACTTGACAATCTTTGCCAGCAACGTGCATAGTGTCTTGTTGAACGCTTCTGCAAGTCCATTGGCTTGAGGGTTGAAGGGGGACGATGTCCTCCAGTCAATCTTGTATTTGTCGGCTAGCCGGTAAACCTTCTGATTTCTGAAATGGCTGCCATTGTCAGAGATAATTCAGCTGGGAATCCCGAACCGAAATATTATGTTCTGCCGGAAGAATCTTACAACCAGTTCTTCCGTCACATCTCTTAACGCAACTGCTTCTGCCCATTTGGAGAAGTAATCTGTAGTTGCTAAGATGTATTTGCACCCTGATGAAGATGCTGGTAGTGGCCCTACCACGTCCGTGCCCCATTGAGCAAATGGCCAGCTTGGTAAGGTAGGATGTAGCGGCACTGGAGGCCTTCTTGACACATTGGCGTGTTCTTGACACTTTTGACAAGCCCTGGCGAACTTGCAGCAGTCATCAAATATAGTGGGCCAATAGTAACCCAATTTCTTTATCTCAATTTTCATCTTTGGGTCGGCCTGATGCGCTCCAGCTGATCCCGCATGGATTTCTTGCATCACCTGCCCCGCTTCTGCTAAAGACAAGCAACGAAGTAGGACTTTTCTTCGGGCATCTGCCATTATTCGGAACATGGTTCCGTTTCTCATCTCGTAAGAGTCTTTGACCCTCAGGAGTTTCATTCCCTGTTCTTTTTCTTTTGGGAGCTGCTGGTGTTGGAACCACCGCAGGAGATGTTCTCGCCAATCGGGCTGCTGAACCTCTTCGACGGCTACCACCTCAATCGCTTGTTCGTTAGCTAAGACCTCTGTTACACTGGGGACTGTGGACGCACTTTTTATTTAATAATCGTTGTTTATTTGTTTATTGGCATTTATTAAGTGCGTGGGCGTGCCAGTCACAAAGTGACGATTTATTGTGCGCTCGATCTGACTAATCAGACGATTGTGTGGTTCGTGTCGGGACTGGAACCCGTCGCGCCATAAAGGTCACGGCGTCATTTACATCCCCTCGGAGAGGGGAACACCCTTGATTAATCGCCGGGAAAAAGGGGCCTCATGGCCGAAAAATTAGTTACGTGAAAAGTCTATTAGGAAACATTGAAATCCCCGTGCGAGGGTGAGAAGAAAGCATTCGAGATCATGTCGGTCGTGTGTTGACCATTTGATGTTCGGACGAGTGTCCGGCTTGTGAATCACGTAATCGTCACGAGAAAACCGGAGCATATGTATGCCAGGGGTACGGCAAGTTTATTGTTCAAAGGGACAGGAGACATTCGGTTGAATCCCGGTTAAAGTGATCGAAAATCAGCGAGTTTATTGGCCCGGTGCGAGATCGAGTCAGGACCATTTCGGGGGCGCCTCCCACGGTCCAAACGAGGCTTGCGTGGGCATCATTAATATTTCCGGTGCCGAAGGGCAGCGGGAAAGTGTCCCGGGACTATATTCCAAAACAAAAATGTGTGCAGAGATAGCCGGCTATAGGCCTAGGATGTGGGTCAGGCGATGACCATGGTTGGGGCGAACCCGATGTCCACGCGTGACTCACGAAGGTCTTATTAATATTCCCACACGTAGGGTTCGGGGAGGACGAGAGCCATCTCGTTTCATTCAGATTTTGTCGGTCATACACGGACCATTTTATGTTCGGACAAAGGTCGGTATAAAAAACAAGACGGTGACGGGAGCGAATCCGTGTAAATGTCTGCCGTGAGTACTGCAAGTTTAGTGCAAGTGCGGGGCTAGATCCCGATATATATGTCGGTCACTAACGGACCATCCAGTATTCGGACGAGAGTCCGTATTCAAAGCATTGGAGACAACGACAAAGACACACGGATGTCTACCGTAGGTACGGCAAGTTTCATGGGATTGCGGGATCGGATCCCGACATATATGTCGGTTACTAACGGACCATTCATTATTCGAACGGAAGTCCGTATTAGTAACGCCGAGGACGACGATAAAACCGTACGGATGTCTGCCGTAGGTGCGGCAAGTTTAATGTGGGTGCGGGATCGGATCCCGATGAAGACGGGTCAAGCTGATGATCTATTGGCCCGAGGTGGTTGCGGACTATGGCCATATCGGGGTTTCCGAGGAACACGTCTGATGCCACGGGGCGTCATTACTTTTCTTTTCACGCACAGTCTTGGGAAATGAAGGTTCCAAGGTATACGTGCGTGTCTGTCACGGTCGGACCATTCATTGTTCGGACGCGAGTCCACGTTTGAAGCATCGAAGATGATGATAAAACCGTGCAAATGTCTGCCGTAGACACGACAAGTTTAATGTGGGGTTGTGGGATTAGATCTCGGGAGAAGCGGGTCGAGTTAACGAACTATTGGCCCGAGATGTGTTCGGATCATGACCATGTCGGAGGTTCCGAGGTCCACGTCCGATACCACAAGGCATCATTGGTTTTCTCTTTGCACCAAGTCCGGGGGGTGTGAATTGTTAAATGTGGAGCCCGAACTCGCCATCGTGCGCCTTCGCACGCGGATCGACCTGCGCGGTCAGGTCGCGTGTGAATTTTAATTAAAACGCGGGTAATAGAGTTCCTTTCATTTTTCGGCATTGATCTTTGCATTCTTCTTTTTATTTGAACCTTCCTCTTTTAGGCACGCCGGTTTAAGGGAGAAGCCAAGGGATGGGCGCGCCGGTTGAGGGAGAGCAAAGGGTTGTGCGCGCCGGTTATATGGAAAGAAGGAAGAGGGGCCAGGGGCGCGCCGGACTAGGCTAAAAAAAGGGAGGCGCGCCGGTTTGAGCTCAGAAAAATGGAGGGAGTTTTGAGTGTGAAGCTAAACCGGCGCGGGGGGGTACCGCGTCGGATTAGCCCACACCGGATTAGGGCGCGCCGAGTTAAGCTTCTATGGGGTTTTCTTTTATTCTGTTGGCTCTGTTTCTTCTTTCTTTCAACTGTAAGTTAATTTGTTGATCGGTTTGTTCACCCAATTGGTAGATTAAGTTGATAGAGAGGAAGATTAAGTGTTTTAATTGTTTATTATGGTGGATGAACATGAGGATTTAAGTGTTTTGTTCAGGGGTGAATTTGTTATGCAGGAACTCAGAAGGTTCAGTCTGTTCAGGGGCTTAATTTGTTGTCTGTTCTTACGCGTTCTTCCTCTGGCAACATTTGGGCAGCATCTCCCCCGGACAGAGGCTTGCCAGAGAGAATAGAGGAACGCCAAACGGATTGCTCCGGGGCGGGCCTCAAAACACGGAGTAAAGCCTCCATTAACCCATAAGTGCATGTGGAGACTCGAGGACAAGCCTTCAAGAGTTCCAGCAACTCAGGGTGATGATCTCGTAGGCGGGACGGGTGTATGCCATAAGAGGCCATGAGTATTCATCAGTTCGATGGGTTCCTCTGAAGGCCGTGCCACAGAGAGGCAGGTCTCCAAGGTCCATGGATGATAAGAAAACCGAGAGAAAGGGGAGCAGAGGCTAAACAAAGAACATGCGCTTGCAAGAGGACTTTTCTTTTTATTCATCCACACAAACGGGGGAAGGTTCTAATGCAGAGGGGGGTTCATCTGGAGAGAAAAAGAACGAAATACATTGCAAGGGGGGAGGGGAGAGAATACATTGACGGAGGAGGGGAAGAGAGCACATGCTCTTTCCCCTCCGACTCACCTCTCACCCTCACTCTTTTCTCTCTTCCTTCTTCACCTTGCCGGTGCCGGGGGACCAAGCTTCTTCTCTTCGGGTGGCCTTCTCCTCTTCTTTTTCTTCTTCTCTTCACTGCATACAGCCAAGGGGGTTCGAGCAGCCAGCTCTCCTTCTTCTTCAACAGTGGAGCATGCCTCTTATAGAATGAACAGTGGGGCAGAGGATTCCCGCCAACCCTGCCTTGTTTGCAGCAACGTTGTTGCTGTGTTGGATGCTGCTGATTCGTGCCGTACACTGGTGCTCATCCTAGGACGGGATGTTCGCAGGCCTATCGGGAGATCTATTGCTGCTTCTCCACTGTGGATGCTGGCCTCTTCTGCTACCACCGTTGTGCTGTCGAGTTGGGGTGTGCACAGCTCCGCAGTCTTTAAATGGCTATGGGACGGGCATTGAATGCACTGTTCTTCTCCTCTCTGGACTTCATGTAAGATTCATCAGGAAACAGAGCATCGGAGGATGGATGGGATGGCATTTGAGTTAAACCAGCGCGGTGTTGTGCGCGCCGGATTAACAACATATAAAGGGGCGCGCCGGACTAACATCATGCAAAGGGGCGCGCCGGATTAAGCATGAGCAAGGGGGAAAGGATTAAAGCCCAAGGAATAGTAGCGCGCCATATTAAGGCAACATCAAGGGCAAATGGGAAATGGGGCGCGCCGGTTTTGGGGGCGCCGGATTAAGATGTTGAAGGGGCGCGCCGGTTTAAGGCCCTTCCACGCCATTTTAAGCCTCAAATGGATTCTTTTCGAAGTCGCAACCATTTATTCGAGTGTTGGCGTTCCCGGAATGTTCTAGTTGTAATGTGTGGCTTCCACAATTTTCCGTTCGCAGCCTCCGGGACTCGGTCCCAAACTTTGCGTGACTTCCGGCGCATGCCGAATGTGTGTTTGAATTCAGGCGTTTCTTTTGATTCGGCCTTCGGCATCGCCAACTGGAGAGTCGGGGCTATATCTTCAACCCGAGGGGCTTCTTTGGTAGGTGGCGGAGCACCGGGTAGGTATTCATCCTGCTTGGAGGAGGCATAGGGTTTATTCGGCCTTTCCGTCTTCGACTCGCTCTCGAGTGTTGAGACGTGCATGTCGTATGATCATCATCATTTTTTTGATGTCCACAGGGACTTGCCGGCAGTTGATCACTGTTATATTCAGGCTCGTGTCTGGCGGGACTGCCAAAGAACTGGCCAGCTTAGCGAGGGCGTCTGCCTGAGCATTCTGGCCTCAGTTGATATGCTTGATGCTGATGAACTAGAATCTTAACATCAGGCGGGTTGCCAGCTAATGGTAGGGGAGGAGATCTTGCTTTCGTACATTGAACTCTCCTTCCAGTTGTTTTATAACTAGCATGGAGTCTCTGAATGCTTCCAGCATCTGAATTCCCATGGATAGAGCAATTTGTAACCCGATTATCAGGGCTTCATACTCTGCTTCATTATTTCTGCAATGCTTGTTTATAGAGCAAGATGTGTGCACCACTTCCCCTTCTGGAGATTTCAAGACTATGCCTGCTCCTGCCCTGACCCTGGCTGATCCAGTGGCAGAGGTGTCAATTCTGGAAGCGCCATCAAAATATAGCTGCCACAAGGAGGGCTGCACCTGAGCGGCTTCCAGGGTTTCATCTTCAGGAAGCTCCGGTTCCAGCGGGCAGTCCCCGGGTACTGGGTGCTCAGCGAAGAAGTCTGCAATAGCTTGGCCCTTGACAGCCTTGCGCGGCACATAGGAGATGTCAAACTCCATAAGGATTACTGCCCATTTGCCCAAGTGACATTTGAGTGCCGGCTGGGACATAATATATTTCAGCGGGTCCTCTTTGGATACCAAGCTGATTTCATGTGACAACATGTAGTGTCAAAGCTTCTTAACCGCGAAGACCAGTGCCAGACAGATCTTCTCAATATAAGTATATTTATCCTCAATTTTGACTAGTCTCCGACTGAGGTAATAGAGGGCTTGTTCTTTCCCTTCTTCATTATTCTGGGCCAGCATTGCCCCCAGGAAATTGTGTGTGGCTGCTATATATAATATCAATGGCCGTCCTTTCACCGGTGCGCCCAGCACTGGAGGACTCTTCAGATAGTCTTTCAGCTTGTCAAAGGCTGTCTGGCAATCTTCATCCCAATAAAAGGGAACATCCTTCATCATCAGTTTGTGGAAAGGCTGGCATCACCCTGACAAATTGGAAATGAACCGCCGGATATAAGCCAAGCGGCCCTGTAGTGATCTCAGCTCAGAGAGATTTCTTGGTGCAGGTAACTCCTGAATTACTTTGATCTTTGCGGGGTCTATCTTGATTCCCCGATATCTGACAATGAAACCCAAGAATCTTCCGCTCGACACTCCGAACGCGCATTTCATAGGGTTCATCTTCAATTCGTGCTGCCTCAGCCTCTGAAAAATGACTCGGAGGTCTTGCAGATGGTCTTCTTTTCTTCTGGTCTTGACCACCAGATCATCTATATAGCACTCGACCTTGTGGTAGAGCAACTCATCAAATATTTTGGTCATTGTGCGCTGATAAGTTGCACCAGCATTCTTTAGTCCGAATGGCATCCTTTTGTAGTGATAGATGCCTTTAGGGGTTCGAAAGGCAGTGTGGACCTGGTCATGTTCCGCGATCCATATCTGGTTGTAACCGGATGACCCGTCCATGAATGATAGGGCCTCATGGCCGGTTGTTGCATCTATCATAACCTCCGTTATTGGCACCGGAAAGTTATCCTTGGGACAAGCTTTATTCAGATCTCGGAAGTCAACACATATCCGGATCTGTCCGTTCTTCTTTTTCACGGGGATGATATTCGCCAACCATGTGGTGTACCGATTTTCTTCGACAAATCCCACGTCAATGAGCTTGTCGACTTCTGCACAAATTTGAGTGATGAGCTCCGGCCTCATGCGCCGCGGTGGTTGCTTCACCGGCTCGACTCCAGGGCTGATCGTCAGCTCATGTTGCGAAACTGGAGGGCTCAGACCTAGCATTTCTTTGTAGGTCTAGGCGAAGCAATCCCGGTACTCTTGCAGCAGCTGGGTGTACAGCTCCCATTCTTCTAAGGATAACTGGGCGCTGAGGAAGGTAAGCCTGGGGTCTTTCTCACTTCCCAAGTTGACTTCTATCAGCTCATCGACTGTAGCTTGGCCTCCATCTTCTATCTCCGGAGGTGCCGGTTGGAGGTCGACGAAATCTGGAATATCATCTTCAGGGTCGAGGACCTCACCCTCCCCATTTGACGTCATCAGAGCTTCTCGAAAGTCCTCTGCTTCATTTATTAGCGGCCGTGCATATTGCTCTCTCAGTAAATCTACCGCCGTTGTAGTCTCCGTGGGCAGGAGAGCAGCTTCATCCCCCGTAGTTGGGGTTGCAGTCATGCCAGACTGGTGACTGCTTGTTGTTAGGTTGGAACAGCAACCCAGTCTTGTGGCAAAAGGTGAGGAGATCTCGCCTTCTGGGGCAGTTGCATCTTCAATAGGAGTGGCAGTCCCATTGTCGACAGCACACACCTCCTAGTCGGGGCTGGCCGAGGCTTCCCCGATTGGCACAAGGGGTGCGGAGGTCATTGTTGGTAGGACTCCACAGGAGGGAGAGATCCCTGCTTCTTCAACACCTTTGGCTTCGCTGATGCTAGCCGTATCAAATTCGGCTTGCAGGGCCACCTCTTCGGGATAGACATGCTCCCAACATCGGCAAGGAATCACGGTCTCCGCTTCTTGATTTTCAGGTTGGCCCGGGTTAGCATGTTCAGCTTCCGCTGAGTATTCATCAAAGGTTGCCCCCAGCGGGCTGTCTTCAGCAGGGTAGAAGGCGGAGAGGGTGTCCACCTCGTATCGCCCACTGTGATAATATTCTTCCAGGGTGAAGCCCAACCCCGGATGCTGAGAGACGCGTCTCATTTCCTTATCCAGATTTGCAGGATACCACATTTTGTAAAGCTTCCTTGCGCTTTTGAGACTGATCGGAGGGGATGTACTATTTTTGAAACATCTCGGCCATCCGAATGGTTGTGAATGCCAGACCCTTGACAGGGACTGACGGGTTGCTTATGTCTTCGGGGAGGCCACAGTCTGTGTCTTCCCGAGTAGGGTGCTCTTCAACCGTATAGAACAAGCTACTGGGTCCATCTTCCTGTTTCACCTCCCAAGTTTTGAAAGGCTCGACAGTGGGGTTATCAAGGCCGGGAATTAGCTTGGTGATGTCGTCTGGGATTCCAATGTGATTGTGCTGCCGAGCGACCTGCACTTCATTAGCTTCAGGGTATAATGTTGGGGGTGCTATTTTGCCCACATCCCCGGATGTTGTGATATGAGAGACCACCTTGGGCTTGACATATCCGCGCGGCGGTGGTGGATACCAATCGTTGCCGGATACGCCTCTTGATGCCCCCGCAGGGGTCTTAGCTTCAGAGGTCTTCTGAGAAGGCCCCGCATATAGGTTGGCGTCCGCCAAGTGACATTCAAATACCTCAAATGGGTGAAGGTCAGCAAATATCCTCTCAACCTTCCCTTGGAGACTGTATTTGATACATTGGTGGAGTGTGGAGGGCACCACCATATTCTCATGCAGCCATGGGCGGCCGAGCAATGCTTTGTATGAGGTGCGGGAGTCGATGACATGGAACTGCACTGTCGAAGTGAAATCCTCTAGGGTAAGGGTGAACTCTGCCACCCCCATCGACACTTCACATTTTTTATTGAAGCCAGCGATACGCATATCCCCGACTTTCTCGAGACGCACATTGAAGTGGTGCCTCTCATATATTCTATAGGGCAGGATGTTGACCGCTGCACCGGGATCAACCAGAATCCTATTCATCTCCCTTCCATTCAGGTGCCCCTTCATGTACAGCGGCATGTTGTGGCTGATGGTAAGTATCAGCATGTCCTCTGGAGTGAAGGTCATGCTAGCTTCCGGTATTGCTTCAGCCAGGCAGGTCTCAAAATGAGCAGGCGTCTGGAGAGCAGTGATGATCGCCTGTCGAGTCTCTTCACTCAAAGAGAGGATCTCCCAGATGGTAAATCGAGCAGGAAGCTTTTTGAGTAGCTTCATTATTCGGCTCCCAGCTCGGACATTGGAGAGCTTCATCTCTTCAGCCCACCTGGGCTTGGGAGAGTCCCGAGTTACGGCCCCTGACGGACCTGCTTCATCTACTTCGGATTCGGCGCCCTTCTGGCTGGTACCGGATCCTCGACGCTCTTCATTAGCTGCTGCAGGGCAAGCTCCATCTGTATTTGGATCTTCGGCATATTATGCTGGCTGCGGGTGAACATCCCCGGGTGCAGGGTTAGCCTCCTGACAAGGCTGCTTCCCCTTAGACATCTTCATGAATTTAAGAAATGAAGGGACCCCCTTGCCCCCACTCTTGTTATATAGGCCTGGCGGAGGAGGGATTTGGACTCCCTTGATGTCTGGCGGAGGTGTTTTGTAGGGTTGCTCTCCCCTGAATATGATGTTGTGGTTGGGTGGCGACTGGCGCCCCCATTTTTGGCCTGACCGGGTAGTAGTTGCGGCCTCAGCCCTGCCTCCCCCAAAAAGGGGTGTGAAGCAAATTTCCTCTTCTTCCTCTTCTCCGGATGGGTTGAAGAGTGTTGATAGAGTATTGCAGGAAAGAACCTGCACTCTATCGGCCTTAGCGGCCCTTCCCTTCTTCTTTTGTTTCTTCTTCTTCCTTGCTTCAGTAGGCGCCTGCCCCCAGAACAGACGGCCCGCCTTATCGGATGTTGCTTCAGCTTCCCTCCTTTCGCTCGAGTGAGAGCTATTCCAGTTCTTGCCATGGGACATGGTCCCGCACCAGCAAAGGCTTCAATTCGGGCTGCACGTACTCGTCCAGCCCTTCAATGAGGTTTTGTAGTCGGCGGACCCCAAGATTGGTTTCCTTGACCACCGGCAGCGGAGTTTGTCTCCTCCGATTATGGGTAGGTATCCTGATAGTTGTAGGTGGAGTGATCCACACGGGTGCCACCACCGGCGGAGCAGGTCGGGGTGTAACACTACGGATACGTGCCCCCACTTTCGGGTGGGGTGCTTTCTTTCTCTTGTGCTTCGCAGGGATCTGCTGCCATCCCTACTGTTCCTTCGTGGGCTCCAAGAAATGAGTTTCATAAGTGCTCCGCGTACTTGCTTCAGAGATCTCCTCGGGCAGTGCCTGGTATAGGGAGATCATGTTGACTGCTGCCCTCCTCCGAGGGGCTTCATGCGGTTGAGGAGGGTCCACTTTGTACTCTCCCAACTCGATTTCATTTTTCTTCACCATCCCTTCGATGATGTCCTTGAAAACATAGCAGTCTTCGATTGGATGCCCCAACATCTGGTGGTAGGGGCAGAATCTTGGGTTGTCTCTTCTCTTTAGGTCCTCCGGCCTCTTTGGCTTTGGCAGGGTGACCATGCCATATTCTGTTACTCAGTCGAACAGAATCTAGGTCTTGTCCTTTGGAAATGAATATGCTTTCTTCATCTTGTCCCATAGCGAGGGACCTTCTTTGCCATCTGGGGCTTCTACAGGCTGTGGGGTGACTGCCTTCTTGCCTTCATCTTTCTGTTGTTCGAACACCTTGATGTCAAGAGCATTCGCTTCTTTAGGCGACGAGCGCCGCTCCACTGCCTTGCCCTTCTGGGTTGTGCTGGCAACTGATGTAGGGACAGGTCTAGCCAGAAAAGTTTCTACCTCAGGCACGACATTATTCAATCGGTCAAACGCCCGTATTTCCATTCCGATCATCTTTTCCAGAACCTCCCTCCTGAGATTTTGTTTGCATATTTATACAGCGTCTTCCTGATGCGGGGGCCGCTTGCACCTCATTCCGAGGTTCCTCCACCTCTTGATATAATCGAGGGCTGTCTCATCGGCCCTTTGCTTGGTTGAGTAGAGTTCGGCCACTGTGACCTCCCTCTCTGTAATATGGAATCTCTCCCTGAACTTCCTCTGCATATCCAACCAGTCGTTGATCGACCCAATCGAGAGGCTGGAGTACCATTCAAATGCGAGCCCCGTCAGCGAGGACCAGAAAAACTTTAGCAAATATGACTCGTCGGCGGCCAAATCACCCATGACAGTCATGTAATATGCAACATGTTCCTTCGGGGATCCCTTCCCGTTGAACTTGTCGAACTTGGGCGGCTTGTTGACCCCTGGGGGAAGCCGCTTGGCAGCATGGTGTTGCGGGTAAGGCACCAGATAGGCATCAAATGCGACATAGTCGCCTTCACTTCTTTCTGCGAGCTTCAACTCGATCATTCTTTCCACCATCATCCGGTTCATGACCGTGGGGTCAACTGGCTCAGGATAGAAGTGTGTTGGCTGCAGGTACAGGGTGACCAGAGTGGTTGCCTATGGAGGACGTAGCAGCGGGGGCGTCTGGTGCACTTGAGTGAGCACCGGTGGCATCAGCGGCTGGGGCTATGGTGGCCGCTGCTGAGTCGTCGCCATGCTCGGCTCTGACGACTGAGGCAAGGTGTAAAGCGGCAGAGGGTCGACATGACGAACCGGTCCCCGGGATGATTCACCCCGGACTTCGGGCGGCTTGGAAGCTGACGACTGTTCAGTCTTCTCCATTAGCTGTTTCTTCAGCAAGTCTATCTCTTACCGATATCTTTGGAGTAGCATCAGGAACGTTGGGTCCATAGTTGCCGCGCTGGGAATGGCTTCTGTTGCTTCTCTGGACATACCCTCGGGCAGGATGTCGAGGAGGACGTCATCTTCTTCCTCCGTCGTTACCACATTGGCGATTAAGACAGGAGCCTCATCATCTCACTGGTGGTAGACCAGGGGTGTTGTTCTCCCTTAGTTGCTGCCAGGAGCTCCCTTGCTGCTTCTGCTCTGCGAGTATTCGGCCCCGGCCTTGCGGCCAATCGAGCCAACTCGCGGGGGTCTTTGGGAAGCCCCCCGTATCAACTGAATATGCCAACAATGTTGCAGGTGAAAACTTGCATCCTTCTTCTCTATCGGTGGACCCTTCTCTTAACCTGATGCGGGATGGTCAGCCTCTTGAACACAGAAGTCCTTCTTGTTTCTTCCCACTTGGGGACGGCTTCATCGGCTTCAATCTCGAAGCCGTCATCATAACCCTTGTCATCAACCGATGACACCATCATCTTTTCTCCTACATCTTCTTCATCTGCCATTGATGGGCAGTAGTCTTCATTGGCGGCGGCTGCTTGCATCAACAGCTGCTGCCCAAGCGAGGGGTTGCCTAGCCCTCGAAAATAGTTCTTGACCAAGTTGGTCATCTCTTCTCGACCCCGTTCTTGATGTAGCACGGGGGACAGTTGTCGACCTCCCGCAGGAGGGGTATAAGCTAGCCGAGCTCTATCGGCAGGTTGCTGGAATCTTAGTCCCACAGCAGGGATGTTGCTTGGCGGGCGCAGGCCCGGAACCTTTTACGGCGCGGAGGGTCCGCAACCACTTCTTCTTCTTTCGGGGCCAGGCCCCTTTCTCTCCTTTCTTCCGCTCCGTCGTGAGCAAGGCGGCGACGGACAGGTGCATCTTGATGAACAGATTAGACCCTCTTGGGGACCCACACCTGTTTAAGTTTCCTTGGCCTGGGGGCCAACTTCTCTTGGCCGTAATGGCCAGCTTCTTCTCTTTCTGCCCTCCTTCCAGCGAGGGCTTGATATGAGTTGCGGACGGGGATGGAAGGGACAACCCAATCCGGGACTATCCGCGCGTCGCGTCCGTTGAGGAAGACGCGCATGCCACCAACCATCATAGATTTATCGGATTGCGAGAGGGTTCTGGTAACCACAGTAGTACTCCTCCGGATTTGCTTGCGCTGACGTCCTCCGGAGTTCCTGTTGACAGCATCGGGGCGGACCCCACGGACAGCATGGTGCACCAGGCAGTTGGCGACCAAGGTTGGACTCTTGAGCGAGTCGTGACAGCATCGAGCCTTCAGAGGCTCCATGTTCTTCGTAGCTCCCTCGACAGGCTCCGAGGGTTCCACCTCCAGCATGTCTATGAAGGCTAACCCCAAGAAGTTGGGGAAGCCAACGGCGGTAGGGAAGCTGCCGAACATGATCATCAACAATTGAAGGGCCAAAGCCGACGCCAGTCAGCCCAGTTGTCGTCATCGTTCGCCTGCAAAGACAAACAAACCAACGATCAGCAACCTTTGGGAGGGCCTCGAAGCCCAAGTATCTCGGCAAAGAGATGAAAGGTGACACTGGTCCCACCGGGCGTGCCAGACTGTTTGCGATAGGAATTTCCGCTCATGTTTGTTGGTCTATTATCGTTTGGGTTTATTTGGTTTATTTCACTTGTCGATCGACCAATTAACTAACTGGTAATTAACAGACTGATTGACCGCGTGGGCGTGCCAGTCACGTGAGTGACAAGTTTATTGTGCGCTCATTCTGACCCGTGTCGGGCGAGAGTGAGATTCGGTCGGGACCAGCAGTCTGCCATACCATAAAGGCTATGGTGTTAATTACATCCCCCACGAGGAGGGAAAACCTTTGATTAATTGTCGAGATAATGGGCTGTTGAGGCCGGAATAAAGGATGCAAATGATGCGAATGATCATGCAAGATGTTATGATCTACCATGCACGGTTCATTAGGGCGGGCCCTCAGTACGTGGCGGAGGACCTAGGCCCGAAGACCACCATCACGCGTGGCAAAAGCTTTTCGTCGGACGTTGCCCGGCTTTCAGCTCATGTCATTTGATATACCGAGGGTCCGTGCACTCAGGCATGCATCTATGCGGCATGAATGCTTAGACTAAGCAGAATGATGAAGTTATGAGAATTGCTAATTCAGGTTTTAAATGAACCAGTTTAATCAATTTATTGATTACAGAGTTTACTTGATTCTATTATTAACATTGAAAATCACCCCGAAGGTGAGGAAAAGATCGAAATGGCACGACGACGCGATTTGGGAGGAAACCGGCGCGATGCGCGTTGGCATAGAGTTTAAAATGGCGTGAGAAGCGTGGGTAAAGGCTTGAAATGGTGCCGCTTAACGTAGGTGTAGGGCTGGCCTGAAAACGGCGCGCCCCTCTTCCTGGCGCGTCGGGATAAGGCGCGCCGTATTAAGGTTCGCCGAGTATCGACGACGTCGGTTTAGCCCTGTTTTGTGGAAACTGAGGTTTCATTGGTTATTTTTGGGTTTATTAAAACATTTTGGGAGATTTTGAAAGTTTATTGAGTCAGTTATTCAAAGGATCGGCCCCGGGCCATCCGGAAGCCGAGTCACAGGCTTGCGCGAGGTTCATACTCGAGTGCGGCGATTGTTCCGAGTCAAACTCGTTCGAGCCAAAATTTTGGCAGCATCTCCCCATCCCGAAGGATTGTCGGGGAGAAGCGGGGAATACTCACGTGGCGGAGCAACCCCTGAAAGCCGGGTGGCACAACGGCGGCCGGCAAACCCAGATGGATAGGAGAATCCCGAGGGCTAGCCTACTAGGGGCACCGAGTCCGTAGGTAGAAAGTAGACAGATAGCGCGACTCACAATGGGAGCGAAGACCCTGAGGGCTAGCCTACGAGGGGCACGAGGCCCGAGTCGGTACCACGTCTAAGTCGGGATGACCGATATGGGAGGAAATCCCAAGGGCTAGCCTACGAGGGGCACACAACCCACGGCCACCACAAGGCCCACTAGGGGCTGTGGATTTGAAATGTTGGGATTAACCAACTTTCTATGCACTCGTTGACCTTCGGGGACCCATTATTAACGAATGGGCTCCTGCAGACTGAACAATCAAGATGAGAACTCAGGAGAATGTCCCCCCTCGAGTCACCGAACCTTAATAAAATAGTAAAGCGGCACGATACGGAAAACTTGCGTAGTGAGGAGATTAATATCAATGCTCGTGGATGTACATGTGTGCATGCAGGTAAGTGTTAATAGGTTAGTTACATACTCATCAGGCGACGATTGGGGAAAACAGTGACCAGAAGTGTAGGACGGCCTCATCTCCCTCTGTCCATAGTCGAGAATAGGGGGAGTGAGGAGGACGGTAAAAAACGGGATCAAGGGACATATATTTATGGATGCAGCTTCGGCGATGAAAACGTTAATCATTCGATCGGAAGAGAAAACCCCGGGGGGGGGGTGATTGCTGTAGCCTGTGGAGTTCGAGGGCATATGTTCGGCGTCGGAGAAAATAGATACGAAAATAAAATGCGCAGGAAAATGGTTAAATACACGGACAGAGGAAAGATGAGTAACTGGGGAAGGTAGTGATGTGACACCACCTATGGACCTATTTTGCAAGCATTCAAATTTGAGCAGCGGACTCACACTAGCGAGCTCACCCGTATGGCGCACAATAGTGCCCGATGGCGACTAGGCGATGTTGGAGAGGGTCCGAGGCGGGACCTTGAGACTCCAATGGTTGGCTAGCTTGGGGAGAACCCCAAATGGGCCTAGGATGCCCAAATCATGGGCGGCCAACACACCAAGGGTGTGGGTTAAGTGGATTCACTCTCAACTTGCCCGCGGTGGCCACTCACGGTACTAGCAATTTGGGCCGAACTCTCACTCTCCGTCCGACGAAGCAATAGCAATAATACTAAGCTAAGCAAGTGATTAAACCAGTAAGAGAGGGACCGAGGCTCACCTAGCCGGCGTGAAGACGCCGACTCCGGCCGGAGACGGGGGCGAGCGGGGAGGCGAGGGTATGTACCCGCACGCCGCGTCGATTGAAGCTTCAAACCTGCGACTTAATAATTACATGAACTACACCCCATGCAAGGGGGGGGGGATATTGGGGTGGGGATTATGCTTAATACATCCAAACTACCTCCACGCAGGGAGTGGCCTTCAGCCGGCCAAGCGGGGTGGGGAGATATGCAAAGAGAACCAACTTCCCGAGCTTCGCCGATTCTGCCTAGCTTCTGTATTTCTGGACAGAGGGTCGATGTCGATGATGTCAATAATTCCACCGAACTCAGAATCTGATGAGACTTGAGCCAAACGCTTGCTAACAGATTGAGGATGATGTCTGAATTTTGGCAGGAGCTCTGGAACTCAGGGCTGGTCGGGCCAGCGACTGGAACAGGTCAGCAGCTTCTTCCTCTGGCTGGTGCAGAACTGGTACAGCAGGTTGCAGAGGGTACTACGGATGCTTCTGAACTCCAAATGTGACGAGCCTGGCGGTGACATCCTCGTGGTCGGAGTGGCTTCGAGTAGGAGTTGACGGGGCCCCAATCGGAGGTCGGAGGAGAGAATGGTGGTCGGATATGTGAGGACAGGTCAAACCTGGACCTGCAGGTGGCTGGCTGCAACCTTCGACGAAGAAATTAGTAACTGATATCTCCGGTGGCCAAATGAGGTCCTTCTTCTTGGAGGTGAAAGCTAATAGAAAGTAGTCTCTGCCCTCTAAAAATGGCGCTCAGAGCCTTCATGAGCTGGCCGTGGCAGCTTCTTCTTTCAGCTTCTGGTCTGCAGACTGGGACAGCAGACGCAGTTGGACGAGATCGGCTCCCCCGATCAGCTCCGACCTCGGAAGCCGGCGAAACCACCTCGGTTGGAAAGTTAACTTGCAGATGATTCCGGAAATGTAGGCCTTGCCACTTGAATCTCCGAGGGACGGTCGTGGCTGCTTCTGCAAGTCGCTGTAGTTCTACTGCCTGAAACAGAGACAGATTAAGGGGAAGAAGAAGGTGTGGGGAAGGGGATGGCCAAGAGAGCAAGTGGTGGGAAGGGTGTCTAATGGCTAAAGGAGGGAGATGAGAGGAGTTTAGGGGTTGTGGAGGTTAGGGAGAAGAAGGTGGGGAGTGCGAAATGAGCTGGAGAGGGGGGCTGGAGCTGTAAGTGGTGGTGGTGGGGGGGGAGAGTGAACACAAGAGAGAGGGTGAGTGTGAGTAGTGGTGGGGGCGAACTTGGCCCAAGGGGAGAGAGAAGGGGTTCGACCTAGGGAGGGGAGGGTGAGGAGAGATGGGAGGGAGATTCAAATGGGCCTAGGAAAGAGATCCTTCAGCCTTGGGGAGGTGAGGGGGTGCTTAGGGAAGTGGAGGGAAGTAGGTGGTGGTTGGGAAGTAGGGCTTGGATTGGTGGAGGGTTGTTGGGACTAGGTGGAGAGTAAAGGAGGGTGTGGGAAGTTGTGGGGGTAATAATGGAGGTAGGTGGGGGTTGGATTTGAATGAGAGGGGGGGGGAGGAGAGAGGGGAGGTTCGCCCCTTTCCTTGGGGAGAGAGAGGGAGAGCTAGAGAGAGAGAGAGAAGTGGAGTAATGAGAGACTTGAAAGGGATTTCTTCAATATTTCATCAAAATTGTTACATATGAGGAGTGGGGTGGCCTATTTATAGGCACATGACTTTTTTCACAAAGGACCCTAACAAAAGACACAATGACTAATAACCGAAGGGAAGGGGGTGTCCATGGGCCTAGCCCAATGAGATGGGCCCAATAGCCTATCTAAACAACACAATGACTTAGGACATTGGTAGATAACCTACTAACCTAGGTACATGACTCAAATAAAGGGAAAATTACATGATTAAGACTCAAATAAAAATACATGACTCGACTCACAAACACTTGAGGAACATAATGGCGCTTGCCGACGAACAATCCGAGTCCGGAGAAAATGTGGAGGGGCAAGGGATGCCCTCATCATACCCCCGGGGTGGGGAAAACTCGACCCCGTCGAGTATGGGTCCACCAGGGAAGTAGTATATCGAACTGCGGCTCTGGGCGATCCACGATCTCCATACTCAACCCGCGACCATAGTCGGGGAACGGCGCTTCAGCTCGACAAAGTAGCTCGGTCATACCCTCATGCTGGCGATGGGATCTTGCTTGCCTAGTATTGCTGCTGTGTGCTCACGTCGGGCTCTCAGGCTATTTGTGGTGGCACTCCGAGGGTGTCTCTCACAAGGGTAGGCGTAAGCTCGAGGCACTCACTAGGATCCACCGCGGTGCCCTAAGAGGGTGCTGGGTCCGCCACATGAGAAATGGGGAGAATCCCAAAACCCTTTTGAAAGTTCAACCCATAAGCCGTGTTGCCAAAGCCACTCGGAACTTGGCAAGGTCCAAGTCCTCGTGCCCTCAATTTGGAGGTGACCCTAAAGTAGAGCCACTCCAAAGCCATCATCGCCAAGTTATCAACTTGGAATTCAAAGTGGTGCTTAGGAGTTTGTGCTCGCTTCTTGTGAATCCCACCGCTTGTTACTTGATACTTGCTTGAATGCATATGCCATGCACTATGATGCAATGTGAGTTGACAATGTATGGTATGAAAAGGTGGTCCAGGACAACCACATATAGACCTATCATGCATTGATGTTATGAAGATTTTGAAGGATTTGGGAGGACCGGGGCATCCATAGGTGTCCCTCTTACAAGTGAGTGTGATGAATGTTGGGGGACCCGGACACCCATGTAGGCTCCTAGCATACATAAGACCAATGGTGAATTGGGCAGGACCGTTACACCCAAATAGGGACCACTCATGCTTCCTACTTGACATGTGGGTGATGTGAATGAATGGACCCATCTTTCTAATCATGCCAAGTGGTGTGTGGTGCCAAGACTTATGCACTCCTATCCTAGAGATGACTTCTATGTGCATGGGTATGGGGTGGCCCTTGAGCTTCCACTCGTATGGATCAAATGGATCTAAGAAGGGGAAAATCATGGAGTGGGGCAACTCATCAATCCCAAGGTGTATGTTGCCGAAGGTCAAGGTTCCCATGGTGTAACCCGAGTCTAGGAAGGGAGGGGTTTGATTCAACATGGGTGGTAAGGGTAGGGTAAGGTGGGTGGGGAATAAGGTAAGTGGGTCACATGGAGATCTAGGTTCCATAGGAAAGGGTCGAAGGGATCATGGTAAGGGTCACCTAGATAGGGGTACTCTATGTCCTCAAGATCCTCGAATGGTGAGTCATTCTCCTCAATAAGTGGGCCAAGGTTGCTAATGGGTTGGCCGATCAAAGCACTTGGGATCTCAATGGTTGGGGAGTGGACTAGGATAGGTTCTTCCTCCATGGGAAGAAGGAGGATGATCTCACTAGTAACTTGGCCATTAGTGTAGATGGAAGTGATGGAGCCAATGGTTGGATATGCTAGGCTAATGGTGTTAGTCATGGACGGCCTCATGGCTAGCATATTGGTCAAGTGAATTTGCCAATGTAGGTAGTTCACTAAGTTTCCCAAATCTTCCACACAATAGGAAGTTTGATAAGTGACATGTGGCTGAATGGGAATGAGTTGGGATTGATATCCCATGGGTAGGTGGCATGGTTGTGAACTAGGAATGGTGAGACCTTTCTTGAGCCATTGGAGTATGGACTTATCTATGGTGAGGTTGGGTGTCTCTAGAGGAGCTAGGCTAAAGGTGCGTGAGTTGTTTGGCCTTTGGATTTCCTCTATGTTGGGAGGTGGATTCGGATGGGCATCCTTCTCCACTTGGGTGGGTGTGTGGGTTGCAACTTCTATTACTAATGGAGTAGGGGGATCTATGGTGGGTGGTTTGGTGATAGCTAGCGTATGACACACTTGGAGTGGTGAATAAGCATGGGCTTGGGTTGGGATAGGAAGGGGAAGTAGAGGAGGCCTAGGTTGGGGAAAGATTGGTGTAGGAAGCGGGAGGTGGGTTGGGTGAGAGATTTTGGGTTGATTTATTTTGGGAGATGTGTCCCTTTTTGGGGATGATGGTGGGTTTGTGGTGGTGGTCAAGGGGGCTTGTGGGGTACGGGTTTGGTGAGGGGTTTTGGGTTTGGGGGTGGTGGCTATTATGGGCCTCGGTGGATGGGTGGACACGGGGTCCAATTGGGTTTGTGGACATATGGTTGTGGTGGGAGTTTGTAGGTAGGGTGCTGGTGTGGTGGTTGGGGTAGGATAGGTGGGAAGTGATGTGGAATGGGGAATTAGGGTCATGGGTTGGCTAGGTGGGGATGAAGGAGTTGAAGTGCTCCTTAGGTCTTGGTGATTTGAGTATGAGGGGAAAACATACCTAGCCCTAAGTTGTTCCTTCATGTCCCCCCATGTTGTGAGGGGAGCTTCCCTTCTAATTATCCTTAAGCCTTCAATTTGCATCCAATAAGTTTCGGCCCGTTTGGTAAGTTGCATTTTGGCAACCCATGCCTTTTCATCCTCGGACATAGGATGCAAAGTGAAGTATTGGTCTATTGTAGCTTCCCAATCTAAATATTCTCTAGGAGAGGTTCCATCAAAGGTTAGAAGTGGGAAAGGAGCCATCCTATCGTCCGTCCTTGGGGCGGGCCTATTTTCTCCAAGTTGGTAGAGTCGGCCCGATATGTTATCAAGCCGCTCATTGGCATAGGTCAAGGCTTTCATGAAGTAGTTGACATGGCCAGAGAAGTTATGGGTGTTAGTGGTAGGCATCTCTTGGTGGCTTGGACTTATGGAGTGGGCCGATTGGTAAGGTCGATATGAGGTGGCCATACTAGGGGACAAGAGTGATGCATTTGAAGACTCTAAATGCATAGACATGCCCTAGGACCAACTTGATAGAGACAAGTTGTGAACTTGCTCTGATACCACTTGATGTGACACCACCTATGGACCTATTTTGCAAGCATTCAAGTTTGAGCAGCGGACTCACACTAGCGAGCTCACCCGTATGGCGCACACTAGTGCCCGATGGCGACTAGGCGATGTTGGAGAGGGTCCGAGGCGGGACCTTGAGGCTCCAATGGTTGGCTAGCTTGGGAAGAACCCCAAATGGGCCTAGGATGCCCAAATCATGGGCGGCCAACACACCAAGGGTGTGGGTTAAGTGGATTCACTCTCAACGTGCCCGCGGTGGCCACTCACGGTACTAGCAATTTGGGCCGAACTCTCACTCTCCGTCCGACGAAGCAATAGCAATAATACTAAGCTAAGCAAGTGATTAAACCAGTAAGAGAGGGACCGAGGCTCACCTAGCCGGCGTGAAGACGCCGACTCCGGCCGGAGACGGGGGCGAGCGGGGAGGCGAGGGTATGTACCCGCACACCGCGTCGATTGAAGCTTCAAACCTGCGACTTAATAATTACATGAACTACACCCCATGCAAGGGGGGGGGATATTGGGGTGGGGATTATGCTTAATACATCTAAACTATATCCACGCAGGGAGGGGCCTTCAGCCGGCCAAGCGGGGTGGGGAGATATGCAAAGAGAACCAACTTCCCGAGCTTCGCCGATTCTGCCTAGCTTCTGTATTTCTGGACAGAGGGTCGATGTCGATGCTGCCAATAATTCCACCAAACTCAGAATCTGATGAGACTTGCGTCAAAAGCTTTCTAACAGATTGAGGATGATGTCTGAATTTTGGCAGGAGCTCTGGAACTCAGGACTGGTCGGGCCAGCGACTGGAACAGGTCAGCAGCTTCTTCCTCTGGCTGGTGCAGAACTGGTACAGCAGGTTACAGAGGGTACTACGGATGCTTCTGAACTCCAAATGTGACGAGCCTGGTGGTGACGTCCTCATGGTCAGAGTAGCTTCGAGTAGGTGTTGACGGGGCCCCAATCGGAGGTCGGAGGGGAGAATGGTGGTCGGATATGTGAGGAAAGGTCAAACCTGGACCTGCAGGTGGCTGGCTGCAACCTTCGACAAAGAAATTAGTAACTGATAGCTCCGGTGGCCAAATGAGGTCCATCTTCTTGGAGGTGAAAGCTAACAGGAATTAGTCTCTGCCCTCCAAAAATGGCGCTCAGAGCCTTCACGAGCTGGCCGTGGCAGCTTCTTCTTTCAGCTTCTGGTCTGCAGACTGGGACAGCAGACGCAGTTGGACGGGATCGGCTCCCCCGATCAGCTCCGACCTCGGAAGCCGGCGAAACCACCTCGGTTGGAAAGCTAACTTGCAGTCGATTCCGGCGATGTAGGCCTTGCCACTTGAATCTCCGAGGGACGGTCGTGGCTGCTTCTGCAAGTCGCTGTAGTTCTGCTGCCTGAAACAGAGACAGATTAAGGGGAAGAAGAAGGTGTGGGGAAGGGGATGGCCAAGAGAGCAAGTGGTGGGAAGGGTGTCTAGTGGCTAAAGGAGGGAGATGAGAGGAGTTTAGGGGTTGTGGAGGTTAGGGAGAAGAAGGTGGGGAGGGCGAAATGAGCTGGAGAGGGGGCTGGAGCTGCTAAGTGGTGGTGGTGGGGGGGGAGAGTGAACACAAGAGAGAGGGTGAGTGTGAGTAGTGGTGGGGGCGAACTTGGCCCAAGGGGAGAGAGAAGGGGTTCGACCTAGGGAGGGGAGGGTGAGGAGAGATGGGAGGGAGATTCAAATGGGCCTAGGAAAGAGATCCTTCAGCCTTGGGGAGGTGAGGAGGTGCTTAGGGAAGTGGAGGGAAGTAGGTGGTGGTTGGGAAGTAGGGCTTGGATTGGTGGAGGGTTGTTGGGACTAGGTGGAGAGTAAAGGAGGGTGTGGGAAGTTGTGGGGGTAATAATGGAGGTAGGTGGGGGTTGGATTTGAATGAGAGGGGGGGGGGAGGAGAGAGGGGAGGTTCGCCCCTTTCCTTGGGGAGAGAGAGGGAGAGCTAGAGAGAGAGAGAGAAGTGGAGTAATGAGAGACTTGAAAGGGATTTCTTCAATATTTCATCAAAATTGTTACATATGAGGAGTGGGGTGGCCTATTTATAGGCACATGACTTTTTCACAAAGGACCCTAACAAAAGACACAATGACTAATAACCGAAGGGAAGGGGGTGTCCATGGGCCTAGCCCAATGAGATGGGCCCAATAGCCTATCTAAACAACACAATGACTTAGGACATTGGTAGATAACCTACTAACCTAGGTACATGACTCAAATAAAGGGAAAATTACATGATTAAGACTCAAAGAAAATTACATGACTCGACTCACAAACACTTAAGGAACATAATGACGCTTGCCGACGAACAATCCGAGTCCGGAGAAAATGTGGAGGGGCAAGGGATGCCCTCATCAGGTCGGAACGACACCGAATACAACCACAGTTCATCCATTCGACGCACAGTGAGTGGGGGTATACACATATACGCTTCCATTCCGGCGCCGGTGCTGTTGCACGGCGCCGTCTCACCAGCCACAGAAAGAAAACGCAAGGAGGAGGAGGAAGCGGCGATGCAGAGATAGAGTAAGGCAATTAACTCTTTAACCCGTTGATATACATATTCATTCATTCCATGAATGAGAGGAAGGAAAACGTACAGATTATCATTCTGGTGCCGACGTTGTCGCTCGGTCACCGTTTTCATTAATAAAGGAGGAAGAAATTACAAAGGGAGAGGTAGAGAATCACAAAGATGGTGAGAAAGGGGAAAGGAAACAAGGCTCGTATCATCGCCTTCCTTCCCCCTTTCTCACTTACATTATATCGGAGGAGAAACCCGAACCGAGGGGGACTGATGGGGGGATTACAATGACCCACCTAAATAGGTAAAGAAGCAGACGCTTTTCTTCTCAGGCACCGGAAGGTTCGGGCAGAGCGGGGTGGCGGCCACGGGGACTCTCAGAGGGATGGATTTCTCCCCAAGAAACCCTTCACTGCTTCACTCTATGTCACATCCCGACGCAGAATATCGAGGGCGCGACGAGTCGTAAACAATCGTGTCGATCAGAGCATGTATAATTTTATTTCTAAAGATAGAAATGAATGGGAAAATGGTATCTTTATTCCATCAAATTGAAGTTTACAACACTAATTGATAAGCCATAAAGGTAAATTACAACTTTCAATCCCAAAGTACATCATTCTTGTAAAAATACTAATGATCTACAAAAACCTAGGTAAAAAGGAAAATCACTCTCTCACTCTTGTCCATTCCCTTGTTCATTTTTATTTCCTACAACAATTAACCAAAACGTAGGGTGAGCTAAAAGTTCAGTATGATTTTATATCTCTAAGAATCAGGCAATCTTGAAGTATTTAGCATGTTAAATCACTTTCCAAGTTGAATAGGGAAATATTAAATCATGAAATTTGAATAGAATTTTTTAAAAGGAAATTTCAAGTACCAACAAGATAACAAGATATCAATAGAAGTTTTCAAGTAATAACCTTTGAAAAAGTAAAGAATTTCACGAATTTGACCATTTCACGCAAGTCAAGTAATTCATGTAATTTTTCAAGTAGTCATGTAAACAAGTAAACAAGTACGAGTAGTGAAATGCCGTATCAAGTAAATCTATCATGCACTTCGGTGCAATGCCACACCGTTGGTCAATCAACACCCATGGGCACAAGTACTTTCGGACGCTCCCCCCAGTACCAGACCGGGCACCATTAATGCCAGGCATTGAGTCATATGGATCCGAAGATCCCAAGTACATTTAGACATCCACTTTAATGTATATGGCCAATGATTTTCAAGAATATGTTGTTTGTAATAAGCGCAGATTTGACAAAACTTCAGAAGTTGCAAGAAAAGTAGATAACAATTTAAGACATCATGTTTAACGACATTAAGTCGTGGAGTTCAAAAATGAACGGTAAGTAAGAAGAAAATTTAATATAGTAATTTTATTAGAAATATCTTAGCTTAATCTCAGAATCATAAAACATCAAGTTTTAGTTATGAAAAGATATGCTTTATGAATTATAATCATGAGTTTGGATATTAGTATTTAATCATACATTAATTAACCATATGATAAAAAAATAGATTTAACATGCTGAAAGTAGTTTTTATACATCCATATGATAGAAAATACCCTTTTACATTCTGAAATAATTTTTGTACAACACTATGATAGAAAATAGAATAGTTATAGGCTGAAAAGATGTTACTGTCTGTGAACGCGCTATAGCTCAGGGTCGCGTTCATATATCACATATAAATATAGTATATATATACCAAATATTATATTTTGATCACTGAAAATATTTTAGAAAATTTTCAGAATGCGCTATAGGGAACTGGCGCGATCTGGAAGAACGCGCTCCCCTATCCTAGCGCGATCTGGAATAGATAAATATTTTATATTGTTTTAAAAACTAGAGAAAAGATGGGGTTCGAATGAACCGTACTACATATATAACATCTTATATATATGATTACCTTATATATATTTCTAAATATACCAGAAGTGTTATATTTTTGACCCCTGATCATCTGGGGTCATATATCTGAACGCGCTCGTACAGACTAGCGCATTCTTGATGAACGTGCTAGGATATAGCGCGATCTGGAAAGTTTCATTATATTATTATATGTTTATTTTTAAAATTTTGTAGAAAAGGACGGGGTCTGTCTGAACGCGCTAAGTCGGGCTGGCGCGTTCAGAACGCGCTACTGAGGTATAGCACGTTCTAGACCTGATGAAAAAACGGGAATACCCCTTCAATCAAATGATCATAACTTGCTCATTTCATAATGGAATTTAATAAATGAGCTATCAATGGAAAGAGGACAGAAAAATGAACAAGATGACATAATTTAATTAGAGTTTAGCCTGAGAGACACCTACCTTTAGATGGATCTAAAGAAATATCCCCAAATATAAGAAAACTCTTTGATCTTTCAAATCTTCCTTCAAATCTCTACCAATCTTCGCAGCAGCGTAACCTTAACCTCCAGGGATGATTTGAGAGTCGAATAGGGTTCTATTTATAGCAAAAACTTGGCCAAATGTGTCAAGATTCCTCACCTAATTCCACCAAACCCATTAAGTCCGAATTAGAAGAAAAATGCCATTTCTCTTCTTAATCTAGCCCATCTTAGGTGTGAAAATAATGTAAAAATGACTGGTCCAAGGTGGGCTGTTAGGTAAGTGTTGATTCTTGAGTCAATCTTCTAGAAATGGGGTTATTTTAATCCCTTAAATTATATATTAAACACATGTTATGAATTTTGGTCTAATTAACCTTTAATAAATCCTTTAATCTATTAATCCAGTCCACTATGGATTATCCAATAGGTCAATTATGATCTTAGTCCATAACATGGATTTTTATTGGGCTTACTATAATTTATCTAAGGTTTAAAGTATTTAATATCTATTTACTTCCAGTTAATTCAAGTAATTTCAATAAACTAGCTTAAAAAATGTAATTTAATTATTTCATGAAAATTTTAATTACATAATGAAATTAAAAAATTTTATTTCTCATTTTTAAATATCGGGTTTCTACATCCTTCCCCACTTAAAAGAATTTGGTCCTCCAAATTCACATTATATAACTAAAATTCAAAAAATCGAGTAGAAAGGTCAAATTTCTAACCTGAGATTAAATCCTGGTATTTCTTCTTGATGGATTCTTCCAATTCCCAGGTTGCTTCCTCGAATCCACGCTTGCTCTATTGGACTTTCACCATCGGTATGGCCCGATTTCTCAGTTGGTGTAATTTCCGATCCAGTATCTTGATCGGTCTTTCTTCATATGATAAGTCCTTTTGGAGTTTCAATTCTTCAAATCGAATCACATGTGAAGTATCATAGACGTATTTCCTTAGCATGGATACATGGAATACGTCGTGTACGCCGACCAGTTGAGGAGGTAAGGCCAGCTTGTTTGCTACCTCGCCGATTCTCTCGAGAATCTCGAAAGGGCCGATAAATCTTGGACTTAGTTTTCCTTTGATGCCGAATCTTCTAATTCCACGGGTGGGTGAGATCTTTAAGAAGACATGCTCCCCCACTTAGAATTCAAGGTCTCTTCTCCGATTGTCGGCATAGCTCTTTTGCCATGATTGAGCACCTTTAGCCTTTCTTGTATTAACTGGATTTTGTCAATTATGTCTTGTACAATGTCGGGACCAAGCAATCTCTTGTCACCAATCTCGCTCCAGCATAGAGGTGATCTGCAACTTTGGCCATAAAGTGCTTCGAATGGTGCCATTTGAATACTCGACTGATAGCTATTGTTATAAGCGAACTCAGTCAGCGGTAAGTGTTCATGCCAACTACCATCGAAGTCAATCATGCAGGCTCCCAACATATCTTCAATAATTTGATTTGTCCTCTCAGTTTGTCCATCCGTCTGAGGGTGAAAAGCCATACTAAACCTTAGTCTAGTACCCATAGATGATTGTAAACCCTTCCAGAAATGAGAGGTGAATCTCAGATCTCGGTCTGAAATGATAGAGCTTGGGATACCATGCAGACTTACGATCTCCTTGATATATAAGGCGGCTAGAACATCCACGGTCCATCTAGTCTTGATAGGTAAAAAGTGAGCGGACTTTGTTAACCGATCAACAATTACCCATATAGCATCAAAACCATTTCAGGTCTTCGGTAATCCAACAATGAAGTCCATACCGATACTATCCCATTTCCATTCCGGTATTTCGAGAGGCTTGAGCTTGCCAGCCGATTTGAGGTGTTCGGCCTTGACTTATTGACAAACCAAACATCGACTTATGAACTCGGTTACCTCTCTCTTCATATCAGGCCACCAGAATGTTCTCTTGAGGTCTTGGTACATTTTTGTAGCACCAGGGTGAATAGTGTACATTGACCGATGTGCTTCCTCTAGGATTTTACCCTTGATAGTAGAACAATCGGGTATACAAGTTCTTCCTTTGAATAATAGCCTTCCATCATTAGCCAGAAGAAAATCCGGTCGTTGATCTAATTTGTCTTTAATTTCCACGATCAACGGATCATCAACTTGTCGTTCCTTGATTTCTGAGAGTAACTCGGGTTGGAGTCGAATATTTGCAATAAAGACTCCGCCTTCCTTCTCCTCCATATTGAGGTTTAAGTTGGCCATTTCTTCAAGTAGATGCCATTTTTTTTTTAGAAAACCGTACCTAGAGTTTGATGGGAGAGTGCACCCTTTACCAAGGGTAAAGAGAAAGCCACTCCACCAGTCGAACACTAGGGGGTAGATTTTATTACTGATAAAAAGGGATTACATTTACATCAAGCGAATACTGGGCATGCCCAGCTTGTCTAGTCTAGCTGCCCCCTTTATAGAAACAGGGAGCTCATCAAAAGAAAAGAAAAGATTACATTTGGAAGTGCATGCCAAGGAGGCAAGGGAATCAGCCACTTTGTTTCCTTCTCTGTAAATATGATCAACTGCATCATTGTGGGTGAGTAAACTCCAAATCTCTCTCACATAAGATAGAATGGACCATGGACAGTGAATATTTTTTTTGATGATTTGAACTAGTGTGTTCGAATCACATTCTATATGAGCCGGCTTGGTATCAATAGTGTGCAGGTATCGAATGCCATCAAGTAAAGCACGTGCCTCAGCTATGAGACTATTAGATGTACCATAGTAATGAGAAAACGCAAGAAGAGTACTGCCTCTGCAATCTCTAATGATCCACCACCACCTGAATCACCATTTATTTTGCAAGCACCATCAGTGTTGAGTTTGAGAAAAGGCCATGGAGGGCAGAGCCACTTTATAATTTTTATCTTATAGCTAGCGGCCAGGTGAAATCTGATACCAAAATGCTCCAATAGACTCCTCCTGGTGTTGTCTGATTCCTTTAGATTTGCAGCAGCACAAGAGTTTTTGATTTGATAAATAATGTTGCTAAGGAGTTTTTGCTTGGGAATGAGTTTGCCATCATATTTTGCAGTGTTCCTGGCTTTCCATATCTCCCATAGACCAAAACCAATGATAGCAAGTTGAAAAAAATCATAAGCAGATTTTTGATGAATGTTATCAGCATTATGACAGATGAAAGATCTCACTGAATTATTATCCAAGAGCAGTCCAAAAGTTGTAAAATAAGACCATATATATGTTGCCAAATCACTGTGCAGGAATAAATGGTTGAGACTTTCCTCTGTATGCAGACTGCAGCAATAGCATTTGGAACATAATTGCACCCCCACTCGCTGGATATTTGTATCAGTGGGTAAAGCATTGCGAGCAATTTTCCAGATATGAACAGATATTTTGGTGGGCAACAATTTTGACCATACCCGGGCCCCAGGGAGGGTATAATGAGTGGGCCTCCTGTCAGAAATAATTTGATAAGTAGACGAGACTGTGCAATTTCCAGATGCAGATAAACTCCAAACCTGAATATCAGGGTCTTGAGTCAGCTTGAAATTTTCTATGGCCGCTTTAAGATCTTCATGTACCAATCTGTCCAATAGATCAGCAGTTTCACTAGTGGGATGTAGGAGGAATTCATTGACTGTGGTGCGAGTATTTGGGATGACAGAAATAGGGACAAAATCTGTTAGTTTATGGTTTCCAATCCAGCTGTCCAACCATAAATAGGTAGTGTTGCCATTTCCAACTATAACCTTATGGTCAAATAATTCATCAATTCTCGACAATGGATATTTATTGTTGATGGTGAGTTGATTCAATTGCTGATAATCAACACATAGTCTCATCGAACCATCTTTCTTTTTAACAAAGAGGACCGGGGCTCCCCAAGGTGAAGTACTTGGTCGGATAAACCCCTTCTCCAGTAATTCCAATAATTGATCCTTTAATTCTTTCATTTTCACGGCAGACATCCGATATGGAGCTTTAGAAACTGGTGCCGCTCCCGGAATTAAATCAATAGAGAAAACCACTTCTCTCTCAGGCGGAATACTAGGCAACTCGTCTGGAAATACATCAGAATAATCCCGAACGATAGGAATGTTCTTTAGAACGGGTTCTGTGTGCTCGGTCATAGTGATAGAAACTAAGAAACCGACACAACCCTTCCTTAATAATTTCTCGGCTTTGAGGGCTGAAATGAGAGATATGTGTCCAGAATGCTTGATGCTAGAAAATAGAAGGTCGGGGTAACCCATAAAAGTTATCGTACCCAACTTGCAATTGACACTAGCTCCATGTGTAGATAGCCAATTGGCACCCAAAATAACATCATATCCTTCCATCTCCATGCATATCAAATCAGCGGGTAAGTTATAACCACTAATTAGAATTTCACTAGCAGGATAGAAGTGTTTAATCTCCGTTCCCGTTCCAATCGGGGTGGTGATAGTGAGTGTAGAATCTAACGGAACAGGCTTCATAGGTAAAAGACCAGCAATTCTTCTAGATATAAATGAATGCGTAGCTCCGGTGTCAAATAAGACAGAGGTAGGCTTGGAGTATATGAAAAGAGTACCTTCCACGATGCCTCCTTCCTCGATAGGTTCCGTACCCATAAGGGCTTGAAGTCTTCCTGGCTTCTTGGCAATAATAGGAAGCTTTGCCGGTGATGGAGCTTGCTCGTCGAGAAGAGGGCAATTCGGGATCCTATGCTCCCGACTCCCACATCGAAGACATGCACCGAGCTTTCTCCAACATTCCTCGGCTTTATGTCCGGGCTTCTCGCAGTATTTGCATAATTCCTTTGATGTTGCCGATATAGGGACAATTTGCTTGTCGAATGTCCTCGGCTTCTTGTCCCCTTGAAAATTACGTCCACCTTTGTTGAAATTACGCCCGTCCTTGATGAAGTTACGCCCGTCATTGGGCCTTTTCTTCCCGAAGGAAGGTTTGAAACTTCCGGACCCAGTAACTTGCTCTCTCTTGGCTTCCCTTCCTCGGATGCGATCCGATAACTCCGTTGCATCTTCTAGGAGTTGTGCTCTCCGTACCACATCAGAATAAATTTGGATATCAATCGGGGCCAGTTGAGTAATATATTGAGACTTAAGGCCATTAAGAAATCTTGTGCCTTCATTTTGTCAGTACCCACGAGATGTGGAGCGTACCAAGATAGCCTTGAAAATTGAGCTTCATATTCCACAACTGATAAACCCCTTTGCTTCAAAGCGGCAAACTCGGTGGCCTTCCTTTCTTGTACTCGATCGGAGAAGTATTTACTATTGAAGTGTTCCACGAACTCTTCCCATAATACTTGGTCGTGCGGTAAAGTAGCTTCGACCGATTCCCACCAGGCACGTGCATCTCTTTCCAGTTGGAAAGTAGCAAGTAATACCTTCTCCTCGTCAGCGCATTGCAGACTCGGAATATCCTCTCGATCTCCTTAATCCAGTGTTCGGCTTCATCTAGATCCGTAGATCCAGTGAACTTGGGAGGGTTCATGCTTCGAAAATTCCTATGCAAATCTCCGGCTCCTCGGTTTGCTCCTCCCTGAGCAACCTGTTGGAGGGCTTGGGTTAAGCCTTGAACGGTCCACTGCATCTCGCGCCATTGAGCTCTCTCGGCGGCCATTTGCGAGAATTAGCCTGAAACCATAATTCCAAGATTTGTTATTTTTGTTTTGGTATTTATTTCCTGATAATTCCCCTTTTCTTAAAACTTAACCCATGTTTCTACCCAAATCTTACCGGGAAAGTTCAAGATCTATCAAATTTCTAGATATTGATCTAGAACCTCTGTTTGAGGGAAAACTATGTTTTAAGAATGAACCTATAATTGTGAAACCTAGGATTTTATGTAACCTAGGCTCTGATACCACAAGGACTGTCACGCCCCGACGCGAAATATCGAGGGCGCAACGAGTCGTAAACAATCGTGTCGATCAGAGCATGTACAATTTTATTTCTAAAGACAGAAATGAATGGGAAAATGGTACCTTGATTCCATCAAATTGAAGTTTACAACACTAATTGATAAGCCATAAAGGTAAATTACAACTTTCAATCACAAAGTACATCATTCTTGTAAAAACACTAATGATCTACATAAACCTAGGTAAAAAAGAAAATCACTCTCTCACTCTTGTCCATTCCCTTGTTCATTTTCATTTTCTGCAACAATTAACCAAAACGTAGGGTGAGCTAAAAGCTCAATAGGATTTTATATATCTAAGAACCAGGCAATCTTGAAGTATTTAACATGTTGAACCATTTTCCAGGTTGAATAGGGAAATGTTAAATCATGAAATTTGAATAGAATTTTGTAAAAGGAAATTTCAAGTACCAACAAGATAACAAGATATCAAGAGAAGTTTTCAAGTAATAACCTTTGAAAAAGTAAAGAATTTCACGAATTTGGCCATTTCACGTAAGTCAAGTAATTCATGTAATTTTTCAAGTAGTCATGTAAACAAGTAAACAAGTACGAGTAGTGGAATGTCGTATCAAGTAAATCTATCATGCACTTCGGTGCAATGCCACACCGTTGGTCAATCAACTCCCATGGGCACAAGTACTTTCGGGCGCTCCCCCCAGGACCAGACCGGGCCCCATTAATGTCAGGCATTGAGTCATATGGATCCGAAGATCCCAAGTACGTTTAGACATCCACTTTAATGTATATGGCCAATGATTTTCAAGAATATGCTGTTTGTAATAAGCACAGATTTGACAAAATTTCAGAAGTTGCAAGAAAAGTAGATAACAATTTAAGGCATCATGTTTAACGACATTAAGTCGTGGAGTTCAAAAATGAACGGTAAGTAGGAAGAAAATTTAAGATAGTAATTTTATTAGAAATATCTTAGCTTAATCTCAAAATCATAAAACATCGAGTTTTAGTTATGCAAAGATATGCTTTATGAATTACAATCATGAGTTTAGATATTAGTATTTAATCATACATTAATTAACCATAAGATAAGAAAATAGATTTAACATGCTGAAAGTAATTTTTATACATCCATGTGATAGAAAATACCTTTTTACATTCTGAAATAGTTTTTGTACATCACTATGATAGAAAATAGAATAGTTATAGGCTGAAAAGATGTTACTGTCTGTGAACGCGCTATAGCTCAGGGTCGCATTCATACATCACATATAAATACAATATATATACCAAATATTATATTTTGATCACTGAAAATATTTTGGAAAATTTTCAGAACGCGCTATAGGGAACTGGCGCGATCTGGAAGAACGCGCTCCCCTATCCTAGCACGATCTGGAACAGATAAATATTTTATATTGTTTTGAAAACTAGACAAAAGATGGGGTTCTAATGAACCGTACTACATATATAACATCTTATATATATAATTACCTTATATATATTTCTAAATATACCAGAAGTGTTATATTTTTGACCCCTGATCATCTGGGGTCATATATCTGAACGCGCTCGTACAGACTAGCGCGTTATTGGTGAACACGCTAGGTACATATAGTGTGATCTGGAAAGTTTCATTATGTTATTATATGTTTATCTTTGAAATTTTGTAGAAAAGGACGGGGTCTGTCTGAACGCGCTAAGTCGGGCTGGCGCGTTCAGAACGCGCTACTGAGGCATAGCACGTTCTAGACCTGATGAAAAAACAGAAATACCCCTTCAATCAAATGACCATAACTTGCTCATTTCATAACGGAATTTAATAAATGAGCTATCAATGGAAAGAGGACAGAAAAACGAACAAGATAGCATAATTTAATTAGAGTTTAGCCTGAGAGACACCTACCTTTAGACGGATCTAAAGAAATATTCCCAAATATAAGAAAACCCTTTGATCTTTCAAATCTTCCTTCAAATCTCCACCAATCTTCGTAACAATGTAACCTTAACCTCCAGGGATGATTTGAGGGTCAAATGGGGTTCTATTTATAGTAAAAACTTTGCCAAATGTGTCAAGATTCCTCACCTAATTCCACCAAACCCATTAAGTCCGAATTAGAAGAAAAATACCATTTCTCTTCTTAATCTAGCCCATCTTAGGTGTGAAAACAATGTAAAAATGGCTGGTCCAAAGTGGGCTGTTAGGTAAGGGTTGATTCTTAAGTCAATCTTCTAGAAATGGGGTTATTTTAATCCCTTAAATTACATATTAAACACATGTTACAAATTTTGGTCTAATTAACCTTTAATAAATCCTTTAATATATTAATCCAGTCCATTATGGATTATCTAATGGGCCAATTGTGATCCTAGTCCATTACATGGACTTTTATTGGGCTTACTATGATTTATCTAAGGTTTAAAGTATTTAATATCTATTTACTTCTAGTTAATTCAAGTAATTTCAATAAACTAGCTTAAAAATATACTTTAATTATTTCATAAAAATTTTAATTACATAATAAAATTAAAAAATTTTATTTCTCATTTTTAATTATCGGGTTTCTACACTCTAATTGGTGGCCCTTTCTTTTTCGACCTCTCTCGTGCTCTTCTCTTTTTTTTTATGATTCCCTCCTCTTCTTCTTTGGTCGAACAAGCGGTGTCTTTATAACACCAGGTTGATCCGGCGCTGTGGGGGCGCACCGGATTCAGTGGCGCCGGGTTGCAGGTACCCCTAAAGGGTTTTTGGCACACCGGGTTCAGTGGCGCCGGATAAGGGGGCGCCGGTGAACTTTTGTGCGCCGATTTAGCTTGTTCGCTCGACGCGGGCTAGCCGATGGGTCCGGGGATGGTTCCGGAAGCTCTCGTCGACTCTTCCTCTTGCCTCGGTCCTCGAAAAACCTTGGCGGGCGTTGACGAAGCTCTCGGCATGATGAACGGCCTTAATCGGAACTTCGTGTGTGTTCGGCTCGAGCACACGGATTTTTGCTGACACGGTTTTTGGCACTATGATTTGTGCTCAAAGCTTCCTTACGGGATGGTATGGCATCCGGGATAATTCCGCCTTGACTGGCGACCATTCGGCCACTAACGGGCCCACTATGGTGAGAAGCCGAACCCGTGTCGGGTGATCGGGACCTTCTGCTGACAGAGCCTTCGGTTCCTTGTTGTGAAGGGCCGAGGATGTTCTTCCTTCTCAGGAGAGTCTTCATTCAGGTGGCGAGCCATCGGGTAGACCGTCGTCCTTGGTCGGGTGATGGGTGCAGGGTAGCGGCACAACGGAGTCGATGCCGGATCATTAGGCAGGTTTGGTCGCACTGCCGGTTAGTTGTGGATTTGTCTCGACTTTCTTGAAGCGAAGTCCCCGGTCATTCATTCCAGGTGACCCGAGGCCCTGGTAGCTTGAGAAGTCTTCAGCAGGTTATTCTTTATCAGCTTCTGTGCTTCAGTGGGCCGTATCATTCGTCTTTGCGGCTTGGTCGCCAGCGATCATATTTTGAGTGCCAACAGACCACCACCCGGATGGGACGAATACTGAGTGTTTAATGCTAGGTTGGGTGTACCGTCAGCTAGGTCTAGTCCCTCGTATTTTAGGTCCTATGTTGTGTATTTCCAGTTATTATTAAGGCTTGTAATCTATGGTACAATTTCGGTCGGTTATGATTAAGCTGGTTTGGAATTGCCATCGATTTGTAGTTTTAAGAATTTACTGTTTTGGTTCATGAATTGTCATCTTGGACTATGGTTAAATGTCAAATTTTAAATTAGTAATGAATTATCAAGTACTATGCGCACTCTAATTCTACGTGAACGACACAATCTATATAGATGTGTCACGCATCTGGGTATCTTCTGCGCTCGGGACGTGACAGTCTTCGTGGTATCAGAGCCTGGGACTACAATTTTCTAGGTAAAACCTAAGTCTAAGGATAGATTTGCACCTTACCTGGTGAGATGGGTAGAGACACGGGTTAAGTTCTATTATGACATCTGACCTCTTAATAAAACCCAATATTTATTACACTTAAACTCTTTTGTAGGATCATGGCGGCTGAAAGAGCACAATGGCGCGAGATGCAGCGCACTGTGCAAGGACTGACGTCGGCACTACAACAAGTGGCGCAAGGCGGTGTTAACAGTGGAGCCGGTGATCTCCACAGGGGTTTTCGCAACATGAATCCACCAAGGTTCGAGGGTTCATCCGATCCCGAGGAGGCCGAGAATTGGTTAAAAGAAATTGAATGGATTTTCCGTGTGATGCAATGCATGGACGAGGAGAAGGTCCTGCTGGCTATTTTCCAACTGGAGCGGGATGCTTGAAGCAGGTGGGAATCCATAGAAGCGACCTTGCCAGAAGACCACGTCACATGGGATGAGTTCGTTGAGCATTTTAACAACAAGTACTTTTCTGACCATATTCAAGAGAAAAAGGCCGCGGAATTTGCCGCTCTAAAGCAACGGGGCTTGAAAGTGGCCGAGTATGCGGCCCAATTTTCGAGACTATCCCGGTATGCACTCCACCTGGTATGTACAGAAAAGATGAAGGCAAGAAGGTTCCTCAACGGGCTTCGGCCCAATTATATTACACAACTTGCACCAATGGACATCCAGGTCTATTCGAAGATGGTTCGGCGCACACAGTTGCTCTAGGACGCCATCAAGCTTTCCGATAGGATCCGAGGAAGAGACAAGAAAGAACATGTCACAAGCCCGGGAAATTTTGAAGTAGCTTTCAACAAGAAGCGGTATTACAACCGAGGGGAGTCCTCCAAAGGAAAGAAATTCCAGAAGATTGTCAAGCCATTATCCACCACCAAACCGTCCAAGGAAGTTTGTAAATACTGTGATAAAATCGGCCATAAGACCGAGGAATGCTGGAGGAAGCTAGGAGCTTGCCTCCGATGTGGAAGCCAAGAACATCGAATCCCAAATTGCCCACTGATGAATGAACAAGCCGTTAAAGAGGAGAAGTTTCCGGTAAAGAAGCAAGGCTGTCTACAAGCTCTCCAAGAGACGGAATCGACGGAAGGAGGAATCGTGAAAGGTACACTAATCATTCGCTCTAAGACTGCTAAAGTTTTATTTGATACTGGAGCAACACGCTCATTTATTTCTAAGAAATTTGCTGCTACATTCTCTATGGAGTCCGAATGGTTAGACTTAGTCATATCTACACCTCTCGGGAACAAGGTCGACCTCATACGTCACTACCCAAACTGTGAGGTTATGGTTAAAGGAAATAATCTACCTGCCGACCTAATTTGCCTAGATATGGAAGTATATGACATCATACTAGGTGCTGATTGGTTATCCACATACCAAGCAACTATAAATTACCGGAATGGCAAGATAACTTTTGTGCGTTATCCGAAACTGGTATACTTTAGCCCTCGAGCTAGATCACCTCTTATATCAGCTCTCCGAGCTAGTAAGCTTATAAGCAAAGGATGTATGGCTTTCATTGCCCTTGTAACTGCCACGAATGTCGAGGAGTCTAAGCTTGAAGATATCAGTGTACTTCGGGACTTTTCTGACATTTTTCGATAAGAATTACCCGACTTACCCCCGGAGCGGGAGGTGTCATTCACCATCGACCTTGTCCCTAGTGCTGGACCTGTTTCCAAGACACCTTATCGAATGTCCTCTGTTGAGCTGAAAGAACAACTAATGGAGCTATTGAACAAGGGTTTCATACGGCCGAGTACTTCCCCATGGGGAGCACCGGTGCTATTCGTCAAGAAGAAGGACGGATCAATGAGACTCTGCATCGACTATCGACAATTAAACCACCTTACAATCAAGAACAAGTATCCACTGCCGAGGATTGATGAACTGTTCGATCAAATATCTGGAGCTAAATATTTCTCCAAGATTGATCTTTGTTCTGGTTATCACCAACTGAAGATCAAAGAAGAAGACATTTATAAAACTGTATTCCGAAGCAGGTATGGGCATTACAAATTTACTGTTATGCCTTTCAGACTAACAAATGCCCCCGCAGCTTTCATACAGTTAATGAACAGCATATTCAGGCCTCACTTAGATCAGTTCATTGTGATCTTTATCGATGATATTCTTATTTATTCAAAGTCTGAAGAAGACCATGAAGAACGTCTTAAGAAGGCATTGCAGATATTGAGAGAAAACAAACTATATGCCAAATTCAGCAAATGCAAGTTCTGGCTGGAGGAAGTATCCTTCTTGGGCCATATAATTTCAGAGGATGGAATTTCCGTTGACCCATCAAAGGTCTAAGCCATGAAGAATTGGGAACGACCAACCAATGCAACGGAGATTCATGGTTTCTTAGGGATAGCTGGTTATTACCGACGTTTTATCAAGGACTTCTCAAGAGTTGCTGTTCCTCTCACCTGATTGACTCGCAAGGAAACACCTTATGAGTGGAAGGAAGACTGTGAGAAGAGTTTTTAAACTTTGAAGGATCTCTTGACCACTACTCCAATCTTATCATTGCCAATTGAAGGAGAGAAGTACGAGATATATACCGATACTTCTGGTATTGGCCTCGCGTGTGTATTGATGCAAAATGGGAGAGTCATTGCATACTCTTCCCAGCAACTGAAGAAACATGAAGAGAACTACCCGGTGCATGACTTAGAGCTGGCCGTGGTAGTATTTACCTTGAAGATCTAGAGACACTATCTCTACGGAGAATAATTCATGGTATACTCCGATCACAAAAGCCTCAAGTATTGATTCTCCCAAAAGGAGCTAAACATACGGCAAAGGCGTTGGCTCGAATATCTCAAGGATTTTGACTTCACTATACAGTAGCATCCCGGTAAGGGTAATTTTGTAGCTGATGCTCTCAGTCGAAAGCCAAGAGTAATATTGGCCAGTTGCATGATCCAAGAATGGAAGCTATTGGAGGAATTTTCTAAACTCAATATTTCCAACGGTGTATAAGATGGGTGTATTACTCTAGCACGTATGAGTCTACATCCGGATTTGCTGGCAGAAATTCAGAAGTTACAAGAGGGAGATCATGCACTAGTGGAGATGAGGGACAAGCTAGGCGAGAGACCGGATTTATGCTGGCACCCGATGGGAGATTGCTATTCCATGAACGGGCATGTGTACCCAACTGTCCCGAGTTGAAGAAAAAGGTTCTCGAAGAAGCTCATAAATCTATGAAATTAAATCTTAAAAATATTGTATGAGCATGATCTTGCAATCCTGCTATTTGTCCATGTCTAGCCATATCTTTACTTCCTGATTCTGTGAATATTTTTTTAAAAAATCATGAACAGTAAAGTTATGTAATTAGTGATCACCGTGCTCAGAAATTCATATTTATTTAACCAAACCATGAAATTCTAACATAAGCATGATTTTAAAATCCTCAGATTTTTCTCTATCTAATCATGTCCTTAAAACTTACTTTACCAAACCTTAAATTTTATGACAAAAACTTGTGTCTAAAACGCACTGATTCTGGTGCGTATATGTCAATTACGTGAAGGGTAGACGGAGGACACTATTCATGGTTCACTATAAAAAAATTAATATCTCACAAGATAAAATGATTAGGAAATTCTATTTGTTACCCATTAACTATCTCGATTTACTCTACCATGAAAAATTATCAAATAAATATTTAGCCTTAAAAACGAAATTTAGTGAATAGTAAAAAGACACTATTTATTGCCCACTTTAAAAATTAATATCTCACAAGATAAAAATGATTATGAAAATCTAATTGTTACCCATTAACCACCTCGATTTATTCTACCCTGAAAAATTATCAAATAAATATTTAGTCTTAAAAATGAAATTGAGTGAATAGTAAAAAGTGTGAAAATGAATAGTAAATACGTTGGGTCAATGTTGACCGCCTACTGCATAAGTGCATCGACCTTGGTCAGGTGCTACAGTGATGTGCACCGACCTTGGCTTGAATGTGCACTGACCTTAGTATGCCCAAAGAAAACTTGCACAGACCTTATCATGCAACATGCACTGACCTTAGTATGCACAAAGAAAACCTGCACCGACCTTATCATGCAACATGCACTGACCTTAGTATGCATAAAGAAAACATGCACAGACCTATATGCGTGAAAAGTAATGTGCACAGACTTTCTATATGCATGAATAGTAACGTGCACAAACCTTCTATCTGCATGAATTGTTGAGTTATGACTTTGATGATTGTTGTGATTGTTAAGTTATGGTTTAGATGACAACTAAACTTAATGTGTGATTAAGTGATGATAACTAAACTTGTGGTTGATTGCTCATGCTCTTGTTATCTATGTATGTTTGAGATGGGAAATGGCAACGGTTACATGGCCTTGATGCTTGGTTTGCATATGTTGGTTTTACAAGAGGCAAGAGATTTCATAACCTCTTCAATGTGAACGAGCATGGTATTAACCCTGACTATCTTGCTTGCAGGATCAAACTCATGGCAGTCGCCTGGTAAACCGTACGTATGGATAAGTACCTTACTTTTCTACAGGTCAACACATGTGGTATATGTCATTTATTGTCAAGAACTATTGGTAAGATTCTTCCCTTGTCAGTCATCAATCTCACCATGGGTATTCCATATACCTCTCATTTCTAAACTTCATTCATGATATTTGAGGTTCACAATGATAACTTGGTTTGATAACTTACAAGCTCACTCTTCAAATGCATTAGTTTCTCATTCCAATCATGGTAACATGCTTAAATGGTCTTGATGTTTCTAATGCATAAACCAAGTGAAATCCAACCCCCAAATGTATGAAATAAACACCTACTTAAAGTCATTGTTATTTGGATGTAATTCATTGAGTTAACCCTTCAACTTTGCAGGACTACGTCATTCCGGTCAACCAGAATTGCCAAACACGAAAAGTCTCATACTGCAGAGCTGGCAGTCGACCGCCCCAGGTCGACCGAAAATTCCAGGGATCAAATTTCTATAGGGTTTCCCAGTAGCGGTCGACCGCCAGCTTCCACAGGTCGACCGCTAGTCCCGAGTCAACAAAAGTTGACTTTGTTCTCCACTTTGAAAAGAGCCATTCTCCTTGTATTTCTTTAATCCTAATGACACCCAATCATCCACAAAACGTGGATTTGGTCTTAAAGATGTCCAAGGACCATTCAAAGGTTATAAAACCAACACAAGAAGGGTTGGAAACCCTAATGCTTCATTTTGGAACAAGAGAGATCAAGGGAGGCTAGAGGAGGTGATTCACGAGTACTGTAGCACCTCCGTGAACAGTGCTTCGGGCTGGAGTTCTTCATCCATCCAAGGTAATTCAAGCTTATTTTCTGAAGCCATCTACCGCCAAGAAGGTGTAGAGGCAATCAAGGTTCAAAGCTACATCCATGCACCTCTTCATCAACTCAAGGTGATCCAAGAGAAGAAGAAGAAGGATGCTACAAGGAAGAAGGAGCTATTCAAGCATCATCTAAAGGTACTCTAGCTCCATTTGAAGTCAGCAATCTCAAAGGAAGAGAACAAGCTCACAAGTATCAAGAAGATACAAGGATTTGTCCAAGGAAGAAGGAAGGGTACTGTAGCCGTGAACAGTACTCCGTGCAAGAAGTTCTACATCAAATACAAGGCCATTCAAGTTGAGTCTCAAGCTATTCAAGTGAAGAAGGAATCAACGTGAACATCCAGAGCACACACTCAGGGGGAGCCTAAATAGGAGCTTTCTAAACTGTGGTTTATTCATATTGGTGTTTTATGCTTTATAGTTTAACTCGTGTGTGTGTGTGTGGATCGTTGTTGGATCCGTGGTCGTGTGTGTGTGTGTCGTATTAGATTCGTGTGTGCATAGGTCTTCTTAGATCTGCGTGTGTGTGTGGATTTATCCAGATCTTAGTGTTTGTGTGTGTGGAGTGCTGCACTTGTCACAGCGTGTCTGTGTCTTGTTGATCCGCTTGTTGGATCGTGTTGGAGACTTTATCTCCGTGTGTGTGTGTGTTTTGGGGCGCGTCCCCGTGTGTGTGAGCAGGCATCGTCCTGCGTGTGTGGTTGGAGCGTCGTCTCCATTTGGGGATTTATCCCCGAGTGAAGTCTCACCGGATTTGGTGAGGGGTGGACGTAGGATTACCGTCGTTGCATCCAAACCACTTTAAAAACCACTGTGCATTGTGTGTTATTTGTGTGGTTTGATTGTTTTCGTTGTATGGTCGTGTGGGAACGGAAAGTTTGATAGAATTGGTTAATTAGTTTTTATTTGCTAATTATTGGTTATCACATATTTTGTAAAAAAGGCAAAAGTTTTCGTAAAATTTGTTATCACCCAATTCACCCCCCTCTTGGGTGTCATTGATCGCAGGACTTCAATTGGTATCAGAGCCAAGGCTCTAATTTTTATAGATCTAACGATCTAGAGTGATCCAGATCAATGGCTACCATTATGTATACTTTGAATTCTCCACCGGTGTTTGATGGTTGCAATTTCGATTTGTGGTTAGGTAGAATGTGCAGTCTTGTCAACTCATATGACCCTAAGCTATGGAAGCTTGTTTCATACGGTCCTTATGAGTTACCTAAGGACAAAAATGTCTGGACTGAAAATCAAAAGCTTAAACATGATCAAAATTATTTGGTGTTAAAGTTGCTAACTGCTGCAGTTGATTCTAATTATTTCCCCTTTGTCTCCCATTGTAGATCTGCGAAGGACATCTTGGATGGATTAACCAAAATTCAGGAAGAGCATGGAGATCAATATCTTATGACAGGCACGAGTGAACAAGGGAGTGATCAGCCAAGTAGATCAAGCTCAAAGGTAAATTCTGATTCTGATAATGAAGATGAATTTAGCTATGAAGATTTGTTGATTGCATATGATGATCTTGCTGATAAATACAAGAAGGTAAAATCTAAAAACAAAAAATTGAAAAAGAATGTCGAACAAAATAATTGTAATTCCTCTTGTAAAAAATTCTCACATTTAGAGGAAATGATTGAGTCTTCTGTTTTTGATCTTGAATTCCATAAAGATCAAATCTCTTCCTTGAGAAATGAAAATAAAGAGCTGAGAGAGAGAATAAGTTCAATGGACAATGGTTAGACTGAATTTGTTCATGATAAGAAACTTGAAAAAGAAAATGAAAAACTGAAGGAATTGAATATGACCATTTCTGAAAGATTGCTTATTTTTCAAAAAGGAAAATCTGTAAATATTGATGAATCTGAAAAAGTGCATACTTTGTTGCAAGAAATTGAAAGTCATAAAACCATCAATGCTACTTTACACGAACAAGTCAATTCGTGTAAAAAATAAGATTGTTTCCTATGAATTGCACATTTCATCACTTGAAAAAGAAATCTCGGACTGGAATGCTTCATTGTCTAGATTTGTGGATGGTCAAGAAAATTTGGACAAATTGTTTGGGGTGAAAGTGAACTTTCAAAGAGAAGGACTGGGGTTTAATCTTGTGAACAAGAAAAAATTTGAAAGCAAGTTATACACTTCATTTGTTCATAGCACATGTACACCCAGCACCTCGAAATCTAACTCCCAGCAACCCATTGTGCCAAGAACTCAAGCCAATCTGAAAAATAGTGTGAATGTTCAAAATGTGAATGCTAAAAACTTTCATGTGAAATCCCATGCATCCAACAAAAGAAACATGTCTTGTCTTTACTGTGGAAAACTTGGACACCTGATGCATGATTGTTTCACTATGAAGAATGATGACTTGAGAGCATGTAGAAACCAAGCTGTTTTGAAAAATACAAAGAGAGCTTTCACCACAAAATCTTCCATGCATTACAATCACTATGGTAAAAGGGGTCATACAACTTCACATTGCTGGTTATTGTTGAAGAGAAAGAACTCATACTCAACACATCATGCTCACACACACAAATCAGTAGAACCCATGAGAATAAAGAATATGATGCCACGTGCCTTCTACCATCACTTTGGCAAATCTTGGAATGTTAAGCATGATTGTTTTCTAAAGAAAAATGATGATTTGAATGTTGTCAAAAATTGAAAACCACATGCCCATGTTGCTGCTAACTCACAAGGACCCAAGATGGTTTGGGTACCTATGAATGCCAAATGAGAAATCTGTTTTGCAGGTGTGCCATGTGAATGTAAAATATGAAATCTATCTTCGTCAAGAAGGTAAGGCACACGAGTCAAGTGGCATAAGTCAGGTTTGAAGAAAAATTAAAAACTGAATTTGAAGATCAGGTGATATCCCTCCTACTTTCTGTAGTGATTGTGTCATATTTTAACTTACTTTGTGTCATATAGTCATGTAATCTTGCATATGTCTGTACATGCATTTCATTCATAGTTGTTTACATATTTGTGTGCATATCAATTGTCATATAGCATTTTCGTGTAAAGAAGAGCTTGAAGATTCATCAAAGCATGATTTCACCACATACATTGAGTATGCATATTGTAATGCCCTGATTTTTTTTTGGATCCTTCTTCTTGGGTCTCGAATCTAGGTTTTCGGTGTATCCATGGCTCCGTTGTGTCCGAAGTGATGTTTCGGATATCATTCGTGTTCGGATCGGCGCGATCCGGAGCTGTTTCGGAGGCCGGAATGCGTTCCGCGTGTATTTTTCGATTCCCGATGTGTGTTTCAGGAATTTCTGCGGAACCTCGTTGCAGGTGAACCGGGCCGTTCTCTTGGGCACGAGTGGTACCGTTGCGATCGGTGCATTCCAAGGATCGCGGAAACGTGATTTTCTATTTTTTGGTATTTTTCAAAATTTCTGGATTTTCCCTATATATAAGCTTTTTCTCTCTCCCCTCTCATTTTCTCACCCTCTCCCCCTCTCTCTTCTCTGACGCTCTCCTTCTTCCCTCTCTTCTCCGGCGGCCGACGGAGCGAGGCGGGGGCGAGGTGGAGGCGACGCGGGCGAGAATGGGCGAGGATCGAGGCGGTTGCGGGCACGATCCCTCGGTGGATTCCGAGATGGTGTCATTCATGTTCCGGGTGATTTTCGACGTGGATTAGTCGCTTCGACGTGCGGTTTCTTCGGTGGAGGTAGGGTGACGGAACACTGCTGCGTTCTGCTCGTTTTCCCTGCCATTGTATGTCGTTCGACGTGAAAACGGCTGTGTTTGGGTCCATTCTAGCGAAACTGTGATTTTGTAGGTTTCGTAGGGTCGGTCGGGAAACGGCGACGGTTTCCAGACCGGTTACTGTCAATGGATTCCATGGGGCGAGAGCATCCTTTTCCCGCTAATTTCATCTCGATTGGTGGTCCTGTTGGATCGATAGAGCTCTGGGAAGCTCGGTAACCCTTTTAGGGCAACTTCGATAGAATCGCTCGTTTCTCGCGATTCGTGCATCGTTTTGACTCCGGTCGGAGTCCATGTGATTGCCAGGGTGGTTGTGGCTGTATCCCCTTCGTTTCGGCACGAACAGGGCGTGGAAAGGCCGCGATCGGGCGACCCCCAGGGTTTACCCGCCGTGATGGTTGTGCGGTCGAACCAGGGCCCGTCCATCGCATGGGCGGTTGCCTTTGGTCCGTTCATCTCTTCTTAGTTTTGGGGTTGTGTGGTCTGGCGATAGACCACACATGTGATGTGCGGCCAGGTGAGGACCGCATGTCTCCCCCATGGGCGGCTGGTCCCCAGCCGTCTGTCCTTCCGTGGGCTTGTGTGGCCAGGCGCTGGCCGTATATCCCAGTTGACCCTTGGTCAACAGTTTAGTGTCGGTTGGGTTATGCGGTTTGGTCAAAACCGTTTTGACCGGCACTGGAGTAGGTCGGTTGGGTTGTGCGGATGATCCTTGGCCGCACATCCCCTTGGGCCGTCCAGCCCTAACCGTCCATCCTCTGTTTGAGGTTAGTCCGATTAGGGCCTTTTGCGGCTCCTGCCTGACTGCATGCCTCTTGAGCGGCTGTGCCCCAGTCGCACGTCCCTTGAGCGGCCCAGGGTGAACCGCACATGTGCCAGTCCAACCCGGTGTTTCTGTTTTGACCGATTCGAGTCTCGGGTGTGTGGTTCTCGAACCACGTATCGACCTGTGGCCTCACGGAGGCTATACACGTCATCGGGGCCAGGTGTCGTGGTACGTTGTGGTCCCGGGGTGTAGCGTTCTCGACTCGTGTCACCGTATGTTGGCGTGCATGTGGTGAGAGTCCCCGTGTGTCGTCAGTTTCTCCGGAAAGTGATTCCCGAGTGGGTCTTGTGGGAGGCCTTGGGCTGCGAGCCCAGTTGTCCAGTCTAGGGCTGGAGGCTTCCCTCTTCTCCCTGAGTTGGACTACAGCTTGGCGATGTGTGAGTTGCATTAGGAATCGTGCTTCTGTGCTTTCTGAGCGGGCCGTGCATGTGGCCTTAGTCCCTTGAGTTCCCTCCTCGAGGGAATGGTCTTGACGGCTCGTGGGCTACCTTGGTACGTGTGCTACCGTGGTTTTAGACCTAGAGATTGGACTAGATTGACGGTCTTGTACTGTTGCGTGCAACGGTCTTGACCCCGAGTCTTCTGGCTCAAGGACCGTTGACTATAGTGCGTCTAGAGGACTGCCCAGAGTCCAGTGGCTTAGCGTCACTTGGGTTTTCTCGACTCTCGCACAGAGTGCGTGCGTGGCCGTGGGCTGCAAGTCATGTTCCTTCTCCGACTGTGGTTGCTGTACGACGGTGCCGGTACGCGGGATGGTCCCCGTACGTCGTCGGATTCGGATGTTATTTTTTGTTGACTCGAGAGTCTACTTCCTCAGAGACCCTCCACTAGTCGTAGCATGCTTACACGCGTGTGGTCCCACCAGGAAGTTGTGGAGAGGCTACCCATAGAGACAGTTTGTGGACCGATTTCCATCGGGCCCCACGTCTTGCAGTCAGAGTCCGACTGAGGGGAAAACTGGTCAGAGGGCCAGACCAGGGACGCGTGGTCTGTGTGTGCACATGTGGTTGGGGGCGGTTGGACCCACGCTGACGAGCGTGACCCCAGCTAATCACTCGTTTGTGGTTACTTGTGCGGTGTTCGTGCCTTTGGTAGGAGTTACCACGTCAGGCAGTTCACCCGCGGTGTGGTGTAAGACGTCAGGGGACGCTACTGGCTATGCTTCTGGTGGGAGGTACTCCTATCGAGTTCGGGAGTGACGGACTGTCAGTCTCTGTGACTTTGACCTTCGGGTTTAGTCATGTTGACCGTTGAGTTTTGGTGGTCTCGCGGTGGTGCGTGTGCCGATTTTCGTGCCGTGAGGCTAGTGCTAGTAGCTTTACTGAGGTTGCGTCTTGTTGTGTGGTACTTGTGACCAGGTGGTTGGGGTTGCACCTTGGACAGCGTGTCCAGGTTGGCCGTGTCTTGGGAGACAGGCCTCTACTGCGCGGTTGCCGTGGGTTTTTACTTCAGTAGGTGGTACTAGTGTGGTTCGTAGCCTGGACTGCGAGATTGGGGTGTGCTTTCTGGTATAGTAGGAGTAGTTGTAATGACGTGTTTTGACCGGCCACCAGGTTTACTGTTCATGCTGTTACTGTTGCTTCCGTAGTTACAGCTTTCTGTGCCGCCGTTGATTCTTGGTGGGGTTCCGCGGGATCCCAGTTGAGTCTCTGTTTTGGAGACTCACTCCCTACCTTTCAGGTGTGATGGTTCTTCCGCGAGGTTTGAGGGTGCTGTTCGGGGGTTCTCTGTTGCCAGCTCGCTGGGCCGAGTGTTCACTCGGCATGTGGTACGCTTTACTGCTTTAGACTGTACTTTCTGTTGGACTGGACTCTGTTGTAGATGTAGTTGTTCTTTTCTTTCAGCTAGTTGTTATTGGTTGTCCTGCTTTATTTCCTATTTATTTGTGCCTCCACACTCCTTTTAGCCCTTCCGAGCCCTCCCAGCTCGTGGGCGGCAGTTCGAGTCTCGGGTTATCGGGCCTTCTCGGTAATCGGATTCTCGAGTCGCTACACATATATCTTCACGTGATGTCTTGTAAATATTGAACATTGTGTATTCATGCCATAATGCAATGCAATCCTCCTACCTTCGTCATCCATGATTACATAGTATATCAAATGGTGACATGTGGAAGGGCAGGTTAAGCCTGTCTGAAAACTATCACTACGCGTGAGGTGATCTTCGGATCTAAGTTCTCCGCATGGTACTATGAGTCAATTAGTTACAGGCTGCACATGGTATTAGTACGTTAATGAACATCTTGCATTCATGCACACACTAAGGGGGAGCAACCACATTCGTCATATGAACTTAATGTTTAGGTTCACACATGAGTCATACATTGCATCTAGAGCTGTCTAGGGGATGCTGGTTGTTAAAATAATTTATCATACCATTGTCAATAAATTTGAATTGAAATTGACAACTTAAGTCCTCTTGTCCTTGGATGCAGATTATACTCCCAAATCTAAATGATGATGGGCTAGTCATGGCCAAGCTTGAGTAAATGAAAGGAATACCTTGCAAGGATGAAAATGATGAGAACCCTCTCAAGTTGCTACAAGAAGATGGGATACTTTATGTAGAACAACCTCCAGGATCGACTCAAGTATAAGGTGGTGAAAGTCCTTGTACGTGCTAAAGCAAGTACCCAAGGCACGGTATGAAAAGCCCGCATCTTTTGATTGAGAACAGGTTCAATAGGTAAGGTTGATCAAACACCTCTCATAAGGCAAATCAGGTAAAGGAGATTTTAGTGGTTCAAGCATACGTGGATGATATCATTTCTGAGCTACTAATAATGCCTTTTGTGAACATTTTGCAGGGATTGTGGAAGAAGATTTTAAAATACACTCAATGAGTAAATTGAATTTTATTCTTCTTTTGGATTGCAGGTGGAAGGCTTGGAAGAAAATAGATTCTCAAGGCAAAGATAAGAAAGTAAAAGCTGAAATATCAACCTTTGTGAGGTTGGTGATTTTAGTGATTGAAGGCTTCCAATCTTGTCACCTGAACTAAGATAATTCAACCTTGTCAATTCATGCAATGGCCGTCTTTGTCACTTGGTGACACTCTCAAGTGACATGTATTGATTCTAAAAACTTGAATTGTCATTTACTAGCATGTTGTGATGAATGTGCCTAATTGACTGAATCAAATTGAAAATCTTGAAAGATGTGTATGAAGTGGTTGCATACCGTATATTCTCAATATGAATTGCATGATCACACTTGAATTGAATTACATATCTGGTATATCAAATGGCATCTGTGGAAGAGTGGATCATGTCCACTTGGAAGCATTCCCTATGCGTGAGCTGGGTCTTCGGACTAAAATCCCCGCCTCGTACCAGATCTTGACGATTGTGACTGGCTTGTGAATGGTTGATGTGTGAATGAATTCTTGAGCTGAATTATGTAAATTGAAAATATGTCTGTGATTAAATCATTCATACATTTGACTCTTAGATAAATTCTCAGTTCAATACTTGTGAATGACCTTTGAAAATCTATTTTTGAAAAACTCTGAAAATTAGGTTGCATTGCTTAATTTTAAAATTTTAAGCACCCTTATCTCATAAAGGTCATGTCATGCAAAAGCTTGTTGATACATTGATAAAATGTGAATGCTCTAATGCGGAACTTGTCTCATGGTGCGTAAATCAAAGCCCTCCCTTGCTGCAATTGCATATTTCATCACACTCTCTTCCAGGCATAGGTTGCATGCATTAGAGTTCATACATTAATTGCAGTTAGCTCATTCATTTGATATCAGAAGCATTGCACCACATTGCATGTTGTCTTTGCATATTGCATTTCCATTCCACTACTATATGATCAAAGGTTGCATTGCATCAGTACTCATGCATTAGCTGCACTCATTCAAATGAAAATCAAAAGTCTGAATCATTTTGCACATTGCATCGCATTCTTATATGCTCATACGTTGTATTGCATTGGAACTCAAGCATTAGTCGCACTTACTTCATTCAGTTGGCATCCATTCAATTGGTATCACATTATCTATTCCATTGGTATCAAATTGACATCACATTGCTCGCATGCATGTCATAGTGCATGTTGCATACATTCCCTCTGTATGCTTGCTTGATACTATATGCTATTCACCCCCATCCTTTGGCATTTCTATGGCCGTATATCTCCTTGCTAAATAATACTACATTTGAGTCATTATTGGAGTGTTTCATGTCGTACACTCTGGGGGAGTTCTTATTTCATAAGTGCATCTATTTAGGGGGAGTTGCACTGTTATGTATTCATGATATTTTCGTATACATGCTGAATCAAATTCACACACTTCATGCACAAAATGTGAAAATGTGTGTTAATGATAAGGATATATGAATTTCTTTTCAACACTCTCGAGATGTTAAACTTGCTGCATGTATGTTGAAGAGACAGTTGAGGAAAAAGCTGCCTACCCATACTTTTTGAAAAATCTGAAATGAAAATGAAAGATAGAGTAATACTCGGTCTCACTGAGTAAACTGGGCACATGTCACCTGAGACGTGATGTGGTTCATATCTGAAAAGTGTTGACTAGTATCTCTGTTCAAAATGAGGTGAAATGGTTCAGTATTCTGAGTAACCGGAGATTCTGGCATGAGCTACATACGTCTACTCGCGTAAAAAAGAATTATTTGAACCTGATCACTCTTGAAAAATTCTGACTATCATGTGATATTGGTTGAGTTGAAGAATGTTGGTGAAAACTCATTGTGGCAGAGCGTAGCCTCCAATACGCTGTTCTCAAAATTGAAATGCAGTCTGTAAAATGTCTCATTGTGTTAATCTGAAAATCTGAATATCCATATTGCAACTATCATTTTTCATGTTACTCACTTACACATCTGAAAATTTGATTCATTATAGATTCAGAAAATTGATTGACTGCTTTAGCAATTACATGAATCTCCTATATGATTGCACAATTTCCCATGTGCTACACATGTGCATTCCGATTGTCATGACTCTCTTACATCTTTCTTATACCCATTCCCTTCTTATATATGTACGGGGGAGATTGCTTGTATGTTTATATGTAACTGTTTGGTTGCATTGTGTACACTTCATGAGTCATCATCTGCATATATATAGCTTCATGCATTTAAACAAAAAATGTAAAAAATAGAAAATCAACAAAATTCTAAAATTTTAGACTTCAATTTCTTTACTCTTGCTATGGGGTATTTGTCTTCATTTTGTATCATGGCAACCAAGTTTTGTGACCCCCACATAGGAATAATCAACATGCTCTTTGAACTCATCTTTTGCCCTAGTCGCTTTTCATGTAATCATATGCTTGCTTTGAGTTTCATACATTTTAAACTAAAATATAAAAATCAAAAAATTTGAAAATCAAAGAAAATCCTTTTCATATGCCCTCCTGCTCTTGTTTGTTGTGAAAATCTGACATGGGATCTATCTCTTGTATGCTATCATGCTGAACACCTCATCTTGTGAACATCTTCCTCCACTGGTTCATATCCTTGAGGCCAATCACCACCTTCAATTGGTATGGATACATGCTTGACTGTATTTGCTTTGGATGGTTTCATATTGATTTGTGAGAATAATCACTAATTGATTTCTTCTGATTGGAATCATATTACTTTGTTCATCCATGATTTACCCTTGCTTCTTCTAATTTGATAAGATGGGCTATTGCTGTTTCAAAGGGAGATAAGTTTGTTGATATTATTGATCATGTCACAGGGGGAGAAAGATTTGCATTATCCCGCTTTTTGATTATGTCAAAGGGGGAGAAAAATTGATGATTGTGTGTGACAAGGGAAGGGGAGAAGAACTTTTGTGCCATTCTATTAGTTGTATCATCATTAATAAGTTTATCATTAAGTTTGTCATCACCACTAAGTTTGTCATCATCAAAAAGGGCGACATTATTGAGTTATGGTTTTGATGATTGTTGTGATTGTTAAGTTATGGTTTTTGGAGAGGGGGATTTCTGGAGCCCACTTTGATGCGGGACGGACACGGGAGACGACACTATATGGTGCCACCCTCAGACTCTAGATGAAGACACGACCAGCAACACACACCAGGGAGACACTAAGCCCGACACTACGAGCTCCTAGTGGCGAAACGTCGCTAACAGAAGTGGAAGCTCACTGGTCGTCCCAAGTAAGGGAAAGCGCGGACCGTGCGCGGTTAAGGAACAGGCGGAGGTCAGGGGTAGTCCGACTCAACTTCCGGACTCGGATGGAGTAGCGGGACGGGTCACTCTCACTCTCACAGCGGTGACATGGACACATGGGCTAGTACCTACACTCTCGGCAGCGGCAACAGACCATATACTAGCTAAGCAAATGAACGCCAAGAGGTTCGGACCATTACCTCCACGCACCCGGCGTGGCGAAGATAACCCCGGCCGAATCACGGACTCCCGGTTAACAATGGTTACATCAGTACACTAAGTCGACCCACTCCACGCAGGGAGGTAAAAGGTCACATGTGGGGTCCGAGAATCACGCAACTCGGGTTGACGGGCAGCATCCTGATGTCGCCCGGCGGTGCCGAACTCCTCGTTTTCGTGCTTTCCGAACGGCGACTTCTACGGGCCCGCGGGACCCACGGATGGCGCTGTCCTCCAGATCTGCGGGGGTGGGACCCACTGTGATGGGGACCCCTGGTGGCGCGCCTCCACGGACGGCGGTCGGCCGGGAACACCGATCGGGGGTCGATTGGCCCCGATTCCCAATTGATGAACTAGCTATACACAGATTTTGGTTGCTATCTTCCGGCGCGCGCTCCGGCGAAAACGGCCGCTGCGAGCAATCCCGATGTCGGATCGGGACGCATGAGCTATCGTTGGAAAGATCTCTTCAAATGCTTCGATCTAGACCCAGAGATATCTACTGGATCTGGTCGGATCAGAACTTTATTGAATTTACAAGTCCCTGTTGTACATTAGCCGAAATCTCAGATCTGCAGGGTACTTGTCTGAGAACCACCGTTGACAGCCCAGTAAACCTCCGATTCAGCTCTTGAGCTCTTCTTAGGAGTTGTAGGGAATCAAACCACGGAATTGGGACTATTTTGAGAATTTGATTTGGAGGTGGCTGCGAGTTGTTATGATTTTTGGGGTGACTGGTGGTCGGATCTGGGAACAGGTGGACAGAACTATAGATGGGTCTGAAAATGAATTTTAGAAAATATGAGATGGGCGAATCAAAAATTGAGAAAAATTGTGAATGAAGGGGTGGATGGGTGGAACCTCCAGTAAAATTGGGTAAACTAACAGAAATCAAAAAGGGGCTCTAAGACATGAAACACAGGACGGAGGTGAACCTGGACAGAACTCTGGCAGAACTGAAATGGAAGAGTGGACGAAAATCAAAAATTAGCAAACGTGATCTGAATGCTGACCTGATTTTGGTGGGTGGAGAGGAACATCCCAGGAACAACTCCTCCAAATTTGGTAGCCAAATGAGCTCGGGGAAGACCTGTGAATTTCGAACAAGCTGCTATGGTACTGCGCAGGCAGAACTCCGTTGATGGCGTTGGCGGTGCGGTGGCGGCTCGTGGCGGCGGCGGCGATCGGCAGAATAGATACACGAGACGTCACACCTCAGAATGGAAGCCTTCACAGCTTCAAGGGGGAGAGGGAGGAGAGAGGAGGGGGGCGCACCAGCCCTTGCTCTTGGAAATTGTTTGATTCAAATGGCATTAATTGTTCCAAAATGGAAAATACAAGTATTTATGTGTTACATCTCACATCCATCCACAACCGTAGGATCTAGGGGAGGGGAATAGATGGCTGGGATTGAGTGTGATCAACACACAAAATTTACAATAAAAAAACAAGGGGAGGGGCGCACCATTGACTAGAGGGAACAAGCTTGACATGGTAGGTGGGGTGGGTGGCCAAAATGTGGACTTTCCAAGCCACTTGTCCCCCACTTGGTCCACCCTTCTAGAAGCCTCCATGTGGAAGGTTGACTGACCCCACATGGGACCCTAGGCTGAGGTGGCTCAATGGGATGGGGCCTGGGGGGCCCGTGGGGCCCACGGGGTCCAAATTGTACATAAGCCCCTCTTACAATCAAAATAGCAAACCGAATACAATGAAATAAACACAAATTACACACAAATAAAGTTTAACTAAATACGATAAATGGGGAGGCTCAAGGCGGAGTCTCCAGGCTGTCTCCGGGCCAGATGGACGCTGAGGTGGCTCGAGTCGTGCTCCGTGTGCGGTACCGATGGCTCGGCGTGTCGCGCCGCTCAACTGCTCGGGTGTCCGCACCAATTCTCCCCGGGTGGGAGAAACTCGACCCTGTCGAGTAAGGGTCTGCATCGCTCCTGTATCGCTCCAGAAGGTCCGGATCGATCCGCTGTAACTCGCCATGTGTGATCCATGTGTCCTCAGTAGCGGGCCGTCCTCTCCATCGCACTAGGCAGCGCGGGTAAGATCCACTCCTGGTAACTGTCACTTGCTCGTCCAGTATACGATCTATATGCTCACGCTGCCGTGAAAAAGGGGCTGGAGGTGGAAGTGGACACTCAGGTGTGGGATCACTCTCAAGGGGAGGAGATGGCTCAAAAGGCTCACTAGGGATCACCGCTGGGTCCCTATATGCAACAAGATCCGATACATTGAAGGTAGAGCTTATACGATATTCCTCGGGCAGGTCCACAACATACGCATTAGATCCAACGCGTTTCAACACTCTAAAGGGATCGGCTCCGCGAGGTTGGAACTTCTTAACGGTTCTAGAGGGAAACCGTTCAGGTCTTACCCTGATCATGACGTATTCGCCCTCGTGGAACTCTCGGTGGTGTCGGTGGGCATCGGCTAACTCCTTGTACTGTGCATTGCTGGCCTCAATGTGACGACGGATGTCGTCATGCAAACTCCTAACATGCCTAGCAAACGACTCGGCCGACTCCGACACTCTAGCATGGATAGGCATGGGGACAAGGTCAACGTGTTTCCTAGGCCTACGACCTGTGACAATCTCAAATGGACTCATGCCGGTAGACCTATTCACTGAATCATTGTATGCAAACTCAGCCATGGGTAAAATGAGATCCCAATCCCCAATGCGGTCCTTAACTAGACACCTCAAAAGATCTCCCAGACTCCTATTGACCACCTCGGTCTGACCGTATGTCTGGGGATGATATGCAGTGGAAAACTTAAGGTGAGTACCCATCATATGCCATAGTATCTTCCAAAAGTAGGAAGTGAATCTAACATCACGGTCAGACACTATAGTGCGAGGCAACCCGAACTTGCACACCACATGCGTAAGGAAAAGGCGGGCTACCCTCGAAGCATCCGAAGTCTTCGAGCAAGGAATAAAGAGGGCCATCTTTGAGAAACGGTCAACCACCACATAGACCGAATCATGCTTCCTGGAGGTACGTGGCAGTCCCAAAACAAAGTCCATGCTAACATCCTGCCACGGGACATCAGGCACGGGAAGAGGCGTATAAAGGCCCGAGCTTTGCTTCTTCATCTTGGCCGTAGCACATGTACAGCACTGAGCCATGATGTTAGCAACATCGCGCTTCAAGCTCGGCCAATAAAATCGATGCTCCACTGCCTCAATAGTCTTGTTCCGACCAAAGTGGCCGGCTAGACCTCCCGCATGTAGTTTCCACACTAAGAAATCTCGAACCGAAGTTCGGGGAACACATAGCCTGCTACCTCGAAAGAGGTAACCCTCCTGAAGTACATACTCATCAAGGTATCTCCAGGGTCCGGCCTGGAGAGTGGTAAAAATCTGACCGAAGTCAGGACAATCAACATAGGCCTCCTTCATCTTCTCTAACCCTATGACCTCGGCACTCATGGTGGTAAGCAAACATGCTCGTCGGCTCAAGGCATCAGCCACCTTGCTCTCCACTCCAGCCTTATGTTTAAGCACAGATGTGAACTGCTGGAGATACTCGACCCAACGACTGTGACGCGAGTTAAGCTTCTTTTGGGAATGGAGGTACCTCAATGCCTCATGGTCGGAGTATAGGACAAACTCCTGATGTAAAAGATAGTGCCTTCAATGCCTAAGAGCCTGAACAACTGCGTAGAATTCTTTATCATACGTGGAATATCGCAGTTTCGCGTCATTCAGCTTCTCGCTGAAATATGCGATCGGGTGGGACTCCTGACTCAAAACTCCTCCAATCCCAACACCCGACGCATCACAAGAGACCTCAAACACCTTCGAGAAATCAGGCAATCGAAGGATAGGTGTCTGGGTCATGCGCTCCTTGATGTCCTTGAAGGCGACAGATGCGGCCTTCGTCCATACAAATGTGCCCTTCCGGATGCAATCCGTGATCGGGGCGGTGACGGAGCTAAATCCGCAGATGAAGCAACGGTAGAACGTCGCAAGGCCATGAAAGCTGCGGACATCATGAACCGTATGGGGTTCCGGCCACTCAACAATGGCCCGAACCTTCTCCGGATCGGCGGAGACCCCAGTACTAGACACGATAAAACCCAAGAAGGTAAGCTGAGGTGTCATGAAGGCACACTTCTGTGGGTTCGCAAACAGCTGCTCTCGCCGAAGAAGTAGACAGACCTGCCGAAGGTGGTCTAAGTGGTCCCCTGTGGTGCGGCTATAGATAAGGATATCATCAAAATACACCACTACAAAGACTCCAATGAAAGGTCGAAGGACCTGAGTCATGAGCCGCATGAAAGTGCTAGGGGCATTGGTCAACCCAAAAGGCATGACCAACCACTCATATAGACCGTCCTTCATCTTAAATGCGGTCTTCCACTCATCACCTGGCCTAATCCTCACCTGATGGTAGCCACTCTTAAGATCGATCTTCGAAAAGATAGTGGCACCTGCCATCATGTCCAGCATGTCATCAAGGTGGGGAATAGGGAACCTGTACTTCACTGTGATCTTGTTGATGGCACGACTATCAATGCACATTCTCCACGTGCCATCCTTCTTCGGGGCGAGTAATGCGGGTACAGCACTTGGACTCATGCTGTCCCGAACAGACCCTCTCTGCACTAACTCATCGACCTGCCGTTTAAGCTCGGCATGCTCCGTGGGACTCATGCGATAATGAGGAAGGTTGGGCAAAGAAGAGCCCGGAACAAGGTTGATGGCATGCTGAATATCCCGCATAGGTGGGAGTCCCTCGGGAAGCTCATCAGGAAAGACATCAGCATACTCCTGCAGAATGGGAACAACCTCGGGTGGGAGCTCACCCTCGGAGTCCCGCTCCACCTCTCGGACCGTAATGGCAAACACCGGACAGCCCTGACTAAGCTCCTGCTCCATCTCCCGGGAGCTAATCATCATCAATCTCCTCGTCGAGGGCTCTCCTGGGCCAGAGGTAACGGTCATAGCCCGAGCTGGGGATGGGGTACTAGGCCCGGGAACGGAAGGCTTCAGAGTACTAGGGCCAGTAGGACCCCTGACTGATGGGCTCCTGGGCCGAACGGGTTGGAGGGTGACCCGCTGGCCAGCGTGGTCGAAGGTATAGGTGTTCGACTGGCCATGAAGCGTGGCATCCCGGTCGAATAACCACGGCCTACCAAGAATGATACTGCCCACTTCCATGGGGAGAACATCACACCAGATCTCGTCACGGTAGGAGTGGAGCTGCAGCGGGACCAAGCACCGCAGCCTGACCGAAATGGAAGTGGTATCCACCCATGATACCTGATAGGGGCAAGGGTGGTCTACGGGTGTGAGACCAAGACGAGTGACAACGTTTGTGGAGATTGCATTGATACAACTCCCGCTATCGATGACCACCTTGCAATATTACTTTCCCAGCCTACAGAATACATGAAGGATAGTAGTCCGTCGCCAGTCATCACTGACCTGTGGCTGGGTGAGGATACATCTGACGACCCCCACGTGGGTATCATCCGAATGCTGGGCATCCTGGGCCTCACCTCCCATCTCATAGTACTCGTCAGTTAGCTCTTCATCTGCCTCATAGCTGACTAACTCGAGGCCCGTAGGGGTGGTATCCTCGGCCCGTGTGTCCCCAATGTGAAGAGATGGGCGGGTGGGACACTGATTGGCGAAATGGCCAAACCCATTGCAGCGATAACACTGCTGCCGTGATCCACTAGGCTCCCCAATCATAGGTCCTTTACCTTTATCCTCCCGACGGATAGGAGGTGTAGGCAACAAAGGACGTGCAGGAGGTGCGGGTGCCGGTGGACGGGCTGTGGGTGGGGCCGTAAGATGCAGGGGACGAGGGAGGTCCCTCGGGGGTGGAGGACGAGGCCTAGGAGCAAACGGCTCGGGACGAGCGGGCTCCTAAGGTCGAGCCATGGGGGCCCTCGGATACGTGCCAGAAGAGCCACGGGGCTCGACACTACGAAGGGGAAAAGAGCCCAACCGGTGGGGTGACTCGAACTCGGCCTCGAACTGCTCCAATTCGAGAGCAATCTGATACGCCTGCTCCAAAGTGGTCGCGTTGCGACGAAAGAGTTCATATTGATAATTGGGCCGCAGACCTCTCCGAACGCGGGATATCGTCATGGTGCTCTCTTCCGTGACCCCGCACCGCAAGTAAAACTCATCGAACTCGGCAGTGTACTCGGTCACGGATCGGTTCCCTTGGGAGATGCTTTGCCACTTGTCTATAAGATGCTGGCGATATGAGGCGGGAAGGTACTTCTCCCTCAATTTGATTTTTATATCATCCCAAGGACCGATTTGGGGTTGACGTCGCTGGTTGAGCAGGCTCTCCACATTGATCCAATAAGTTTGGGCTTGCCCTTGCAACTTCATCTTTGCGTATCGGACTCTTCGGTGGTCCGTCATCTCAAACCACTCGTAGTACCGGTCAATGCCGGCCTCCCAATCTAAATACACCCTAGGGTCTGTTTGACACATTTTATTTTATTTTAGTTTATTTTATTTATTTATTGATTTATTTTATTATTTATTTATTGGCGTGCCAGTCACCGAAGTGACAATTTTATTGTGCGCTCGATCTGACTTGGTCAGTCGATTGTGAAGTCCGAGTCAGGACCCGAAGTCCGTCATAACATGAACGCTATGACGTTAATTACGTCCTTCCAAGGAAGGACAACCCTTGATTAAACGCTAAAAGTAGGAGGCCTCGAGAGGCAAACGTATATTCATGTGCGGAAATGGAACTTCATACCGAAGCCAGGAAGGCGGGCAAGATAATGACACCAATCGTAGAAACAGATGATATCGCTAAGTCAGCGGTTCAAAGCCCGGGGTTAAGGGGGGAAGGAGGATCTCAATCACAGGTAGCCTGAGCCGCGACCGTGATGAGGTTTAAAACATCGATCAGTATTTCGACAGCATCTTCCCTTTATCTGGGTTATGCCCAGGGGGAAATAGGCTGTCACCCACGGAGTGCCGGGATGAAAGCCAAGAGAGAGAGAAGTGTTGAACTTCCCGAATCGCATATTTGCCATGGGGCAATGTTTGGTATTCCCTGTAGAAGCCGGTGGAACTCATGCAGTGGCAGAGCCCTCCCGAGCTAAAGGGGTTATTCATGAACCCGATGCGGGACGACGGAAAGTGAGCGAACGCTCAATGTTGCGCCCTCGCACGCGGATCGACCTGCGCGGTCAGGTCACGGGGATCGACCTGCCCGGTCAGGTCGCGGGGGTCAAGGGGGCAGCGCCCCTTGCGGGGGTTTCGGGGGCGGAGCCCCCGGAACAAAATTCGGATTTAAGATTCAGTAACAACATTTGAGTAGGTTATCAATGCAGTTCAAGTGCGCAAAGGTTCCCGGGGGCAGCTTAATATTGGCTTTCATCATCCTGGGGGAATTTTGGCAGCACCTCCCCTAGACTTAGCATCTGCCAAGGGATGATATAGGCTGACATCGACGGAATGCCGGGATGAAAGCCGAAAAGCGGGGGAGCACTAAGGCTCAAGGAGACTGTACATGTCTCTATCATCAATCACTATTCCCCGTCTCGGAGGTCGACGAGACCCTTGTAAAGACAAGGTCCGCCGAACCCGCGGGGTTGCATGTGAATCCAGTTAGGGACCGCATAATATAGGGGAGGCCAGTTGGGCAGCAGAGCAGGCTCTCGGCACAGCAAAGTGGGAAGGGAGGCTCCCGGCACGAAGGCAAGGAGGCAAAGGGGTTCCCGGCGCGAGGTTCTCGGCGCAGAGGGAAGACGGCAGAAAGCTCCCGGCGCGAGGGGCTTCTCGGCGCGCTATTCCCTGGCCGAAGGGAGCTTCTCGGCGTGGGCTATAGTAGGGGCTTCTCGGCGCGCCAATGAAGTGGCCAGGAGAGGCTCTCGGCCTGGGCCTAAGTGGCAGAAGGGGGGGGGGGGCTCTCGGCGCGAGGCTTCCCGGCGCGCTCCTGGGCGCGCCGGGAGCCTGGCGCCGGGAGCTTGGTGCCGGGAGGCTCATGTGGAAGGGTTTGAAATAGGTTTTTTGTCGTTTAGCAGGAGAGGGAGGCCTCTCGGCTGAGGGGTTTTCGGCGGGCAAATGGCACGCCGGGAAGGCTGAATTGCTACGAGGTTTCAGGGTTTACAGAGCTCAAACGGTACTCTGTTTCTGGGATTTCTGGGTTTTATGGCTCAGACTGAGACCGAATCAGGGGTGCATGAGGAGGTTTCATGAATGCCTCTGCTAGAAGGACGCCAAGGGAGCTGAGAGGCCGAATCATCAGGGGGAGGAGAGACCATCGTCGGGGCCTGAGTAGCTTTTATCTGTCTACTGCCAGACGTCTGGGGGGGTCAAGAGATGGCTGTCTCTGATTCCCCAGACTAGCATAGTACCATCTGGGAAGCAAAACGGCGATGAAAGAACCCTCGGTGCTGGGACCCCAGGCCTTAGTCATCCAACGATTGGAATGAGGATCCAGGGTTGCATTCGTCTGCGGGTTCAAATGCATCTTTTATAGCCGGCAGTCCGGGGAACCAAGAGATTGATGTCTCTGGTTCCCGGACAGCACAAGAGGCTTGAGGGCAAGACTCAAACACATACGGAGGGCATACCATTGAAGCAGGAAGATAGAAGAGAATAGAACCCAGCAACCCACTAAACAAGGGTGGGGGTTCTACCTTCATCCCTGTTCGAAGAACAGACTCGACTCCGAAGCCTGAGTCATTTCGCCCATGGGGCATTCATACAAACAGTACGCATACATATGGAGACAGGGGAAGATCGTATTGCCTAATATCCATCACGGCAACTGCATTTACTTCATCTCACCATCATTTACATCGACTGCAGAACTGAAGCCGAGAAACATAAAGGGGAGGAACAGGGAGAGAATCGTATGAGTAATCTAAACATCAAGACTTCGACTACCACATACGGAGAATCAGTAAAAAGAAAAAAAAGAAACATCGAACATGGGGGGGAGGGTGGAGCATTGACTCCTCTCCCTCCCCCTATCAGCCCACCTGGAGCCTTTCTTCCTTCTTTTCTTCTGCTTCTTCTTTCGGCGGAGACTCTCTCCCTCTCTTTTCCTATCTCTTTTTCTTTCTGGCTATCTGTTCACTCTTTTTTCTTCGTCTCTTTGTTTTCTTCTTTTCTGTCTGTCCGCCCTCCTCTGATGTCTTCGAAGGAATGGGTTTATATAGACTCCTCCTCTTCTTGCATCTCGGCAGATGGTAATCGGCGTGCCTCATTCGTTCGCAATAGCTCCCGGCGCGCCAAGTGGCCTCCTGTTGAGGTTCTCGGCGCCACACTCGGAAGCCCATTTGGCTGGCCCATTTAGGGCTTTTAAGCTTCGCACGTGCCTTGGCCTCTTTTAATCCCTTAAATTGATATTCATCAGAACCAGAGAAGGCCCTGTATTGGTGACATAACCTTGCTGAGATCATCTTAAGATTTCATCAGTCAGCAGGCTGGGATTTCATCAGTATTGCCATCTGAATGACGACAAAATCGGATATGGTTTCATCAGCATTGTCATCTGAATGATGTCAAGACCAGATGTCATCTTTAACCCGGGAAGGCTTCAGCAGGGCACGCAGTACATGAAGACGGTTCTTCTTTTATTTTGACTTTGTAGAAGTCTTCACAGTCTTCATTTGCTGGCTTTGGCTTCATCTTTGTCTTTGCTCCCGCCTCATCTGTCAATAAGTCAACATCTGACCCATTCTGACATGTCATCTGTAGATTCTTGGATAGGGCAGCAATACAGCTCTTGTTAAAATATGGTAGGAGGTCTCATCAGTCAGGTGACTGCTATTTCATCGGTGCCGTCGTCTGCTAGACGACGACACTGGACATTAGCCTGGCCGGATGGGTGGTTGATGAGCTTCATCATTGATCTTTCACTGTTGGTCTGATCTTCTTTTCAATTTCTTGTCTTCGCCATTGCTCATTTTCCAGGCGTCAACAAATGCCCCCCACCTGCGGATGGCGTAAGCGCAGAATAAGCGGCACGGTGTCCGTTGGTGCATCTTTAGCTCAATGCTATTGACTCATTCCTTCAGTTATAGCTTGGCAGTATCCCCATACTGGGATTTCATCCTGACACGATCTTCTTGACTTGAGCCTCGATCAGTTGAGCATCTATTGGCTTGAACCCTGATCAATTGGCACATCTGACATCTGTCGGTTTTAGGCCCCGATCAACGGCATACTTGACTTCTATCTACTTTAAGCCCCGATTGGCTGAACATCTGGCATCTGTCAGCTTGAAGCTCCGATTGGCTGAACATCTTGTATCTGTCAGCTTGAAGCCCCGATCGGATGTACATCTTGCATCTATCGGTTTGGAGCCCCGATCGGCTGCATATCTTGCATCTATCGGTTCTGAACCCCGATCGGCTGTACATCTTGACATCTGTTAGTTTTAAACCCTGATTGGCTGACCATCTGGCACCTGTCGGTTTTGAGCCCCGATCGGCTGTACATCTTGCATCTATCGGTTCTGAGCCCCGATCGGCTGTATATCTTGCATCTATCGATTCTGAGCCCCGATCGGCTGCACATCTTGCATCTGTCGGTTTTGAACCCCGATTGGCTATATATCTTGCATCTATCGGTTCTGAGCCCCGATCGGCTGCACATCTTGCATCTATCGGTTTTGAGCCCCGATCGGCTGTATATCTTGCATCTATCGGTTTTGAGCCCCGATCGGCTGTATATCTTGCATCTGTCGGCTTTGAGCCCCGATTGGCTATTCATTTGACATCTGTCAGTTTTAAGCCCTGGTTGGCTGAACATCTGGCACCTGTCGGTTTTGAGCCCTGATCGGCTGTCCATCTTGCATCTATCGGTTCTGAGCCCCGATCGGCTGTATATCTTGCATCTATCGGTTCTGAGCCCCGATCGGCTGCACATCTTACATCTGTCGGTTTTGAACCCCGATTGGCTATATATCTTGCATCTATCGGTTCTGAGCCCCGATCGGCTGCATATCTTGCATCTATCGGTTTTGAGCCCCGATCGGCTGTATATCTTGCATCTGTCGGCTTTGAGCCCCGATTGGCTATTCATTTGACATCTGTCAGTTTTAAGCCCTGGTTGGCTGAACATCTCGCGGATTGTACCTCCGGGTGGCTGAACATCTGCCGGATTGAAGCTCCGGGTGGCTGAACATCTACCGGATTGAAGCTCCGGGTGGCTGAACATCTGCCGGATTGAAGCTCCGGGTGGCTGAACATCTGCCGGATTGAAGCTCCGGGTGGCTGAACATCTGTCGGATTGAAGCTCCGGGTGGCTGAACATCTGTCAGATTGAAGCTCCGGGTGGCTGAACATCTACCGGATTGAAGCTCCGGGTGGCTGAACATCTGCCGGATTGAAGCTCCGGGTGGCTGAACATCTGCCGGATTGAAGCTCCGGGTGGCTGAACATTTGCCGGATTAAAGCTCCGGGTGGCTGAACATCTGCTGGATTGAAGCTCCGGGTGGCTGAACATCTGCCGGATTGAAGCTCCGGGTGGCTGAACATCTGCCGGATTGAAGCTCCGGGTGGCTGAACATCTGCCGGATTGAAGTTCCGGGTGGCTGAACATCTGCCGGATTGAAGCTCCGGGTGGCTTGAACATCTGCCGGACTGAAGCTCCGGGTGGCTGAATATCTGCCGGATTGAAGCTCCGGGTGGCTGAACATCTGCCGGATTGAAGCTCCGGGTGGCTGAACATCTGCCGGATTGAAGCTCCGGGTGGCTGAACATCTGCCGGATTGAAGCTCCGGGTGGCTGAACATCTGCCGGATTGAAGCTCCGGGTGGCTGAACATCTGCCGGATTGAAGCTCTGGCTAGCTGGACATCTACCGGATTGAAGCTCCGGGTGGCTGGACATCTGCCGGACTGAAGCTCCGGGTGGCTGAACATCTGCCGGATTGAAGCTCCGGGTGGCTGAACATCTGCCGGATTGAAGTTCCGGGTGGCTGAACATCTGCCGGATTGAAGCTCCGGGTGGCTTGAACATCTGTCGGACTGAAGCTCCGGGTGGCTGAATATCTGCCGGATTGAAGCTCCGGGTGGCTGAACATCTGCCGGATTGAAGCTCCGGGTGGCTGGACATCTGCCGGATTGAAGCTCCGGGTGGCTGAACATCTGCCGGACTGAAGCTCCGGGTGGCTGAACATCTGCCGGATTGAAGCTCTGGGTGGCTGAACATCTGCCGGATTGAAGCTCCGGGTGGCTGAACATCTGCCGGATTGAAGCTCCGGGTGGTTGAACATCTGCCGGATTGAAGCTCCGGGTGGCTGAACATCTTCTTCATGTGTTGTTATTTCCTTCGTATGAAGAGTAATAGTCTCAGCAGCCTTTATACTGACGACCTGTGTGCAGCAGGAGAGCGTCCATCCTCTCAGGGAAAGAATGGGGGCTCGCTCCACCACGTATCGGTATCTGATGGGATTGCCTTTGCTGGGCCTGTTGGCTAGCGGAAGACATGCATCTGGAATAGACGAGAGGTCTATTCCTCAAAGCTGACTGTGGCGATTTGCCGATCGTCCAGTGCGTGGTTCCATCGTCGACATTGGGCTCATGTCGATGCAAAGGAGTTTAAGCTTCATCAGAATAGATGAAAGGTCTAAACTGGGTAGGTTCATTGCAGGTGGGGCATGAAATGATATGTAGTTTTCATCAGGACAGACGGAAGGTCTATCCCGGTAGGGTTTCATTGTTGATCGGGCGAGGTGCCAATCGATCAATAGTTTGTTTCATCATCGATATTGGGTTTATATCGAGCAAAGAAAGTGTTATGAATTTCATCAGAATAGACGAAAGGTCTACACTGGCAGGGTTTCATCATTGATCAGGCGAGGTGCCAGTCGATCAATAGTTGGTTTCATCATCGATATTGGGTTTATATCGATGCAAGAAGAGTTTCATAAGTTTCATCAGAATAGACGAAAGGTCTAAACTGGCAGGGTTTCATCATTGATCGGGCGAGGTGCCAGTCGATCAACAGTTGGTTTCATCATCGATATTGGGTTGATATCGATGCAAAGGGTTTTATAAGTTTCATCAGAATAGACGAAAGGTCTAAACTGGCAGGGTTTCATCATTGATCGGGCGAGGTGCCGGTCGATCAACAGTGGGACGTCGGTAGAGGCGTAGGTCTCGTCAGGATAGACGTAAGGTCTATTCCAGTAGGTTTTATCGCAGGGGTGGGACTTTGCCAAGAAATACGTAGGTTTCATCAGGACAGACGTGAGGTCTGAGCTGGACAGGCTTTAGTAGAATGGTGCTGGGTTTCATTGTCGGTGGGACGTTTTGAAAGAGGGTATGTAGGTTTTATCAGGGTAAACGTAAGGTTTACTCCGGAAGGGTTCTATCGTCGGCGGGGCGCGGAACCAGTTGACCGACGGAAGGCTTCATCAATAGAAGGGAGGTAAAGGTAGCGTGCCGGTTGGCATGGAACTTTTAAATTACCACATTACTGACCCAGGCGCCCTTTCGGGTTTTCACCGGAGCCAGCCCCCTCTTGCTTTTGCCCACGCGCCCTTTCGGGTTTTCACGTGGCAGGGTACCCGATTTTGCCTGCAGTGCCCTTTCGGGTTTTCACCACAGCTGGGTTTTGGCCATTTTTACCCTTGTCCGGGATATCCGAACAAGACTGGCGGGGTATCTCTATTTTTAACCCCATTTTTACTTATTTATTTATATATACGTATATATATCGCTTGAATTGGGACTTCAGCACGGGTCAGGCGATGTGCTGCTTTATTGGCGGCTGCTCTTATCATCGGTATTGGGTATATACCGACGCAAGGATTTCATAGGTTTCATCAGGATAGACATAAGGTCTAAACTGGATGGGTTTCATCATTGATCGGGCAGGGTGCCAATCGATCGACAGTTGGTTTCATCATCGATATTGGGTTTATATCGATGCAAAGAAGAGTTTCATAAGTTTCATCGGCATAGACGTAAGGTCTAAACCGGGCAGGTTTCATTGCTGATCAGGCAGTGTGCCAATCGATCAACAGTTGGTTTCATCATCGGTATTGGGTATATACCAATGCAAGGATTTCGTAGGTTTCATCAGGATAGACGTAGGGTCTAAACTGGATAGGTTTCATTGCTGCTCGGACCGTGTGCCCGCTAATCAGCAGCAGGCTTCATCACGGTGGGACAGGAAGAGATGCAAGTTTAATAGGACGGGTTTCTTCATCGATCGGGCAGGGTGCCCATCGATCACAGGGGGGTTTCATCATCGGTATGGGTTTATACCAATGCAAAGATTTCATAGGTTTCATCGGGATAGACGTAAGGTCTAAGCCTGATAGGTTTCATCATTGACCGGGCAGTGCGCCAATCGATCAAAGGAGGTTTCATCATCGGTATTGGGTTTATACCAATGCAAAGATTTCATAGGTTTCATCGGGATAGACGTAAGGTCTAAGCCGGATAGGTTTCATTATTGATCGGGCAAGGTGCCAATCGATCAATAGTGGACTTCACCATGGTGGGACTTTGGCAAGGTATGAGGGTTTTATCAGGACAGACGTAGGGTCTGTACTGGGTGGGTTTGATCGTTGATCGGGCAAGGTGCCGGTCGATCGATGAGGAGTTTATGGCGGGAGGTGAGGCTTCTTTTAAGATTACCACATTACTGACTCAAGCGCCCTTTTCGGGTTTTCGCCGGAGCCAGCCCCCTCTTGCTTTTGCCCACGCACCCTTTCGGGTTTTCACGTGGCGGGGTACCCGATTTTACCTGCAGTGCCCTTTCGGGTTTTCACCATAGCTGGGTTTTGGCCATTTTTGCCCTTGTTCAGAGTATCTGAACAAGACTGGCGGGGTATCTCCATTTTTTAAACCCCATTTTGTCTCTTCTCTTTTTTTTTCTTCTTTTTTTATCGGGACTTTAGCTTCGTAAATTGTTAAGCCATGTGCTCAACTTGTGTATGTATCATCATTGGTGTGGGTGCTGACACCAATGCAAGGGGTATAAGGTTTTCATCGTCTGCCTAGGCGGAAGGCCTGGGTCGACTTGAGTGTGTTTTGTGGCTTAGGCGTGAAGCCGTTCGCCGGGAGCATGGCTGTATTGTTGATGTGGGGATTGCCATCAACGCAAGGGAATGGGATTTCATCATCCACCCAGACAGAAGGTCCGGATTGGCTCGAGGATGTGTGTAGCAGCTTAAGCACGAAACCATTCGCTGGAAATGTAGGTTTCATCGTTAATGTGGGGTTTAACATTAACGCAAAGGGATGAGGTTTTATCATCTATCCGGACGGAAGGTCCGGGTTGATTTGAGAATGGGTGTAGCATTTTCATCAGAGCAGACGGAAAGTCTACCCCGGACGGGTTTTAACATTGCTCAGGCGGCGGGCCACCCCATTAGCAGCTGCTTTTATCATTGGTATTGGGTCTATACCAACGCAAGGATTTTATAGGTTTCATCAGAATAGACATAAGGTCTAAACTGGGTAGGTTTCATCATTGATCGGGCAATGTGCCAATCGATCCATAGTAAGTTTCATCATCGGTATTGGGTTTATACCAATGCAAAGATCTCATGTGTTTCATCAGGATAGACGTAGGGTCTAAACTGGATAGGTCTCATCATTGATCGGGCAATGTGCCGATCGCTCAACAGTAGGTTTCATCATCGGTATTGGGTTTATACCAATGCAAAGGAGGGTGGGGCTTTATCATGCAATTCAGACGGAAGGTCTGAACTGAAGTTTGTGGATGGCGGGCTTGGGTATGAAGCTGTTTCCCGGGAGTGTATGTTTTATCATCAATGTTGCGGTTTAACATTAACGCAAAGGGATAAGGTTTCATAATCAACCCAGACGAAAGGTCTAAATTGATTCAAAAATGTGTATGGCAGCTCGGGCACGGAGCCGTTCACTGGAAGGGTATGTTTCATCGTTAATGTGGGGTTTGACATTAACGCAAAGGAATAGGGCTTCGTAATCAACCCAGACGAAAGGTCTGAATTGATTCAAAAATGTGTATGGCAGCTCGGGCACGAAGCCGTTCGCTGGAAGGGTATGTTTTATCGTTAATGTGGGGTTTGACATTAACGCAAAGGAATAGGGCTTCGTAATCAACCCGGACGAAAGGTCTAAATTGATTCAAAAATGTGTATGGCAGCTCGGGCACGAAGCCGTTCGCTGGAAGGGTATGTTTTATCGTTAATGTGGGGTTTGACATTAACGCAAAGGAATAGGGCTTCATAATCAACTCAGACGAAAGGTCTGAATTGATTCAAAAATGTGTATGGCAGCTCGGGCACGAAGCCGTTCGCTGGAAGGGTATGCTTCATTGCTGATGTGGTTCTGACCCGCTGGGTATCTACATCTTTGCATATTCACTGATTCTGTTGACTTTTCTTTGGCAATCTTTGACCATTGGTCGGCTTGAGTGCCGATGGAAGAATATCTGTCGGCCTGGGCACTGATAGCTAGAATTTTGATTTCTCTTAGCTGGCCATACTGGCAATCCATATTTGTGAGCATCTGTCATCTCGAATGCTGACGGTTAAACATCTCTGGCAGTCTAGAGGATCATCGGGCATCTTTCGGCCAGGGTACCGATGGCTGAATGATTGACATATGTCGGCTAAGACGCCGATGGTTGTTGGTTTGAAAGTCAATGATCGAACCCCGACATCCGTCGGCTTGGACGCCGATGGGCATACATTTGGCAACCGTGGAAAGTGGTTGAGCATCGGTTGGCGTGAACACCGATAGTTGACATCTTGGGGCATTGTTGATCTTGTTTGAACATCTTGTGGACATTGTTGAACCTCTATCATCTTGGGCTCTGATGTATTCATCATCTTCGCCTTGGAGCTTCATTAATTATATATCAGGTTGAATACCGATGTACTCATCTTATATATCCTTGACCATCGTGAAACATCTATCGGTCTGATTACCGATGTATCTATCATTCACTCATCCGAGTGCCATTATTCCTCCATCGGCTTATATGCCGACACCTTGATGTTTGATATATATATTTCTTTTGGGATCTCATCGAGCATCTATTGGCCTGAACGCTGATGGTTGGGCGAGCTTCCATCGTTCTTCATTGATCCATCATTCATTGTTCATTGCCATCTGGGCTCCCATCATTTGGATGGTCCCTGACATCAGCAGCAGACGTGCAGTGTAAGAGTCTGTGATAGGATGGCCCTTGAAGGGTCAATGCTCTAGTTTTATTCCTCATCACCATACGTGATCATTGCCCCTTTAAAGGGGTGAGCATATCCAGCGACGGCCATGCATGCCGTCATTGGCATTTCATACATTTACCCCTAGAATGGGGAACCATGTGTGTCTTACATCATTCTTTTGGCATACATTCGTCCCAAGAACGGGATACCATCAATATTTCTCATTGTTTGGCATGCATCTGCCCCCGAGATGGGACACCATTTGGAACTTCCATCATCTCATAATCATCATTTTTTTTCTTCATTTTTTTTCTTTCCTTTTTTTCTTCTTTTTTTTTGATATGCATCCCCCTCCTCAGAATGGGGTATCATCTGCATCTTCCATCATTTTGTCATCTTTCTCTTTTTTTCATTTCCATTTTTTTTTGATGTGCATCGCCCCTCAAATGGGAGTACCATATATATATATATATATATATATATATATTACTTCATCATCTCTCTTTTCTTTATCCTTTTTTATTCCCATGTGCCCTCAGGATAGGGTATCATCCCCATGTGCCCCCAGGATAGGGTATCATCCATACCTTTCATCATTTTTTTTTGTTAATACATCTGCCCCTAGGAAGGGGTATCATGGGCATCTCTTCATCATCATCATTCTCATTTTTTTTATTTCTCTTTTTTTTTCTCTTTTTTTTGTGTGTACATCTGCCCCCAGGAAGGGGTATCACTGGCATCTTTCACCATCATTCTTTTTGGCATACACCTACCCCAGAACGGGGTATCATTCGTATTGAAAATGCCCTTTAGAGCAAATCGCTCTTTGGCGGGTGTGGTGCGGCCATATCGGCCGCCTTCTTGAAATTGAGCATTCGATGGGGACGCGGTGGGTCCACTTTATATTCCCCTATCTGCAGCTCACCTTTCTGTATCAAGCTTTCTATAACATCTTTGAAGACGTAGCAGTCCTCAATAGGGTGTCCGAGCATCTGATGGTACGGACAGAAGCGAGGCTCATCTTTCCTTGAGGCATCACCGGGCTTCTTTGGGGCCGGGAGTATGATCTTGCCGTGGTGGGTGACCCATTCGAATAGGACCCGAGTCTTTTCCTTTGGAAAGGAGTAGGGTTTAGTCATTTTGCTTCTTAGGGAGTGGCCTAGCTCGCCAGTCTTTGCTGATGAAGAGCTAGCTGCCTCTTTCGCCTTTTTCTTCTCAAAAGCTTGGAAGTCGGCAATGTAAATATCTTTATGCATTGGCTGTTCACTAGCAGGCTTGCTCTTTTGTCTTAGGGCGGTAGCGGCCGGGTAATATTTCGCCAAAAAGGCCTCAATATCAGCCACAATCTCGTTCAAGAGATCGAAGGTCTTGACTTCGATGCCAACCAACCTTGTTAAGACTTCTGTTTTCAGGTTGCGCTTGCATATCTGGACAGCCTCCTCATGGTTTGGTGGGTGCCGACATCTGGCATAAAGGTCCTTCCATCGGTAGATATAATCCAGAGCAGATTCATCGGCCCTTTGTTTGGTCTCATACAATTCTGCCTTAGTAACTTCTCCCTTGGCAGAGTTGATTTTCATTGTTTGTTTCATATCGGGTTTACCCATCACTGCCGGAGCTGGTGAGTTTAAGTGCAAACCAGGCAGATGCAAACCCATTTCATTCAGCTTGCTCTGCAACACTTTGACTTCTTGTAGTTTTTTAGATAGCTCTGTCATCATGGCAAGGCCAAGAACGTTGCCCCCGGCCCTAGTCTTAGGAGGGACTGACAGTACCCTATTACAGGCGCCGGACGCGTCCAGGCTTTCAGAAATTAACATCTTGGCCCTCGTCCCCGCATATGGAGGAGGAGTGTGGTAGCATGCTTCTTCTTCTGGTAGCGGGAGGTGCCCATGCTTCTTGTTGGCTTTATCATCGGGATAGGAGGTTGAAGCTTTGGCTTGCTCTGACCTTATCGGCACGAAGCATATCTCTTCATCATCCCCTTCGGAAGTCTGGCCATCGCCGGGTAAAACTGACAGCATGTTACAGGAGAAGACTTTGTCCCTCCTTGTGTTTGTTTGCACCTGCTTTTCCTTCCTTTCGGCGGTCGACATCTGCACCCATAACGGGTCATCCAGCACATCTGGCATTTTTGATTTATTTTTCATCTTATTCATAAGGCCTGGGGACTTGACATGCTCCCACAGGATGGGCTCATCGGTGTCTGTTTCTTTCAACATTTCTTTGGGCGATTGCTGGTATAGAGATATCATATTGACTGCTCTTTTTAACTCAGGCAACTCATGCAGGCATGGAGGGTCCACTCTATACTCACCCAGTTCGAGTTCCCCTTTTTTAATCATTCTTTCAATAATATCTTTAAATACATAGCAATCTTCAATAGGATGACCCAATGCTTGATGATATGGGCAGAAGCGGGGGTCATCTTTTCTTTTGGTATCATCAGGTCTCTTTGGATCCGAAGGACAATCTTGTCAAATTGGGCGGCCCACTCAAACAGGAGCCGAGTCTTTTCCTTAGGAAAGGAATAAGGCTTGCTCATCCTGGCTCGCAGAGCGGGGCCATCCTTCTGATCAGCCGGCCTAGTGGGAGGAGGGCGGGCAATGCCTTTTTCTTTATCTTTTTGTTGCTCGAACATCTTGAAGTCTACTGTACTGACTTCTGCAGGCATGGGCCGTTTATCAGCCGATCTAGTTTTCTGGTACACAGCAGTAGCAACTGAAGGACTACTGGAGAGGAAGGCCTCGACCTCCGCCGCGGCATTGTTTAGTCGGTCAAATGACCCTATCTCCATCCCGATCATCTTTTCGAGAGTCTCCCGCCGAAGATTCTGCTTGCAAATCTGGACGGCGTCCTCGTGATGTGGAGGCCGCCTGCATCTCATGGCGAGGTTTCTCCATCTTTTTATATAATCCAGAGCGGTCTCATCCTGCTTCTGCCTTGTTGCATATAGCTCAGCTATTGTGATTTCTCTCTCCGTGACATGAAATCTGTCGCGGAACTTTCTTTGCATATCAGGCCAATCAACCACTGACCCGGCTGGCAGGCTTGAGTACCATTCAAAGGCCAACCCAGTGAGGGATGAGCCAAAGAACTTGAGCAGATAAGCTTCATCGACTGCTAGGTCGCCCATGATTGTAGTGTAGTAGGCTATATGCTCCCTAGGGGAGCCTTGGCCATTAAATTTCTCGAACTTCGGCGGCTTACTGACGCCTGGGGGTAGTCTCTTAGCAGCATACTGGGGAGGATACGGTACCTTGTACACATCATAGGTACCAGCATCACCACCAGTCTTTTCTGACAGTTTCATTTCCACAATTCTTTCAATCATCTGTTTGTGGGCTATAGCTGGATCTATATCTTCTGGAAAGAAGTGAGCTTGTTGCTGGCTGTGAGGAGTTGTCATCACAGTGGCGCGCAAGATGGGCGCGGTAGGCTGTGTCTGAGACACAGAGGGTTGAGCTGCTGTTTGCTGTGGAACAGGTTGGCTCGGTGTCTTGCTCTTATCAGCTAGGAGAGGGTTAGCTGGGATAGCCGTCTCTGCTGAGCTGGATGTCTGCCCCGCAGGTTCAGCTTGCTTTGAGACTGATGTAGCTTCATGTCTCTCATTGAGCTGCCTTCGGAGAGCACTGATCTCCTGCTGATATCTCCTGAACATCATCTGGATCATGGGATCCAAGGTTGATGGGATTTGCATATCTTCAGAAGTCCCTTCAGCATCATCAACAAAGGGATTGTCTTCATCTTCTGCTGTCACCACATTGACTGTCATAGTGGTGATCTTGCGGGCTTCATCATATTTCTTCATTTTATCTTTTGCGGCCTGGCCTCTTCTTGTGACAGGACCAGGTCTAGTCGCCAGCCTGAGCAGTTCATCTGGCTGAGTTGGCAGTACATCTTGCCCCCTGGCAAGTCCAGCCATGTTGCAGGCGAAGATTTGGAGTCTTCCCTTCCGCCTGTAGACCTTTCTTTTCATCTGGTCAGGATATTTGAGCCGGTCAAAGACCGATATTCTTTCTTTGGCTTCTTCCCTGTACAGGTCTTCTTCGTCATATCCGGCCCTGAGGCCTTCTTCATAGTTATTTGAATCGGAGGAAGAGGCTCCGATCATCATTTCTTGAGGTGTTTCTTCTTTTTCTTCACCTCTGGTGCCCAAGGCACGGGATAGTCTTTGTTGACCCAGGGCAGAGTTCCCCAGGTAGTGGAAGTAGTCTTGGACTACTTGCTTCATCTCCTCCGGGTCGCGCCTTTGTGGCTCAGGTTGGAGTATTAGTCTTTCCTGGCTCGTCTGCTGATAGGCCAGTCTTGTTACCTGAGCATTCAAATGCTCGGTCCTGGAGTATTTGAAGATATCAGCCTGTCTAGCACAGGCTCTTGATCTTCTTGCAGTAACCACAGTGACTGGTTCACTCATATCGCCAACTTGGCAGAGGTCGGCAGCAGCATTGTAGATCTTCTTTTCCCATCTCTTGCCTTGGCCATGGGATGGGTGGTAGTGAAGTTTTCCCTTGTCTCGTATCTTCCGCCCCTCATCATGGGGCGAACAGCAGTCATATTTCTTTCTTGACCCTCAATCTCATCTCTCCTCCCCCGGGTCCTGGGGTAGACAACAGTAGCATTTCCTTCATCTTTCTTCACTTCCCTTCTGCCCCCTGCTCTGAGGCGGGCAATAGTGACATCAGTAAGGTTCTCCCTGTCCTGAGCTGGGGCCCAGCTTTGGATCTTCTTCGGCCGCCAGACCTGTTTGTATTTTGCTGGCTTGGGAGCCAGCGGCTTCTTTCATTAGCCTCCCAATTGGCCTGCCTGGTGGTCAGAGTTTGGAATCTGTTGGCAGTGGGCACCATCGGGACGATCACGTCTGGCTTGACCGCCCTTGGGCAACCGTTCATGTTTGCCCGGACACCACCGATCATCATTGTCTTTCCGGAGTTGGAAAGACGGCGGTCAACAGCAACATACCGGCTCCTCCGGTTGGTTCTTCTCCCCTTCTGAGCAGCAGCGGGGACCACGTCCCTTTTTTGGACGTGATGGACATAGCAGGCGACGGCCGTGGGGGCCGTGTTCTCTGGTAAGATATTCTTCTGGTCAGTGATCTTCACCGGGGCACTTGCAGCAGTGCCTTGCTCATTGTGATCGACCTGCAGAAGGTCAGTGAAGCAGACGCCCAAGCAGTTGGGCAGCCCAACGGCAGGCGGCATTGATCCGAACGCGAGGGGTACCGCCAGGTAGCCTTCTCGCACATGCATGTCAATCGGCTGCTGGTCGAAGCAAACGGACATGATTCCGGCTGTCATTGTAGATTCCTGAAAATAAGGAAAGTACACAGAATCAGAAGTTTCAGGGGGGGGCCGCTGGGCCTCCTACTTTAGCGTAAAGATGAAGGGAGACTGAGTCCCACCGGGCGTGCCAGACTTGTTTGACACATTTATTTTATTTAGTTTATTTTATTTATTTATTTATTTATTTTATTATTTATTTATTGGCGTGCCAGTCACCGAAGTGACAATTTTATTGTGCGCTCGATCTGACATGGTCAGTCGATTGTGAAGTCCGAGTCAGGACCCGAAGTCCGTCATACCATGAACGCTATGACGTTAATTACGTCCTTCCAAGGAAGGACAACCCTTGATTAAACGCTAAAAGTAGGAGGCCTCGAGAGGCAAACGTATATTCATGTGCGGAAATGGAACTTCATACCGAAGCCAGGAAGGCGGGCAAGATAATGACACCAACCGTAGAAACAGATGATATCGCTAAGTCAGCGGTTCAAAGCCCGGGGTTAAGGGGGGAAGGAGGATCTCAATCACAGGTAGCCTGAGCCGCGACCGTGATGAGGTTTAAAACATCGATCAGTATTTCGACAGCATCTTCCCTTTATCTGGGTTATGCCCAGGGGGAAATAGGCTGTCACCCACGGAGTGCCGGGATGAAAGCCAAGAGAGAGAGAAGTGTTGAACTTCCCGAATCGCATATTTGCCATGGGGCAATGTTTGGTATTCCCTGTAGAAGCCGGTGGAACTCATGCAGTGGCAGAGCCCTCCCGAGCTAAAGGGGTTATTCATGAACCCGATGCGGGACGACGGAAAGTGAGCGAACGCTCAATGTTGCGCCCTCGCACGCAGATCGACCTGCGCGGTCAGGTCACGGGGATCGACCTGCCCAGTCAGGTCGCGGGGGTCAAGGGGGCAGCGCCCCTTGCGGGGGATTCCAGGGGCGGAGCCCCCGGAACAAAATTCGGATTTAAGATTCAGTAACAACATTTGAGTAGGTTATCAATGCAGTTCAAGTGCGCAAAGGTTCCCGGGGGCAGCTTAATATTGGCTTTCATCATCCTGGGGGAATTTTGGCAGCACCTCCCCTAGACTTAGCATCTGCCAAGGGATGATATAGGCTGACATCGACGGAATGCCGGGATGAAAGCCGAAAAGCGGGGGAGCACTAAGGCTCAAGGAGACTGTACATGTCTCTATCATCAATCACTATTCCCCGTCTCGGAGGTCGACGAGACCCTTGTAAAGACAAGGTCCGCCGAACCCGCGGGGTTGCATGTGAATCCAGTTAGGGACCGCATAATATAGGGGAGGCCAGTTGGGCAGCAGAGCAGGCTCTCGGCACAGCAAAGTGGGAAGGGAGGCTCCCGGCACGAAGGCAAGGAGGCAAAGGGGTTCCCGGCGCGAGGTTCTCGGCGCAGAGGGAAGACGGCAGAAAGCTCCCGGCGCGAGGGGCTTCTCGGCGCGCTATTCCCTGGCCGAAGGGAGCTTCTCGGCGTGGGCTATAGTAGGGGCTTCTCGGCGCGCCAATGAAGTGGCCAGGAGAGGCTCTCGGCCTGGGCCTAAGTGGCAGAAGGGGGGCGGGGCTCTCGGCGCGAGGCTTCCCGACGCGCTCCTGGGTGCGCCGGGAGCTTGGTGCCGGGAGGCTCATGTGGAAGGGTTTGAAATAGTTTTTTTTGTCGTTTAGCAGGAGAGGGAGGCCTCTCAGCTGAGGGGTTTTCGGCGGGCAAATGGCACGCCGGGAAGGCTGAATTGCTACGAGGTTTCAGGGTTTACAGAGCTCAAACGGTACTCTGTTTCTGGGATTTCTGGGTTTTATGGCTCAGACTGAGATCGAATCAGGGGTGCATGAGGAGGTTTCTTGAATGCCTCTGCTAGAAGGACGCCAAGGGAGCTGAGAGGCCAAATCATCAGGGGGAGGAGAGACCATCGTTGGGACCTGAGTAGCTTTTATCTGTCTACTGCCAGACGTCTGGGGGGGGGTCAAGAGATGGCTGTCTCTGATTCCCCAGACTAGCATAGTACCATCTGGAAGCAAAACGGCGATGAAAGAACCCTCGTGCTGGGACCCCAGGCCTTAGTCATCCAACGATTGGAATGAGGATCCAGGGTTGCATTCGTCTGCGGGTTCAAATGCATCTTTTATAGCCGGCAGTCCGGGGAACCAAGAGATTGATGTCTCTGGTTCCCGGACAGCACAAGAGGCTTGAGGGCAAGACTCAAACACATACGGAGGGCATACCATTGAAGCAGGAAGATAGAAGAGAATAGAACCCAGCAACCCACTAAACAAGGGTGGGGGTTCTACCTTCATCCCTGTTCGAAGAACAGACTCGACTCCGAAGCCTGAGTCATTTCGCCCATGGGGCATTCATACAAACAGTACGCATACATATGGAGACAGGGGAAGATCGTATTGCCTAATATCCATCACGGCAACTGCATTTACTTCATCTCACCATCATTTACATCGACTGCAGAACTGAAGCCGAGAAACATAAAGGGGAGGAACAGGGAGAGAATCGTATGAGTAATCTAAACATCAAGACTTCGACTACCACATACGGAGAATCAGTAAAAAGAAAAAAAAGAAACATCGAACATGGGGGGGGGGAGGGTGGAGCATTGACTCCTCTCCCTCCCCCTATCAGCCCACCTGGAGCCTTTCTTCCTTCTTTTCTTCTGCTTCTTCTTTCGGCGGAGACTCTCTCCCTCTCTTTTCCTATCTCTTTTTCTTTCTGGCTATCTGTTCACTCTTTTTTCTTCGTCTCTTTGTTTTCTTCTTTTCTGTCTGTCCGCCCTCCTCTGATGTCTTCGAAGGAATGGGTTTATATAGACTCCTCCTCTTCTTGCATCTCGGTAGATGGTAATCGGCGTGCCTCATTCGTTCGCAATAGCTCCCGGCACGCCAAGTGGCCTCCTGTTGAGGTTCTCGGCGCCTCACTCGGAAGCCCATTTGGCTGGCCCATTTAGGGCTTTTAAGCTTCGCACGTGCCTTGGCCTCTTTTAATCCCTTAAATTGATATTCATCAGAACCAGAGAAGGCCCTGTATTGGTGACATAACCTTGCTGAGATCATCTTAAGATTTCATCAGTCAGCAGGCTGGGATTTCATCAGTATTGCCATCTGAATGACGACAAAATCGGATATGGTTTCATCAGCATTGTCATCTGAATGATGTCAAGACCAGATGTCATCTTTAACCCGGGAAGGCTTCAGCAGGGCACGCAGTACATGAAGACGGTTCTTCTTTTATTTTGACTTTGTAGAAGTCTTCACAGTCTTCATTTGCTGGCTTTGGCTTCATCTTTGTCTTTGCTCCCGCCTCATCTGTCAATAAGTCAACATCTGACCCATTCTGACATGTCATCTGTAGATTCTTGGATAGGGCAGCAATACAGCTCTTGTTAAAATATGGTAGGAGGTCTCATCAGTCAGGTGACTGCTATTTCATCGGTGCCGTCGTCTGCTAGACGACGACACTGGACATTAGCCTGGCCGGATGGGTGGTTGATGAGCTTCATTATTGATCTTTCACTGTTGGTCTGATCTTTTTTTCAATTTCTTGTCTTCGCCATTGCTCATTTTCCAGGCGTCAACAGGGTCCAAGGACCCGCTAAAAGTGGGAGGATCCGCACGCACACCCCTAAGAATGCGGTCGTCATCCTCGTCATCACGATTCCGTCGTTGATGACGACGACCGTTACCCCCTTGATCATTATTAGATGCATAATCATCCACCACATGCACCTGTTGAACCCCAACATTCTCCGCCTGAGCTCTTGGTACAGCAGGTTGCTGAACCGGCTCCTATTGGCCGTTCGTCGGCGCGGGTTGCGCCGCTACGGGGCCCCTCTCGAGGATGGCAATCCTCCCAACTAAGCCCTGGATGGACTGATCCGAACTCTCGGCCCGATCCTCGAGGGCTTTCATCCGCCCTTCTAGACGCGTTCCTATGCCATCCATATGCGTACTAAGACCATCCATACGCGTGTCAAGACGTTCCATAATGGCTCGGAACATCTCAGCCGTCGAGGACTCGTCGGAGCTACGGGCCCGGGAGTCCGCCATAGGTGGTGGTGGCGAGTATTGGGTACCTCGACGGGTGGGCATGCAACTGACACACGACCTAGAAGACACCGACTAATGCAAACACACACTAAATGATGCACTTAGACCTAACCAATAGCCGGTACGAGGCGGAGATAAGCGATCCGAAGATCACTCGCGCAAGTGTGTGGCCCTCCCGTTAGGCGTAACCCAACGTTCGGACAACACCTTTTGATATACCAGGTAAAGGGTGCAAATGCAAATTAAAACACTCTTTTTTTTTTTTGAAAATGATGATCCAAGACTTGACTTAGACCATGATGCATGTACGACATATGCAATGACTACCCTAGACTCGACTCGCACTGATACCAAACTGATGCGGGACGGACACGGGAGACGACACTATATGGTGCCACCCTCGGACTCTAGATGAAGACACGACCAGCAACACACACCAGGGAGACACTAAGCCCGAAACTACGAGCTCCTAGTGGCGAAACGTCGCTAACAGAAGTGGAAGCTCACTCGTCGTCCCAAGTGAGGGAAAGCGCGGACCGTGCGCGATTAATGAACCGGCGGAGGTCAAGGGTAGTCCGACTCAACTTTCAGACTCGGATCGAGTCGCGGGACGGGTCACTCTCACTCTCACAGCGGTGACATGGACACACGGGCTAGTACCTACACTCTTGGTAGAGACAACAGACCATATACTAGCTAAGCAAATGAACGCCAAGAGGTTCAGACCATTACCTCCACGCACCCGGCGTGGCGAAGACAACCCCGGCCGAATCACGGACTCCCGGTTAACAATGATTACATCAGTACACTAAGTCGACCTACTCCACGCAGGGAGGTAAAAGGTCACATGTGGGGTCCGGGAATCATGCAACTCGGGTTGACGGGCAGCATCCTGATGTCGCCCGGCGGTGCCGAACTCCTCGTTTTTGTGCTTTCCGAACGGCGGCTTCACGGGCCCGCGGGGCCCACGGACGGCGCTATCCTCCGGATCTGCGGGGGTGGGACCCACTGTGATGGGGACCCCTGGTGGCGTGCCTGCACGGACAGCGGTCAGCCGGGAACACCGATCGGGGGTCGATCGGCCCCGATTCCCAATTGATGAACTAGCTATCCACGGATTTTGGTTGCTGTCTTCCGGCGCGCGCTCTGGCGAAAACGGCCGATGCGAGCAATCCCAATGTCGGATCTGGACGCATGAGCTATCGTTGGAAAGATCTCTTCAAATGCTTAGATCTAGACCCAGAGAGATCTGCTGGATCTGGTCGGATCAGAACTTTATTGAATTTACAAGTCCCTATTGTACAGTAGCCGAAATCTAAGATCTGCAGGGTACTTGTCTAAGAACCACTGTTGACCGCCTAGTAAACCTCCGATTCAGCTCTTGAGCTCTTCTTAGGAGTTGTAGGGAATCAAACCACGGAACTGGGTCTATTTGAGAATTTTATTTGGAGGTGGCTGCGATTTGTTATGATTTTTGGGGTGACTGGTGGTCGGATCTGGAAACAGGTGGACAGAACTATAGATGGGTCTGAGAACAAATTTTAGAAAATATGAGATGGGCGAATAAAAAATTGAGAAAAATTTTGGATGAAGAGGTGGATGGGGGGAACCTCCAGTAAAAATGGGCGAACTAACAGAAATCAAAAATGGGCTCTAATACATGAAACACAGGACGGAGGTGAACCTGGACAGAACTCTGGCAGAATTGAAATGGAAGAGTAGATGAAAATCAAAAATTAGTAAACGTGATCTGAATGCTGGCCTGATTTTTGTGGGTGGAGAGGAACATCCCAGGAACAATGCCACCAAATTTGGTAGCCAAATGAACTCGGGGAAAACCTGTGAATTTTGAACAAGCTGCTGTGGTACTACGTAGGCAGAACTCCGTTGATGGCGTTGGCGGTGCGGTGGCGGCTCGTGGCGGCGGCGGTGATCATCGGAACCTATACACGAGGCGTCACACCTCAGAATGGAAGCCTTCACAGCTTCAAGGGGGAGAGGGAGGAGAGAGGAGGGGGGCGCACCAGCCCTTGCTCTTGGAAATTATTTGATTCAAATGGCATTAATTGTTCCAAAATGGAAAATACAAGTATTTATGTGTTACATCTCACATCCATCCACAACCGTAGGATCTAGGGAAGGGGAATAGATGGCTGGGATTGAGTGTGATCAACACACAAAATTTACAATAAAAAAACAAGGGGAGGGGCGCACCATTGACTAGAGGGAACAAGCTTGACATGGTAGGTGGGGTGGGTGGCCAAAATGTGGACTTTCTAAGCCACTTGTTCCCCACTTGGCCCACCCTTCTAGAAGCCTCCATGTGGAAGGTTGACTGACCCCACATGGGACCCTAGGCTGAGGTGGCTCAATGGGATGGGGCCTAGGGGGCCCGTGGGGCCCACGGGGTCCAAATTGTACATAAGCCCCTCTTACAATCAAAATAGCAAACCGAATATAATGAAATAAACACAAATTACACACAAATAAAGTTTAACTAAATATGATAAATGGGGAGGCTCAAGGCGGAGTCTCCAGGCTGTCTCCGAGCCAGATGGACGCTGAGGTGGCTCGAGTCGTGCTCCGTGTGCGGTACCGGTGGCTCGGCGTGTCGCGCCGCTCAACTGCTCGGGTGTCCGCACCACACTTAAAGAGCAGTCACACTAGGCCCATCTGGGCCGAACAAGGCCCCGCTCGCCCAAGTGACAGCCCACTGGGCCCACTCCTGACTGACAGCCCAATAAAAGTTTGCTCGTGGATACTACCTTCCTAGGCGGCCCTTAGGCTCGGAAGGCCCGAGCGTCGGTCAGGTCACAGGAAAGGTCCACGCCCGAGCCATCTCTCCGCCGGGAAGAGGAAGGCGCGTGCCGACCAGTCCGACCCATCTTCATCCGAGCTAAGCCTACCACCCGGATAAGGGCTGGCATCTCTGAGCTCGGAACAGACGATGATTCCTTATCCATGCAGCCGTTGGGAACCTTCTGTAAGCGGGAATTTAAGGGGTAAGGGACTCCATGTCCCCACGGCGATAAAGATCCCACGATGAGGCAATTAAGAGCTCACGTTGAGGACGTAACTCCCACTTGAAACCCCTCGACTTAAAGGACTCCTGAAGATGGCGCACTATTTAAATCAAGGATACCCTCCGGTGAAAGGTAAGGGCAACCACACACTCAAAACTCCTGAGCAGGAACCACTTCACCCTTCTGGTGGAGAGGGATCTCGCGCAGAAGTTACTTCCTCCCTTTATTGCTCCCACCATAGCTCTACTGACTTAAGCATCAGAGGGTTTTCCCCCAGGGACTCATCCCTGGGCCCCCTGATCCGTTTCCCTTTCTTGCAGTTCATAATCCGGTGATCCCCTTGCCCGCTCAGGACCCGCGCGAGATCTAGCCTCTTCATCTAGCGCCGTCTGTGGGAAACGTACAAGAAGCCAGTATGGTGTGAAGGAGCTCAGGGAGGAGGTCCACCGACGACAGGGAAAAGGCCATGGTAGCGGCAGGGGATGGCCCCTCTCGGGCCTCACAGAACCCCCCCTCCAACGCCAGCGCCCCCGCCGACGAACCACCCCCCTGCGGCTGTAGGGCTACCACCCAACCGTGGCACCGACACCTTCCAAGCCCTCAACGTGAAACTGGATATCCTCGTGGAACTCATGAGGACCCAGGCGGCTAGGGGTCACGCCCCCCGTCAGGGAGCCCTCCCCACGAGAATGCATCCCAACACACTGTAGGAGGCCGTTTCACTATCCGCGGCCAGTAGATTATCCGCAACAGGATTGGAGGACCCTCGCAAGCTCTGCCTCCGGAGCAAGAGGCTTCCTCCACACCGAGGCGGGGGAAACCTGGGGCACGCCATCCGAACCCGAAGACCGACGTTCCCGGGGATCGCCAAGACATTCCCCCCAGCCCCACGTCACAACAACAGTCGGAGTTATCCCTCCGACTGCGAGAGTTTGAGAGACGCTTTGCAGAACAAGAGCGCGCCCTACGGGCCCTACAAAAGGTCTCTCCCCCGGAGGATGAGGAGAAATTCCCTTTCTCTGAGTATATCTTGAAGGTAGAGGTGTCTCTCAGAACCTCCATCCCAACCTTCAAGCTCTACGACAGTCAGGGCGACCCGGCCGATCACTATGACAGCTTCGACGCTCTGATGACCCTGCACGGAGCGTCTGACGCCATCAAGTGCCGAGCCTTCGTGACCACCCTGGTCCAAGGCGCTCAAGCTTAGTTCCGGGCCCTCGCCCCCGGATCCATCCGAGACTTCAAGCAGTTTGGGCGAGTCTTCAAAGAGAGTTTTACCGGAAGTGCCCCCCCAAGGTCGGTAGCGGGGCTCCTGGCCCTTAAACAGGCGCAAGGGGAGAGACTCCGGGCTTATATTCATCGATTCAAGTCGGAAGCCCTGAGAATCCCCCACCTGGATGTGGCCTCAGCCATAACCGCACTAACCGGGGGCACCTGGGACGAGAATCTCCGCCGCGAGCTTGTCCTCCACCCTCCCTCGACCCTTGCCAAGCTAGTAACTCTGGCTTTGTGCCATTCCGAGTGCGAATAAGTACTCAGCGCATGCCGTGATGCAACCGGCTCGGGTCAGGAGGGGGACAAGAAGCGGGCATCCGAGCCAAGCTCAGGTTCGGGAAAAAGGCGAAACCGAGACGGGGAACGTAAGGAACCATCACGGAAATATGAGCGGTACACCCCATAAGTCGCACTGGTCTATGAGATCTATGAAGACATCAAAGACTCGGGTCTCTCCGCCAACCCGAGCCAATGAGGTCGAAGAACCGTAATCGCGACAAGCATTGCTTGTTCCACAGCGATCATGGACACCACACCGGTGACTGCCACTAGCTCCAGGATGAGATCTAGCGCCTCATCCGTCAGGGGCACCTAGCTCTGTTCGTAGCCGAGCGTAAAGAAGACCGAGGCGCCCCGGAGGAGATCGACAATGCCCCCCGAGGGGTCCACATCAACGTCATCTCTGGAGGAACAGCATCAGGAGGCGACAGCAGCCGAGGAAGGAAGCGTCATGCAGAGCCGGCGAGCCGATCCATAGAGCCTCCCAAGGCCCCGCCGAGTAAGCCCCAGGTCATAGTCTTCTCCGACCGAGACTTGGAGGGGCTGAACACCCCGCATGACGACGCCCTCGTGATATCGGCTACAATAAATCATTGTAACGTAGATAGAATTCTAGTTGACAATGGAAGTTCCCCTGATGTACTGTCTTATGATTGTTTCCTTAAGATGGGGGAGGATCTGTCTAAGCTCCGCCCGATCCGGACCCCCCTCTGCGGGTTCAATGGCCAGGCCACCTACCCCGAGGGAGCCCTGATCCTGTCAGTTACTCTCGGCACCCCACCCAAAACCGTTACGGTCATGGGGGACTTCATAGTGATTAAAGGTATGATAGCATACAATGCCATCTTTGGCCGAGGAATCCTCAGCCGAATGAAAGCAGTGCCTTCTACCTATCACCAAAAGATGAAGTTCCCCACCAAAAATGGGGTGGGGGAAGTCCGAGGTAACCAGGCCATGGCTCGGAAGTACTATAACATCTCGGTGGAAGCCTCAAGGCCGGACGGGAATAACAAGGGTCCCCGGGGAGTTGAGGAAAAATCCGCAACCGCCGAACCTGGAGGCGAATTGCTAGCGGTTTTCTTAAACGATGACCCGACCCTAGGAGTAAAGATCAGAGCCGACCTACCGTCTGAGGTTCAGAAGCAATATAAAGATTTTCTTTCTGCGTACATCCGAGTCTTTGCATGGTCCGATGATCAACTCCCTGGGATACCAGGGGAGACCGTAAGGTACAAGCTCAACCTTGACCCCACTATGAAGCCCATGCAACAACGAAGGAGGAAGCACGCACCAGAAAAGTAGGCGATCATCAAGGCGTAGGTCACCAAAGGGCAAGAGACTGGCCTCTTTAGACCGGTCATGTACCCGACATGGCTAGCCAACGTCGTCCTGGTACCGAAAGCTTCGGGCAAGTGGCAGATGTGCGTGGACTTCACCGACCTGAACAAGGCCACCCCTAAGGACTGTTATCCGTTACCGAGCATCGACCAACTAGTTGATTCAACCTCAGGCAACGAAATATTCAGCTTCCTAGACACCTATTCAGGTTACCATCAGATCAGAATGGATCCAAAAGATATCGAGAAGACCGCCTTCATCACCGACTTCGGCGTATACTGCTACACCCGGTTGCCTTTCGGGTTGAAGAACGCCGGAGCCACGTACCAGAGGCTGGTCAACCATATGTTCGAAGGGCAACTGGGTCGGAACGTCGAAGCCTATATTGACGGCATGCTCGTCAAGACCCCCAAGGCTGAAGCCCTGCATCTCTATCTCTCGGCAACTCCATCTACGGCTAGCTCGGTCCTAGTCAGGAATGACTCGGGAGTCGAGAGGCCGGTCTATTATACCAGCAAGGTGCTTAACGAGGCTGAAAGAAGGTACCCCGTAACCGAGAAACTTGTGCTAGTGTTGGTTACCTCGGTCAAGTGCCTCCGACCCTATTTCTAGGGGCATCCCATCAGCGTGCTGACCGGATCCTCGCTCACCCTGAAGCCTCAGGATGCCTCGTCAAGTGGGCCATCATGCTAGGGGCCTACGACATATCTTATCGGCCTCGCTCGACTATCAAAGGCCAGGCGCTCGCTGATTTCATCATCGAGAGCACCATCCCGACTGAAGAAAGACCTCCGTCCGCACCCGGGCCAACCTGAGAACTGTTCGTCGATGGGTCTTCCAACTCGGTCGGGAGTGGTGCCAGAATCCTCCTGAAGTCCCCCGAAGGAGCAGAGCTACAGTACACCTTGACGTTCAACTTCCAAGCGTCCAACAACGCTTCCGAGTACGAAGCCCTTATCTCAGGAGCACGCATGGCCCGACGGCTGGGGGCTGAGCGAGTCAAAATCCACACCAACTCCCAGCTGGTCGCTAGCCAGGTCAACGGCGAGTACGAAGCTCGAGAGGCACCAATGATCAAATACCTCCAATTGGTCAGAGCCCTGGCCGAGCAGTTCGAGAAATTTGAGGTAGTCCGAATAGCTCGGGAGGAAAACTCCCGAGCGGACGCCCTCTCTCGGCTGGCTTCCTCTCTCGACCCTGAGGGTACCCGATCGGTCCTCCTCGAGGAGCTAAAGCGCCCGAGCATTGACTCGGAGCTCCTTGCTGTTGACCCGGCCACCCCAAGCGATTGGCGCACCCCGTACCTGTCGTGGCTCCAGGACTCTCAAGAACCTCTCGACCCCCGAGAGGCCCACAGATTGAAGTACCAAGCTCGATGTTTCATCATCCTAGACGGCACACTCTACCGAAGGTCCTTCTCCGGTCCCCTGTTGATGTGCCTTGGCACCGACGAAGCCAACCGAGCCATCCAAGAGATTCACGAAGGCCTGTGCGGAGCACATTCAGGAGGAAGGTCACTCGCTCGAATCCTACTGCGGTAGGGTTACTGGTGGCCCACTCTTCAGCGCGACTGCTCAACCTATGTGTAACAGTGCGACCGATGCCAGCGGTTTGACCACTTGGTCCACCAGCTGGCAACGGAGCTTATCACCCTAGCCGAGCCGTATCCGTTCGCTCGGTGGGGGATCAACATCCTTGGGCCGTTCCCTACGGCTTAGGTCCAGAAGAAGTTTGTCATCGTCGCCATCGACTACTTCACCAAGTGGATCGAGGTCGAAGCCACGGCGAGGATCACCGAGGCAGTCATCTGGAATTTCTTCTGGAAGTCGATCATTTGTCGCTACGGCATCCCCCGGGTGATAGTGAGCGATAACGGTCGGTAATTTGATTCTCGCTATTTTCGAGACAGATGTGCCGACCTAGGCATTCGCAATCACTTCACCTCGGTCGCCCACCCTCAGGCTAACGGACTAGTCGAGAATGCCAATAAGACTATCTTAAAAGGCATCAAGACCAGGCTCGGCAAGGCCAAGGGTAGCTAGCTTGAGGAATTGCCTAGCGTGCTTTGGTCGCACAGGACGACTCCTAGAACGGCAACCGGTGAAAGTCCTTTCCAGTTGGTATACGGCACCGAGGCCGTCATTCCGTTGGAGATCACCAATCCCTCCCTCCGAGTCGTCTGCTTCTCACCCGAGGCAAACGAGCATAAACTGCTCGAAAACCTCGACCTAGCAGATGAACTCCGAGAGATTGCCAGCATCCGAGCAACGGAATATCAGCGCCGCCTCACTCGATACTACAACGCTAAAGTCTGAGATAGACACTTTCAACCAGGAGACTTCGTCCTCAGGAAAGTCGAAGCCTCTCGACCACTTGAGGCTGCGGGCAAGCTATCCCCTAATTGGGAAGGCTCCTACCGAGTGGTCGAGACGCTCGGGAAAGGAGCTTACCGGTTATCTATGATGGAAGGAGAGCCCATCCCTTGGACCTAGAACGTAACTAAGCTATGCAAGTTCTATTTCTGAATACCAAACATTGTGTAAGCAGCATAAAATAAGACAAATTTCTCTTCCTTTATTCAAACAACTCGCTTGTACATCAAGTAGGCCGAAGCCATGAAAATACATGTCCAAAAAAGAAAGAAAATCCATCTAGCACTGCCGTATGAGCCATCGCTTGGCTGACTCGGTTGACCTTCCTGCGTCGAGCCGCTGACTTTGCCTTGTGCGGAAACTAGCTCGGATAAAGGGTAGTCGACCCCGTTGGCTCGGGAAGCTTAGAACAAAGGGGACAGAGGGATTGAGAAGAGGAAGGCTACCTTCCAAGTTGAACTTGGAAGAGGAAGGGGGGAGGGAATGCATACGGAAGCCCCCTCCAACCTGCAAACTCTTTGGAAGAAAGAGAGCGTAGGCACCCTCTGAAGAGTGAAAGAAAGGAGGAGCAAAGCAGAAGAGGGAAAAAGAGGCTGCAAGAAAGAAAAAGAAACCAGCAGAGCTGGACGAGGAGGCAGGGCAAGGCCCGGAAAGGAGGGAGCTTAATTGGCTTCCTCCCCCCAACCGTGAAGCGAGCAGGGGGGATGGGCAGCAGGAATGCCAGATGCCCCCATCCGTCCTCCATCTCGCCCCCCCGGGAAGCGTCGTCGGAACTGATAGAGGAAACAGCGTGATTTTTATGTCAAATTCCTCTCTAGACCCGTGCGACGACCATCGGACCCGCTTCAAACCTGCGCGACGACCGTCGAATCCGCTTCAAACCCGAAGCAGCAAAGATTTTCTGCCCCCATCATCGGCAGCCTCATCTTCCGAAGTATCTTCCATGCTTAGAGTATACTGGCATAACGCTACGCGAAGAGGGAAAGAGAAAAGACCGTCAAGGAAAACCCTAAGCCGTGGAGAGGAAGAGACGACCTTCAGCCCCTTTTATAGGCGAAGGGAGGCTATTTGCCTTAAAAGATTCTCCCCTCGAAAACACGCCAAAGAGATTTCTCTCTATGAACGGTCACCTCAAATCCCTCGTTTCCGCCCCAGCGAGACACACGAAGCGGCCAGGCATTCAAAGCATGAGGACACGGAAGGGCACCCTGTCAGGGGATCACCCAACCATCACGCGAGATCTGCGCAGAAGTATCGGTCCTTTCCAACTACTACCGATACGCTGGTCAAATCACGGCAAGGACAGTAAGAAGCAAGTAAGATTTTATTTATTGCCTTACAAAAAGAGGAAGTCCTTTTTTGGAAAAGAGAAAGAAACAAACAAAGGAAGGAGGAAAAATAGGATGATACATCAGGCCTCTGGCCGGCCTTGAAGCTTGGAAGTGGAAGGCACAGGAGGTCCGCCCCCGGTACCCTCGGTGACGGTTGACCCTGGCACTGACCCCACCTGTGCAGGAACTGCCTCGGTCACGAGCCCTCCCGAGGCAGTCGGAGTTGGCGACCCCTCAGGAGAAGAGCCCTCCGGATCTTCCTCGACCGACGTAGAGAAGCTGGAAGACGATAGGTCCGAGACATAACGTTGGCCAGAGGGGAAGTCGATCCCAGAATCATGTTCCCCGGCACAAGCTACTGCCCGGCGATAACCCTGCTTGAACCCCTTGTGGATACCTCAGCGAAGTGCTGACTCGTAGTTGGGAAGGGCGGCCTCCTGCAGGTCGACCCGGTAGGCCTCTGAGCATTTGTATTGCTCGATCGCCTCCGCCCCGGCCAGTCCCACCCTATCAGCAAACTCGGCCTTCTCTCGCTCTGCCTCGGTCGCCCGCTCTTCGGCCTTCGCCGACCGCTCCTCTGCCTCGGCCAACTTCAGCTCGGCTCCGGCCGCACACTCCTTGGCCTCAGCCGGTCGCTTCTCCGCCTCAGCTCGGTCGGCCTTGGCTTCCAACCGAAGGCCCCCGGTCCACCAGCTCGGTGCGCTCGGCTTCCCAACGGCCATCTAGCTCGACACAAAGAAGGCGCTCCTCATCTAGGAGTTTACTTTTCCTCTCGAGCGATTCCCGGGCCTTGGTTAGCTGCTCGGTCAGCGCTCCAACCTCCAACTGGCTCGATCGCGACAACTCTCTGATTGTGGAGAACTCCCGCCGGAGCCCCTCATGCTCTTCAGTGAGTCGGGCTAACTTCCTTTCGCACCCTTCGAGGGTCCAAGCAAGTTTCGACCGCTCCGACTCCGACCAAGCATAGGTCTCTGCCATTGTAGCCCCCATCTGGGCCATGACCAGGCCGCCCTCCATAATTATGTTGAGGACCCCGGGCGGGGAGTGACGGTTGTCTCCCCCTCTCGTCTTCGTGGCCACGTCACGACAAAGCTGGTATAAAGTGCTCGATACGCCGAGCCTTTCCAGAGCCACCGACATGGGAACCCTTTCCGCGCCTGGCGCCTTGCCGGATGGCCCAGGTTGAGCCGCGGGCTCGGCCGCTCCATGCATTACAGTCGGTTGGGGTTGCGACGCCTCCGTCGGCGAACCCCCGACCTCGGCCGGTGCTGCGGGCTTGGCCGCTCCACGCACCACGGTCGGTTGGGGCTGCGACGCCTCCGCAGGTGAACCCCCGACCTCGATCGACCCGGCCCGCACGCCGCCGCCCGAGGTACCTCCCGCCTCGACCGACGCCCCAGCTCCAGCTGTGGCTTCTTCAACTTCGGCCCCCTCTGTTCCCACCGAGGGGAGAGCTGATCCAACACCATCACCCCCCGGAGCGCCCCTAGCCTCCTCGGCCCCCTCTCGCTTGACGGATGGGAGAGCTGACTTGATAGGGTCGGCCCTATCTCACTTGGGAGAGGGTAGCACCGCCGAGCCAGAATCGCCTCCGGCAGCGGGGACGCTCCCAGCCTTCCTGGCCCGCTTCTTGGCCTTCACGGCCTCCCGCAACATGCCCTCGACGGGGTCCTTGCGCATCGCTCCGCGCGGTCGAGAAGTCCCCCCTGAGGCCACCCCCTTGCCCTTATCTCGGGCTTGAGGGCGACCCTCAGGGGCGCCCGGCTCATCGGCAGCCGAGTCATCGCCAAGGTCAATTACCTCAGCGGGATCCTCCAATGGCAACCGCCTGGTGTCTGCACAGAGAAGATTATGGTCAGAAGAAGAAAAATGACCCCCCACATCTGAAGGAGAATCTAGCTCGTGGCACCTGAGCCCGACGGATGCAGTCGCGTAAGAAGGCTGATGGGGACATCACCTCCCATGCCCACGTTCACAGCTCGTCTCCTCGCCCCGGGTGCATCCGACATGGTCTAATTATTTAATTTCGAGTCCTATGTAATTTTTATTTGAGTCATTTGATGTATTTTCCCTTTTATTTGAGTCATGTTCTTAGGTCTTGTGTTTATTTCCCTAAGTTTGAGTGTCATTAGGTTGTCTAGTTAGCTATTGGGCCCAATTCATTGGGCTTGGCCCAAGGGCTCCCCCCTATCCCCTCGGTTATTTGTCATTGAGTCAATTGTCAGGGTCTTATTGTAAAATGTGGGTTGCCTATATATAGGGCCCCATTCCCCCCCATTTCAAGTTAATGAATCAATGAATGAAAAACTTGCCATTTTGAGAGTTTACACTTCTTATCTAGTGGAGAGATTCCATTTTTTTGGGTGAGAGACCCTAGGGGAGAGATTCCCCACCCATCCCTCTCTTAATCTCTCTTTTCACTCCCTTTTCTCTCTCCTCCACATCCAATTTCAAAAATTTTCTCTCTCCTCCCTTCCCAACCACCACTCTCCCACCTACCCCCATTAAAGGCCACTCCCCTTCCCCATACACCCCATTACTCCACCCCTAGTCCCAAGAGAGCTTCCACCAATCCTAGCTCCACCTCCCAACCCCCAACTACCCCACCCACTTCCCCAAGCACCCTTCCCACTACCCAAAGCATCCCTCCACCTTCCCAAGGCACCTCTTCCCATCCTCAAGACCACCATTGATCATCCCACATTAAAGGAAATTCAAACTCTCATGCCCTCCACCCACTTGTGCCCCCCACCTTCCTCCTTCTCCCTCCAAGCCCAAATTCGTAGCTCCTCCTCCCACCACCTGTTAGACCCCCTTCCAGACCCTATTCTTCCCCTCCCACACCTTGGTACACCCCCTCCTAGACCCCCTCACAGCCAGGGTTCTCCCCACACTCATCCACCTCCATTTCCCCTCCCATATACCCCATTTCCCCCCACCATCTTCAACCTCCAGTTTTCAGTTCACTGGCAGCAGAAGAGTAGCAGTATATAGAGGTGACCCCGACCACATCCTAGAGAATCTGAAGGCCCAAGAGGTATCCACGGAAGCGTCTACCTGTCTTATTCTCAAAGGCGGTGGTCTTGTCCCCTTCCGAGCTCCGAGCTGACCGGGAGATCCGTTCTCCCACAACTGCGCAGAGCTGCCCCTGCTGAGCACCTGAGCCATAGTAGAAGCTCTGCCACGACGAACCTTGGAAGATTCAAGCCACAAATTCTTCTGAAAAGTTGTTCCTCTTCCTGTCTACTTTCAGAATCAAGAAGCAGAACTTCAATCGACGTCTGTGGGCCAGAGTTATCATTTTTCTCCCTCGGGTACGCGGTTCTGCTTCCCACAGCCTACACCGACCTGTCATCAGTGTTCAGAGTCCCTTTGTCTTCTCCGGCATCATTTGGCTTCCCCGTCAGTTTTTCTGCAAAGAGGACTCGTCCATGATTTCAAAAACTCTGGCGGTGCTTGATTATGAGTTCGGGAGCTGACGGGGCATCCTCTGCAACCTGCTATTGGCCGCCAGAAGTTGCTAGTCCAAGAATCTGCCTCCCTGCTCGGGCCTCCACCCAGACCAGCGTCGGCGCCAGAAGAAATCAAAAAAATTTGGACGACTTCCTTGGCCTCCTAAGAAGATTTTCCAGGTGGTTTCATCCCCAACAAAATTCGGCATCAGTCACAGTAACCATTTCTTCAATCATCTGTCAGCACCCACAGAACGTGGACAGAACCGGCGACCTCCCATCTTCGGTGTTCCTCTCTCAAGTTCCCCTCCCCGCTTGGCCGGCTGAAGGCCCCTCCCTGTGTGGAGGTAGTTTTGGTTGTAATACCCATTAACCCCCACCCCAAGGTCCCCCTCCTACGAGAGAAGTAGTTTTATAATTTGATTGGGCAGGTCAAGCTACACCGCCGCGGCGTGTGGGGATCCACTCGCCTCCCCGCTCGCCCTCGTCTCCGAATGGGACCGGTTTCTTCAAACCGGTCGAGTAAGTGCTCCAAATCCTTGCTCTTATTTGTGCTTGTTCTTTCAATATTAGTTCATAAACTCCGCTGGCCGTGAATGAGAGCCCGATCCTTAAGCTCCTTTGCTATAAGTGATCACCGTGGGAAAAGAGTGGAACCCGTGCCCTCGGCACGACGTCGGATCCCTTGAGTTGGGCTGCCATTACCCTTGGGAATTAACTTAGGGCTTGATGGCCCTCTACCAGTAAGGGCCCAGCCCACACAACCTCCACTTGGCATTGCCAAGTTACCCCGGGTCTTGGTGAGCATCGGGTGAGCGGTCGCCGACATCGGTCCGTTTGATTGCAATTATGCTTGTTTGTTTAAGTCCTAGGTTGTGTCACATCAATTGGTATCAGAGCAAGTTATTGACTTGTCTCTATCAAGTCAAGTCCTAGGGCACGTTTGCATTGGAGTCTTCATTAGTCCGACCCTTGCATTTATCCCCCCGATCTTCATGGCCACCTCCTACTTAGCCTACTCGCCACCCATGGACTTCATCCTAGATAGGGATATTACCTTTGACGGATCACATTCTAGTGACTATCTTAGGTGGGAGGCTACCATAGAAAAGTACTTCGAAAAGACTTGGGTATATGGACCGGCGAGAGTCCGAAAGGCCAAGGGACGACTTCGGGGTCAAGCCAAGAGTAAGTGGGAACACATAGAGGGCTTAAGGAGGGTTGGAAGCCAAGAACCTATTCACTCATGGGAAGAGATGAAGCTAGAACTTAGAAAGATCTACATCCCCAAACATTCCCACCCCTCCTACTCAAGCACCCCTAACCCGAGGAGCACTACCACTCCTCCATCCCCACCCGAACAACTTGAGACCGCCCTTTGGTCTCCACCCCACCACTCCCAACAAATCACCTCTCAACCATCATAGCTACACTTCGTGACGAAGTCCTCTCCCTTAAGACCCAAATAAACCAAGCGGCCACCTCTCCACCAAATCCCATGAGGATCCCCACACCCCAACCAAAACCTCCTTCCACAAACCTCACTATCCAAACCCAATTGGCCCCCACCTCCACCCCCCCACAACTGGCCGATCCTAAGGGGAAGAGACCCCTAACTGACCAAGTTTCCCCAATAAGGACCACCACTACCCCTCCATTTTTCCCTATAAGGGACACTCCCCCCAAGACCGGCCAACCCAAGCCACCCCAACCAACCCATCTCCCACTCCCTCCCCCAAAACTCCCATGTCCTAGTCCCCCACTACTTCCCCTCCCTATCCCAAACCAAGTTTCCCTTTACCATCCACCCTGGGTGCGCCATACACCAACCCTCATCACCATACCACCAAAAGACCCTCTCACCACCTTAGAGAAGGAACCCATACCCGATCCAATAGTGGTGTACACTCCAAACCCACTCCCTACCTTGGAGGAAACCCATGACCAAGAAGAAGAAGAAGCATCACATGGTGACCTTCACCTTACACCACCCTCTCTAGTTAGGGCCAAACTCATCTCAGAGGAACCCCTTATTAGTTGGCTAAAGAAGAGCCCAATAAGAGAGATCACGGCCCACGATTGCCTTCCCATAATGGAAAACCTTCCCATAGTGCACATCTCCTCCTATCACACCATAATCCAAACATCCTATCAAGTGGAAACCTTAGAGGACCTTCTTAAGGGCTTAGCTTGGCAATATGAGTTGACCGGCTTGTTGACCCCCATGGCCCACCAATCTAGGAGCCTTGACCTCCTACACCTTTGTGTCGGGTCTATCACCTCAGTTTACACCATTGGATGCTACACTAGTGATCTCCTTCTATTCCTCCCCACACCCGAGGAGCTCGACCTTCTCCTCAATTTGGAGCTTCTTATATCAGGTGGAAAGTCAAGCCCTTCCCTCATGGTCGACCCACTCATAAAGAACTTCGGCCCAATTATCTCATTAGAGGAGGATGACCCACCACCACTTGAGGATCTTGAGGACATAGGGTCCCTCCCTCTCAATAACCCTTTTTATGATCCCTTTGATCCCTTCCAATGGGGGTCAAAGAACCCATGGGACCCAACCACCTTATCCACTACCCACCTTTCCCTATCCCAACCCACCATGTTCGACCCAATCCATCCCATCCTAGACCCGGGTTACACCTTGGGAGCCATGACCTTGGGCCACATATCCCTAGGTAATAAGGTTGTGCCCCACCCCATGATGACCACCTTCTTAGATCCATTCGATACTTTCCAATGGGAGTTCAAGGGTTGTCCCACACCTATACACATGGAAGTCACCTTTGGGAAAAGCATGCATGTGTCTAGGCTTACTACACCAATTGGCATGAACATTATGTTGGGGCCATTCATTCATATCACCCACATGTCAAGTAGAAAGCATGAGTGGTCCAAATTCGGATGTAGTGGTCCACCTTCACTCATCATGAGTCGTAGGCATGATAGGAGTATTCATGGATGTCCGAGTCCCCCAGCATTTGTCACCCCCATGCATGATCGGATCACCTATGGATGCCCCGGTCCTCCCCATTCCATCAAAGTCTTCTTAGCGTCAAAGCATGATTGGTCTACTTTTGGTTGCCCAGGTCCACCCATCACCCCTAGAATGTAAACATTCACAAAATTGCATGAAAGTCTTTGCAAGCACATAAGCAAGGAAAATGAGATCTATAAGAGGCAGGCTGACTCCCTTCGGCGTCACCAAGAATTCAACGTGGGTGACTTTGTGATGGTGAGGAAGGAGAGGCTCTCCCCGGGAGTCATCTCCAAATTGAGGCTACGTGGGGCTGGTCCCTTCCAGGCCCTGAGACGCATTGGCGCTAATGCCAGTGAGTTAGATCTCCCCGAGGAGTATGGAGTGAGTCCCACATTCAATGTAGCCGACCTAGTGCCATATAAGGGACCCACGGTGGTATCTAGTGAGGATATTGAGCATATTCCCTCCGTTGAGAGAGCACCCACTGTTGAACATATCCGAGTCATTTTGACGATAACAAAACCTAAGATGTTTCTCTCCCTTGTTTCTATTTTTCAAGCAAAGCTTCATGCTTTAAACCTTCAATTTTTACCCCATGTCAATTGTGTGGTTATAAATTCTTCCATGGGTTTATTCAAACATAAATCAACTCTTACACAAGCCCGGTTCAATCATCGAACAAATGGATAGCTTCAAGAGAGCTAACACTTGATTTTTGCAGGATTGAAGATTGGCGGTCGACCTGTGGACCCCTGGCGGTCGACCTAAAATAACAGAATTGAAATCTGGAATCTGAGAAAGCTGGCGGTCGACCACCAGGAGCTAGCGGTCGACCGATTCTCCCAGCAGCCAAATGGCTACAGGACGGCCAATGGCGGTCGACCGCTGGCCTTTGTAGGTCGACCGCCAGCCTCGAGCCGCCAACAAATGTTGACTTTTTGTCACTTCGAGAAGTGGTCTTTCTCTTAGTATTGTTTAATCCCTAAGCAACCTAACTCTCCAGAAATTATGGATCTGGTCTGGGGGAGTCTTTGGACCATTCAAGAACCTATAAAACTTATACAAGAGGGTTTGGAAAACCCTAATGCTCAAGGAAGATCAAGGGAGGCTGCCAAGAGGAAGAGAAGGGATTTGGCACTGTAGACGTGAACAGTGCTCCGAGAGGAAGGTTCTTCATCCTTCTTCATCCAATCAAGTGCAAATCAGTCCAAGGATTCAAGCTGCATCCAAAGCATACAATCATCCACTAAGGGGGAGCATATCAAGATCCTTCTCTTATGTTTTGAATTCATTCTTGATCTCTCAAAGCTTCATCTGTAATCCTTGTAATCTTTAAACATTCCAGAATGTGTGGATCCTCTTAGATCAGTGTGTGTGTGGTTGTGTGTTCCTGGTTGGGGGTGTGTGTGTGTATTAAGGTGTTTCTACACCTTCGTGGGAATCCTCCTTACTAGTGTGTGAGTGTTGTGTGTGGTTGATCTTGTAACCTCCTACAAGATAGTGTGTGGTTTCCTCAATGTCCGTGAGGGGTGGACGTAGGTTGCCGTTGTGGCATCCGAACCACCTAAAATTGCTGTCTCTGTGTGGTTTGTTCCTTTTCCTCTATCCTCCTTCTGTGCAAATCGTAAGTGTGTTAGTGTAGTTCAGTTTTTATTCTCTTTTATCCTGCATAATCCTTCTTCACCTTATAAAACTTGCTTTGTCTATGGGTTTTAATTATTTCTAGTTCTCTTGTTAGCTTCTTGTCACACAAATTAAGAAAAGGCGATAAACTTTCATTTTTTCTACCTTCACCCAATTCACCCCCCTCTTGGGTGCCATTTAATCTCGGGACTTCAATTGGTATCAGAGCCAAGGCTCTTCCTTTCAGAGATCTAACGATCTAGAGCAAGATCCGATTAAATGGCAAACAAGGGTATGGTACCCGAGGGTCATTCCATCAACCGTCCTCCGTTTTTTGACGGTTCCTACTACTCCTACTGGAAAAATAGAATGCATATTTTTCTGAGGGCTCAAGAGTATGAGGTTTGGAGAGTTGTGGACAAGGGTCCTCATAAACTCGGGGCTGATGAAGAAAAATGGACACCCGAGGAAATTAAGAAATGCACTGCTAATTTTAATGCCATGAATATCATGCAATGTGCGATACACCCTAATGAATTCTCTCGTGTTTCTATGTACAACTCAGCCAAAGAAATGTGGGACAAGCTGTGACTCATATACGAGGGAACGTCACAGGTCAAGGAAACCAAGGCAAATCTCCTAGTCACTGACTATGAGCTATTCAAAATGAAACCTGAAGAAACCATCTCCGAGATGTTTGCAAGGCTAATAGAAATCACAAATGGTCTCAAAAGTCTCGGGAAGGAATACTCAAATTCTGACCTTGTGAGGAAGGTGTTAAGGTCCCTACCGTCAGCTTGGCACACAAAGGCCATGGTTATTGAAGACTCAAAGAACCTGTCAACTCTTACTTTGGATGAACTCATAGGGTCACTCATGACCTATGAGATAAATATAAAGAGAACAGTTGATGAAGACATCAAAAAGAAAAAGGTCATTGGACTGAAAGCTCATCAATCCGATGACGAATTTCAAGAAGGTGAATCAAGTGACGGAAGCAATGAAGAGGAAGAATTGACGATGATAACTCGCCAAGTGAGAAAATTTCTAAGGAAGAAGAGAAACTTTCAAGGAAATTTCAGAAAAGGGCAAAGAAGGCCCACGCAGACTAAAGGCGAATCGAGCAAGCCAAGTAGCATTATATGCTACGAATGCAAGAAGCCTGGACACATGAGAGGTGAATGTCCATATCTAAAGAAGAAATTCAAGAAGGATAACTTCAATAAACCCAAAGCCATGGTCGCCACTTGGAGCGACGAAGAAGATGAACCATCTGATGAAGAGATTCAAGAACTTGTGGAAAGCTTGTGCCTCATGGCACATGAGGATGAATCCACGGAGGTAAATTCTAACCCTGAATTCATTTCCAATGAACAATGGGAATCTGAATATGAAAAGTTGTACACGAAGTATAAGAAAGTCAGATCTGAAAATAAAGCTCTTAAAAAGAAACTTGATGATTCATCACGTGAAGATATCTATGCCAAATTTGAGAAACTGGAATAGGAATGGTTTGAGGCTTCGGAAGAAAAGGAAAGTCTACTGCAAATAATCTCAGACTGTGATAAAACCAAAAAGGAACTATCATGCAAAATAACTGAAATGGAGGAAGCATGTGAAATGATCAAAATTGAAGAATAAACTCTAAAATCCACTAATTCAGAACTCGAAAGGAGAAATGGGATTTTGGGTGAAAGAGTTGCTGAGCTTCAGTTCACCTTGACTAAGTTTGTTAAGGGGAAACAAAACCTGGATAACCTATTGGGGGTTAAAGTCAACTTCCAAAAGGAAGGCTTGGGGTACACACCTCAAAACAAAAAATCCTTTGAGCATAAGATCACCACATACTTTATACATGGAAAGGACGATAATCATGCTTCATGTTCTAACTCTAAACCCCAACATGCTCAGCCTAAACCACACAGATATCAAAGAACTTTTTCACATGCTAACTGCTTTCATTGTGGTAGATTTGGCCATATGATTTCCAATTGCTGGTTTAGACAAAGCACACCTAACTATCATGTTCCATGGACGAAGAGAACACCCGTAAGAAGTTGGACTAACTCCTATGAACCCAAACTGGTTTGGGTACCAAAGATAATTGCATGAGAATTTTTCTTCTTGCAGATATGTCTTGAAGCCAGGGGGAGCAAATGGTATCTAGACAGCGGTTGCTCAAGGCATATGACAGGGGACAAGAAAGTGTTCTCCAAGCTGCAAGAAAAAGAAGGAGGCTTAGTTGCTTTTGGCGGGAAGGACAAAGGTAAAATAATCGGAGTTGGAAACATAGGTAAGAATTCTGAAACTCTGATTGAAAATGTCCTTCTGGTGAAAGGTTTGAATCATAATTTGTTGAGCATAAGTCAATTATGTGATAAGGGTTTTAAGATTGTTTTTGATATGACTCACTGTTCTGTCATGTGTAAAAATTCAAATGAAATCAAATTCATTGGTAAAAGGAGCAACACTGTGTACACCATTGATCTTCATGATGTTTCAGTTGATAATGTGTGTTTGGTAGCTAACAACCATGAGAATGCATGGCTATGGCACCGCAGACTAGGTCATGCTAGTTTTGGAGTGATCTCTAAGTTGTCTAGACATGACTTGGTGATAGGTCTGCCCAAATTGAAATTTGAAAGCGATAATATCTGTGAAGCTTGCACGAAAGGCAAGCAAACACGAATCTCATTCAAAAATAAAAATATTGTTTCTTCCGCTAGGCCATTGGAACTGTTGCATCTTGATCTTTTTGGTCCTACTAAAACATCTAGCCTAGGAGGAAAATCCTATGGCTTTGTGATTGTTGATGATTTCTCCAGATTCACATGGGTGCTATTTTTAGCTAATAAAAGTGATACCGTGACGGAGTTTCAAGTGTTTTGTAGAAAAATTCAGAATGAAAAGGGTTACCTCATCACCACAATCCAAAGTGATCATGGTGGTGAATTTGAAAGTCATGAATTCAGCATGTTCTGTGAAGAGCAGGGGTACACACACAATTTTTCATCACCAAGAACGTCCCAGCAAAATAGAGTAGTAGAGCGAAAGAATAGAACGTTGATAGACATGGCCCGGACCATGCTCAGTGAGAATTCTCTACCCAAGTATTTTTGGGCTGAAGCGGTAAGTACCGCATGCTACATCATCAACAGGGCAATGGTAAGGCCCATTCTGAAGAAAACTCCATATGAGCTCTACAAGGGTAAGAAGCCAAACATTTTTTATCTTAAACCCTTTGGATGCCCTTGCTATATCTTGAACAATGGTAAGTCCAATCTGGGTAAGTTTGATGAAAAGAGTGATAAATGAATTTTTCTAGGTTATGCACTCAATTCTAGAGCTTATCGATTATTCAATAAAAGGACTTTAGTTGTTGAAGAAAGTCCTCATGTTATTTTTGATGAATCCGAGTCAAAACTCACAAAGCAAATTTCTTCTATCTCGGATGCAGATGAAGACCCTAAGAACTCATCAAATGTTAGAGCCAATGATGAGCCATTGAAGGCAACTTCAAGTACAAATGAGGAAGATGAGGATCCTACAATTGAGACACTACAAGAACCACAAGTGCAGCATCCTGATCTGCCCAGCTCCTCCACATTTCTAAAGGATCATCCAACTGTGAACATCATAGGTAATCTGGAGGATGGGGTAAAAACTAGGTCCTCTCTAAGGCAGGTTGAACAAGAGGACCTGATGGCCCTACTCTCTCAAGTAGAGCCCAAGGACATTCATGAAGCTCTTCAAGATGAATCCTGGATTCAGGCGATGCATGAAGAGCTGCATCAATTTGAAAGAAACGAGGTGTGGACTCTCGTGTAGCGTCCTAAGAACCATCCTACTATTGGAACTCGCTGGGTTTTCAGAAACAAGCTAAATGATGCGGGATTGATTGTGAGGAATAAGGCTCGGCTTGTGGCCAAGGGTTACAGCCAGGAGATGGGAATTGACTTTGATGAGTCTTTTGCACCAGTTGCTAGACTTGAAGCAGTCCGAATCTTACTGTCCTACGCTTGCTCTTTAAACTTTAAACTATTTCAAATGGATGTTAAATCTGCATTTCTTAACGGCTATATCAAGGAGGATGTCTTTGTAGAGCAGCCGCCAGGTTTTGAAGATTCCAAACATCCACGACACGTGTACAAGCTCCAAAAGGCCTTGTACGAACTAAAACCAGCACCAAGGGCATGGTATGAACGGCTTACTTCTTTTCTTGCTGAAAATGGGTTCAAGAGAGGTAAGGTTGATCAAACACTTTTCACAAGAAAATCAGGTAAGGACATTTTGGTGGTTCAAGTGTATGTGGATGATATTATTTTTGGAGCTTCTGATAATGCCTTATGCGAGGATTTTGCAAAGACCATGCAAGGAGAATTTTAGATGAGCTTAATGGGGGAGCTAAATTTCTTTCTTGGATTGCAGGTGAAACAAACTTCGGAAGGAATTTTTATAAATCAAGCAAAGTATACTATGGAATTGCTGAAGAAATACGGGATGGTAGAAGCAAAACCCATATCAACTCCCATGGCCACCACCACAAAGCTGGATAAGGATGAAAATGGTAAAACAGTAGATTCCACACTATTTCGAGGTATGATCGGATCACTACTGTACCTTACAGCATGTCGCCCTGACATTCAATTCAGTGTATGTCTCTGTGCCCGTTTCCAATCATGCCCTAAAGAATCTCACTTATCAGCTGTTAAACGCATTTTCAGATATCTAATTGGCACTAGTGACTTTGGCTTGTGGTTTCCCATTGGTAGTTCTTTTGAGTTAATTGCGTATACCGATGCGGATTACGCCGGATGCATTGTAGATCGTAAAAGTATAAGTGGGTACTGTCAGTTTCTTGGCGGGTGCCTTGTTTCATGGGCCTCTAAGAAACAACATTCAGTAGCTCTCTCAACGGCCGAGGCTGAATATGTAGCCGCCGGAAGTTGTGGAGCCCAAGTACTTTGGAACAAAAATCAATTGCTTGATTTGAATGTTGAAGTGGATTGTGTGCCGATCTTCTGTGATAATACGAGTGCAATTAATCTTTCCAAAAATCCTGTTCAACACTCCAGAACCAAACACATTGACATTCGGCATCATTTTCTGAGAGATCATGTAGGCAAAGGGGTCTTTGAGTTCAAGCTCATTGATTCTCTTAACCAATTGGCTGACATCTTCACAAAACCTCTAAATCAGGATCAATTCAATAAAATCAGGCGAGAACTTGGCATGTGTAAGGGTGAGGGCATACGCACTTAAGTCTGCATTAGGTTGTTTCTTTTTTGTTGGGTAGATCATGTGAGATGCATGCATTGTGTGTGGTTCACTTTTATTGTGTATGACTATTCCTAGCATGTGTGCCTGTACTTATATTTATATACACTTATTCCTTGACATTTTTCTACAACTGAATATTCCTTGATAGATAAATGTGGAATAGTGATCTAGTGCTCTTAGCAGTCTCCATTCAAGGGTTTCCGTAGTCGACTCATGCTTGATATCATTCGTGGGTTAGCAAAAGAAAAGAAATAAAAAAAAAAAAGAAAGAAGAATGATTTGTGAAAATGGGGGAGTCCAAGGGTCATGGAGCCCACTTCTATCTCCGGTAGTGGCTAGCTGGGGTTCTTCCTATCTCTCGAGGTCTTTTCTTGGGATTTAGGCCCCAACGGTCGACCGCTGGCTTCGTGCCGGTCGACTGCCAGCGGCGAACCGGCCCGGGTCAACCGCGTCCGAACCCTACTTTAAGGGGGTTTTCTTCCCCCTTTTCTCATTCTATCACTCTCCCTTCTCTCTCCCTTATTCCACCTCCACTCTAGCACATCTCCCTCCCACCTTTCAAGCCCTAAAAACCCCACACCGTTTCTACCCTAGCACAATCCGGTCGATTGGTTTCCATTTCGGAACGTCTCCTCTCCGGCGTTCGTGCACTCGTGCCAACCTTCCTTGAGCTCCAGAGCGTGGAGACGGTGTTCTTAGTTCTTCCCAGTGTCTCCCTCTCCATCCCAAGGTAGAGGTTCTACCTCTCTAGAGGATACTCTCTTCAGCGGGTTTCCTAGTCTAAAATGGCACCTTGAAGGAGTGCTCGGCGTCTTTTCCAAGGGGAACCTGGTGCTCAGAGACATGAAGCTCCGGCCGCACCTCCACCTCAAGCTCCTGCACGCAGGTTACCTCCGAGGTCTATCATCGAGCCTCGTCTTGTTGATTTTCAAGAGTTGAATCAAATCCTGCCCGACATCTATACAGTTTTTTCAATGCAACCGGGGTGGCTTGATTTTGTCACTAGATACAATCACTTCTATCCCTATCTAGTACAACATTTCTATGGGAATTTGGTTGACAGAAATGGAAGCTTGTATACAATGGTTCAAGGTATTGAGATCCGCATTAATGCAGAATTTTTCCATAATGCTCTAGGTGTTTCCTCCCATGGTGCAGACATGCTTTTTGGGCATGGTGAGGTTGAGGCCAGTTTTATTGCCATGACGAGCTGTGATTTTGTTCGTGGTGTGAGTGACCTCATTGAGCTGAATGCCAACCACTTTCCCGCATTACAACGGGTTATTCATCACATGTTTACTACACTTATTTATCCCAAGAGTAGGAGCCGAGATGAAGTGACCGAAGTGCACCGTTTCCTGTTCTATCATGTTATGAATGGCGACTTGGTTAATATGGGATGGCTCATGACTCAATTGATAACTCGATGCCGTACACATTTACGGCGATCCCTGCCCTATGCCTCTCAGCTCATTGGAGTGTTCATCTTTGTCGGGGTCCCATTGGAGAATGAGCAGTCTGTTCTAGTCCGCCATGATGACATTTACAATGAGCATAAGCTTTTCTCCGATATGGGATATTACAGGGATGCAAATGGTGAAATTCGCCGTGCTGTCCCAGTTTATGGGGAAGAAATTGGCAGTGAAGAAGAACAAGCGTCGGACCCACAGCAAGATAACCAAAATGCACCTGCACCAGTTCAGCCTGCAGTTGTGCCTCCTCCAGCGGATCTCCCTCCTCCACCACAGCACTTTCATGGGGAGTCTTCTACTCAGGGTGATGGGCATTCCACTTGGGGGGACTATGAGGCTCTTGACAGGCACCTTTTTGGCATGGAAACTCGGCTTGACTCCTCCCTTGGGAGTTTGGATACTTTTATGGACACCATGACTGGACGAATGAATACCTTCACCCTTGCTCTGGATGATCTTTCTCTCCACATAGCCACTCTCTTTGCCAGCCATGAAGATAACCGTGAGGCCTTTCGCACCACAAACCATACCCTTCTTTCCCTCCGTAACCAGCTCCGTCATTATGATGCCATTCTTCATAACCTTGAGGATCGTCTTCCTCCTCCTCCTGCTCCTGCTCCTGCTGGTTCCCCCCATGGTGATGGTCCGCCAGATGGTGTTCATGGCGAGGAAGCTGAGGATCCCCCTGCTGTGTAGCTGCTTTTTGGGTCTCTAGCGTCCCTTTTGTCCACTTTTTGTATCCCCTCCCTCTCCTTTTTGCTGATGCCAAAGGGGGAGAAGTAGGCTATTAGGCTTATATATATATATGCTATGTGTGTTTGGTGTTTGCCTGCTTGCATGCCTGTCTATCTCTTGCATCGTAGTTTGAGCACATTGTATGCATTAGTGGTTGCATTCCTTAGCGTGTCAAGCTCATTTCTCCCTTCTGCATTCAGTGTACCTTGTATGGATCAAATGAAAATGAATGGAAGAATGCACTCTTTGACGTTACAAGATTGGCTCCTTTCCTTCTCACCTCTTGTCAATACGGCAAATAAGTATTGAATGGTTGGTATGAATTCGTTGACATGCTTGTGTTGGTAGTGATATGTTTGGTGATATGAGCATTTCGAATGCCTTCAAATCGTGAGTTTAGAAGATTCAACTTGATGGATTTCCACGTATCTCATTTGTGACTAACGAAGCTTCTAAAACTCTTTCAAAAGCACATTTGTGAAAATGCAATTCTACTGCCTAGGTTTTGTCATCATCAAAAAGGGGGAGATTGTTGAACATATCCGAGTGATTTTGACGATAACAAAATCTAAGATGTTTCTCTCCCTTGTTTCTATTTTTCAAGCAAAGCTTCATGCTTTAAACCTTCAATTTTTACCCCATGTCAATTGTGTGGTTATAAATTCTTCCATGGGTTTATTCAAACATAAATCAACTCTTACACAAGCCCGGTTCAATCATCGAACAAATGAATAGCTTCAAGAGAGCTAACACTTGATTTGCAGGATTGAATATTGGCGGTCGACCTGTGGACCCCTGGCGGTCGACCTAAAATAACAGAATTGAAATCTGGAATCTGAGAAAGCTGGCGGTCGACCGTCAGGAGCTAGCGGTCGACTGATTCTCCCAGCAGCCAAATGGCTACAGGACGGCCAATGGCGGTCGACCGCTGGCCTTTGTAGGTCGACCGCCAGCCTCGAGCTGCCAACAAATGTTGACTTTTTGTCACTTCGAGAAGTGGTCTTTCTCTTAGTATTGTTTAATCCCTAAGCAACCTAACTCTCCAGAAATTGTGGATCTGGTCTGGGGGAGTCTTTGGACCATTCAAGAACCTATAAAACTTATACAAGAGGGTTTGGAAAACCCTAATGCTCAAGGAAGATCAAGGGAGGCTGCCAAGAGGAAGAGAAGGGATTTGGCACTGTAGACGTGAACAGTGCTCCGAGAGGAAAGTTCTTCATCCTTCTTCATCCAATCAAGTGCAAATCAGTCCAAGGATTCAAGCTGCATCCAAAGCATACAATCATCCACTAAGGGGGAGCATATCAAGATCCTTCTCTTATGTTTTGAATTCATTCTTGATCTCTCAAAGCTTCATCTGTAATCCTTGTAATCTTTAAACATTCCAGAGTGTGTGGATCCTCTTAGATCAGTGTGTGTGTGGTTGTGTGTTCCTGGTTGGGGGTGTGTGTGTGTATTAAGGTGTTTCTACACCTTCGTGGGAATCCTCCTTACTAGTGTGTGAGTGTTGTGTGTGGTTGATCTTGTAACCTCCTACAAGATAGTGTGTGGTTTCCTCACTGTCCGTGAGGGGTGGACGTAGGTTGCCGTTGTGACATCCGAACCACCTAAAATTGCTGTCTCTGTGTGGTTTGTTCCTTTTCCTCTATCCTCCTTCTGTGCAAATCGTAAGTGTGTTAGTGTAGTTCAGTTTTTATTCTCTTTTATCCTGCATAATCCTTCTTCACCTTATAAAACTTGCTTTATCTGTGGGTTTTAATTATTTCTAGTTCTCTTGTTAGCTTCTTGTCACACAAATTAAGAAAAGGCGATAAAGTTTCATTTTTTCTACCTTCACCCAATTCACCCCCCTCTTGGGTGCCATTTAATCTCAGGACTTCACCCACCCGTGAGGAGAGTCCACCAGCCAAGAGAGACCAGCGTGAGCGCATTGAACGAATATTGGATGAACAGGTCACTACCACCAGGAGCAAGGTATACGAGCGCTATCTCGGCAAGTGGATGGATCGGTCTCGTTCGAAAGACTTGAGAGTAGTACCACTTCTATAACCTCCAAGGAGGGAAGGACACTTACTTGACGGAGTCGAGTTCTCCGCACCCCGGGAGTATGATGGGGACATCACCTCCCATGCCCACGTTCACAGCTCATCTCCTCGGCCCGGTTGCATCTGGCATGGTCTAATTATTTAATTTCGAGTCCTATGTAATTTTTATTTGAGTCATTTGATGTATTTTTCCTTTTATTTGAGTCATGTTCCTAGGTCTTGTGTTTATTTCCCTAAGTTTGAGTGTCATTAGGTTGTCTAGTTAGCTATTGGGCCCAATTCAGTGGGCTTGGCCCAAGGGCTTCCCCCTACCCCCTCGGTTATTTGTCATTGAGTCAATTGTCAGGGTCTTATTGTAAAATGTGGGTTGCCTATATATAGGGCCCCATTCCCCCCCATTTCAAGTTAATGAATCAATTAATGAAAAACTTGCCATTTTGAGAGTTTACACTTCTTATCTAGTGGAGAGATTCCATTTTTTTGGGTAAGAGACCCTAGGGGAGAGATTCCCCACCCATCCCTCTCTTAATCTCTCTTTTCACTCCCCTTTCTCTCTCCTCCGCACCCAATTTCAAAAATTTTCTCTCTCCTCCCTTCCCAACCACCACTCTCCCACCTACCCCCATTAAAGGCCACTCCCCTTCCCCATACACCCCATTACTCCACCCCCTAGTCCCAAGAGAGCTTCCACCAATCCTAGCTCCACCTCCCAACCCCCAACTACCCCACCCACTTCCCCAAGCACCCTTCCCACTACCCAAAGTAGCCCTCCACCTTACCAAGGCACCTCTTCCCATCCCCAAGACCACCATTGATCACCCCACATTAAAGGAAATTCAAACTCTCATGCCCTCCACCCACTTGTGCCCCCCCACCTTCCTCCTTCTCCCTCCAAGCCCAAATTCGTAGCTCCTCCTCCCACCACCTGTTAGACCCCCTTCCAGACCCTATTCTTCCCCTCTCACACCTTAGAACACCCCCTCCTAGACCCCCTCACAGCCAGAGTTCTCCCCACACTCATCCACCTCCATTTCCCCTCCCATATACCCCATTTCCCCCCACCATCTTCAACCTCCAGTTTTCAGTTCGCTGGCAGCATAAGAGTAGCAGTTTGCAGAGGCGACTCCGACCACATACTAGAGAATCTGAAGGCCCAAGGGGTATCCATGGAAGTGTCTACCTGTCTTCTTCGCAAAGGCGGTGGTCTCGTCCCCTTCCGAGCTCCGAGCTGACCTGAGCACCTGAGCCATAGTAGAAGCTCTGCCACGATGAACCTTGGAAGATTCAGGCCACAAGTTCTTCTGTAAAGTTGTTCCTCTTCCTGTCTACTTTCAGAATCAAGAAGCAGAACTTCAATCGACGTCCGTGGGCCAGAGTTATCATTTTTCTCCCTCGGGTACGCGGTTCTGCTTCCCACAGCCTGCACCGACCTATAATCAGTGTTCAGAGTCCCTTGATCTTCTCCGGCATCGTTTGGCTTCCCCGTCAGTTTTTATGCGAAGAGGACTCGTCCACGATTCCAAAAACTCTGGCAGTGCTTGATTCTGAGTTCAGGAGCTGACAGGGCATCCTCTGCAACCTGCTATTGGCCGCCAGAAGCTGCTAGTCCAAGAATCTGCCTCCCTGCTCGGGCCTCCACCCAGACCAGCGTCGGCGCCAGAAGAAATCAACAAAATTTGGACGACTTCCCTGGCCTCCTAAAAAGATTTTCCAGGTGGTTTCATCCCCAAAAAAATTCGGCATCAGTCACAACAACCATTTCTTTGATCATCTATCAGCACCCACAGAACGTGGACAGAATCGGCGACCTCCCATCTTCGGTGTTCCTCTCTCAAGTTCCCCTCCCCGCTTGGCCGGCTGAAGGCCCCTCCCTGTGTGGAGGTAGTTTTGGTTGTAATACCCATCCCCTACCCCAAGGTCCCCCTCCTCCGAGAGGAGTAGTGTTGTAATTTGCTTGGGCAGGTCAAGCTACACCGCCACGGCGTGTGGGGATCCACTCGCCTCCCCGCTCGCCCTCGTCTCCGAACGGGACCGGTTTCTTCAAACCGGTCGAGTAAGTGCTCCAAATCCTTGCTCTTATTTGTGCTTGTTCTTTCAATATTACCTCATAAACTCCGTTGGCCGTGAATGAGAGCCCGATCCTTAAGCTCCTTTGCTATAAGTGATCACCGTGGGAAAAGAGTGGAACCCGTGACCTCGGCACGACGTCGGCTCCCTTGAGTTGGGCTGCCATTACCCTTGGGAATCAACTTAGGCCTTGCTGGCCCTCTACCAGCAAGGGCCCAGCCCACACAACCTCCACTTGGCATTGCCAAGTTACCCCGGGTCTTGGTGAGCATCGGGTGAGCGGTCGCCGAGATCGGTCCGTTTGATTGCGATTGTGCTTGTTTGTTTAAGTCCTAGGTTGTGTCACATCAAAGGCACCGCTCAATATTCTCTGGCGTAACCAGCTCCTCGGTTGACTGGCGGTGCTTCAGTAATGTAGCAGCGTATTTCTCCATGTGTGGGGGGGAACTCATCCTGCCTGGGAGGGATATTCAGGTGGAAATTGGGGATTACTTGGCACCTCCAGGTTTCCTCCACCGAGTTTATCCCCACCCAGAAGAATTGGGTCTTCCACCCCTTATGCAAAGAGTCCTTCACCGCCAAGGAGATGTAACTCATGTTCCTCGTCGCCTGGATAAAGTAAAAACTCTTCCCGACTGACGGATGCACCTTCAATTCGAAGAAATAATGGAAGAGGTCCAAGGAAGGGGGAATCCTACATTGGCGGCAGAGGATGCAAAAGGCAGAAAGGAGGAGATAGGAGTTGGCTACCAGCTAGATGGGCGCCAACTAAAAAAAATCGAGGAGCGTGAGGATGAAAGGCTCGAAGGGAAGGCGGAATCCGCCCTTCCACACCAGGAGGAAGGTACAGATATGGCCAGTACGAGAATCTAAACTCGTCTCGTGCGGAGCAGCCGGGGCGAAGCTATACTTGTGAGGCAGGCGAAACTGATGCTCTAGCCTCTTCACCTCGGCTTCCCCCAACTCGCTGCAGTTCGGGACCGGCGCGTCACCCCACTCCTCGGCACCCGAACGCTGGCCCGCCATGGATTCCGAGGAAGAACTTGAAGAAGAACTCTCTCGAGACCTCGAAGATTCTAGGGGAGGAGGAAGCTGCCGGACCGCCTCTGCAGTTATCTCCGCCAGCTCCTCAAACGCCGCCGTAAGCTTCTGCTCCTCCGTCGTGCCCTCACGGAGCATCGAAGAGCCCCAAAAGCAAGAAGCGAAGGAGAGCCAAAACCGTAACGACGGAAAGAGTCTGGGATGACAGCCAACGCCCAACGCCTATAAACCCACGCGGGAGGCGACGCGTCGTTCCGACCTCTGAAAAAAGAGGGCCCCTTCATTTCAAATCCATCAGGATTACAATTATTACGGGCCCAGGTGACCACGACATGTGGCATCATTATACCACCAGATCTCCACCCACCTGAGCCACGCTGGTCCAAAACCCTAAACGGCTACTCTTCCGAGCCTCCTTTGGCTCGGGAGTAGGAGGGGGACAAGTGGAGAGGGGGATTTCTAGAGCCCACTTAAAGAGTAGCCAGACTAGGCCCATCTGGGCCCAACAAGGCCCCGCTCACCCGAGTGATAGCCCACTGGGCCCACTCCCGACCGACAGCCCAATAAAGGTTCGCTCGTGGATACTACCTTCCTAGGCGGCCCTTAGGCTCGGAAGGCCCGAGCGTCGGTCAGGTCACAGGAAAGGTCCACGCCCGAGCCATCTCTCCGCCGAGAAGAGGAAGGCGCGTGCCGACCAGTCCGACCCATCTTCATCCGAGCTAAGCCTACCGTCCGGATAAGGGCTGGCATCTTTGAGCTCGGAACGGCCAACGATTGCTTATCCATGCAGCCGTTGGAAACCTTTTGTAAGCGGGAATTTAAGGGGTAAGGGACTCCATGTCCCCACGGTGATAAAGATCCCACGATGAGGTAGTTAAGAGCCCACGTTGAGGACGTAACTTCCCACCTGAAACCCCTCGACTTACAGGACTCCTGAAAATGGCGCACTATTTAAATCAGGGATACCCTCCGGTGAAAGGTAAGGGCAACCACACGCTCAAAACTCCTGAGCAGGAATCAGTTCACCCTTCTGGTGGAGAGGGATCTCGTGCAGAAGCTACTTCCTCCCTTTATTGCTCCCACCATAGCTCTACTGACTTAAGCATCGGAGGGTTTTCCCCCAGGGACTCATCCCTGGGCCCCCTGATCCATTTCCCTTTCTTGCAGTTCACAATCCGGTGATCCCCTAGCCCGCTCAGGACCCGCGCGAGATCTAGCCTCTTCAGTTTTGATGATAACTAAATTTAATATGTGATTAAGTGATAATAACTAAACTTGTGGTTGATTGCTCATGCTCTTGTTATCTATGTATGTTTGAGATGGGAAATGGCAACAGTTACATGGCCTTGATGCTTGGTTTGCATATGTTGGTTTTACAAGAGGCAAGAGGTTTCATAACCTCTTCAATGTGAACGAGCATAGTATTAACCCTGACTATCTTGCTTGTAGGATCAAACTCATGACAGTCGCCTGGTAAACCGTACGTATGGATAAGTACCTTACTTTTCTACAGGTCAACACAGGTGGTATATGTCATTTATTGTCAAGAACCATTGGTAAGATTCTTATCTTGTCAGTCATCAATCTCACCATGGGTATTCCATATACCTCTCATTTCTAAACTTCATTCATGATATTTGAGATTCACAATGATAACTTGGTTTGATAACTTACAAGCTCACTCTTCAAATGCATTAGTTTCTCATTCGAATCATGGTAACATGTTCAAATGGTCTTGATGTTTCTAATAGATAAACCAAGTGAAATCTAACCCTCAAATGTATGAAATAAACACCGACTTAAAGTCATTGTTATTTGGATGTATTTCATTGGGCTAACACTTCAACTTTACAGGACTAGGTCATTCCGGTCAACCAGAATCGCCAAACGCGAAAAGTCTCATACTGTAGAACTGGCAGTCGACCGCCCCAGGTCGAGCGACAGCAGCGGTCGATCGGCCCAGGTCGACCGAAAATTCCAGGGATCAAATTTCTACAGGATTTCTCAATAGCGATCGACCGTCAGCTTTCACAAGTCGATCGCCAGCCCCGAGGCAACAAAAGTTGACTTTGTTCTCCACTTCGAGAAGAGCCATTCTCCTTGTATTTCTTTAATCCTAATGACACCCAATCATCCACAAAACGTGGATCTGGTCTAGAGGATGTCCAAGGACCATTCAAAGGTTATAAAACCAACACAAGAAGGGTTGGAAACCCTAATGCTTCATTTTGGAACAAGAGAGATCAAGGGAGGCTAGAGGAGGTGATTCACGAGTACTGTAGCACCTCCGTGAATAGTGCTTCGGGCTGGAGTTCTTCATCCATCCAAGGTGATTCAAGCTTGTTTTCTGAAGCCATCTACCTCCAAGAAGGTGTAGAGGCAATCAAGGTTCAAAGCTACATCCATGCACCTCTTCATCAACTCAAGGTGATCCAAGAGAAGAAGAAGAAGGATGCTACAAGGAAGAAGGAGCCATTCAAGCATCATCTAAAGGTACTCTAGCTCCATTTGAAGTCAGCAATCTCAAAGGAAGAGAACAAGCTCACAAGCATCAAGAAGATACAAGGATTTGTCCAAGGAAGAAGGAAGGGTACTGTAGCCGTGAACAGTACTCCGTGCAAGAAGATCTACATCAAATACAAGGCCATTCAAGCTGAGTCTCAAGCTATTCAAGTGAAGAAGGAATCAACGTGAACATCCAGAGCACACACTCAGGGGGAGGCTAAATCAGGAGCTTTCTAAACTGTGGTTTATTCATATTGGTGTTTTGTGCTTTATAGTTTCAGATTTGTGTTTCTTATAAACTGCAAACTCGTGTGTGTGTGTGGATCGTTGTTGGATCCATGGTCGTGTGTGTGTGTGTGTCGTATTTGATTCATGTGTGCGTAGGTCTTCTTAGATCTGCGTGTGTGTGTGTGGATTTATCCAGATCTTAGTATTTGTGTGTGTAGAGTGCTACACTTGTCACAGCGTGTGTGTGTCTTGTTGATCCGCTTGTTGGATCGTGTTGGAGACTTCGTCTCCATGTGTGTGTGTGTTTTTAGGCGCGTCCCCGTGTGTGTGGGCAGGCGTCGTCCTGTGTGTGTGGTTGGAGCGTCGTCTCCGTTTGGGGATTTATCCCCGAGTGAAGCCTCACCGGGTTTGGTGAGGGGTCGACGTAGGATTGCCGTCGTTGCATCCGAACCACCTTAAAAACCGCAGTGCATTGTGTGTTATTTGTGTGGTTTGATTGTTTTCGTTGCATGGTCGTGTGGGAACGGAAAGTTTGATAGAATTGGTTAATTATTTTTTATTTGCTAATTATTGTTTATCACATATTTTATAAAAAAGGTAAAAGTTTTCGTAAAATTTGTTATCACCCAATTCAGCACCCTCTTGGGTGTCATTGATCGCGGGACTTCATGAATAGTAATGTGCACAGACCTTCTATATGCATGAATAGTAACGTGCACAGACCTTCTATATGCATGAACAATAATGTGCACTGACCTTCTATATGCATGAATAGTAATGTACACAGACCTTCTATATGCATGAATAGTTATGTGCACAGACCTTCTATATGCATGAACAGTAATGTGCACCGACCTTAGCCCTTTGTGAACAGTAATGTGCACCGACCTTAGTCCTTGGTGACCAGTAATGTGTACCGACCTCAGCCCTTTGTGAACAATAACATGCACTGACCTATATGCTGGTAACTCAGACATGCACCAACCTTATCTACCATAAATGAAATGTGTACTGACCTTATAACTCTCAGACATAACCTGCACCGACCTCAACAGTAGCTGCACCGACCTTAGTTTGAATCTGTGCAAACTAGCATCCACCTTAGTTATGCATTTCTACATGAAAAGTAAAATGCTGCCTGACCTTGACCAGTTGACACCTTTGACCAGTAGCGTTGACTTTGACCAACAGTTGTGTTGACCTTCTTTACTTGACTTTTTGCCATCTCCTTAACCCTGATTTGCCTATGTGTCATGCATTTTAAGTAGATGGTCATAATTCATCATTTACACTTGAGATGTCTTTTGACCTCTATTCCTGAAAATCTGCCTTATGTTCCTACTAGGGTAAACTTCTTGAAATTCTATATTGGCTATATAAATGAGAGTGCATGTCTAAAAGTATACATGAAATGATGTGCATATAGGGCCCGGTCTAGTCTTGAGAGGAGCACCCGAATGTACTTGTACCTATGAGAGTTTATTGACCACGGTGTTTGACATTGCACCGAAGTACTTGCTTGCTTAACTTGACTTGAGACATTCCCATTCACTTTTCCGTGACATGCTTGACTTGCTTGACATGGATTGCTTGGCCCGAAAAAGGGCATTTACTTGCTTGAATGATATAAATGAGATAGCTAATTCTATTGTACTACTTGGTATTACACAAACTTGAGATCGCTTGCTGGAATACTAATTTCTAGGAAATACTTGTGCAATTACTTGCAAATTACTGGTTAGTTCCTTATTGTTACATCGTATTGAAATTCATGAGACACTCTCTTGATACAATTCTTGATATTCTTACTTGTTCCAACATGCATCATTATACATGCACTGAACTTGTAATTAACTTAAAGCTTGTTAGAACTTGAGATATAATTCCTACTGTGCAATTCGCTCATAAAGTTGCAATTCTAATATTTTTCAAAAAATTTGGATAGCGACTACCACCCGGATGGGACGGATACCGAGTGTTGAGTGTTAGGTTGGATGTACTGTCAGCTAGGTCTAGTCCCTCGTATTTTAGTTCCTATGTTATGTACTTCCAGTTATTATTAAGGCTTGTAATCTATTGTACAATTTCGGTCGGTTATGATTAAGCTGTTTTGGAATTGCCATCAATTTGTAGTTTTAAGAATTTACTATTTTGGTTCATCAATTGTCATCTTGGACTACGGTAAAATGTCAAATTTTAAATTAGCAATGAATTATCAAGTACTATGCGCACTCTAATTCTACGTGAACGACACGATCTATATAGACGCGTCACGCATCCGAGTATCTTCCGCGCTCGCGACGTGACAGTGAAGGTGGTGCGGACACCCGAGCAGTTGATCGGCACGATACGCCGAGCCACCGGTACCGCATACGGAGCATGACACGAGCCACCTTAGCGTCCATCTGGCTCGGAGACACCCTGGAGACTCCGCCTTGAGCCTCCCCACTTATTATATTTAGTTAGACTTTATGTGTGTTTAATTTGTGTTTATTTCGTTGCATTCGGTTTGACATTTTGATTGTAATAGGGGCTTATGTGCAATTCGGACCCCGTGGGCCCCACGGGCCCCCCAGGCCCCACCCCATTGGGCCACCTCAGCCTAGGGTCCCACGTGGGGTCAGTCAACATGCCACATGGGAGCATCTAGAAGTTTGAATGGGAATTGGACACATGGGGGACAATGGACTAGAAAAGTCCACATGGGAGGCCACCTACCCCCACCAACTAGTCCACCCTCTCTCCTTGGTCCAAGGGCCGCCCCCCCCTTTGTTTTTTTTTATATTATTTTATGTGTGTGTGTCACACTCCATCCCAACCCTCCATTCCCATCCCCTAGATCCAATGGTTGTGGATGGATGTGAGATGTAACCTATTTAAGCTTGTATTTTCCATTTTAGTAGAATTAATACATTTGAATTGGAAGAAAATCCCTTGAGCAAGGCTTAGGCCGCCCCTCCCTCTCCCCTTGAAGCTATGAAGGCTTCCTTCTGGTGGTGAGACTCCACCCTATCAGTTCCGGTCGCCGCCACCGCCGCCACGAGCCGCCACCGCACCGCCATCGTCTTCATCGGAATTCTGCCCGCACAGTACCACAGCAACTTACACGAAATTTGTGTCTCAAGCACGAGCTCAGGTTGATCTGGGAATTTTACTGGAGGTTCCAGAGGTGTCAAGGATATCCCATAAATTTTGGTTTGTCATTCAGATCCCGTTTCATAATTTTTGATTTTCGTCCACCCTTCCATTTCAGTTCTGCCAGAGTTCTGTCCAGATTCATATCCGCCCTGTGTTTCATGTCTTGGGTCCATCTTTTAATTTCTGTTAGTCCCATAAATTTTACTGGAGTTTTCTTCCATCCACCCCTTCATCCACAATTTTTCTAAATTTCTGGTTCGCCCATTTCATAATTTTTAAAAATCGTTCTCAGTCCCATCTATAGTTCTGTCCACCTGTTCCCAGATCCGACCACCAGTCACTCCAAAAATCATATAAAATCGCCACCACCTCCAAATCCAATTCCAAAAATTTTCCCAGTTTCATGGTTGGATTCCCTACAACGTTGAAGAAGAGCTCGAAGTCTGATTCCAATGGCGAGTAGGCGGTCAACAGCCATTTATAGGAAACTCATATGCTGATCTGGTATTTCGGGAGCTATGCAACAGAGGATTGAAAAATAGTTAACGCCCAGGTCCGCAGAGGTTCAGAAGATTCCACTAGCCCTAGGTTGAAGGATTTTGAATCATCTTTCCAACGGCCCTAGTTTCATCGCATTCCGACGACGGGGCTGATCGCAGCGGCCGTTTTCGCCGGAGCGCACGCTGCTAAAACAGCAACCTCAGCTCGTGGACAGCAACTTCAAAGCTTGGAGATCGGGACCGATCGACCCCCGATCGGTGTTCCCGGCCGACCGCCGTCCGTGGAGGCGCGCCACCAGGGGTCACCATCATAGTGGGTCCCACCCCCACAGATCCGGAGGACAGCGCCATCCGTGGGCCCCGCGGGCCCGCAGAACCCGCCGTTCGGAGAGCACGAAAACGCGGAGTTCGGCACCGCCGGGCGACATCAAGATGCTGCCCGTCAACCCAATTCGCGTGATTCCTGGGCCCCGCATGTGACCTTTTACCTCCCTGCGTGGAGTGGGTCAAATTATTATACTGCTGTAAAATTGTGTTAACCGGGGGTCCGTGATTGGCCGGGGTTGTCTTCACCACGCCGGGTGCGTGGAGGTAATGGTCCGAACCTCTTGGCGTTCATTTGCTTAGCTAGTATACGGTCTTTTGCCGCTGCCGAGAGTGTAGGTACTAGCCCGTGTGTCCATGTCACCACTGTGAGAGTGAGTGTGACCTGTCCCGTGACTTGATCCGAGTCCGGAAGTTGAGTCGGACTACCCTTGACCTCCGCCAGTTCCTTAACCGCGCACGGTCCGCGCTTTCCCTCGCTTGGGACGACGAGTGAGCTTCCACTTCTGTTAGCGACGTTTTGCCACTAGGAGCTCGTAGTGTCGGGCTTAGTGTCTCCCTGGTGTGTGCTGCTGGTCGCGTCTTCATCTAGAGTCCGAGGGTGGCACCTAATAGTGTCATCTCCCGTGTCCGTCCCGCATCAGTTTGGTATCAGAGCAAATCGAGTCTAGGGTAGTCGTTGCATAAGTCATGCATCATGGTCTAAGTCAAGTCTAGGATCATCATTATTTCAAAAATAAAAAAAAGTGTGTTTTAAATTGCATTTGCACCCTTTACTCGGTATCTTAAAAGGTGTTGTCCGAACGATAGGCTATGCCTACCGGGAGGTCGCACACTTGCGGGAGTGATCTTCGGATCGATTAACTCCGCCCCGTACTGGATATTGGTTTAGGTCTAAGTGCATCATTTAGTGTGTGTTTGCATTAGTCGATGTCTTCTAGGTCGTGTGTCAGTTGCATGCCCACCCGTCGAGGTACCCAGTACTCGCCACCACCACCTATGGCGAAGTCCCGAGCCCGTAGTTTTGATGAGTTTTCCACGGCCGAGATGTTCCGGGCCATCATGGATCGTTTAGACACGCGTATGGATGGTCTTAGTACGCGTATGGATGGCATAGGGACGCGTCTAGAAGGGCGGATGAAGGTCCTCGAGGATCGGGCCGGGGTTTCGGAGCAGTCCATTCAAGGCCTTGTTGGGAGGATTGCTGTCCTAGAGAGGGGCCCAGTAGCGGCGTAACCCGCGCCGACAAACGGCCAACAAGAGCCGGTGCAGCAACCCGCTGTGCCAAGGGCTCAGGTGGAGGATGTCGGGAGGCAACAGGCGCCTATAGTGGATGATTATGCCTCCGACAATGATCACGGGGGTAACGGTCGTCATCATCAACGACGGAATCGTGATGACGAGGATGACGACCGCATTATTAGGGGTGTGCGTGCGGACCCTCCTACTTTTAGCGGGTCCTTGGACCCTAGGGTGTATCTAGATTGGGAGGCCGGTATGGACCGGTACTTCGAGTGGTTTGAGATGACGGACCACCGAAGAGTCCGATATGCGAAGATGAAGCTGCAAGGGCAGGCCCAAACTTATTGGATCAATGTGGAGAGCCTGCTCAACCAGCGACGTCAACCCCAAATCGGTACCTGGGATGATATGAAACTCAAATTGAGGGAGAAGTACCTTCCTGCCTCATATCGCCAACGTCTTACAGACAAGTGGCAAAGCATCTCCCAAGGGAACCGATCCGTGACCGAGTACACCGCCGAGTTCGATGAGTATTACTTGCGGTGCGGGGTCACGGAAGAGAGCACCATGACGATATCCCACTTTCGGAGAGGTTTGCGGCCTAATTATCAATATGAACTCTTTCACCGCAATGTCACCACTTTGGAGCAGGCATATCAGATTGCTCTCGAATTGGAACAGTTCGAGGCCGAGTTCGAGTCACCCCATTGGTTGGGCTCTTTTCCCCTTCGTAGTGTCGAGTCCCGTGGCTCATCTGGCACGTATCAGAGGGCCCCCATGGCTCGACCTCAGGAGCCCGCTCGCCCCGAGCCCTTTGCTCCTAGGCCTCGTCCTCCACCCCCGAGGGACCTTCCTTGTCCCCAGCATCTCACGGCCCCACCCATAGCCCGTCCACCAGCACCCGCACCCCCTGCACGTCCTTTGTTGCCTACGCCTCCTATCCGTCGGGAGGATAAAGGTAAAGGACCTATGATTGGGGAGCCTAGTGGATCACGGCAGCAGTGTTATCGCTGCAATGGGTTTGGCCATTTCGCCAACCAGTGTCCCACCCGCCCATCTCTTCACATTGGGGACACACAGGCCGAGGATACCACCCCTACGGGCCTCGAGTTAGCCAGCTACGAGGCAGATGAAGAGTTAGCTGACGAGTACTATGAGATGGGAGGTGAGGCCCAGGATGCCCAGCAGTCGGACGATACCCACGTGGGGGTCGTCAGATGTATCCTCACCCAGCCACAGGTCAGTGATGACTGGCGTCGGACCACTGTCCTTCATGTATTCTGTAGGCTGGGAAAGCAAATTTGCAAGGTGGTCATTGATAGCGGGAGTTGTATCAATGCAATCTCTACGAACGCTGTCGCTCGTCTTGGTCTCACACCCGTAGACCATCCTTGTCCCTATCAGGTATCATGGGTGGATACCACTTCCATTTCGGTCAGGCTGCGGTGCTTGGTCCCGCTGCAGCTCCACTCCTACCGTGACGAGATCTGGTGTGATGTTCTCCCCATGGAAGTGGGAAGTGTCATTCTTGGTAGACCGTGGTTATTCGACCGAGATGCCACACTCCATGGTCGGTCGAACACCTGTACCTTCGACCACGATGGCCAGCGGGTCACTCTCCAACCCGTTCGGCCCAGGAGCCCATCAGTCAGGGGTCCTACTGGCCCTAGCACTCCGAAGCCTTCCATTCCCGGGCCTAGCACCCCATCCCCAGCTCGGGCTATGACCGTTACCTCTGGCCCAGGAGAGCCCTCGACGAGGAGATTGATGATGATTAGCTCCCGGGAAATGGAGCAGGAGCTTAGTCAGGGCTGTCCGGTATTTGCCATTACGGTCCGAGAGGTGGAGCGGGACTCCGAGGGTGAGCTCCCACCCGAGGTTGTTCCCATTCTGCAGGAGTATGCTGATGTATTTCCCGATGAGCTTCCCGAGGGACTCCCACCTATGCGGGATATTCAGCATGCCATCGACCTTGTTCCGGGCTCTTCCTTGCCTAACCTTCCACATTATCGCATGAGTCCCACGGAGCATGCCGAGCTTAAACGGCATGTCGATGAGTTAGTGCAGAGAGGGTCTGTTCGGGACAGCATGAGTCCATGTGCTGTACCCGCATTACTCGCCCCGAAGAAGGATGGCACGTGGAGAATGTGTATTGATAGTCGTGCCATCAACAAAATCACCGTGAAGTACAGGTTCCCTATTCCCCGCCTTGATGACATGATGGACATGATGGCAGGTGCCACTATCTTTTCTAAGATCGATCTTAAGAGTGGCTACCATCAGGTGAGGATTAGGCCAGGTGATGAGTGGAAGACCACATTTAAGACCAAGGACGGTCTATATGAGTGGTTGGTCATGCCTTTTGGATTGACCAATGCCCCTAGCACTTTCATGCGGCTCATGACACAGGTCCTTCGACCTTTCATTGGAGTCTTTGTAGTGGTGTATTTTGATGATATCCTTATCTATAGCCGCACCACAGGGGACCACTTAGACCACCTTCGGCAGGTCTGTCTACTTCTTCGGCGAGAGCAGTTGTTTGCGAACCCATAGAAGTGTGCCTTCATGACACCTCAGCTTACTTTCTTGGGTTTCATTGTGTCTAGTACTGGGGTCTCCGCCGACCCGGAGAAGGTCCAGGCCATTGTTGAGTGGCCGGAACCCCGTACCGTTCATGATGTCCGCAGCTTTCATGGTCTTGCGACGTTCTATCGTTGCTTTATCCGCGGATTTAGCTCCGTCACCGCCCCGATCACGGATTGCATCCGTAAGGGCATATTTGTATGGACGAAGGCCGCATCTGTCGCCTTCAAGGACATCAAGGAGCGCATGACCTAGACACCTATCCTTCGACTGCCTGATTTCTCGAAGGTGTTCGAGGTCTCTTGTGATGCGTCGGGTGTTGGGATTGGAGGAGTTTTGAGTCAGGAGTCCCACCCGATCGCATATTTCAGCGAGAAGCTGAATGACGCGAAACTGTGATATTCCACATATGATAAAGAATTCTACGCAGTTGTTCAGGCTCTTAGGCATTGGAGGCACTATCTTTTACATTAGGAGTTTGTCCTATACTCCGATCACGAGGCATTGAGGTACCTCCATTCCCAAAAGAAGCTTAACTCGCGTCACAGTCATTGGGTCGAGTATCTCCAGCAGTTCACCTTTGTGCTTAAACATAAGGCTGGAGTGGAGAACAAGGTGGCTGATGCCTTGAGTCGGCGAGCATGCTTGCTTACCACCATGAGTGCCGAGGTCATAGGGTTAGAGAAGATGAAGGAGGCCTATGTTGATTTTCCTGACTTCGGTCAGATTTTTACCACCCTCCAGGCCGGACCCTCGAGAGACCTTGATGAGTATATGCTTCAGGAGGGTTACCTCTTTCGAGGTAGCAGGCTATGTGTTCCCCGAACTTCGGTTCGAGATTTCTTAGTGTGGGAACTACATGCGGGAGGTCTAGCCGGCCACTTTGGTCGGAACAAGACTATTGAGGCAGTGGAGCATCGATTTTATTGGCCGAGCTTGAAGCGCGATGTTGCTAACATCGTGGCTCAGTGCCGTACATGTGCTACGGCCAAGATGAAGAAGCAAAGCTCGGGCCTTTATACGCCTCTTCCCGTGCCTGAGGCCCCGTGGCAGGATGTTAGTATGGACTTTGTTTTGGGATTGCCACGCACCTCCAGGAAGCATTATTCGGTCTATGTGGTGGTTGACCGTTTCTCGAAGATGGCCCTCTTTATTCCTTGCTCTAAGACGTCGGATGCTTCTAGGGTAGCCCGCCTTTTCCTTACGCATGTGGTGTGCAAGTTCGGGTTGCCTCGCACTATAGTGTCTGACCGTGATGTTAGATTCACTTCCTACTTTTGGAAGACACTATGGCATATGATGGGTACTCACCTCAAGTTTTCCACTGCATATCACCCCCAGACAGATGGTCAGACCGAGGTGGTCAATAGGAGTCTGGGAGATCTTTTGAGGTGTCTAGTCAGGGAGCGCATTGGGGATTGGGATCTCATTTTACCCATGGCTGAGTTTGCATACAATGATTCGGTGAATAGGTCTACCGGCATGAGTCCATTTGAAATTGTCACAGGTCGTAGGCCTAGGAAACCCGTTGACCTTGTCCCCATGCCTATCCATGCTAGAGTGTCGGAGTCGGCCGAGTCGTTTGCTAGGCATGTTAGGAGTTTGCATGACGACATCCGTTGTCACATTGAGGCTAGCAATGCACGGTACAAGGAGTTAGCCGATGCCCACCGACACCACCGAGAGTTTCATGAGGGCGAATACGTCATGATCAGGGTAAGACCTGAACGGTTTCCCTCTGGAACCGTTAAGAAGTTGAAAGCTCGCGGAGCCGGTCCATTCAGAGTGTTGAAACGCGTTGGATCCAATGCGTACGTTGTGGACTTGCCCGAGGAATACGGTATAAGCTCTACTTTTAATGTTTCGGATCTAGTTGCATATAGGGACCCAGCGGTGATCCCTAGTGAGCCTTTCGAGCCATCTCCTCCCCTTGAGAGTGATCCCACACCTGAGTGTCCACCTCCAGCCCCGTTGTTACGGCAGCGTGAGCATATAGATCATATACTGGATGAGCAGGTGACAGTTATCAGGAGTGGATCTTACCCGCGCTACCTAGTGCGATGGAGAGGACGGCCTGCTACTGAGGACACATGGATCACACATGGCGAGTTGCAGCGGATTGATCCAGACCTTTTGGAGCGATACAGGAGCGATGCAGACCCTTACTCGACAGGGTCGAGTTTCTCCCACCCGGGGAGAATTGGTGCGGACACCCGAGCAGTTGATCGGCACGATACGCCGAGCCACCGGTACCGCACACGGAGCATGACACGACCCACCTTAGCATCCATCTGGATCGGAGACAGCCTGGAGACTCCGCCTTGAGCCTCCCCACTTATTATATTTAGTTAGACTTTATGTGTGTTTAATTTGTGTTTATTTCGTTACATTCGGTTTGACATTTTGATTGTAATAGGGGCTTATGTGTAATTCGGACCCCGTGGGCCCCACGGGCCCCCCAGGCCCTACCCCATTGGGCCACCTCAGCCTAGGGTCCCACGTGGGGTTAGTCAACATGCCACATGGGAGCATCTAGAAGTTTGAATGGGAATTGGACACATGGGGGATAATGGACTAGAAAAGTCCACATGGGAGGCCACCTACCCCCACCAACTAGTCCACCCTCTCTCCTTGGTCCAAGGGCCGCCCCCCCTTTGTTTTTTTTATATTATTTTGTGTGTGTGTGTCACACTCCATCCCAACCCTCCATTCCCATCCCCTAGATCCAATGGTTGTGGATGGATGTGAGATGTAACCTATTTAAGCTTGTATTTTTCATTTTAGTAGAATTAATGCATTTGAATTGGAAGAAAATCCCTTGAGCAAGGCTTAGGCCCCCCCTCCCTCTCCCCTTGAAGCTGTGAAGGCTTCCTTCTGGTGGTGAGACTCCACCCTATCAGTTCCGGTCGTCGCCGCCGCCGCCACGAGCCGCCACCGCACCGCCATCGTCTTCATCGGAATTCTGCCCGCGCAGTACCACAGCAACTTCCACGAAATTTGTGTCTCAGCCACGAGCTCAGGTTGATCTGGGAATTTTACTGGAGGTTCCAGAGGTGTCAAGGATATCCCATAAATTTTGGTTTGTCATTCATATCCCGTTTCATAATTTTTGATTTTCGTCCACCCTTCCATTTCAGTTCTGCCAGAGTTCTGTCCAGATTCATATCCGCCCTATGTTTCATGTCTTGGGTCTGTCTTTTGATTTCTGTTAGTCCCATAAATTTTACTGGAGTTTCCTTCCGTCCACCCCTTCATCCATAATTTTTCTAAATTTCTGGTTCGCCCATTTCATATTTTCTAAAAATCGTTCTCAGTCCCATCTACAGTTCTGTCCACCTGTTCCTAGATTCGACCACCAGTCACTCCAAAAATCATATCAAATCGCCACCACCTCCAAATCCAATTCCTAAAATTGTCCCCATTTCGTGGTTTGATTCCCTACAATGTTGAAGAAGAGCTCGAAGTCTGATTCCAACGGAAACCAGGCGGTCAATGGCCATTTACAGGAAACTTATATGCTGATCTGGTATTTCGGGAGCTGTGCAATAGAGGATTGAAAAATAGTTAAAGCCCAGGTCCGCAAAGGTTCAGAAGATTCCACTAGCCCTAGGTTGAAGGATTTTGAATCATCTTTCCAACGGCCCTAGTTTCATCGCATTCCGACGACGGGGCTGATCGCAGCGGCCGTTTTCGCCGGAGCGCGCGTTGCTAAAACAGCAACCTCAGCTCGTGGACAGCAACTTCAAAGCTTGGAGATCGGGACCGATCGACCCCCGATCGGTGTTCCCGGCCGACCGCCGTCCGTGGAGGCACGCCACCAGGGGTCACCATCATAGTGGGTCCAACCCCCACAGATCCGGAGGACAGCGCCTTCCGTGGGCCCCGCGGGCCCGCAGAACCTGCCGTTCGGAGAGCACGAAAACGCGGAGTTCGGCACCGCCGGGCGACATCAAGATGCTGCCCGTCAACCCAATTCGCGTGATTCCCGGGCCCCGCATGTGACCTTTTACCTCCCTGCGTGGAGTGGGTCAAATTATTGTACTGCTGTAAAATTATGTTAACCGGGGGTCCGTGATTGGCCGTGGTTGTCTTCGCCATGCCGGGTGCGTGGAGGTAATGGTCCGAACCTCTTGGCGTTCATTTGCTTAGCTAGTATACGGTCTTTTGCCGCTGCCGAGAGTGTAGGTACTAGCCCGTGTGTCCATGTCACCGCTGTGAGAGTGAGTGTGACCTGTCCCGTGACTCGATCCGAGTCCGGAAGTTGAGTCGGACTACCCTTGACCTCCGCCAGTTCCTTAACCGCGCACGGTCCGCGCTTTCCCTCGCTTGGGACGACGAGTGAGCTTCCACTTCTGTTAGCGACGTTTTGCCACTAGGAGCTCGTAGTGTCGGGCTTAGTGTCTCCCTGGTGTGTGCTGCTGGTCGCGTCTTCATCTAGAGTCTGAGGGTGGCACCTAATAGTGTCGTCTCCCGTGTCCGTCCCGCATCAGAAGGTGATGGGGACATCAAAACAAGACCAATAACTTTTTTTATTTTGCATTTATACTCTTGTGTTAATTAGGTTTGCAATTATATGATAATTATAAGCCAATGTGTTAGTCCTTAGAAATCTTTGGGTATCTTTGCAAAAGGCCTTTAGGTTTCTATGTAAAATGTCAATAGGTCCAGCAGGGTCCCCCACCCTCTTTCCCATCGGTGCACCTTGATTCTAGGGCTCACATGGGATGATCTTTGGTCCATGGGAGAAGGTTGACCAAGAAGTAAATTCCAATTTGCCTCCCTTGGTCCAAGGGACGCCCCCCCTTTATATTTTTTTTATTTTGGTCATTTTGACCACATGGGAGATTAACATCCTATCCCCCATTTGCCCCTCCCTAACGCAAGATCTGAGGTTAGTTTAGGACTTTTAGTTAATCTTATAAAACCCTTTATTTTGTGAATTCCAACAATTAATGAAGAAAATTTTCATTTTTTTGCTCAAGCAGGCCAAGGGCGCAGCCCTCTCCCTCTCTCCACCCCCTTGCAGTCGTGAAGGTTGATATTCCGAGGTATGAAGCCTCCCCATCATCCCCTCTCTGAGTGAGAAATTCAGCACCGCCGCTGCCGCCGCCATCGAGCCGTCATCGCACCACCACCGCCTCGCCGTCGGAATTTTGTCCATCCCTGGACAACAATCTATTGCCCAATTTTTATCTCTCAATTAGGAGATCTGATCTAGCTCAAATTTTGAGGGAGCGTTCCCCACAAAATTCCCCCTTTCCAAAAAAGTTTTCAGGTCATTCCGCCATCGTTTGATCCCCATTCCACCATACTCTTTCCTGGTCTACACAATCTGTCCCTATGCAGATCTGTGTTCCAGCAAGCCATATCTTCACTCTTTTCCCCCCTTCCCAATTTCAGATTGATCTGAAATTTGTACTGGGATTTCTGTCCACCAAAGCCTTCTTCCAAATTTTTTTTCATATTTCTATGAGTTTGTTTGCCTATCCAAAAATCCACTACAAAATCCAAAATATGTTCTGTCCCCTACAGTCCAGATCCGACCACCACCAGCCATAAAATTTATTTCCCCTGTCAAACCACCTCAGAAAAATACATAAAAATTATTCTCGTGTTTCTTACTCCCCCCTCTATCTCCGATAAAAATCCCAACTCCCATATCCATCGCTTAAGCCACGGTCAACGCTCTTCTTTAGGTAGATCCCAGTCTGCCAGATCTGTTCTGAGACTGGAAACCTTCCTGTTCTAAAATTCCCCACGGAAAGTCCAACGATAGGAAAATTCATGTAACACCATAAGGTTGTAGATCTACAAGAGAGCCTCGGATTGCAGCATTCATTATCGTCGGGTCGTGTAGTTCTAAAAGTGAAACACAGAGTCGGGACAGCAACCTGCAACACTGGACGAGCTGAGCCACCCCACCTTCTACAAGGCATTCCAGTCCAACCGCCTCCCAGGGAGCAGTCCTTCAGGAGTCCCCTTTGCAACGGGACAAACCCCGCCCCAATCAACCATCCGAGCAGAACGTGGTCCCCACAACCGTCAGCCCACGCCATCCGGATAGCACCGATGGAGGGGTCCAAATTGCTACCCGTCAACCCAAGTTCGCTATTCCCAGGTTATTGTTGTCACCATTTACTTCCCTACGTGGAGTGGACAATAAAATCCTTGCTGTAATTAAGTTTTACCATTGTACCGGGGATACGAGTCTTGGCCGGGGTCGCCTTCCCCACACCCGGTAGCGTGCATGTATTGTTTCCGCTCCCCGCTTTAGCATTTGCTTTCCTCGTATATATTCATATGCCACTGTTTGAGAGTTAGGAATTCTAGCCCGGTCAATTTTTATCACCGCTGTGAGAGCGAGCGAGCGTGACCCGTCCCGTGACTCAATTCGAGTACACGGAAGAGCTGAGTACCTGAGACTCATTACCGGTAACTCAACCACGCAGATCCACGCGTTTCCCTCGTTTAATAGCAAGTCGCGAGCTAGAGTCCCAGCTTTGCATCAAATCGGTCGAGTCGCATCCCTTCCCGCATCAAATTGGTATCAGAGCTGGTTGAGTCTAGGGTAGTCTTGTCTTAGGAGTCACCTTGCACCCTTTACCTGGTATATTAAAAGGTGTCTCTGGAACGATAGGTTATGCCTATTGGGAGGGTAACACACTTGCGTGAGCGCGATCTTCGGATCAAACCTCCGCCACGTACCGGATACTGGTGGAGTCTAGGTTTGTAGTCGAGTCTGCATTCCAACTTTGCATTGTTGTTTTAGGGTCGTGTCAAGTCCATCATCTAGCCCGTTCAAGGGTCAGTTTGTCTTGTCACTGAGTGTCTACATGGTCATCCTATAGCTACCCGTGTCCCATGGATCCCCAAAAGCCAACGTCATATGAATGGTGGCGACACACCCAAGGATGGGGAATCCAACCCTTCCACATCTGTAGGCCCGAAGCCTTGGACTTCTATGGCTCCAAAGTCCCGAGCGACTACCTCAAGTGGGAAGCCGCTATGGACAAGTACTTTGAGTGTTACATTATGTCCGATGCCATGCATGTCGTCTTTGTCATAAGATGACTTTTTCACGAAGCCGCCGAAAAATGGAGAGACATTGAATGCCTAAGGGAGATCAGGAGGTAATGGCCCATTGAGTCATGGCGTGAGATGAAGGGCGAGTTTAGGAAGGTCTACCTACATGACCCGGTCACCTCCAACCAGCCCCACCCAATCACCAACCAAGCGGGTCATAGTCGGAGGTAAAGAGCGCCATACGTAGATGAGCCTAGACCCAAGATTAGGCCGAGTAATTATGGGCAAGTCCATCACAATGCCCCTACTCCAAACCCCACCATTGCCGAACTTTTCAAAATCATTTCAGATAAGGTGGATAAAATGTGTACTCAAATTGACGGACTCCTGCCCGAGTTTAGGGAGGTCGTAGCCGGTAGCCTCAACCCAGCCACCCCAGGGACCTCTTCCCCTCAAGGAGGACATTCCTTCCCCACCCGTGAGAGCTTCTTTGCCCCCACCCTCACCTTCCGATCTTTATTCGGATCCACCTCATTTGGAGCCGCCTTATCCAGAGCCACCCGTACTTCTAACGGAAAAGCTAGTCATCGCTGAGCCACTACTTAGCTGGCTTAAGAAGGGCTTGGTCCCTAATGCACCTTGTTACCCATACATGGACCCTGCACTACAAATAGTGCCGGTCAACTCATTCCACACAACTTTTCGATCTTGTCACCATGTTGATACGTTGGATGACCTTATCAAGGGATTAGACTGGCAATGGAAGTTGACGTACCTATTGGCAATAGGCTTCGACCAATCCACGAGTCGTAGATTCACGCATCCCGCATTGGGGTCCATTACCTCTGTGTGCACCATGGGCCATGTCACCACGGAGGTTCTTTTATTCTTCCCCATGCCGGCTGAGCCTAACTTCATTCCACTTATCCCGGGGGAGGAACCATATTTTCTACAGATGACCGCCGTCCCACCTACCACAATGAATGAAGGTGATCATTTACACCTTCAAGAATTTCAAACTTGGGACTAGGTCATGAGGGAACCCATATCGAGGGGTCACACATTCTTTGATCCCTTAGATCCCTTCCTTAGTGAGCCTCGTGACCCACAACCACCATTCCACCTTGTTAGGGAAGTCCCCTATCACACCCCTACCCCAAGGGCCAGTCCACCTACACTCCGCAAGGATCCCGTTCATTGGGGTACGGAAGAAGGAGAATTCGGCTCTCCTAGCCCACCTAAATCTCTCAAATCCAAAAGGCCGTTAGTGCATGAGTGTTGCATGTTAGGTTGTCTAGGATTCCATTCCACCAATATTAGGTTGCGTCATGTGTATGCATGGCACACATTCGGATGTCATGGTCCACCATTGCATATGTATGGGTCGGACTAACATTAGGTTTGTTTAGGGTCTTGTGTGAGTCTGTATTTTCTTTATTTGTTCAGAGTCTGTACATGCATATGTCGAGCATATTAGGAGTTGCATAGTCGGTCTAATACACGCTCGTGGCGTCAGTCTCTTTCGAGTGTGATGCAAGTCGGGTCGCATGCTTACGTTGTAGACTTGCTGGAATTTGGGTTCAGCTCTACCTCAATGTCTCGGATCTAGTCACCCACAGGGACGCAGTGGTGATTCCTAGTGAGTCTTTGAGCCGTCTCCTCCCTTTGAGAGTGACCCTACCCCGAAGTGTCCACCGCTAGCCTCATTCCCACAGTAGTGTGAGCATATAGAATCTATACGGGATGAGCAAGTGACGATTACTATAGTGGAGTGTACCTCCGCGCTACTTGGTACGGTGACGGATCCGTAGGAGTTACTTGAGCAGTCGCACCCCTTACTCGACGGGGTCGAGTTTCTCCCACCCGCGGAGAATTGATGGGGACATCAAAGAAATACCACTAACTTTTTTTATTTTACATTTATACTCTTGTGTCAATTGGGTTTGCAATTGTATGGCAATTATAAGCCAACGTATTAGTCCTTAGAAATCTTTGGGTATCTTTGCAAAAGGCCTTTGGGTTTCTATGTAAAATGTAAGTAGGTCCAGTAGGGTCCCCCATCCTCTTTCCCATTGGTCCTCCTAGGTTCTAAGGCCCACATGGGCTGGTCTTTGGTCCATGGGAGAAGGTTGACCAAGAAGTAAATTCCAATTTGCCTCCCTTGGTCCAAGGGACGCCCCCCCTATATATTTTTTTATTTTGGTCATTTTGACCACATGGGAGATTAATATCCTATCTCCCATTTGCCCCTCCCTAACCCTAGATCTAAGGTTAGTTTAGGACTTTTAGTTAATCTTATAAAACCCTTGTATTTTGTGAATTCCATAGCAATTAATGAAGAAAAATTCTATTTTTTTGCTCAAGAAGGCCAAGGGCGCAGCCCTCTCCCTCTCTCCACCCCCTTGCAGCTGTGAAGGCTCATCTTCTGAGGTGTGAAGCCTCCCCATCAACCCCTCTCTTAGTGAGAAGATCAGCACTGCCGCCGCCACCACCTTCGAGCCGCCATCGCACCACCACTGCCTGGCCGTCAGAATTCTGTCTATCCCTGGATAGCAAGCTATTGTCCGATTTTAATCTCCCAATCAGGAGATCTGATCTAGCTCAAATTTTGAGGGTGAGTTCCCCACAAAATTCCCCCTTTCCAAAAAAGTTTCTAGGTTATTCCTCCATCGTTTGATCCCCGTTCCACCATAGCCTTCCCTGGTCAACACAATCTATCCCTGTGCAGATCTGTGTTCCAGCAAGGCATATCTTCACCCTTTTCCCCCCTTCCCAATTTCAGATTGATCTGAAATTTGGACTGGGATTTCTGTCCACCAAAGCCTTCTAAATTTTTTTTTTCATGATTTTATGAGTTTGTTTGTGAATCCAAAAATCCACTGCAAAATCTAAAATATGTTCTGTCCCCTGTAGTCTAGATCCAACCACCACCAACCATAAACTTCATTTCCCCTGTCAAACCACCTCAGAAAAATACACAAAAATTATACTCGTGTTTCTTACTTCCCCCTCTATCTCTGATAAAAATCTCAACTCCCAGATCCATCGCTTAAGCCTCGGTCAACGCTCTTCTTCAGGCAGATCCCAGTCTGCCAGATCTGTTCTGAGACAGGAAACCTTCCTGTTCTAAAATTCCCCACGGAAAGTCCAGCGACAGGAAAATTCCTCTAACACCAGGAGGTTGTAGATCTACAAGAGAGCTTCGGAACGGCGCTGGTTTCGCGTCAATCCGCCATCGGAGCTGATCACATCATTCATTCTCGCTGGGTCGCATAGTTCTAAAACTGCAACACAGGCTCGGGACAGCAACCAGCAACACCCGACGAGCTGTGCCTTCCACAAGGCATTCCAGTCCAACAGCCTTCCAGGGAGCGGTCCTCCAGGAGTCCCCTTTGCAGCGGGACCAACCCCGCCCCATTCGGCCGTCGGAGCAGAACGTGGTCCCCACAACCATCAGCCCACGCCGTCCGGACAGCACCGACGGAGGGGTCCAAATTGCTACCCGTCAACCCAAGTTCGCTATTCCCCAGTTATTATTGTCACCCTTTACCTCCCTGCGTGGAGTGGGCAATAAAATCCTTGCTGTAATTAAGTTTTACCATTGTACCGGGGATACGAGTCTTGGTCGGGGTCGCTGTAAGGCCCTGGATTTTTTGGATATTATTTCGGATCTGGATCCATGGGTTTCGGATCTCTTTCGAGCGTCCCGGATTGAGTTTTGCGATTCACACGTGTTTTTGTCCGTCGGACCTACGGAACGTCGTGTAGGGCGAACCGCTGCGTTCTCCGACTCCGGGACGATATCACTGCGTTGTGCATTTTTCGAGGATCGTGGGGAGCATTTTTCCCTATTTTTGGTATTTTTGGCATTTTTGGGGTTTTTATATTAAACCCCCCCTTAACCCCTCTCTCTCCCCATTCTCCATTTCTCAATCTCTCTCATCTCTTTCTCTCCCCCTCTCCCCCGGGCAGCCGACGGTGGCAGAGGAGGGCGAGGCGACGATGGTGGGAGGTCGAGGAACACGAGGACGGGTCGAGGATTGAGGCGATGGAGGCGTGGTGAGCTCGGGCGCGCGATCGGGTGCTCGGCGAGGGTTTCGTAGGCGTTTCTTCGTGGATCGACATCCACGGCGCGTCGAATCTTCGGTGGAGGTAGGGGAGTGGTTCCCTAACCCGTGTAGTTCATTTCCCTACATTTTATAGACCGAGGCGAGGCCGAGAGTGGGTTTATTTCACGTCGGGGGAAAATTCCATGTTTTGAGAGTGTGGCGATTTTTGGCCGATTCGAGGCCCGATCGAGGTTTTGATTGTGTATTGGGGTTGTGGGAGTGTCCGGGGACGAGTTCCCCTTGTTTTCCACTTCGATTGGGATCGAATGGGGCATGGAATCAACCCCATGGCGGGCTTTGGCCCGTCCGCGGGTAGTGCAGAGGGCGGCCACCTTTGTGGTCGCCTAGGCTGCCAGCAGTCTGGCCGCCCAGGAGGGAGGGTGACCAGCAGTCTGGCCGCCCTCCTGGGGGGTTGTGGCCTGGGCGGCCATCCCCTTGGCCGCCCAGCGCTCTGGGCGGCCAGGTATGTGGCCGCCCAGCCCAAAGAGTCCTGGGTCGCCATGTTTCGTGGTTTCCTTCCCCCGAGGTGCACGTGTGTGGTACGGATGTGTGGGCAAGGCATCCGCTTGATTCTCCATGATTTTGGAAGTACCGTGTTATCTTGAGTTGTGTGCTCGTGTGTTTTGGAGGGTCGGGGTGACCCTATGTGTGCCTTGGGTTCCGTGAGGTACTCGAGTGAGTCCTCACGAGCCAGCGTGTATGCGGAGGATCCTTCCCGCACGTCGTGAGGTTTCCGGGTTAGTGGGCCATGTGTTTGGCCTTGGACTGCGAGTCCAATCTCCCAGCCTGAGGCTAGAGGTCTCTTAAGGTTCCCTTCTTGAGGGATGGGTCTTGGCAGTTGTGACCTATCTCGTGAATCGTGCTACCGTGGTTTCATACCTAGGGATTAGGCCAGATTGACGGCTCCGTGCTATCGCGTGCAACGGTCTCGACCCTGAGTCTTGTGACTCAAGGACCGTCGTGATTATTAGGTCTAGTGGACTGTCCAGTGTCTGGTGGCTTCGAGCCGTCTATTACTTCGGGTTACTCGCGATGGGTGCATGTATGGTTTTCTGTGTCCACGTTCTGTGGGTCCCCACTAGTCGTAGCCTTCTTACGGCACACGTGTGCTGACCCACCCGGGAGTAGTGGAGCGGCTGACCCAAGAGAGACGGTTGTTAGGCTAGTTACCGTAGGGCCCCCACGCGCAGCCGAGTCCGGGCTTCAAGGGAAGAACTAGCTAGAAGATAGGCCTAGGGCGTATGGTCTGAGTGTGCACACGGGCTGAGGGCTTCAGGCCCGCGCTGAGGAGCGGGACCTCAGCTAGTCCTTGTTCGTGGTTCCTAGTTTCTTTAGTGTCTCTATCTCCGCCTGGGGCATCATAGCTAGACACGAGGGCACGGTGTAAGACGTCAGGGGACACATCCGGTCTGTTCTTCTGGTGGGCGGTACTCCCATTACGAGATGTGAGTTGTCGTGTCCCGGGTTTCCATTTCCCGTCTACAAGACGAAATTTCGTGTGTAGTTTCGGGAGCATTCCCGTAGTCGAGGTCTAGGGTTCCGGTGAGCGTCACCGAGGGCTTTTTTTCCCTAGACAGCATTTGGTTCATGACAGCGAGGTTGTGACCGTGTTTCCAGACCGTGTGGTTTCGGCTTGGGCCCTCCTGTGAGGGCAGGCCTCCGCGACTGAGGCATCGTGACGTTTTCCTAGTAGCGTGGCTAGGGCGGTTCATGTCTGGTGGTCCCCCGATCGTGGAATCGGGATGTCAGGTGCGTGACTTGGTTGTCCCCCGACGGAAGACTGGGTCGTGTCTTCCGGTATAGTAGGAGTAGTTGTAGAGCCGAGGTTTTACCGGCCACCATAGTTACTTTTCGACTGTTACTGTTGTTCTTGTAGTTGCTACTTTCTGTGCCACCGTTGTTTACGGTTGGGGTTCAGCGGGACCCCTACTGAGCCAGTGACAGGAGCCTCACCACTGCATTTCAGGTGCGGCGGCTCTTCCTCGAGGTTCAAGGGCGTTGTGTGCAGGTTCTTAGTTGCCAGCTTGTCGGGCCGAGTGTCCACTCGGCATGTGGTACGTTTTACTACTTTAGACTGTACTTCTATTAGACTGGACTCTATTGTAGTTGTTTACTTATTTCTATTAATTATTGAATTGTCCTGCTTTATTTCCTATTTCCTTGTACCTCCACACTCCCTTTTAGCCCTTCCGAGCTCTGGCTCGTGGGCGGCGGGGCAGGATTCGAATGGTATCGAGTCCCTTTCCTGGTATCCGGATCTTAGGTCGTCACAGTTGGTATCAGAGCATGGTTGTGGACCTACATGGGAATTTAAGATATTGCAGTGATCAGAGTTCATAAGGTCCAGTACAGTCGACAGTTGGCATAGGATTTCGTGCTTATTTTTCACTTCGTTTCTCGCGTGAGAGCTTGGGTGCGCGGTGTTGGCACTGTGAAGGTGGTTGCTGTCGTCGTCGGAGTGTCGGCGTGGGGTTTGAGGATCGAGGTCTAGAGCTTTCTCTCTTTGATGGTGGCCCCGGTTGTGCTGCGTTGGGCAGAGGTTTCCAGCAGGTGTGTTGCTGTGGTGCTGCGTTCGAGTGATCTACAGCGAGGTTAGGTGGCTGGAGAGGATTGCCATGGTTAAATGGCTGTGAGCATGCTCTGAGGGAGCTGTTATTGGTTTGGGCCACCTATGTTTGAGGTTTATCCAGCCCTGAGGTGTTAAGATTATGATTTGAGGTGGCAGAGCGGGTGCTCTAGTCAAGAGATGTGCTCGGATGAGCGGAGGATCTTGTGTTGAGCTGCTGATTTGTTGAGCCTGGCGCTCTTGTTATGCTCTGTGGCCTCAGAAATGACGTGTCGGTCCCGATTATTCTTGCAGATTTTGAGGCAGGATTGGGTTGTGGTGTCCCAGTAAGTTCTTGCGCATGCGCTTCTGCATGCGAATGGGTGGAGTTCACCTTGGATTTGGCTCAAGATGAGAAGGTTCTGTAGTGAGTTTTGGGACTCGAGGATGAGCGTTGGTGGTTGCCGATTATGGCTCGTGTTGCGGCTCTTGGCGTGGTGTGTTACAGTTCAAGGAATTGTAGCAGTGGAGCATCGAGAGATGCTGTCATCGTGGTCAGACATGACACTTGGTGAGTGTTGTCGGAGGAGCTGACATGATAGAAGTGAAGGTTTTCTTGGTGCTAGAAGGTGTTGTTCCCAGCATGTGCGAGATTCAAGGTCAGGTCGAGCATGGAGATTTTCCGTTGGTTGGAAGTATATTGAGTTTTTCCCTTGGTTGGAAGAGATCGCGTTTGGCTAAGGTTCGTCGTCTTGCATCGTGTATTCGGATCTATTGGCCTTCGTGTGCCATGGAAGTCCGTGCGAGACGAGTCCTGTGTTGTGGCAAGGTGGTTGCCTGTGAGAAGTCATGCCCGTTCCCTCGTATGTAAGGGTGTTGGCGCTGTTCCGGAAGGACGAGTGCCAGCTGGGCGGTGTTTTTGAGAATTACGGTTGGTGTTGTAGTTCCCGATGTGTGGAGGATCAGAGCCTGCAGAGTTGTAGAGGATTGTCAGGATGGAAGATCCTGAGTCATCGTGGTGGTTGGCTGAGCATGTGGATCAGAGTGCGCGGATCGTAGCATTGGTTGCTGCGGGTGGATTCCTGAGGAAGTGTAGAGCAGCAGTGGATTGGTTCCTCAATATGTGTTGTCTCCGGCTGTGTGAGACATGTTGTTGTCGTGGCGTCGCTAGAGGTATTGTGGTTCATGGCACTGGTAGGTGTTGAGTTGGGGAAATATGTTGGCGAGGTTGTCGCATGAGTACCATGTTCTTGCCTTGGAGGTGTGTTTGCGGATGAGATCGTGTTTTGGAGAAGTGATCTCTGAGAGATTATGGGTCCCGGTTGGTGGCCGTGAGTGGCTGGTCAGGTTGACCGAGTTGTCGACCGTGGTAAGATGTGTATTGTCTGCGGACCCGTGTGCATTGGTCGCGGTGTCATCGACGTGCTTGTTGTGGTAGCAGGCGGCACTTGGCTGTTCGAGAGAAGTGTACCATGGATTGTAAGAGGTTGTGTGTCCCGTGGCTCTGTGGTTGGAGGAGAACAAGGTTTGGTAGGCATCCATTTGGAGTGATTGAGATGAGATATGATTTGATGAGATAGGATGGTGGACGATGCCTGTGCTTGGAGGTCCTTGATGGGACTTTGGGGTTGGAAGGGTGATCCCTGGTGTGCGACCAGCAAGGGATGGTTCCCCTGTAAGTCTGAGTCGAGTGAGGTGAAGACCGAAGACTCAAGACTCCGGACCTTGTCATGTGGTTTCGCCATGCTCCCCTGAGAGGGTAGAGTTGGCATGACGATATGTCTGGATGGTGGTCCTTGGTCTGTGACCAGCAAGGGAGGATTCCCTGTAACTCTAAGTTGAGTGACGTGAGGACTGAGGGGAGATCCTGTCATGTGATTCTGCCGTGCTCTCCGGCGAGGGTAGAGTTGGCGTGAGGTTTGAGATCGGTTGCAGTGTTGGTCTGTGCGAGAGTCAGTGGATGGCCTGCCATGATTTGGATCGTGCATGCTAGGCCGGTGAAGGTATTTCGTTGACGAGTGTCTGGTGACCAGTGGATGGTCTTTCACAGACAGACGATGCTGGCTGTTGGGGCTCGAGAATGGCGTGAGCTGTGTGCCAGCGAGGGCTTGAGCAACTGATTAAAAGGTGCGAGCTGGTGGAAGCTCAGCGATGGTTGTCCCCGGTGCAGGGTGTGAGATTGATCAGTCGGTTGTGGAGTTGGCGCTTGGTTGGTCCGCCGAGCATGGGCGTTGACCGGTGGTTTGGTTCTCGTGGTGAGGAGTGTGTTTTCTCGGTGAGCGTGATCGTGGCAGCAGTGCTATGGTTGGTTCTCGTGTTGTCTGAGGTGGAGCCAGACTTGTGCCTTTTTTCATGTGCCTGCTCTGATGATTGATGTGTCTTGGGTTGTGAGCGAGGCATTGTCCATGATCATTGTCTGGCCGCGTCCCTCAGGATCGTGATTTTTGCAAGTAACGAGGTTTGGTGGGGGCTTTGACGACGTCGTCAGTGAATTTTGGCATTCTCCCCTTGAGGATTGGTGCTTGTCCTGAATTTTGAGGATGAAATTCTTATAAGGGGGGAGGGCTATAACGCCCCAGATTTTTAAGATATTATATCGGATCTGGATCCGTGGGTTTCGGATCTCTTTCGGGCGTCCCGGATTGAGTTTTGCGATTCACACGTGTTTTTGTCCGTCGGACCTACGGAATGCCGTGTAGGGCGAACTGCTGCGTTCTCCAACTCCAGGATGGTACCACTGCGTTGTGCATTTTTCGAGGATCCTGGGGAGTATTTTTCCTATTTTCGGTATTTTTGGCATTTTCTGGGTTTTTTTATTAACCCCCCATTAACCCCTCTCTCTCCCCATTCTCCATTTCTCACTCTCTCTCATCTCTTTCTCTCCCCCTCTCCCCTGGGTGGACGACGGTGGCAGAGGAGGGTGAGGTGGCAATGGTGGGAGGTCGAGGAACGTGAGGACGGGGCAAGGATCGAGGTGGTGGAGGCGTGGTGAGCTCAGGCATGCGGTCGGGTGCCCGGCTAGGGTTTCGTGGGCGTTTCTTCGTGGATCGGCATCCACGGCACGTCGAATCTTCGGTGGAGGTAGGGGGATGGTTCCCTAACACGTGTAGTTCATTTCCCCTCGTTTTATAGGCCGAGGCAAGGCCAAGAGTGGGTTTATTTTGCACCGGGGGAAAATTCCAGGTTTGGGGAGTGTGGCAGTTTTCGGCCGATTCGAGGCCCGATCGAGGTTTTGATTGCGTATTCGGGTTGTGGGAGTGTCCGGGAACAAGTTCCCCTTGTTTTCCCCTTTCATTGGGATCCAATGGGGCGTGGAATCAACCCCACAGTTGGCTTCGGCCCGTCCGCGGGTTGTGCATAGGGCGGCCACCTTTGTGGTCGCCTAGCCCCGGTCTGGGCGGCCAGGACTCTGGTCGCCCAAGTCCCTGGGCGGCCAGCATTCTGGCCGCCCAGGGGGGAGGGCGACCAGCATTCTGGCCACCCTCCTGGGGGGTTGTGGCCTAGGCGGCCATCACCCTAGCCGCCTAATAAGGGACAGATGACGATCGGGCTTAGACGTACGACGGACTTGACGTGCGGCCAGCACTAACACGCTAAAGGCAAGCCGGGCGGCTGACCACCCTGGTGTTCTCCGGGTGGAGACGTATCTCAACTACACTCTAACTAGCCCGACGATCGTCCCTTGCAAGGGAAACGTGGGGATCGCAGTGGTTAAGGAACCACTGTCACCTAGGGTGGTGCAGTCCGAGCTCGGTGCTCGACTGGAGCTAAGGAACGGGCGCTCACAACTCACACTCACAGTGATTTGGAACTAGCTAACGGTCCTAATCTCACAAACGCAGCATGATAGACAATATACTAAATCAGCAAAGTGAGAAAGGAATCGAAGCGCGTACCTCTACGCCTAGGCGTGGGGAAGAATTCTCGGCCGAATCCGAACAACCCCAATACACACGATTGCTACAATTATAATTCCAGAACTTAATACCCACTCCACGCAGGGAGGTATAGGGTTACAATGGCCAAATTTGGGATTTCTGGAACCCAGGTTGACGGGCCACACTCGCAGGAGGCGAGGGACGCGAGTCGGAGCCGCTCGGGTACGCCGACGGGAAGCCGACCCGGTTCTGCCCGCGCTGGTCACCCTGCGCAGCTGTGAACACCGAAAGAAGATGTCACGCCGACATTAAAAGAAGAAAAGAAAAGAAGAATATTAAAGGGGGAGACTAAAGGGGATGGAAAAAAGCTAAACTAAAGGAGCAAGAGATTGCTATATGGAGGGTGATCTCCAGAGGGGTTACCTCAAAAAGAAAGGAAATTGATCGCGAATACCTGGTGAGAAAAGGGATGTGGGATTATTGTAGATTTCTTCCTCCCCCTTCTACCGGCCGGCCGATGAAGGGGGTTTCTCTCTTTGATTACCCTTAAACAAATCACAAACAACCAAAGATAAAATAGGATTAGCCAAAGTGTAGTATCAATCCACGAGTAGAATGAGATGATGAAATAATAACATGTAGTGTGCACCTTTTGGTTTCTTTAAAACCCCTAAGAGGACTAGGGAAAAGAGGAGATGCAAAGCTAATGCAAGAAAAAAAATTGTATGATGAACGACGAGATGATGAACGAGGATGGATGATAAAGAAATAAACTCCCTGCTGTTCCTGACAATAGTAAAGGGAGTAACCAATAAATGAAGCAACAGGAGGAAGAAGGGATGCCAAAGGATCGAAGGCTCTCGCAGAAGAGGCACAGTCTTCTCTGTGAAGAAGAAAAAAAATCCTTCTACTCTCTGCTAACAGCTAACCTCTTATATTCCTGTTGCTCTCCTTTTTTCCTCTCAGCTCTGCTCTGCTAACCTCACGCGAGCTCGACCCAGGGGGCTATTTATAGGGTGCAAAACACATATTAAATGGGATAAGAACAGGCAAGACTCATCTACGACAAGGTCTCTACTTCCCCAAACGAGCACGGTGACCAAAACATAGCAGGGAACTCTCCAGGAAAGGGTTATTCAAGCAGGACACGGAAGGGTGAAAGATGACCCACATAAAGGCGTTATTTGAAATTGGCGACCTGGGCCAAGGCGTTAATTGAAATCACGACTGGGACAAAGGTGTTAATTCATGGATTTAATTTTAATAATGAAAATATTCTTTATTTGAAAATGATGAAGTGACGCCTGAGGGAGAGGCGTTAATTCAAAACACGACCCAGGGAGGGACGCTAATTCTTGATTTTCCAATTTGGGTAGGATTTGTAAAAGTCCAGAAACTGACGCCTCTTGGTTCAGTCGTCCTTTCTTTGAGAAACGCCCCAGCCCAAGCCGTTATTTAAAACACGCCCCACGTCGAGTCGTGAATTATAAAAATAATTAGAGAATGACACACACAAAAAAGAAAAACTTCATATTATGGAAATATTGAAGTTCACTTTGGGGCGTTAATATGGTGACATGAGATTTAGTCAACATAGTATCAATTTTGGCGTGTCTACAGCTGCCCCGCCTTGGCGTTTGCTTTGCAAGGGAGTGAGATGAAATGAAGTGAAAGTGCAACAAGCGAAATGAAGTGGAATGAACTGATAAGTAGATGCCAAGGTGTGATGTGACACGCCTCTGACACTAAGCATTAGAAATCTTTCCAAGATTCTGAGTGAAATAACTCCGGGAGATTCCAAGAAAGCATCGATTGGCTGGACGAAGGAGACTAAACTAAATAAATGAAATGTGCGCGAGGGCACGACAGGGAGGCACCATTGGAGAGCGGTTACCAGCCAATGTGGACGTGCTACAACCAAGGTGGATTTGTAGAAAAATAAAGTGAATGGAGATGAAGACCCAGCAAAGGGACACTTTTCAAGGAACTAGCCTGAGCGGCTTCAGAGAGAATAAAGTACTTAATTTGGAGTGGAATATCTCATGTCAACTCAATCAAGAGCAAGTGACCTTCATTATTGCCGTAATATGAAGATTTTCATCGTTAAGCTCAAAGTCCTAAATGATGCATGCTGGGCTAAAAGAAAAAAATTAAAATAAACTAAAAAAATAGAAAATAATCAAGGATAATATTGTTAAGCCATCTAGATTTGGTCAAGAATCTAGATCTCTGAGCTGACACTAAGCCGAAGCCCATTTGTCCGCGCATCAACCCAGAAAGTGGAACCATCGTCCCAGACCCTTAATGACTCAACGGCCTATCCGTGTGATCAAGATTCTCCTAGATTTATCACTGTTTTTGATGAAGGGGAACTCAAATTCCAGGTTCGTCAGAACCACAAGGTCTTTGATATGCTATAATAGCGTAGAGTATCATATAGTAACAATGCTTACAGGAAAGAATACAAGAACGGAATGATGTTACTACAATGAGTCACCCATGCGTCTCGAAACCTGCACTCTTCTGCACTTGAAAATTCATTAGTCCACATGATAGAAATAATCCTCAATTTAAACATGACATGACCATAAGTGCATAATCACAAATAAATTCCAATTAAAAGACAACACTTAAGTTCATAAAAATAGCATAGAGGAACTGAATATGCAAGCCATAAATTGACGACCGATAGCAGTGGCGTCAAAAGGAAAAAAGACGTCTAGCATCAAGGCGTTAATTGCTTTGAGATTTCAAGGAAAAGACGAGCCACATCAAGGCGTGAAATAAAACACGACCTGGGACAAGTCGTGAATTCAATAAATGACGCCCTGAATGCCGTCGTTAATTAACCATATATTCGAAACACCATGCTTCCGACTCTGAACCAGAAAGCGTAAACCCAGTTACATTCGTATTCGTTCTGCCTCTTCGCACGGCCATAAGACCCTTCAAACTTCTATAAAAGGAGGGATTTCCCTCAGATCAATCAAACAAATCCTGTTTTCTGCTGCTTCTTCTTCTGCTTTCACAGGTGTTGTTTGTTCTGGTCGACTTCTTTCTGCAGATGGCCACTTCCTTGGTGAAAATTAATAAACACAAGATGCAGAGAGCTATCAAGAAATCGAAGACTTCCACTCCTAGGCTCTCTGGAATTAATGGGCACCTTAGCAGCCGAGTTGCCATGAACCAGGTACTTCATAATTTAAGTTGTTAGTTCTTCTGTTCTACATTATTCCCTTCAACTGCTCATCCCTCTTCTCTGTGCTTTCTTTTCTTTTCAGGATTATCCAAACATTCCAGGGGCAAGGAGATTCACTAAAAATAAATGGCTTCCCCTCTTGCTCTCCAAATTTAATTCAGACATGAGGGTTTTCCTATCTAGATGGCATCTCCTAGGTTTAGTTACCCATGCCAAACATTATGACCAAATCCACCTAGATTGGGCAGCTATAGGAGCTCTTGTTGAAATATGACATCCTTCTACTCACACCTTCCTCTTCTCTACTTTTGAAGCCACCATTCTATTAGAAGAGTTGGAGATGATTTTGGGCTTAAAGAAGATGAAGCAAGGGGATGAGGAGAAGATGGCCATCATGCCAAGGCAAATCTCTTCTCATGAATTGCTAACAAGTTTGATTCCTGGCCCCAACTTAGTGAGCCAAATCAAAGCCACCAAAGGGATTAACCTTTTAAAGCTTGCCTCATGGGTCTACAAAAGGTCCGACCCAGCCAAAGAGGATGATGAAATAGAACGGGTAGCAAAAGCCTTTGTTGTGTGCTTGGCGGGAGCAATCTTGTTTCCCTCCACGGAAGATTTCTTGGAAGAATCCCAATTGAGTGCTATAGCTAGCCTTTGGGAAGGAGAGAGAGTGGGACCGGCGATATTAGCCTTTCTATACAGTGGGCTTACTTTGGCATCAATGGGGAGACCGATTTATGGATGCATGCTTGCACTTTCTAGTTGGGTAGATCTCCACTTCAAGTTCGATCCATGTGAGGAGGCCCAACAACAATCCATGATATTCTCAAAAAGCCCTCTTTCTTACATGACCGGCTCATTGGGGTTGAGCAATAGAGTGGTGAACCGGATTCCTCAAATCAAGAAAAGAGTGGAATGGAGGAATCATCTCAAGGTAATGCCTAAAAACCTCTTCACATGCACCCCAGGACTACTCAAAGCTCAAGAACTCCATGCATGATTCTCTCCCGGGACGGATCTTCGGCTAATAGGCGCCACGGAATTCGTGCTATACAACTCTCATCGGTGCCTTCCTCAACTCAGGCTTCCACGACGACTGTTCGAGGACTTGTCCCATCTCCCTCCTATCAAGACAAGGGACATCGGCAGCAATGAAGATGGAGAAGAAAGCACAACAATCCAAGCACTGTGGAAAATCAGAAAGCTCATCAACCTGTGGAAAACTTGGAAGAGGATAAGGATTAGTGGAAATCATATGTGATAGCTTTAAGGAACTTAAGGCCCAAAATGGCTCATTAGATGCATTGTAATCTTTTCCAATCATAAACAATGATAATGTTCTGATTGAGCCATATTATGTTGTTTCTGATGAATTCTTTTAAAAATCTGTGTTTCTGTTCTGAATAACGACTCAGAGAATGATGTTAATTTCACAAATAACGTCTCAGAACTCGTCGTCTCTCATTAATCATTTTTTTTGAAATAAAAACATTAATTCCCATAATTGACGACTTCACCCAAGGGCGCTATCTTGATCACGCCTTAAGGCAAGGCGTTAATTTGATTCAAATTCCAAAAAGTATTCGTTAAAAACCTAAAAGTAACACCTGCAGCCAAGCCACTTCTCATGTAAATAACGCCTGCAACAAAGTCGTTAATTAAAAACAGCAATGATTATTCCCATCACGTCAATCAATTTCCATTAAATGCATCTGACGACGTTTGTCATTCCCCATGCGAAAAGAAATCACGCCTCAAAGATCGTCGCCCACTCTGGAAGTAACGCCCTTTCTCCCAGTCATCAATTTAATAAGAAACGCCCTCCATTGGGTCGTTAATTAATCTCGGCCATTCAACTTTACCTTCCCTCCTTTCTCCTTCCTCCTTCGTCCTCTTTCCCTCTTTCCCTCTTCTGCAACCCTAACCGAACCCCTTTTCTCCCTCTCTCATTCTCCCTCAACTCTGCTCTCTGTCCCTCCCACTCTCCAGCCATGGCAGGTGGTGGACACAAAAGGCAAAGGGTCTCGGCCACCAAAGTCGTGGACTTGGGCGAGGACGAACCCGCCATGGAGGAAGCTCCTCCCGTGGCGGTCGAGGAGGCTCCGGCGGCGGAGCACGGCGACAAGGGAGAACCCGGCGAGGAAGAACGAGAAGACGAAGGTGATGAAGAAGATGATGATGACGGAGAAGACAAAGAAGGAGAAGTCGAAGAAGAAGGAGAAGACGAAGAAGGGGAAGGGGACGAAGAGGAAGAAGAACAACCGGCGGCGGTCATCCCTCGCCCCGGCCAACTCCGGCGACCACGGCAACCCCGGCCACCCCGCCGTGGAGGGATGGTTGGACCTAGACGACAGAAGGTAAGCCCCCCCCCTCATTTCCATTTTTTTTTATTTCCATTTTCCATAGCCCTCGGGGAAGAAAACCAGTGACTCAGAAAGAAGACACCCCTAGGGGTGTCGTGAATTAAAACGACGCCCAACCTCGGGTCGTTAATTTCATTTTTTTATTTTGAAAAATAATTAATCACATGAGAACACGCCCTGCAGCATGTCGTTAATTTGAATTATCATGTTTACAAATCATGTTGGTAATTTCCATGCTTTTTTTTATTTTTCAATAATTTATTTTTCAATATGTCTGCCTTGATTATCTCGCATGCTGTTTCATTCATTTTTAAAACCCTGGGAAAATAGCGCCCCCCATCGGGGCGTCAATTCATTAAGCAACGACACAGGGGTGGTCGTTAATTTAACCATTTCCAGAACCTTGCGAAACAGATTTCAAAACAACGCCTCCCATAGGGGCGCCTTTCATATAAACAATGACCCAGGCTGGGTTGTTAATTCAATAGACACAGAGAATCATCAAAAGCCCATTTAGAAATAACACCACCCTCAGGGGCGTTAATCAAGCAAGCCACGACCCAAGGTTGGCCGTTAATTAAATCAAACAACAAATATCTCAACAAATGCAGTTAAATGAATTTCCACATGAAATTTAAACAATTAAGCAAAAATTCTTTCTTTATGTATGCAGGGATTGATGAGGACACGCATTTCCTGGGTCCAAGTCCGGGCAGCATATTATGGCCTTCCCGAGTTTCAGAGAGCTAGGGTAGATGCCATGGGGTTTGGGGCTTTCCTCCGCATAGAGCCAGTTAGGCAAGACCTAGCACTGATCCATGTTCTGAGAGAGAGATGGGATAGGACTAGCCGTGCATTCCTGATGCCATGGGGTCACATGATACCCACCCTAGAGGACGTGGCTAGGATTACCGGGCTGAGGGTAGACGGGGAGGCTGTGAGTGGGATCACCCTACCTGATTACACTGAGCTTACCCAGAGACTGCTAGGGTTAGAGATGGTTTATGAGACACCTAGCGAGTGCAGGACCGTCTTCCGTACCGACCTCACCATAGCTATGTGATTGGGCGATGCGAGGCAGAGACCCAGGGAGTCCTTAGAGCAGTTTTCACAGAGATTGATGGATGGGGCTAGGGAAGCCTATTGCCATGACCCAGCTGACAGAGAGAGGACAGACAGAGATCTGAGGAGGTTCTTATTCTTGATGCTGGGGAGGCTACTACTCGGCACAAAGGGCGACGTCATCAACTGCCGATTCCTAGGGATTCTCGAGGACTTTGAGGGAGTCGGCAGATACGCCTGGGGAGCAGCGCTGTTGGCACACTTGATAGCCGATCTGTCCACGGGGACAGGTCGAGAGACGACTGTCAGTGGCTTCTCACCTTTTCTTCAGGTATGCATTTTTTCTCTTTTTATGTGTTTTTTCTATGCATGTGGATACCTTATTAATGCAATGCATGGATGCAGGTTTGGAGCCATTTGTACATGCCCATGGGGCACGCCGACCCACGGCCTGGAGGTGAGGGATCTTTCCCTCTAGCATGGCGCTGGCTACCGGTAGTGTTTGGAGCCCCACTCGCCTATGAGTTGTGGGTGTTACGGAGAGAGTTCTGAGACTTCCCTGCCTCACTGGTACGCATGATCAATGTTATGCATTTCTTTTGTGTTTATGTTATATGATGGATATGATGGATGTATGCACGCTTGTGAATGCAGGTGCGGTGGAGACCCTACGAGGGGATGACCGATGAAGGCCAGCCGTGGGTCGTAGCGGGCCGACCTCACTTTGAGCATGAGCTTTGGGTTCATTGCCTGAGTGAGATTGAGCCGTTACGGCTTAGGCTGGTGATGAGGACTCTCAGCCTTCATCAGGAGTGGATAGAGGTTGGAGAGCCGCGAGGGATTGGAAAGAAGACACGCGGTCGCACCAAGGAGATCGACTGGAGAGTGCGGTTTGCGGACCAGTACGCCGACTGGCAGCGAGGCGGGACCCGAGTCACCTCCCAGGCAGCAGACAGCTCTGAGTACCTCCAGCGCTACTGGGAGGTTTACGCCGACCGACCCCAGATGAGGGTCCTAGGGGTATGTATGAATGCACTTATTTCTAAATTTAATGCAGATGCTTATGTATATCTATTATGCGACTAATATCTAATGGATGCAGGATGCGCGGGATATAGCAGCGATGGATGCACAGGCCCACCTACACAGCGTGGAGGCACAGCTGGCCACCACGCGGGTAGACCTTGAGACCTTGGTGAGTGTTTAATTTATTTCTATATGCAAGTGAATTTTTGTCCTTGAATCATTGATGATTAGCCACTGACAATCTCAATAAATGCAGCGTGCCCAGCAAGGAGCAGCAGAGAGAGATATGGGAGAGGCCTCCAGCTCGAGAGGGCCTAGTGCAGAGGCGGCTGCACTAGCCGAGTAGCTAGCAGGGGCAGTGACACGGGCCGAGGCAGCAGAGCGCGACCTCACCTCACGGGTAAGTTTCAAAACTCAGACCTCATTCAATTATTGATTATATATCATTGTGCTGATGAAAATTTGTTTGCAGACGGAGGAGCTCCGAGCCGCCCTTACTTGCATTGAGGAGGGTCAGCGGGCGATGGCCTTGCAGGTGAGTGATTTACTTCCAGTTATGTGTTGCTTACTTTATGAAATATTGAATTAAATGTGAAACTGATGATTTGTTTACCTGTTTGCAGACCACACAGTTACAGGCGGCACATACCCGGGCTGCCATGGCCGGGACGGAGCTGGCGATCCGTGAGCAGCGGGTCGCAAAGCTGGAGCGGGCCTTGAGGCGGCGGGAGGAGTTGCCTCAGGACGTAGCGGAGTTGCGGGTCGCTCTTGAGCTGGAGTAGAGAGAGCGTGCGCGAGAGCGCGAGGAGCATGCTCGGGAGCGTGAGGAGCACCTGGCAGACCGTGATAGGCACCACGAGCTGCAGCAGACGGACCGTGCCCGGTACCAGGAGCTGGGGGCAGCACGCGAGCGTGAGCTGGTAGACTTGAGGACCCAGCTAGCCGTTACCCAGGAGCGGCTACGAGCGTCAGAGGAGCGTCTTCAGCGAGGGCGGGAGCGAGCGCGAGCTGTGGGGTACGCCTTCACCAGCTCCACCTTCATGGCGGGTTCCTCTCTCCGGCAGAGGAGCGAGGCAGAGGGACCGGCTCGAGCACCAGCCGCTTCACGGGGGTCCATGCCCCCTCCACCAGCACCTCCTCGGGACGGCGAGGACGAGGTAGAGAGTAGGAGAGAGGAGGGTGGAGGCGAGAGCTAAGAGAGACTTACTTGTACTCCTCCACCCTCACACCTGTACTCAGATATACTTATGGTGTATATATATATGAGATTGAAATTTTTGTTACCTGAGCCCTTGTGTAGTTGTGTACTTATGGTTGTGTATTTTGCTCTTTTTCCACGTTCTTTGCTTTTGCTTCAATTTGCCCTGTGCCTGCAGCTGTAGTTCACACTTGAACAAACAGGTTAATCCATCTGTTCAACTTGGCCCCTTGCTCAATAAGCAAGGGATGTCTTTACTTTGACCTTGATAACGGGTCAAGGGGCCAAGCCTTTAATCAAGTAAGGCAAATAAAATAACCGATAAAGGGAGATGCAACACACGAGCACACATATGCAAACCATAGTAAAAGATGCCCATGCAAGATGTAAGCACACATAATGAACGATAAACCACCACCATTTTTTTTATTTTCTTCTTTTCATTCTTTTCTCTTTTTTCCTTCTTTTTTTCTTTTATTTTCTCAAAAAGACGCCTTAGACTAGGTTGTTATTCAAATAAAAGACGCCCTCAGTGACGGTCGTTAATTTTGAAAAAAAAATTTGATTTTTGTGGAAATGACGACCTATCTAAGGGCGTTATTTGAGAGAAGATGACTTTCACACATGCGTTAATTACATAAAAGGTGCCTTACGCAGAGGCGTTAATTTCCTTGTTTTCAGAATTTGGTTGACAAAGCTACCAGCGCACTGGGTCATTCGTGGTCATCATTGAGGATTCATTGATCTTTCTTGAATAATCAAAAGGGGGTCGATGTGCTAATGGTTAAACTTATACGCAAGATCTCGCACGGTGCAATCTCCTAGGTCAGTCTCAACCATTCTGCTGGTTTATGACTTACCATAAAGAAAGAGATGGAAGAAGATATAAGGAAGCCCATAAGGGATTCTGAAAAGCTCCAGGCAAAACTACCTCCCCTACCCTATGCCTGTTAGGGTTCAGTCTTCGGCATAGGGAAATTTTGTTACCTTTTGCCTCTTTTATATTGCATGCATACGCCCAAGGTTTTCCTTACGGGGACTTTGCCCTCTTGACATGCTTTTCTTTTCACGATTTGACTTTCTCTTTGAAATTGATTTGTAACCTAATTGTACTTGGGCTTTAGCGGCATTTGTTCCCTTTTGGGCTCTGACTTCCACTTACTAAGGCGGTGGGTAGGCTTGGCGGGTCTACCCCGAGACCTCCCTTCCTCCCTTATGAGCCGAAGAGGAAAAGAATGGGTATTATCTTCACCTTTAGTCAAGTTTTAGCTTCCCATCAAATGTTGCACCGCTTGAGTTCGAGGTTTAAGCGTGTAGTGTGTGCGGGTGTCGACCCCATTTTAAGTTGACAAGACTGATGAATGAATACTAAATTTTGACCTTTCAGACTTTGCGTCCTTGTACGCCATGGCAACAATTTTGGAAATTTGAAAATATCCTTTTTTAGATTTTTTTTGGAAATTTCTATTTTTTTTGGATTTTTGGAAATTTTCTATTATTATTTTGAATTTTGGAAAATTTCTATTTTTTTGGATTTTGGAAAATTTCTATTCTTTTGGATTTTGGAAAATTTCTATTTTTTTTAGATTTTTAGAAATTTCTATTTTTTTATAGATTTTGGAAATTTTCTATTTTTTTTTTGGATTTTGGATTAGGGGTAGTATTTCTTAAGGTAGAGACCATTCCAAGGATGAGCTAGCTCTTCTCCTTCAGCATTAATCAATTTATAAGCATTGCCAGGATAAACATCTTTTATAACAAAGGGTCCTTCCCAGTTTGGTTGGAGTTTTGAACGGGGTCCACCAGGTTTTACAAAGATTCTCTTGATTACCATCTCACCGATTTTAAATTTTCTCTCAATTACTTTCTTTTGATAAAAATGTGAAAGCCTATTTTGATAAACGCGTGCATGCTCAGCGGCGACCAGACGCTTCTCATCTAGGAGTTCCAACTAGGCAAGGAGTGAATCACGATGCTCATCAATAGAGAATTCCTTGTCCAATTGTACTCGCAGAGAGGGAATGAGAATCTCATAAGGAACTACCGCCTCCATTCCATAAGTAAGGGCGAAAGGGGTTTGCCCAGTGGGGGTACGAATGGAACTGCGATAGGCCCAGAGAGCTTCAACTAGCTTATCTGGCCAATCCAAAAATTTATTAGCCTCACACGTCTTTTTAACGATTTTGATCAATGTCTTATTAGTTGCCTCTGCTTGACAATTGCCCTACGGATAATAGGGAGAAGAATGATGCAATGCAATATTATACCTGTTGCAGAGATCCTTGCGCTCTTGAGAGATGAATTGAGGTCCATTGTCGGTGATGATGGTACTCGGGATGCCGAACCTTGCGATGATGTTCTTCATTATGAACTTGCAGACGGTCGATGCTTTGATCTCCGCGTATGCTTCCGCTTCTACCCACTTGGTGAAGTACTCCGTTGCCGTAAGGATGAATGACTTTTGTTTTGTAAGGAGGTTCGAATCACCAAGAGGTCCAATGATATCGAAAGCCCACATGAAGAAGGGCCATGGGGAGGACATAGGATGGAGTGAAGAAGCAGGAGAATGAATCTTATCGGCGTGCTGTTGGCACTTAACACACCTTCGAACATAGATGGAGCAATCCTCTTCTAGAGTTGGCCAATAGAAGCCTAGCCTAAGGATCTTCTTAGCTAGCATCTGGCTGTTCACATGACCACCACACACTCCTGAATGCGCCTCTTCCACGACCTTCCATGATTCATCATCGTCGAGGCATCTTAATAAAACACCCGTGAGCCCTTCTATAGAGCACACCTCCAACCAAAACATAACATTGAGCCACTCTTCTAATTGCCTTCTTTCCTCCACTGTGGCTTCTTCGGGATAGGACTGATCATTGCAATATTTGGGAATCTCATAATACCAAGGTTTCTCCTCATCAGCCAATTCTTCTTCCCAATCTAATAACATGACCTCTTTGCTTTTAAGAGCTTCACTCCGCCTGACCTTCTCGAGCACCTTGTCCCTAATGTCGAGGAATGCACGATCCTTAATAGCTGGAGTGTTACGCTGATGAATGAGAGGAACATGAAAATCTCGCTGGGGAGGGAAGACTAAAGCAGAGGCCAAAGAGGAAAGGGCGTCAGCCAAGATGTTCTGGCTTCGAGGGACATGCACGAAGATCAACTTGGTGAAGAGTTTGACATAAGCTGAAGCAAGTTCCTGGTATGGTTTGAGCTTAGGATTAATGGTGCGGTATTTGACAAGCACTTGGCATAGAATGAGCTGACTATCACCAACAATTCGTAATTGGGTAACACCATATCTATGAGCGGTTTGAAGGCCGGCCAAAAGAGCCTCATACTCAGCTATATTGTTTGTGACAGGGAAAGTAAGCTGAGCGGCGAATGGGATGGTGACCCCTTCTGGTGTTAAAAGAACCATGCCGATCCCTCTTTCTTGAGAATTTAGAGCTCCATCAAAATGTAGTGTCCACATCAAATCGTATTGATTGACGGACATTAGTTCCTCATCTGGAAACTCCGAATTGACATGATCAAATCGGGGTAGAGGGTGGTGAGCAAGATGTTCGGCAATGGCGTAGCCTTTGATAGCTTTCTTTTGAATGTAAGTGATGTCAAATTGAGAGAGGAAACTTTACCAGCGTGCTAATCGGTCGGTAAGGACAGATTTTTCAAGAAGGAATTTAATCGGATTCATGCGAGCAATGAGGTGAACCTCGTGAGCTAAGAAATAGTGCTTTAACTTCTGAACTACCCAGACCAAAGTGGCGCAAATCTTCTCTATGGCTGAGTACCTCTGCTCACAAGGGTTGAGAAGTTTAGACAAGCAGTATGCTGCCCTCTCCTTCCCTTCTTCATCCACTTGAGCTAGGACAACACCCACAGAGTCATCCAGGACAGAAACATAAAGAACAAGTGGTTTGCCTGGAACTAGCGGCCTCAGGACAGGAGGATTGGCCAAATAATCCTTCAATCCGTCAAAGGCCGCCTGACACTTGTCATCCCAATTAAACTTGACCCCCGGCTTAGTAAGCTCGTAAAACGGCCTACATCTTTGTGAATGCTGGGAGACAAAGCGGTGAATAAGTTGCAACCTCCCGATTAATCCTCGAACTTCCTTCAAATTCTTGGGAGGAGGCATATCTCTGATGGCCTTCGCCTTATTGGGATCAACTTCGATTCCCCTTTTGCTGACAATAAATCCAAGCAACTTCCCTGATGAAACACCAAATACGCACTTCTTGGGGTTCATTTTCAACTGATACTCTCGTGATCTTTGCAAGACTTTAGCTAGAACCCCAGGATGTTCAATCCTTGTTCTTGATTTTATCAACAGGTCATCCACATACACCTCAATATAAATGTGGATCATATCATGAAAAATTGTCATCATAGCCCTCTGATAGGTGGCTCCAGCATTCTTGAGCCCAAAAGGCATGACCACATAGCAGTATGTACCCCACGGTGTAGTGAACGATGTTTTCTCTTGATCTTCTTAGGCCAGGCGAATCTGATTATAACCCGAAAAGCCATCCATGAAGGAGAGAGTCTCAAATCCTACCGTATTATCAATCAAAACATCAATATGAGGGAGGGGGAAGTCATCCTTAGGACACGCACGGTTGAGGTCCCGAAAGTCTATACAAATCCCAACCTTTCCATCTTTCTTCATGACTGGGATGATGTTAGCCACCCAGTTAGGATAGAGGACAACTCTAACAAATCTAGCCTTATGAAGCTTGTCGACCTCTTCTTTCATTTTTAAAGCCATGTTAGGGTGGAAACGACTCAACCGTTGTTTGACCGGGACAGACCCTGGCTTAAGTGTAAGCCGATGTTCAACGAGTGCAGGGTCTAATCCAGGCATATCTTTATAACTCCATGCGAACGTGTCCTTTTATTCTTGAAGTACCAAAATAAGCGCCTCCTCTTCGGAAGGCGGCAAGTTCTTTGAAATGAGGACAATCCTAGGGTCTTCTTCCGTACCCAGATTTATTTCTTTGGTAGGCTCTTCTACTGAGGCTGATGGTTCATCAAATCTTCTCATGCCACTGGCAAAGGCATCAGCCTCGTCATCATATTCTTCGTAACCTTCATCCCCCTCTTCAATAGGGTCTTCATCGTTCATAATCTCATAGACACCCAAACCTCATAAGAAGCACAAGTAGCCTCATATTCTAATTCTGGCAAGATGATCTGATTCTCTAGAAATTCGGGAAGAGTTGAGCATGCCCGGCCCCTTTTAGCCAATTCTAACAAGAATCTACGGGTAATTTGCTTACCCTTGGATTTCTTATGTGAAGCTACCCCATGATTTTTATTATTAGAAGAAGAAGAGCAACTAGCTTGATCATTAGAAGAAGAAAAGGAAGGAGGTGAAAAAGTGGATACAGGAGGGGATATAGATGAAGACCCCTCACAGGAGGGGTAGAAAAGATTTATCAATGAATCCTGGAAGAGCGGCCCCTGGGTCGGGACACACTCAGAAAGGAGATAAGAGGTCTCCTCAACGGAGATGGAGGATTGAAAAGTTGGAATTTTGGCATTTTTTTCTTCATTTTTTTCTTCTTTTTCCAATAGAAAGCAATGTGAAGGGTGAATAGAAGGAGGAGTGGAAATTGAAAGATTGGAGAAGGGTTGAATCAATAACGACCCGCGCGGGGGGTGTGATGGAGAGTCTGAAGAATTGCTCGAGGAGCAAGGGAGGAACGGGAGGAGAAATTTGTAGTGAATTTGGAGACAGAATGACCATAATCGGAGGCGGTCTTGGCACACGAGAAAACAGTTGAGCATATAAGGAGGATAGAAGAGACGGATGCATGGAAGTGAGAAAGAAAAGGCCGGCCCACAGCCTGTCTGTCGTGAAACCTTCTTCGTATGGCACATCAGGCTCTCCAGTGTCTGTATAATTGCTCAGCAGCTGCCTCTTATCTGTTATCACAACAGGTTTCTCAATCAACTCATGGATTAGTGGCGGCCATTCTGGGTCGGTTGGCATAAATAGACAGCTCAAAGTAATAGTAATATCATTCATGTCAAACCATCTATACCAGTCACACTCTGGATCATCCATTTTCCTTCTCTTATCAGGCCTTAGAGACTCCAGGGCTTTGTAGGTGGCCAATGGAGCAATATGACGAGCAAACTGTCTAGCATGAACATCTTGACAGTCTAACATGGAAGTGACTATTGTAGTCTGCTCATTATTTTGAACGCCACCTTTAATAAAATGTGTCTGCAATGTCCATGTAAGCGGTTGGCGATCTGTCTTCAAAGTGGAGGTCATGACTGCCCATGGTTCTTCTTCATTCTTGCTCGGCCCTTTATAGCCTAGGTCGCCCTGTGCAATCAATCTTTGTGGCTTGACAAGCTTGGTTCTGCCTTGGCAATTGACTCCCAGGCCTTTGTCGACCTGGTACCCCATCTTCATCAGAATATTCCACCCTGAGGTATTCATTGTATTTTTCTTCTTCTTCCCCTTGGCAGTTAGAGGTGTCATGGCAACTGTTATAACTGTCTCGGGTGGCGTCGGCCGTGGGTGAGGGATATCTAACACTGATAGCAACGGCTTGTTGGAAGGCCAAATAGAAGGAACTGATGTTGCTAAGTGTATGTCTTCATCTGGCAGAATCGGCATGCTAGTGACTTTAATAATGCGGCCCTTATGTGGAAACTTGAGACATTGCTGATTTGTAGAGGGCACTGCATCTAGCTGTTGAATATAGGGGCGACCCAGGATGCCATTGAATGTTGGATCCATGTCCAAGATGTGAAAATCTACTGTGATTGTAGCTGGACCCAAACTAACTTTTAATGTTATCATGCCCAAAGGAGGCTTCTTTGTGTTGTCATAAGCGGTGACTGTTATAGTGGATGGCCGAATCTGACTTTCTGGAATGCCGCACATCTTCAAAGTGCTGGGTGGCAATACATTGATGGATGCCCCAGTGTCCACCAAACATTATTTTACTGCTACCTTGTTAATATCCACTGTGATGCACAGAGCATACTTTCTTGCCGGTTGAGGTGCTAGTTCATGTTCATAAAAAGTAATTGCCGGCTGACTGCTAGCGGGCGTTAGAACTATGGTTATATGCTCAACAGGAATGTCTTCATTAACCATAACCTTTTGTAGATATTCCTTTAAGGCCAATTGATGGGTCGTTGACCTCTTAATCAGTTCTAGAATAGAGATTCTTGCTGGAGTCCGGTCAAGATGCTTTAATAAATCATACTGAGTGCCCGACACAGACTCTTGCTCTTGTTCTTGCTCATTGGGCCCTTGTACGGGCTCCTGCTCTCTCTGGGGGAAAATGCGGTGGAATATCCGTCCACTGCGGAGCGGTGCCATGGTTTGGCGCGCCTCTGTCGGGGCAAGGGTGGAGGGAGGGTTGGCAGATGAAGAAGGGATGTTGGTGTTGACAAGTGGTGGAGAGGTGTTCAAAGAAGGAGCCCCCGTAGGGGGTGTTGGAGAAAGGTTCAAAAAAGAAGCCCCGGTAGGAGGCGTGGGAGTAGAAAGGGGTGCCCGAGTATGAGTGGAGATAGTTGGTTGAATAAGGAGAGACCTGGGTATAAATGTGGGGTGAACTGATGGTGGAGGGGTCCTTGCCGGTGGAGGAGTAATGGTGGTGGATGTGATAGGTGTTGGTGATGGGCGGATGAGGAGTGGCCTAGATTGGTGATGGGTGGCGGAGTTTACTGCGTGGTGGGCTGCGGCGGTGGAGAACGGGTAAGGAGAGACCAGGTTGGCAAGGATGAGGAATTAGTTGGAGCAGATGGATTAACAGGGCGCAGAAGGGAACGAGTCAATTGGGGAGTGGAAGAAGGAAGTGTGCGCAAGAGGCGCGGAGGTTGATTTGAATTATGGTTAAGTGCCCCGACAGAGGCGTTTTCTTCGTGCCATCCCTGTCCTCTCTCCACCTCGTGGAGGGACGTGACAGGGTTCACATGCTGATTTGGGGGGTGCTCCGACAGTGGGTTGTGGATAATCCCCATGTCTTGCTGCGGTGCTGGAGCTTGCTGTTGTACTTGTGGAGCTGGTTGCTGCGGATGCTGAGCCTGCTGTTGTCGAGGAGGCCTCCTTGCTTTCAGAGTAGCGATAAACTGCCTCATCTCGTCCCAATTAATACCGCCTTGGTCATTTAAATCATAAATATAGTCCTTGAAATGAAAATAGTGGTCAACATTGTGACCGGGCGAGCGGTGGAAAACACAATAGCGTGACGTGTCAACATTAGCGGGCCACACTGCCCTTTCTTTTGGCAACATGAGCAAGTTGGCGGCCATCAGGGCATTGAATATATCCGGGAGACTTTCGGGCAATGGTGGATAGTGGGCCCTTTTAGGGCCTAGTGGTCTCCTTTGTTGTTGTTGTGGTGGGCCGTAGTTGGCGGGTGGCGATACTTGGTGGTATTGTTGAGGAGCTGGGGGGTCGGGGTGAGGCGTTTGGTTTTGTGGAGGAGCAAAGGAATGTTGAGGTGCGAAATGGTGTTGTGGGGTTGCATTGAAGAGGGGGTTTTGTTGTGGAGGTGGTGGAGGTCGTGGGTTAGATTGGCGAAAGGGTGTGGGGTTGCCAACCACGCCAACTTGCTCGTTAGTAACGGTGCCCTCAGTTGTGGGGCCACTATTGTTGACATTTGCATTCTTCTTAATCGGCCGCGATTTTGGTTCAAACATACCCAGGATGGGCGAATCTTTTATCTGAGTTTGAATATATCAAGCTCTTTCATAGAGCTCCTCCATAGTAGTCAATCTATTCATGGCCAATATGTGTCGGAACTGAGGGGTTGCATTTGAAATGATCATCTTAACCTGTTCCGGTTTTGACAGTGTATCTTTTAATTTTTCGGCCATTGATCGCCATCTATCAGCAAATATAATGAAGTCCTCCTCGGGCTTCATTTTCTCCGCAACCAGATCTGTGACTGATAGGGAGGGTCCTACCCGGTCCCTATATTTCTGCAAGAATTTCTTTTGAACTATATCGAAGTCACTAGCATCTGCCGGGTCTAAGGAATAAAACCACTCGAGGGCTGGTCCCTCTAGAGACCTTCTAAACAAATAAGCCAATAAGGCTTTGTTGCCCTGCCAAAAGGAAGTTTCATACATAAAATCCTTCAAGTGAATAAATGGATTGCCAGTTCCATTATATCGTCGAAAATTCGACATCTCAGAAGGTGGTAGATGAAAAACTGGCAATGTAGGAAGAGAGATCTCCGGGGCATTCTTTGCAACAGTAACTTTCTTGAGTTGTTCTTCCATGCTAGCCAACTTTTGAAGGAGTAGAGCATTGGTATCTGACTCGACTGAGGCCGAATTTGGAATGAAAGAATTTGGCATAGGCGTCCTTAGAATTTGGGGAGGTTGAAGGAATTGAGGCCTAGCCACAGAATAACTTGCCTGTTGGGCCGACATGGCCACAACGGGTGTTGTTGGATGTGAAGGAGTTTTGTGCAAGACCGCCTGGTCATTAACAACATGATGGCCACTCGCGACCGGAGGGAGGTTGGAAGATGAAGAGGGAACAGCTTTCCCTTTCAAAGCGGCCTGAACTGCCTGCCGCTGGGAATCATCCAATTGAGATAAAGCATGAATCAAATCCTTGACATTGAATGATGGTGAGGTGTTCCCTGATGCGTTTTGGTTGGAGGGTAAGGCTTGAGAAGAGGGTTCAACCTCATGAGTTGTGGTGTCAACCACATGAACTTGGGAATAATGTGCATGAGACGGGGGGTAGTTTCCCTCATGGTAAATGGAATCCTGGAGGGGAACCTCATAAGATTGACTGAAAATATTCTCACCCATATCATCATAGGAGTACCCGTAGCTTGCCATGTTAATGATTTTACCTGAACAAAGTTGCATGTTTAAGAGGAGAGAAAGCCTATCTTGAAGGAATTATAACCACAATAATCACTCAATCCAATCAAGTTATGCAAACAAGTTGTGATGAGCGCAAGCTTTTAAATTTAAGTTTGAGGTTAGGGTGAATTAAATTGAAGATCAATCCACTCCCTTTTGCAATGTGAGCCCTAGTTATGAAGTTGAGTGTGATCAGCGGGTTAACTAGGTTCTTTCTCTCTCTTCACCAACGATGGGTTATCTAAACTCCGGGTACTTCAAGGTACAACCAGCCCAGCGTCCGTGAGGGAATCCACGGGTGCGGGGACTTACGGAGGTCTTGGAAAAGGAATTTTCGGTCCAAAGAGACGGAATGCTCAATGGAGGGTTATTCCAATTCCAAGAAAGGTGTGTGGAATCCTAATGTAGAGAGAGGAGGTCTCTCAACCAAATGCCATAAAATGCAGGATAATATAATCAAATCAAACAGGTATAATCAAATGATGAATATGGGAATCAATCCAGCATGAATAAACAGAGCAAGGAGGTTTCTGTAAACACACAAATGAAAGGCGACTTGGCAGAAGTCGCTACAAGCAGGAGAAACGACAGTGAGACTGTCACGAATCACTGTGAAGTCCCAGAAGCTCAAAATAAAAGATGTCTTGATGTCAGGCGCTTCATTAACAAAGGACGCCTAGACCAAAGGGCGAAATTCGCAGGGAGTGATAAACCAAATCAAGGGATATGATGAATAGCGCCTTTGCAGAAGGCGTTAAATAATAAAAAGACGCCTCGGGTAAAGGCGTTAAATTATGAAAAACGCCTTGAGGGAAGGCGTCAAATAAGAAAACAGCAGAGATGCTCACAAACTGGCTAATCCGTAGTGGACAATGTAGGGTGCCTCGTGGGCACAAGGGAGGGTGCCCGTGGGACACAATGGAGGGGTACCGTTGGTACCAAAGGGAGGGGCACACGTGGGTGCCAAAGGGAAAGGGCACACGTGGGTGCCAATAGGAGGGGTAATCAAAGGAAAAACAGTGGATGTCCCACCGTGATTGCTAATTTGTGAACATCGAAAGAAGATGTCACGCCGACATTAAAAGAAGAAAAGAAAAGAAGAATATTAAAGGGGGAGACTAAAGGGGATGGAAAAAAGCTAAACTAAAGGAGCAAGAGATTGATATATGGAGGGTGATCGCCAGAGGGGTTACCTCAAAAAGAAAGGAAATTGATCGCGAATACCTGGTGAGAAAAGGGATGCGGGATGATTGTAGATTTCTTCCTCCCCCTTCTACTGGCCGGCCGATGAAGGTGGTTTCTCTCTTTGATTACCCTTAAACAAATCACAAACAACCAAAGATAAAATAGGATTAGCCAAAGTGTAGTATCAATCCACGAGTAGAATAAGATGATGAAATAATAACATGTAGTGTGCACCTTTTGGTTTCTTTAAAACCCCTAAGAGGACTAGGGAAAAGAGGAGATGCAAAGCTAATGCAAGAAAAAAAACTGTATGATGAACGACGAGATGATGAACGACGATGGATGATAAAGAAATAAACTCCCTGCTGTTCCTGACAACAGTAAAGGGAGTAACCAATAGATGAAGCAACAGGAGGAAGAAGGGACGCCGAAGGATCGAAGGCTCTCGCAGAAGAGGCACAGTCTTCTCTGTGAAGAAGAAAAAAAATCCTTCTGCTCTCTGCTAACAACTAACCTCTTATATTCCCGTTGCTCTCCTTTTTTCCTATCTCAGCTCTGCTCTGCTAACCTCGCGCGAGCTCGACCCAGGGGGCTATTTATAGGGTGCAAAACACATATTCAATGGGATAAGAACAGGCAAGACTCATCTACGGCAAGGTCTCTACTTCCCCAAACGAGCACGGTGACCAAAACATAGCAGGGAACTCTCCAGGAAAGGGCTGTTCAAGCAGGACATGGAAGGGTGAAAGACGACCCACATAAAGGCGTTATTTGAAATTGGCGACCTGGGCCAAGGCGTTAATTGAAATCACGACTGGGACAAAGGCGTTAATTCATGGATTTAATTTTAGTAATGAAAATATTCTTTATTTGAAAATGATGAAGTGACGCCTGAGGGAGAGGCGTTAATTCAAAACACGACCCAGGGAGGGACGTTAATTCTTGATTTTCCAATTTGGGTAGGATTTGTAAAAGTCCAGAACTGACGCCTCTTGGTTCAGTCGTCCTTTCTTTGAGAAACGCCCCGGCCCAAGCCGTTATTTAAAACACGCCCCACGTCGAGTCGTGAATTACAAAAATAATTAGAGAATGACACACAAAAAAAGAAAAACTTCATATTATGGAAATATTGAAGTTCACTTTGGGGCGTTAATATGGTGACATGAGATTTAATCAACATAGTATCAATTTTGGCGTGTCTACTGCAGCGAACTTGCGGAGGCCGGTACGGCCAGATCCGATGCCCGATCGAAGCGCCGTTTGTTGGAGAACGTTGAAAACAGGATGTAGTTTATCCACTCCGAAGGGAGCGATCAGATCCTTTCAGATCTGGGCGCAGCAGCGACATGATTCAGCTTCTAGTTCTGTGCTCACAGAACTGCACAGAAACACGAGTAATTAATGGAAAATTAGTTGCCGATGTCGGATCGAGGCGCCGTTTGTGGGAGATCGTTGGTGACGTCCAGAGGAAGACGCGATCCAAGGAGCTCACACGTATCTCGATCAGATGAGGTGGGGCAGATTCTGAAAGTCGACCCTAGATCTCAGCCGGGCCTGCTCAGATCAACTCGCGCGATCCCACGAAACGTGTCGCCACGATCAGTACAGGTCTCGGATCGAGGCAAGACCAGCGGCCACACGAAGAGGACTCGAAATCCTACGATCACTCCAAGAATCAAATCTAGAAGACTTGAGAGGCGATCTGTAGAAATTGCTAAGCAGGAAACTTTAGATCTGGGCAGCTGGTTGGGGCAGATCCGCGCGCCGTCACGAGAAAAATTGCCACCGGCGATCCCGAACTCCGATCGACACGAAACTACTTCTCAATTCTTCCTAACTCGTAGAGGTATCAAGGATAATTTTTTTGGAAACATATGGTAAGGGGATGGTGGAGATACAGGGGCGAGTAACACGCCCAACTTCTGTCCCGTCACAGGACTGAACAAGGGTATCACACCCAAGAAGGAAAGAAGAGAATCACTCTCTTAATGCAAATCTCACTCAACAAAATTTCATTAACCATTAACCCATCATCATACAAGTCTTTATATAGAGTTTATCAGGGGGGATGGGGCTGAATGGTTCGATGGAACCAAGGGGAGGGGGAGAGGGGTGGCCCCTTTTGACTAGAATAGGAAGGGAGGGGAGACAAGGGGACATTAGACTTACCTACCTTTGAAATTCAAGTAAAGGGGGTAGGTGGCAGCCATTCCACCCTTGGACCAGCAGCCATTCTAATGTCCCATGTGGTAAATGGAGAATGGAAGAAAAGAAAATAAAAATTCTAGTCTAATACAACAAAATAGGGGGCGCCCCCCTTCTTGGGCCTTGAATGGGCCAAGTTTGGCCATGGCCTCCCCAAGCCCAATCACCCATGGAACCAATATGGCTTAAGGCCATTCTAATCTAGATAGCCCAAGAGTGAAGGAAGCCCAATTGGGCCTTCCATGGCTTATGGATCCATCATAATGGTTCAAGGCCACTCCTTCTTCAAGAATTCCAAAGGGGCTTAACCAAATTGGCCATTTAAGGGCCTTACAAGCAGCCCAATATGAAAGCACAAGTTTAAAGACCATTACAAGCCCAATTTTCATGTAAAAAGCATCCAAATTGAAAACAAATTGTCCCCATTTTAAAGGGAAGCTGATGAAGTCCAATTGGGGCTCCACGTATGGTGCCGTCAGTTCGCCGACTCGTGCTATTCGCTTGCGCTGGTGTCCGTACCAATTCTCCCCGGGTGAGAGAAACTCGACCCCGTCGAGTATGGCTCCTGGAGCTTGAACTCTCCGCATATGATCGGGGCGTTGTTCATCGTGGGGCATCCTCGCCAACGCACTATGAAGTGTTGGTAGGCTCCGTTCCTGTTGGTGATCACCTGTTCATCCAGTATAAAATCTATATGTGTGCGTTGAGGCTGGAAGAGGTGGACTCTCGGGTGGTGTGGCACTCACAATAGAAAGATAAAGCTCAAAACTCACTAGGGATCACCGTGGGTTTCGATATGCTACCAGACTAGAAACATGGAACGTCGAACTGACACCATAGTCATTCGGTAGTTCAATAACGTATGCATTCAAACCCACATGTTTCGTGACTCGGGAAGGGTGGGTATCGCGGGCCTAGAGTTGCTTTATGGCCTCCAAGAGGAGACCGTTCAGGTATGACCCTGATCATGACGTACTCTCCCTTTTGAACTCACGGACATGTAGCATGCATCAGCTAGCTAATTCCTTATATGCGCATGGCTGGCCTTTGATTGGGACATGACTTATGCAAACCATATGTATGAAAGAAAACAACTAGAGGGACAAACAAACACACACATGACCTTAGACATACATACACACCAAACAAACAACGCAACCAAAAGCTGGAGACTCTTAGAAATCTAACATGAACCTACTGACTTCTACATGGGGGTTCAGAGGTTCGGGAGGATCACACCCAAGTGCACATCGCCCTGGGTACCTGGGTTTGCAGCAGCCTCTTCTAGAAGCGAATGAAAGTACTCCTGCTCGAGTTCGGGGTCCGCTTCATAGATGACCTCCACTAGTTTCGGTGTGGGGTCGTGGACTGGGGTGTCCGAAATAGCCAATGACTCCTGAGTAGGACACTTGGCCGTAAAGTGGCCAATCCCACCACACCTATAGCACTGGTCACGTGGCCCTGTGCTAGAAGATGATCCACCAGTCATTGATCCCTTTCCCTTATCTTCTAGTCGGATCGGGGGTGATGGGAGCTGAGGTCGGATAGGCAAAGTGGGCTGCTGGGGTTGTAAGGTGGGGATGGGTGCCTGTGGGCGAGGGGGAGGTTCCCTTGGAGGGAGAGGGTCCCTTGGAGGGGGATGCCGAGGCCTGAGAGCAAAGGGGTTCTGGCGAGGGGGTTTCGGAGGATGAACCACCGGAAATCGGCTATAGGAACTAGGTGTGGTCCGAGTGTCGGACCCACGCTGATGGATGGACCCTGATTGTTGGACGGGAGCAAAATCTGACTCAAACTGCTCTAATTCAAGAGCAACTTGATAGGCAGCCTCTAGTGTGGTCACATTGCGGCGAGAGAGTACTCATACTGATAGTGGGGCCGCGGACCACGACGGAAGCGGGAAATAGGCATCGTGCTCTCTTCCGAGATGTCACATCGCAAAAAATATTCATCAAACTCTGCGATGTACTCGGACACAGACCTATCACCTAGGGTGAGGTTCTACCAGCGATCAATGAGTCGTTGACGGTACGAGGTGGGAAGATACTTAGTTCTAAGCCTTTCCTTCATTTCATCCCAAGACTCTACCGGGGGCTCTCGACGCTGATAGAGCAAGCTCTCCACATTGCGCCAATAAGTTTGCACATGCCCTAACAACTTCATTTTCGCAAACCTGACTCTCCGGAGGTCCGTCATTTCTAACCACTCGAAGTACCGGTCCATGCCGGCCTCCCAATCAAGATAGACCTTTGGGTCCAAAGACCCGTTGAAAGTGGGAGGATTTGCTCGCACGGTCCTAAGGACTCTATCATCCTCCTCATCTCTTGGCTGATGGAAGCCATGACAGCGTCGGCCATTTCCCCCATACGCATTATCGGACCCATAGTCTTCTAGACCAAGGTCACGAGCTTGTGGTTCGATGGCCTGGCGACGGGCGGGTTGAGGAGCGGGTGCGGGCTGATTTTGGGCCGTGGGAGCGGGCTGGACTTGGGCCATGGGAGCGGGTTGGACTTGGGCCACCGCGGGAGGAGGTGCGGGTGGGCCTTGGTGATGGGGACATCGCTTACCACTTCCCACTTCTCCACGGGTCCGGATGATTGCCATTATGTTTAGCTTGATTTCCTAAGTTTAGCTATGTATTTTTATATCTTTCTTGAGTCATTTTGATGTAATTTCTCCTTTGTTTTGAGTCATGTCCCTAGGTCATCATGCTATTTACCTATGTTTGTTAGGCTAGGGGGTCATATGGGCCCAATTAGATGGGCCTGGCCCATGGGCGCCCTCTTCCTTCCCCACCCCCTTGCTTATTTGCTTTTAGCACTTTCTCCAGGGACTTTTTGTAAATGTTGGGATTCCTATAAATAGGACCCCAACTCCACTTGAGTTCAGTAATGAAAGTTTGAATTAAGTTGTGAACACCTCTTGAGATCTCCTCCCTCCTTCACTCTCTCTCTCTAGCTCTCACCCTCTACTTCTCTCTCTCTCTCTCTAAAGGGGGCAAACCCCATTCTCTCTCCTCCCCACCCCCAAATTCGAAATTCACTCTCTCTCCTCCCTATTCACCTCTAATTAAGACCCCTCCCCCTTCCCCATATCTCCCATTTAAGTCCCCTCCAACCCCTAGGTGGAATCCCCTTCTCCTAGGCACCTCTCCCTCCTCCCAAGCAACCTTTCCCCTTCCCCATACAACCTTCATTTTCCCAAGGGAGAATCCCTTCTCCCAAGCACCCCTTCCCCTCCCCAAGGCATCCCTTCCCATTCTCTAGGCTACCATTAATCCCTTTCCATTAACCCCATTCCAAATTCCAAGGAGAGAAACCATTCCCCCACCCACTTGTGCCCCCTCACCTTCCCCCTCTCCCTCCAAGCCCCAAATTCGCAGCCCCCCTCCCACCCACTGCCAACTCCATCACCCAGCCCCATTCTCACCCTCTCCTAGCTTGGGTAGACCCCCCATTGGTCCCCCTAACAGTCAGGGGACGCCCCAGCCCCTTCCTACTCCATCTTCCCCTCCTCATCTCCCCACTATCATCCCCTTCCACCACCATACCTTGTGGAGATCGCAGGCAGCAGTGGAGGCCCGACTTGCAGAGCCTGCTCCGGAGCGCCCCGACGTCATCTGGAGGTGCACCATACATCACCGGAAAGAGTACCTGAACCCGGTTAGAAGCTGCACCACGACAAACGGAGGAAGATTCAGATCACGAGCCTTTCAACAAACTTCTTCCTCCTCCAGTCCTCTTTCAAGAGAAAGAAGCAGAACTACGTTCGGCATCTGGAGGCCAGAGTTCTCTTTTTTCTCCCTCGGCTGGTCGGGTCTGCCTCCCACAGTCTGCAGCGACCAACCTCCACTCTTCAGAGTCTCCCCGTCCACTCCGGCATCAGACGGCTTCCCCGTCAGTTTTTCTGCGAAGAGGGATTGTCCACGGTTCCAGAAACTCTGGCGGTTTGTGATTTGGATTCCGGGAACGGTCGGGGCAACCTCTGAAAGTTGCTGTCAGAAACAGGAAGCTGCTGCGTCCAGATTCAGTCACTCTGTTCGAAGCTCTTCCCGGACCAGCACCTTCTTCAGAAGAATTCAGAAAAATTCTGAGGCATCCCCGTTCCAGTTACAAAGCGTTCGCCGCTGGTATCGTCATCAGAAAAATTCCAGAACGAGATCTACGACCTTGACATCGACTGTCAGTCAGCCATCGCAGACAGCCGGCAGATTCGGCGTCGACTTCTCCGCCCGCTTTTCGGCGAATCTCCCCTCCCCGCCTGGCCGGCTCACCGCCCCTCCCTGCGTGGAGGTAGTGTTTGCATGTAATACAAATCATCCCCACCCCAAGTCCACCCTCCTGCGTGAGGCGTAGTGAATGTTATTATTAAACAGGGATCAAGCTACACCGGCGCAGTGTGCGGGGAACCCACACTTCCCCGCTCGCCCTCGTCTCCGAACGGGGTTGGTTTCTTCAAACCAACCAGGTGAGCTCTGAACTTTGCTCCATTTCTTTCTGGTACTTGTTCATTTAATATCCGTAGTCATCGCTCCGTTGTGCAAGCGAGAGAGTGTCCGACCCCACGTGCTCCACTTACTAGCGGTCACCGTGGGCAGTGAGAGAGTGTGACCTAGTGCCCCAATTGGCACCGGCCAGCCCCTTAAGTGTGGGCTACGTACCCTTGGGAGGGCAACCCTAGCCTTACTGGCACTCTACCAGTAAGGGTCTTGATCCATCACCTCCCCTTAGCATCATTTAGTCACCCCGGGCTCGTGTGGGTGCGACGGCGAATTGGCCCGATCTGTCAACTTAATTGCTATGTGGTTGTGATTGCGGAATAGGTCCTAAGTTTCCGTTTGCTTGCTGCATATCCCGTGGTCGTTTCACATCAAATGGTATCAGAGCAAGTTCTAGACTTGTCTCTACTAAGTCTGTCCTAGGGCACATTGCATTGAGGTCATCCGATCATCCAAACCATGTACCTCACCAGGCACTCCGATGACTACTTCATTATCGGGCCGGAGTTGCCCCGCTTCGATGGGTCCCGAAACCCTCACACATATAGGAAATGGGAGACCTCCATGGATAGATACTTCCACCACTACTACATGACTGAGGAAAGAAAAGTGCGCCTCGCCAAGACGACCCTTGGTCCCTTCGGCGAGACAGAATGGAGAAAGCTTGAGATTCGAAGGGGGATTGAGAGACAAGAGCCCATTCACTCATGGGAAGAGATGAAGGTAGAACTTAGGAAGATCCTCATTCCAAAACCTTCCCACTCTTCCAACTCAAGCACCCATAGCCCAATGAGCACTCCCACTCCACCTTTCCCTCCCCGTCAACCCAAAACCTCTATTAGGACCCAAACCCCACCACCCAAAGGACCCCTAGATTTATTGGAAGAGATAAGGATTGAGATCAGGAAGATCTTCACTCCCCAACCTTCCCACTCCTACCCTGAGAACCATAACCCGAGGAGCACTCCCACTCCTCCTTTCCCCACCACCCAACCCAAAATTCTCCATCAAACCCACACCCTACAAACTTCCAAAAATCCTTCTTCCACCCCTTTCCAAAAGGAACTTAAAGAGGTAACCGAAGACTATGAGGCTCCACTAGATTGGGAAGAGGAATATGAATCACAGTGTCATGGGTTAGGCCGAGAAGTTCCCCTCCCAGGTCGAAGAAGCATCATGGCTCACTCCACCCTCACCACTCAAACCCACGTGGACCCCATGTCCACCCCTCCACCTAGGCCCGTGACAGCCACCATTCCCCAATCCAAAGTTACTCACCCAACCCACCTTCCACTTCCAACTCCTATCCTACCCAAACCTAATCCCCCGCTACTTCCACTCCCAACCCCAACCCAAGTCCGGCCTCACTCACCACCCCGGGTACACCATGCACCAACCATCATCACCCCACCCCCAATAGACCTTCCCATTCCCTTGAGAGAGGAGACCACAACCATCCACATGGGAGTAGATGCTAGTCCGGAACCCATCCCCATCCTTGAGGAAACCCAAGTTCATATCTATGGTGAGGAAGAATCACAAATGTCCCCTTCACATAGGTTGGACCCCCAAGAGCCACAAGCCTTCACAAGTAGCACCGTAATCATAGAGGGGCCCCTAGCTAGATGGCTAAAAGAGAGACCACTTCACCCCATCGTGTCCTATGTTTACCCACCCATGGAGCAAAACCTTCCCATTGTACCCTTATCCACCTATCACACCACAATCCAATCATCCTATCAAGTGGAAACATTAGGGGATCTTCTTAAGGGTATAGTTTGGCAAATGGAGCTAACTGGCATGATGTCTACAATAACCGACCGACCTAGGAGCCTTGACCTCCTACACCTATGTGTCGGATCAATCTCCTCCATTTACACTGTGGGTTGCTACACTAGTGACCTTCTTTTACTCCTCCCTACACCCGACGAGCCCGATGCTATTCACAAACTAGAGTTGCTTGTCTCGGGTAGAACACCTAGTCCTCCATTCATGGCCGACCATCCCACCCAAAACTTTGGCCCGATCATATTACCTGAGGAGGAGAGTCCGCCACCCAATGGTTATGAGGACCATAAGGACCTAGAGTTCCTCTCCTTAGGTGACCCTTACCATGACCCCTTCGACCCCTTCCTATGCCCCCCCACCTTACTCTCCGCCAACCTTTTCCCACCCCAACCGACCTTATTAGACCAAACCCACTCCATTTTTCTTGACCCCTTTGACCCCTATGAATGGAAACTCCCACACCAAGCCATATGCATAGGAGGAACCATTTGGATGAAAATACATGTGCCACTACATTGTGCATCATTTGGTAGGGCTACTAAGCCTAGTCATGTCATACATGTCACGCACACTTTTAGCCCAAGGCATGACTGGCTCACATTTGGATGTGCTGGTCCTCCCTCATTCATCATTGATCATATGCACGTTAGGAGCATCTACTGGTGTCCAGGTCCCCCGGCATTCATCACCACCTTATGTAATAGGTTCTCCTACAGATACCAGGGCCCTCCCACCATTGTTATGAAGACTAGGCATGATAGGGCCACTAGTGGATGTCCCGGTCCTCCTAGGTTCATCAAAGTCCACGTGGCACCATTGCATGTTAGGTCTACATTTGGTTGTCCAGGCCCTCCCTTCATCACTAAAGGACCATTCACAACTCTGCATGGTAACATCCGCAAACACACCAACAAAAGCAATGAGGTGTATAAGAAATCGGCCGATTCCCACCGATGCCACCAAGAGTTTCGCATGGGTGACTTTGTGATGGTGAGAACTTAGAGACCTTTCCCTGGGAATGTCTCAAAACTGAGGTCGCGTGGATCAGGCCCCTTCCAGGTTCTGAGGAGGATCGGCACAAATGCCTACGTGTTGGACCTCCCCGAGGAGTACGGAGTAAGTCCCACATTCAATGTGGCTGACTTGGTGCCATACAGGGGTCCCACGGTGACACCTAGTGAGAATATTGAGCCTGTTCCACTTCTTGAGAGAGTCACCACCCATAAGAGAGTTCCACCAACCCAGAGGGGCCAACGTGAGCAATTGGAGCGGATATTGAATGAACAGGTTACGGCCATCTGGAGCAGAGGGATGGGCACTACCTCGCTTGGTGGAAAGGACCGGCTACCTTTGGTGGACTTGAGAGCAACCTCGCTGTGGCTTCCTGCACATACGATGGATCTTTACTCGACAGAGTCGAGTTCCCTGCACCCCGGGAGTATGATGGGGACATCGCTTACCACTTCCCACTTCTCCACGGGTCCGGATGATTGCCATTATGTTCAACTTGATTTCCTAAGTTCAGCTATGTATTTTTATATCTTTCTTGAGTCATTTTGATGTAATTTCCCCTTTGTTTTGAGTCATGTCCCTAGGTCATCATGCTATTTACCTATGTTTGTTAGGCTAGGGGGTCATATGGGCCCAATTAGATGGGCCTGGCCCATGGGCGCCCTCTTCCTTCCCCACCCCCTTGCTTATTTGCTTTTAGCACTTTCTCCAGGGACTTTTTGTAAATGTTGGGATTCCTATAAATAGGACCCCAACTCCACTTGAGTTCAGTAATGAAAGTTTGAATTAAGTTGTGAACACCTCTTGAGATCTCCTCCCTCCTTCACTCTCTCTCTCTCTAGCTCTCACCCTCTACTTCTCTCTCTCTCTCTCTAAAGGGGGCAAACCCCATTCTCTCTCCTCCCCACCCCCAAATTCGAAATTCACTCTCTCTCCTCCCTATTCACCTCTAATTAAGACCCCTCCCCCTTCCCCATATCTCCCATTTAAGTCCCCTCCAACCCCTAGGTGGAATCCCCTTCTCCTAAGCACCTCTCCCTCCTCCCAAGCAACCTTTCCCCTTCCCCATACAACCTTCATTTTCCCAAGGGAGAATCCCTTCTCCCAAGCACCCCTTCCCCTCCCCAAGGCATCCCTTCCCATTCTCTAGGCTACCATTAATCCCTTTCCATTAACCCCATTCCAAATTCCAAGGAGAGAAACCATTCCCCCACCCACTTGTGCCCCCTCACCTTCCCCCTCTCCCTCCAAGCCCCAAATTCGCAGCCCCCCTCCCACCCACTGCCAACTCCATCACCCAGCCCCATTCTCACCCTCTCCTAGCTTGGGTAGACCCCCTATTGGTCCCCCTAACAGTCAGGGGACGCCCCAGCCCCTTCCTACTCCATCTTCCCCTCCTCATCTCCCCACTATCATCCCCTTCCACCACCATACCTTGTGGAGATCGCAGGCAGCAGTGGAGGCCCGACTTGCAGAGCCTGCTCCGGAGCGTCCCGACGTCATCTGGAGGTGCACCATACATCGCCGGAAAGAGTACCTGAACCCGGTTAGAAGCTGCACCACGACAAACGGAGGAAGATTCAGATCACGAGCCTTTCAACAAACTTCTTCCTCCTCCAGTCCTCTTTCAAGAGAAAGAAGCAGAACTGCGTTCGGCATCTGGAGGCCAGAGCTCTCTTTTTTCTCCCTCGGCTGGTCGGGTCTGCCTCCCACAGTCTGCAGCGACCAACCTCCACTCTTCAGAGTCTCCCCGTCCACTCCGGCATCAGACGGCTTCCCCGTCAATTTTTCTGCGAAGAGGGCTTGTCCACGGTTCCAGAAACTCTGGCGGTTTGTGATTTGGAGTCCGGGAACGGTCGGGGCAACCTCTGAAAGTTGCTGTCAGAAACAGGAAGCTGCTGCGTCCAGATTCAGTCACTCTGTTCGAAGCTCTTCCCGGACCAGCACCTTCTTCAGAAGAATTCAGAAAAATTCTGAGGCATCCCCGTTCCAGTTACAAAGCGTTCGCCGCTGGTATCGTCATCAGAAAAATTCCAGAACGAGATCTACGACCTTGACATCGACTGTCAGTCAGCCATCGTAGACAGCCGGCAGATTCGGCGTCGGCTTCTCCGCCCGCTTTTCGGCGAATCTCCCCTCCCCGCCTGGCCGGCTCACCGCCCCTCCCTGCGTGGAGGTAGTGTTTGCATGTAATACAAATCATCCCCACCCCAATTCCACCCTCCTGCGTGAGGCGTAGTGAATGTTATTATTAAACAGGGATCAAGCTACACCGGCGCAGTGTGCGGGGAACCCACACTTCCCCGCTCGCCCTCGTCTCCGAACGGGGTTGGTTTCTTCAAACCAACCAGGTGAGCTCTGAACTTTGCTCCATTTCTTTCTGGTACTTGTTCATTTAATATCCGTAGTCATCGCTCCGTTGTGCAAGCGAGAGAGTGTCCGACCCCACGTGCTCCACTTACGAGCGATCACCGTGGGCAGTGAGAGAGTGTGACCTAGTGCCCCAATTGGCACCGGCCAGCCCCTTAAGTGTGGGCTACGTACCCTTGGGAGGGCAACCCTAGCCTTGCTGGCACTCTACCAGTAAGGGTCTTGATCCATCACCTCCCCTTAGCATCATTTAGTCACCCCGGGCTCGTGTGGGTGCGACGGCGAATTGGCCCGATCTGCCAACTTAATTGCTATGTGGTTGTGATTGCGGAATAGGTCCTAAGTTTCCGTTTGCTTGCTGCATATCCCGTGGTCGTTTCACATCACTTGGGCCGCTCCAGGAGGGTCCCCATGTGACATTCTATCTAACCGTCCAACTAGATCTTGGACAGACCTGTCGGAGGTCTCCAAGCATCCCTCCATGGCCCAAAGGCGACCATGCATATTATCGGAGAAATTCCGAAAGGTAGTCTCGGATTGGTCCAATCGAGCCATAATGGCCATCATTGCCTCATGTAAGGAGTGGAAGTCTCCCGGGGGGGGCATCCCGTGGGTTAGCCATAGATGTGGGGCGATGGTATTGGGTACCACACCGGGTGGGCATGCAAAGACACGAAGATTGGAATGCACTAACTAGGAACCTAGACTTAAACCAAGACTCGGTACGTGGCGGAGCTAATCGATCCGAAGATCACTCGCGCAAGTGTGCGGTCTTTCCGATAGGCGTAGCCTAATGTTCAGACGACACCTTTTAATATACCAAATATTGGAATGCAAATGCAACCTTGGACTTAGATGACCCTAGACTTGAACGGCGCTCTGATACCAAATTGATGCGGGACGGATGACGACCGGGCTTAGACGTACGACGGACTTGACATGTGGCCAGCACTAACACGCTAAAGGCAAGCCGGGCGGCTGACCACCGTGGTGTTTTCCGGGTGGAGACGTCTCTCAACAACACTCTAACTAGCCCGACGATCGTCCCTTGTGAGGGAAACGTGAGGACCACAGCGGTTAAGGAACCACTGTCGCCTAAGGTGGTGCAGTCCGAGCTCGGTGCTCGATTGGAGCTAACGAACGGGCGCTCACAACTCACACTCATGGTGATTTGGAACTAGCTAACGGTCCTAATCTCACAAACGCAGCATGATAGACAATATACTAAATCAGAAAAGTGAGAAAGGAATCGAAGCACGTACCTCCACGCCTAGGCGTGGGGAAGAATTCCCGGCCGAATCCGAACAACCCCAATACACACGATTGTTACAATTACAATTCCAGAACTTAATACCCACTCCACGCAGGGAGGTATAGAGTTACAATGGCCAAATTTGGGGTTCCTGGAACCCGGGTTGACGGGCCACACTTGCAGGAGGCGAGGGACGCGAGTCGGTGCCGCTCGGGTACGCCGACGGGAAGCTGACCAAGTTCTGCCCGCGCTGGTCACCCTGCACAGCGAACTTGCGGAGGCCGGTACGGCCAGATCCAATGCCCGATCGAAGCGCCGTTTGTTGGAGAACGTCGAAGACAGGATGTAGTTTATCCACTCTGAAGGGTGCGTTCAGATCCTTTTATATCTGGGCGTAGCAGCGACTTGATTCAGCTTCTGGTTCTGTGCTCACAGAACTGCACAGAAACACGAGTAATTAATGGAAAATTAGTTGCCGATGTCGGATCGAGGCACCGTTTGTGGGAGATCGTTGGAGACGTACATAGGAAGAAGCACTGCAAAGAGCTCGCATGGATCTCGACCAGGTGAGGTGGGGCAGATTCTGAAAGTCGACCCTAGATCTCAGCCGGGCCTGCTCAGATCAACTCGCGCGATCCCACGAAACTTGTCGTCACGATCAGTACAGGTCTCGGATCGAGGCAAGACCAGCGGCCACGTGAAGAGGACTTGAAATCCTACGATCACTCCAAGAATCAAATCCATAAGACTTGAGAGGCGATCTGTAGAAATTGCTAAGCAGGAAACTTCAGATCTGGGCAGCTGGTTGGGGCAGATCCGCGCGTCGTCACGAGAAAAATTGCCACCGGCGATCCCGAACTCCGATCGACACGAAACTACTCTCAATTCTTCCTAACTCGTAGTGGTATCAAGGATAATATTTTTGGAAACATATGGTAAGGGGATGGTGGAGATACAGGGGCAAGTAACACGCCCAACTTCTATCCCGTCACTGGACTGAACAAGGGTATCACACCCAAGAAGGAAAGAAGAGAATCACTCTCTTAATGCAAATCTCACTCAACAAAGTTTCATTAACCATTAACCCATCATCATACAAGTCTTTATATAGAGTTTATTAGGGGGGATGGGGCTGAATGGTTCGATGGAACCAAGGGGAGGGGGAGAGGGGTGGCCCCTTTTGACTAGAATAGGAAGGGAGGGGAGACAAGGGGACATTAGACTTACCTACCTTTGAAATTCAAGTAAAGGGGGTAGGTGGCAGCCATTCCACCCTTGGACCAGCAGCCATTCTAATGTCCCATGTGGTAAATGGAGAATGGAAGAAAAGAAAACAAAAATTCTAGTCTAATACAACAAAATAGGGGGTGCCCCCCTTCTTGGGCCTTGAATGGGCCAAGTTTGGCCATGGCCTCCCCAAGCCCAATAACCCATGGAACCAATATGGCTTAAGGCCATTCTAATCTAGATAGCCCAAGAGTGAAGGAAGCCCAATTGGGCCTTCCATGGCTTATGGATCCATCATAATGGTCCAAGGCCACTCCTTCTTCAAGAATTATAAAGGGGCTTAACCAAATTGGCCATTTAAGGGCCTTACAAGCAGCCCAATATGAAAGCACAAGTTTAAAGACCATTACAAGCCCAATTTTCATGTAAAAAGTATCCAAATTGAAGCCAAATTGTCCCCATTTTAAAGGGAAGCGGATGAAGTCCAATTGGGGCTCCACGTATGGTGACGTCAGTTCGCCGAGTCGTGCTATTCGCTTGCGCTGGTGTCCGCACCACCGCCCAGCCCAGTGAGTCTAGGGTCGCCGTGTTTCGGGGTTTCCTTCGCCCGAGGTGCCCATGTGTGGTACGGATGTGTGGGCAAGGTGTCTGCATGATTCTCCGTGATTTCGGAAGTACCGTGTTATCCCGAGTTGTGTGCTCATGTGGTTTGGAGGGTCCGGGTGACCCTGTGTGTGCCTTGTGTTCCGTGAGGTACTCGAGTGAGTCCTCGTGAGCCAGTGTGTGTGCGGAGGGTCCTTCCCGCACGTCGTGAGGTTTCCGGGTTAGTGGGCCATGTGTATGACCTTGGACTGCGAGTCCAATCTCCCAGCCTGGGGCTAGAGGTCTCTCAAGTTTCCCTTCTTGAGGGATAGGTCTCGACGGTTGTGAACTACCTCGTGAATCGTGCTACCATGGTTTTAGACCTAGGGATTAGGCCAGATTGACAGCTCCGTGTTGTCACGTGCAACGGTCTCAACCTTGAGTCTTGTGACTCAAGGACCGTCATGATTATTAGGTCTAGTGGACTGTCCAGTGTCTGGTGGCTTCGAGCCGCCTGTTACTTCATGTTACTCGCGATGGGTGCGTGCGTGATTTTCTGTGTCCACGTTCAGTGTGCCCCACTAGTTGTAGCCTTCTTATGGCACGTGTGTGCTGACCCACCCGGGAGTGGTGGAGCGGCTGACCCGAGAGAGACGGTTGTTAGGCTGGTTACCCTAGGGCCCCCACGCGCAGTCGAGTTCGGGCTTCGGGGGAAGAACCAACTAGAGGACAGGCCTATGGCGTATGGTCTAAGTGTGTACACGGGGCTGAGGGCTTCAGGCCCGCGCTGACAAGCGTGACCTCAGCTAGTCCTTATTCATGGTTCCTGGTTTCTTTAGTGTCTCTATCTCCGCCTGGGGCATCGTAGCTAGACACAAGGGTGCGGTGTAAGACGTCAAGGGACGCATCCAGTCTGTTCTTCTGGTGGGCGGTACTCCCATCATGTAACGTGAGTTGTTGTGTCTCGGGTTTTTGTTTCCCATCTGTGAGATGGGATTTTGTGTGTAGTTTCGGGAGCATTCCCGTAGTCGAGGTCTAGGGTTCCGGTGAGCGTCACTGAGGGTTTTTTTCTCTAGACAGCGTTTGGTTCATGATAGCGAGGTCGTGACCGTGTTTCCAGACCGTGTGGTTTCGGCTTGGGCCCTCCTATGAGGGCAGGCCTCCGCGACTGAGGCATCGTGACGTTTTCCTAGTAGCGTGGCTAGGGCGGTTCGTGTCTGGTGGTCCCCTGATCGTGGAATCGGGATGTCGGGTGCGTGACTTGGTTGTCCCCCGACAGGAGATCGGGTTGTGTCTTCTGGTACAATAGGAGTAGCTATAGAGCCGAGGTTTTACCGGCCACCGTAGTTACTTTCTGACTGTTACTGTTGTTCTTGTAGTTGCTGCGTTTCGTGCTGCCGTTGTTTACGGTTGGGGTTCCGCGGGACCCCTACTGAGCTAGTGGCAGGAGGCTCACCCCTGCATTTCAGGTGTGGCAGCTCTTCCTCGAGGTTCGAGGGTGTTGCGTGCAGGTTCTTAGTTGCAAGCTTGTCGGGCCGAGTGTCCACTCGGCATGTGGTACGTTTTACTGCTTTAGACTGTACTTCTGTTGGACTAGACTCTGTTGTAGTTGTTTATTTATTTTTATTAATTGTTGAATTGTCCTATTTTATTTTCTATTTCCTTATACCTCCATACTCCCTTTTAGCCCTTCCGAGCTCCGGCTCGTGGGCGGCGGGCCAGGATTCGAATGGTATAGGGTCCCTTTCCCGGTATCTGGATCTTGGGTCGTCACAGTCGCCTTCCCCACACCCGGTAGCGTGGAGGTATCATTTCTGCCCCCCGCTTTGGCATTTGCTTTCCTCGTATATATTCATATGCCACTGTTTGAGAGTTAGGAATTCTAGCCCGCTCAATTTTTATAACCGCTGTGAGAGAGAGAGAGAGCGTGACCCGTCCCGTGACTCAATCCGAGACGGAAGAGCCAAGTACCCGAGACTCATTGTCGGTTCCTCAACCACGCAGATCCACACGTTTCCTTGGCTTAGGGGCAAGTCATGAGCTAGAGTCCCAGCTTTGCATCAAATCGGTCGAGTCGCGTCCCTTCCCGCATCAAATTGGTATCAGAGTGGGTTGAGTCTAGGATAGTCTTGTCTTAGGAGTCACCTTGCACCCTTTAACCGATATATTAAAAGGTGTCTCCGGAACGATAGGTTATGCCTATTGGGAAGGTAATACACTTGCGTAAGTGCGATCTTCGGATCAAACCTCCGCCACGTATTGGATACTGGTTGAGTCTAGGTTTGTAGTCGAGTCTGCATTCCAACTCTGCATTGTTGTTTTAGGGTCGTGTCAAGTCCATCGTCTAGCCCATTCAAGAGTCAGTTTGTCTTGTCACCGAGTGTCTACATGGTCATCCTATGGCTCCCCGTGTCCCATGGATCCCTAAAAGCCCATGTCATATGAATGGTGGCGACACACCCAAGGATGGGGAATCCAACCCTTCCACATCCGTAGGCCCGAAGCCTCGGACTTCTATGGCTCCAAAGTCCTGAGCGACTACCTCAAGTGGGAAGTCGCTATGGATAAGTACTTTGAGTGTTACATTATGTCCGATGCCATGCAAGTCATCTTTGCCATAAGATGGCTTTTTCACGAAGCCGCCTAAAAATGGAGAGACATTGACTGCCTAAGGGAGATCAGGAGGCAATGGCCCACTGAGTCATGGCATGAGATGAAGGGCGAGCTTAGGAAGGTAAACCTACCCAGCCCGATAACCTCCAACCAGCCCCACCCAATCACCAACCAAGCGGGTCATAGTCAGAGGCAAAGAGCCCCATACATAGATGAGCCTAGACCCAAGACTAGGCCGAGTGATTATGGGCAAGTCCATCACAATGCCCCTACTTCAAACCCCACCATTGCCGAACTTTTCAAAATCATTTCAGATAAGGTGGATAGGATGTGTACTCAAATTGACAGACTCCTGCCCGACTTTAGGGATGTCGTAGCTAGTATCCTCAACCTGGTGCCACCCCAGGGACCTCTTCCCCTCAAGGAGGACATTCCTTCCCCACCCGTGAGAGCTCCTTTGCCCCCACCCTCACCTTCCGATCTTTATTCGGATCCACCTCATTTGGAGCCGCCTCAGCCAGAGCCACCCGTACTTCTAACGGGAAAGCTAGTCATCGCCGAGCCACTACTTAGCTGGCTTAAGAAGGGCTTGGTCCCTAATGCACCATGTTACCCATACATGGACCCCGCACTACAAATAGTGCCCGTCAACTCATTCCACACAACTTTCCGGTCTTGTCACCATGTTGATACATTGGATGACCTTATCAAGGGATTAGACTGGCAATGGAAGTTGACTTACCTGTTAGCCACAGGCTTCGACCAATCCACAAGTCGTAGCTTCACGCATCCTGCATCCCGCATTAGGGTCCAATACCTCCGTGTGCACCGTGGGTCATGTCACCACGGAGGTTCTTTTATTCCTCCCCATGTCAGCTGAGCCTAACTTCATTCCACTTATCCCGGGGGAGGAATCATATTTTCTACATATGACCGCCGTCCCACCTACCACAATGAATGAAGGTGATCATTTACACCTTCAAGAATTTCAAACTTGGGATCGGGTCATGAGGGTGTTGAGCTATGGTTTTGATGATAACTAAACTTAGTGTGTATTGCTATGGTTTTGATGCTAACTAAATGGTTGATTGTTCATATCGATTGGTTGAATATGATTGAGTTGAACATGTGCATTGAATGCTTCCTATGCATACTTTTCATGATGCATTCATATTAGACAAATGCATATCTATTGATCTTGATCTTTAGTCAATCATGTTTTCAAAGTGTTCACTTGTATATGTGCATGGCTAAATTGCTCTCATGCTTTGCTCACTTGCATAGAAATAATTCTTCACCTTTAGCTTAAACCTTTTATGGTTCAAATGTTTGTATGCACCTTGAACATGGGCTTTCATGTATGCATTTCATACATTTATCATATTGATAATTGAGCTAAAGTTCTAATCATTTTTATCATAGTTTTGTAGGTTAAATTCTTTGTATAATCCCTCCAAGATCAAAGGAGCTTGATGCCACAAAGTTTGGAAGGGTTGCAATGGAGTTTGGGGGTGAAAATTTAAAGTCAGGAATTTCAATGTAGCTAGGTCGACACTGTAGCTAGGTCGACACTATAGCTAGGTCGACACTATAGCGCGATTGATCGCCAGACCAATCCCGGTCGATCAAAAATAACAGAATGCAACGGTTCTGTTTCCTGTAGAGTTCCGGTTGATCGCCAGCCAGTTCCGGTCGACCGCCAGCCCCGATAAGCCCAAAATGTTGACTTTTGTCCATCTCGGAAGGAGCATCTCCTCTTGGTATTGTTTAATCCCAAAGCCACCAAACCTTCTAGGTTTTGTGGATTTGGTTCTTGGGATGTCTATGGACCATTCAAAGTGTATAAAATACACACAAGAGGGTTAGAAACCCTATCTATCTAAGAGATCAAAGGGGAGATCAAGGGGGAGAGCTATCAAAGGAAGAAGAAGGCTGCTGCAACCCTCCGTGAACAGTACTTCATCCAGTAACTTCTTTATCCGTCTGAAGGTATTCAAGCTCCATCTGAAGCCAGCAACCAAAGGGGAAGAGGAGAAGCAAGCAAACATCAAGGAGATCAAGAAAGTTGTCCAAGGAACAAGAAGCTGTACTATAGCCGTGAACAGTACCTCGTGGAAGATCTCCCCATCCCTACACAAGCCTTTCAAGCTCCATTCAAGCCATTCAAGTGAAGTAGGAAGCATCGTTCCGAGCTCTACATCATACACTCAGTGGAAGCCAAATCAGGAGTCTTCTATACTGTGCTTCTTTGTTTTTATGTTTTGGGCCTTATATTTGTGCTTGTCATAAACTGAAGAACTTGTGTGTGTGTGGATCGTTGTTGGATCCGTGGTCATATGTGTGTGTGTATCGTATTTGATTCGTGTGTGCGTAGATCTTCCTAGATATGCATTTGTGTGTGTGTAGATCTTTTTAAATCCGGTCTTTTTAGTGTGTTGAGTGCTGCATCTGTCGCAGCGTGTGTCTGTTTTATTGATCCGCTTGTTGGATCGTGTTGGAGACCTCATCTCCGTGTGTGTATGTGTGTGTGTGTGTTGGAGTGCGTCCTCGCGTGTGTCTAGGCAGGCGTCGTCCTACGTGTGTGGTTGGAGCGTCGTCTTCGTTTTGGGGATTTATCCCCGAGTGAAGCCTCACCGAGTTTGGTGAGGGGTGGACGTAGGACTACCGCTGTTGCATCCGAACCACCTTAAAAACCGTTGTGCTTTGTATTTTGAATTGTGTGGTTTGGTCCATTTCTTCTACCCCCATTCTACGTGAGTGATTAGTGTAAACTGGTTGTTCGGATTTATCCACGTGTTTATTACTTAATTTCTATCATCATCATATAAACTTGATAAATCCAATTTTGTGTTCATAGATTTGAATCTCTTAAGTAGCATTCTATCACATATTTTATAAAAGACCAAAAGTTTTCTTAAAATTTGTAATCACCCAATTCACCCCCCTCTTGGGTGTCATTGATCGCGGGACTTCAATTGGTATCAGAGCCAAGGCTCTAATTTCATAGATCTAACGATCTAGAGTGATCCAGATCAATGACTACCATTATGTACACTTTGAATTCTCCACCGGTGTTTGATGGTTGCAATTTTGATTTGTGGTTAGGTAAAATGTGTAGTCTTGTCAACTCATACGACCCAAAGCTATGGAAGCTTATTTCACATGGTCCATATGAATTGCCTCTGGACAAAAGTGTCTGGACTGCAAATCAAAAACTTAAACATGAACAAAATTGTTTAGTTTTAAAGTTATTTACTGCTGCAGCCAATTCTAATCAATTTTCTTTTGTCTCCCATTGCAGATCCGCGAAGGAAATATTGGATGGATTAGCAGACTTCAAGGAAGAGCATGATGATGAATGTCTTGTAGCGGGCACGAGTGATCACGGCAGTGATCAGTAGAATGGATCACACTCGGAGGTAAATTCAGATTCTGAAGATATATCTCTTGATGATCTATTGATTGCATACGATGAGCTTGCTAATAAATATAAGAAGCTGAAATCTGAAAATAAAAAATTAAAAAAGAGTGTTGAACAAATCAACTGTAATTCCTCCTACAAAAAATGTTCACATTTAGAGGAATTGATTGAAGCTCATGTATTCGACACTGAATTTCATAAAGACCAAATTGGCTCCTTAAGAAATGAGAATAACGACTTGAAAGGAAAGCTAAATTCAATGGTCGATGATCAAACCTTGATAAATGAACTCATTCATGATGAAAATCTTGCAAAAGAAAATGAGAAGGAGAAGGAATTAAAGAAGGCCATTTCTGAAAGATTGTTGATTCTTGAAAAAGGAAAATATGTGGTTGTAAGTGAGTGTGAAAATGTGGATGGTCTACAACAGGAAGTAGACAGTCTCAAGACCACTAATGCATTGTTGAATGTCAGGCTTGCTAGTTATGAAGAAGAATTTGCCAGTGCAGAGTTGTGCATTTCATCCCTTCAATCTGAAATTCTTGATTTGAATAATTCGATGTCCAAATTTGTAGATGGCAAAGAAAATCTGGACAAACTACTGAGAATGAAAGTAAATTTTCAAAGGGAAGGGCTTGGCTTCAATCCTGTTAAAAAGAAGTCTTTTATGAATAAGGTTTATACCACGTTTGTTCAAAGTTCTAGTACATCCAGTACCTCTACTTCACCCCCAAAGCAGTTTTCTGTCCAAGAGATTCACAATGAAAATAAAAATCAGAAAATTAATTTGCATCAAAAATCTAAAAATGCTGCTAGGACCATTATGCATGATAAACATGCCTCTGCCACACACACACATACATCTAGAAAGAAAATCTCATGCTTTTATTGTGGAATACATGGGCATGCCATGCATGATTGTTTTATTATGAAGAATGATGATTTGGAAGAATGCAGGAATAGAATGAACAATAGAAAAGGCAAGGATAAGTCGACGCATCCCAAGGCGAAACAACACTACCAACCTATGGTGTCAACACATCCTATGTTCTGGACCCATTATCCTCCCCCAAATGTAAGGGCAGGTCGACCTAGGATCTCCAATGTGTTCAACACATCACCTGCATATTGGAAGTAATATCGGACCAAAAAGTCACATGCTTCAAATAATATTCATGCTTTCAAGTATTCAAAGTCATGTTGTCTTTACTGTGGCAAATCAGGGCATAACATGCATGATTGTTTTCTGAAGAAAATTGATGATTTGAATGTTGTCAGAAATTGGAAATCACATTCCCATGTTGCTGCTAACCCCCAAGGACCCAAAAAGATTTGGGTACCTAAGAATGTCAAATAAGAAATCTATTTTACAGGTGTGCCATGGAGTGTAAAGTATGAAATCTGTTTTCAATCAAGAAGGTAAGGCACACGGGCCAAGTGGCATAAGTCAAGTTGGAAGAAAAATCAAAAACTGAATCTGAATGCTCAGGTGATATCCTTCTCATTACTCTAGATAAAGTGCTATGTCTTGATTTGTTTTGTGTTGAATCTTGTGATAATGCATATGAATGTACATACATTCCATCCACAGTCGTCTGCACACCCCTGTGCATATCATCTTCATATAGCATCGTGTTGAAGTGGATTTTTTTTAATTCGTCAAATCAATTTCACTGCATAACACTGACATTGCATATACCTTCACGTGATGTCTTGCAAATATTTAACATTGTGTATTCATGTCATAATACATTGCAATCCTCCTACCTTCGTCATCCATGATTACATAGTATATCAAATGGTGACATGTGGAAGGGCAGGTCTCGCCTGTCTAAAAGCTATCACTACGCGTGAGGTGATCTTCGGATCTAAGTTCTCCGCCCGGTACTATGAGTCAATCAGTCACATACTGCACATGGCATTGGATCCTTACTGAGCATATCACAGTCATGCACACATTGAGGGGGAGTCATCAGATTTGTCATATGAACTTAATGTTTAGGTTCACATATGAGTCATGCATTGCATGTAGAGCTGACTAGGGGATGTTGGTTGTTAAAATAATTTGTAATGCCATTGCTAATAAATCTGAATCATAATTGACAAATCAAATCTATTTTTTATCTTTGGATGTAGATTACACTCCCCAAGCCCAAGTGATGCTGGCCATCCATAGTCAAGATTTAATCAACTAAAGATATACCTTGCAAGGATGAAAAATGATGAGAACATTCTCAATTGCCACCAGGAGATAGGATACCAGAACTTGAACAACCTACAGGATCGACTCTAGCACAAGCTGGTGAAAGTCTTTGTACGTGCTAAAGCAAGTACCCAAGGCATGGAATGAAAAGCCCACATCTTTTGATTGAGAACAGGTTAAATAGGTAAGGTTGATCAAACACCTCTCACAAGATAAATCAGGTAAAAGACATTTTAGTGGTTTGAGCATATGTGGATGATATCACTCTTTAAACTACTAATAATGTCTGAACTACTAATAATGCCTTTTCTGAACAATTTGCAGGGATTTTTTTTGCAAGGAGATTTTGGTATAAGCCTCGTGAATGAACTGAATTTTATTCATCTTTGGATTGTAGGTGGAAGGCTTGGATCAAAATGGATTCTCAAGGCAAAGGTATGAAAGTAAAATCTGAAATATCAACATTCGTGAGGTTGGTGATTTTTATGATTGAAGGCTTCCAATCTTATCTTCTGAACTAAGGTAATTCACCTCTTTTTGCTATGGAAACACACAATCATGCAATGGCCTTTTGTCACTTGGTAACATCCTTAAGTGACAGGTATTGATTCTAAAAACTTAAATTGTCATTTACTAGCATGTTGTGATGAATTGGTTGAATCAAATTGAAAATCTTGAAGTGGTTGCATATTGAATATTCTTAATTTGAATTACATGATCACACTTGAATTGAATTGCACATCTCGTATATCAAATGGCGTCTGTGGAAGAGTGGATCATATTCACTTGGAAGTATTCCCTATGCGTTGAGCTGGGTCTTCGGACTACAACCTCCGCCTCGTACCAGATCTTGAAAATTGGTATTGGTTGATGTATGAATGATTTTTTGAGCTGAGCTATGTAAATTGAGAAAATATTTGTGATTAAATGATTCATATATTTGGCTTTTGGATGATTTCTCATTTCAACACTTGTGAATGACCTTTGAAGATCTTGTGTTGAACAATTCTGTAAATTGGGTTGCATTGCTTAATTTTGATCATCTAAGCACCCTTATTCATAAAGGTCATGTCATGAAAAATATTTGTTGATTCATGAATAGAATGAGGATGATTTCAATGAGAATTTTGTCACATTGGCTTGAAAATCAAAGCTCTTATCTTGCCAAAACCACTTGCATTTCACTCTCAAATCAAATTCGCACACTTCATACACAAAATGTGAAAATGAGTGTTAAAGATAAGGATATATGAATTTATTTTCAACACTTTTGAGGTGTTAAACTCACTGCATGTATGTTGAAGAGACAGTTGAGGAAAAAGTTGCCTACCCATCCTTGTTGAAAAATCTGAAATGAAAATGAAAGATAGAGCAATGCTCGGTCTCACTGAGTAAACTGGGCACATGTCACCTGAGATGTGATGTGGTTCATATCTAAAAAGTGTTGACTAGTATCTCTGTTCAAAATGAGGTGAAATGGTTCAGTATTCTGAGTAGCCGGAGATTCTAGCATGAGCTCCATGCGTCTACTCGCGTAAAAAGGAATTATTTGAACCTGATCACTCTTGAAAAATTCTGACGATCATGTGATATTGGTTGAGTTAAGAAATATTGGTGAAAACTTATTATGGTAGAGCGTAGCCTCCAATAGGCTATTCTCAAAATTGAAGTGCAGTCTGTAAAATGTCTCTTTATGTTAATCTGAAAATCTGAATATCCATATTGCAACTATCATTTTTCATGTTACTCACTTACATATCTGGAAATTTGATTCATTATGTATTCAGAAAATTGATTGACTGCTTTAGAAATTGCATGAATCTCCTATATGATTGCACAATCTCCCATGTGCTACACATGTGCATTTCTATTAGCATGACTCTCTTGCATCCTTCTTATACCCATTCCCTTCTTATATAAGTATGAGGGAGATGTGTTGCGTGTATATATACGTATTTGTCTATTTGTTTGTTTATGCATCTCACATGTCATCACATGCATATGTTGCATCTCATGCATTTCAAACCACAAATCAAAAATTAAAATCTGAAAATAATGAAAACCCAAAAATTAAATGGACTTCACATGCTGCACACTTGTTAATTAAGGTTTGGATTTTGTTTGACCAAGGGGAGAAGCGTGAAATCAGCTCTACTCATCCTAGCACGTCCAAATAATCAACAATTGGTATCCTATCATGCCAACCATTGGTATCTCCAAAACAATTAAAAATTTGCAACATGAAAATCAACAAAAACTGATTTGGTGCGTCCCAGACATTCCATGAACCCACTTGTTTATAATTTTCTCCTTCATTCTGATTTGGTGCTTCATCAGAATTTCAATTGTGGGTCTTTGTTACTTGCTCATTCATCATGTTGCTATTTGAACCTCTGTGTTTTTCTCCCTTCATCTTGATAGTGTTCATGTGGGAGAATGTTTGGAATTACCTTGCTCGTTGATAATGTCAAAGGGGGAGCAAGTTATGTTGTTAAGGGAGACAGCTTTACCTTATCCCACTTTTTGATAATGTCAAAGGGAGAGAAAAAGATGATTCATGCTTGCCTTTGTGATAATTCTTGATTGCCCTTGTCAAAAAAAAAAGATGATTCATGCTTGGCTTTGTGATGATTCTTGATTGCTCTTGTCAGGAGAAAGAGATTCATGATTGCCATGTGTAAGGGGAAGAAGAACATGTTGTATCGTCATTTAGTTTATCATCATCACTAAGTTTGTCCTCATTCATCACTAAATTTGTCATCATCAAAAAGGGGGAGATTGTTGAGCTATGGTTTTGATGATAACTAAACTTAGTGTGTATTGCTATGGTTTTGATGCTAACTAAATGGTTGATTGTTCATATCGATTGGTTGAATATGATTGAGTTGAACGTGTGCATTGAATGCTTCCTATGCATACTTTTCATGATGCATTCATATTGGACAAATGCATATCTATTGATCTTGATCTTTAGTCAATCATGTTTTCAAAGTGTTCACTTGTATATGTGCATGGCTAAATTGCTCTCATGCTTTGCTCACTTGCATAGAAATAATTCTTCACCTTTAGCTTAAACCTTTTATGGTTCAAGTGTTTGTATGCACCTTGAACATGGGCTTTCATGTATGCATTTCATACATTTATCATATTGATTATTAAGCTAAAGTTCTAATCATTTTTATCATGGTTTTATAGGTTAAATTCTTTGTATAATCCCTCCAAGATCAAAGGAGCTTGATGCCATAAAGTTTGGTAGGGTTGCAATGGAGTTTGGGGGTGAAACCTTAAATTCAGGAATTTTACTATAGCTTGGTCGACACTGTAGTGCGGTCGATCGCCAGGCCAATCCCGGTCGACCGAAAATAACAGAATGCAACGGTTCTATTTCCTGCAGAGTTCCGGTCGACCGCCAGCCAGTTCCGGTCGACCGCCAGCCCCGATAAGCCCAAAATGTTGACTTTTGTCCATCTCGGAAGGAGCATCTCCTCTTAGTATTGTTTAACCCCAAAGCCACCAAACCTTCCAGGTTTTGTGGATCTGGTTCTTGGGATGTCTATGAACCATTCAAAGTGTATAAAATACACACAAGAGGGTTAGAAACCCTATCTATCTAAGAGATCAAAGGGGAGAGCTATCAAAGGAAGAAGAAGGCTGCTGCAACCCTCCGTGAACAGTACTCCGTCCAGCAACTTCTTCATCCATCTGAAGGTATTCAAGCTCCATCTGAAGCCAGCAACCAAGGGGGAAGAGGAGAAGCAAGCAAACATCAAGGAGATCAAAAAAGTTGTCCAAGGAAGAAGAAGTTGTACTGTAGCCGTGAACAATACCTCGTGGAAGATCTCCTCATCCCTACATAAGCCTTTCAAGCTCCATTCAAGTCATTCAAGTGAAGTAGGAAGCATCGTTCCGAGCTCTACATCATACACTCAATGGAAGCCAAATTAGGAGTCTTCTAAACTGTGCTTCTTTGTTTTTGTGTTTTGGGCCTTATATTTGTGCTCGTCATAAACTGAAGAACTTGTGTGTGTGTATCGTATTTGATTTGTGTGTGCGTAGATCTTCCTAGATCTACGTTTGTGTGTGTGTGGATCTTTTTAGATCCGGTCTTTTTAGTGTGTGGAGTGTTGCATCTGTCGCAGCGTGTGTGTGTTTTGTTGATCCGCTTGTTGGATTGTGCTGGAGACCTCATCTCTGTGTGTGTGTGTGTGTGTGTGTTGGGGTGCATCCCCGTGTGTGTGTGGGCAGGCGTCGTCCTGCGTGTGTGGTTGGAGCATCGTCTCCGTTTTAAGGATTTATCCCCGAGTGAAGCCTCATCGAGTTTGGTGAGGGATGGACGTAGGACTGTCATCGTTGCATCCGAACCACCTTAAAAACTGTTATACTTTGTATTTTGAATTGTGTGGTTTGGTCCATTTCCTCTATCCCCATTCTACGTGAGTGATTAGTGTAAACTAGTTGTTCGGATTTATCCTCGTGTATATTACTTAATTTCTATCATCATCATATAAACTGGATAGATCCAATTTTGTGTTCATAGATTTGAATCTCTTAAGTAGAATTTTATCACATATTTTATAAAAGATCAAAAGTTTTCTTAAAATTTGTAATCACGCAATTCACCCCCCTTTTGGGTGTCATTGATCGCGAGACTTCAGAGGGAACCCATATCGAGGGGTCACACATTCTTTGATCCCTTCGATCCCTTCCTTAGTGAGCCTCGTGACCGACAACCACCATTCCACCTTGTTAGGGAAGTCCCCTATCACACCCCTACCCCACGGGCCAGTCCAAGTACACTCCTCAAGGAGCCCGTTCATTGGGGTACAGAAGAAGGAGAATTCGGCTCTCCTGGTCCACCCAAACCTCCCAAACCTCTCAAATCCAAAAGGCCGTCAGTGCATGAGTGTTTCATGATAGGATGTCTAGGATTCCATTCCACCAATATTAGGTTGTGTCGTGTGCATGCATGGCACACATTCGGATGTCCTGGTCCACCATTGCATATGTATGGGTCAGACTAACAGTAGGTTTATTTAGGGTCTTGTGTGAGTCTGTGTTTTTTCTTTATTTGTTCAGAGTCTGTACATGCATGTGTCGAGCATATTAGGAGTTGCATAGTCGGTATAATGCACGCTCGCAGCGTCAGTCTCTTTCGAGTGTGATGCAAGTCGGGTCTCATACGTACGTTGTAGACTTGCCAGAATTTGGGATCAGCTCTACCTCAATGTCTCGGATCTAGTCACCCACAGGGACCCAGCGGTGATTCCTAGTAAGTCTTTGAACCGTCTCCTCCCTTTGAGAGTGACCCCACTCTGGAGTGTCCAACACTAGCCTCATTCCCACAACATCGTGAGCATATAGAATATATACGGGATGAGCAAGTGACGATTACTAGGAGTGGAGTGTACCTCCACGCTACTTCGTACGGTGACGGATCTGCAGGAGCTACTTGAGCAGCCGCACCCCTTACTCGATGGGGTCGAGTTTCTCCCACCCGGGGAGAATTGATGGGGACATCAAAGCAAGACCACTAACTTTTTTTATTTTACATTTATACAATTATGTTAATTGGGTTTGCAATTGTATGGCAATTATAAGCCAATGTGTTAGTCCTTAGAAATCTTTGGGTATCTTTGGAAAAGGCCTTTGGGTTTCTATGTAAAATATCAGTAGGTCCAGCAGGGTCCCCCACCCTCTTTCCCATTGGTCCAGCTAGGTTCTAAGGCCCACATGGGCTGGTCTTTGGTCCATGGGAGAAGGTTGTCCAAGAAGTAAATTTCAATTTGCCTCCCTTGGTCCAAGGGACGCCCCCCCCCCCCCCCCCTTTATATTTTTTTATTTTGGTCATTTTGACCACATGGGAGATTAATATCTTATCCCCCATTTGCCCCTCCCTAACCCTAGATCTGAGGTTAATTTAGGACTTTTAGTTAATCTTATAAAACCCTTGTATTTTATGAATTCCATAGCAATTAATGAAGAAAATTTCTATTTTTTTGCTCAAGAAGGCCAAGGGCGCAGCCCTCTCCCTCTCTCCACCCCCTTGCAGTAGTGAAGGCTGATCTTCTGAGGTGTGAAGCCTCCCCATCAACCCTTCTCTGAGTGAGAAGCTCAACACTGCCGCCGTCACCGCCATCGAGCCGCCATCGCACCACCACCGCCTGGCCGTCGGAATTCTGTCCATCCCTGGATAGCAAGCTATTGCCCGATTTTTATCTCCCAATCAAGAGATCTGATCTAGCTCAAATTTTGAGGGTGAGTTCCCCACGAAATTTCCCCTTTCCAAAAAAGTTTCCAGGTTATTCCTCCATCGTTTGATCCTCGTTCCACCATAGTCTTCTCTAGTCTACACAATCTATCCCTGTGCAGATCTGTGTTCTAGCAAGCCATATCTTCACCCTTCCCCCCCTTCCCAATTTCAGATCGATATGAAATTTGGACTGGGATTTCTGTCTACCAAAGTCTTCTTCCACAAATTTTTTCATGATTTTATGAGTTTGTTTGCCTATCCAAAAATCCATTGTAAAATCTGAAATTTGTTTTGTCCCCTATAGTCAAGATCCGACCACCACCAGCCATAAAATCCATTTCCCCTGTCAAACCACCTCATAAAAATACATAAAAATTACTCTCGTGTTTCTTACTTCCCCCTCTATCTCCAATAAAAATCCTAACTTCCAGATCCATCGCTTGAGCCTTGGTTAACGCACTTCTTCAGGCAGATCCCAGTCTACCAAATCTATTGTGAGACAGGAAACCTTCATGTTCTAAAATTCCCCACGGAAAGTCCAGCGATAGGAAAATTCTTGTAACACCAGGAGGTTGTAGATCTACAAGAGAGCTTCGCAACGGCACTGGTTTCGCGTCCATTCGACGTTGGAGCTGATCGCAGCATTCATTCTCGTCGGGTCGCGTAATTCTGAAACTGCAACACAGGCTCGGGACAGCAACCTGCAACAACCGACGAGCTAAGCCGCCCCGCCTTCCACAAGGCGTTCCAGTCCAACTGCCTTCCAGGGAGCGATCCTCCAAGAGTCTCCTTCACAACGAGACCAACTCCGCCCCAATCGGCCGTCCGAGCAAAACGTGGTCCCCACAACCGTTAGCCCGTGCCGTCCGGATAGCACCGACGGAGCGGTCTAAATTACTGCCCGTTAACCCAAGTTCACTCTTCTCGGGTTATTGTTGTCGCTCTTTACCTCCCTGCGTGGAGTGGATAATAAAAGCCTTGCTGTAATTAAGTTTTACCATTGTACCGGGAATACGAGTCTTGGCCGGGGCCGCCTTCCCCACGCCTGGTAGCGTGGGGGTATCGTTTCCGCTCCCCGCTTTGGCATTTGCTTTCCTCGTATATATTGATATGACACTGTTTGAGAGTTAGGAATTTGATGGGAATCAACATCGGGCACTAACTTTTTAGTTTACATTTGTGTCCTTTTATTTACATTTATATCCTTGGGAAAACATGTTTGTAATTGTAAGGCTTTATAAGCCAATTTGTTAGTCCTAGAAGTCTTTGGGTTTCTTTGCAAAAGGCCATGTAGGCCCTGCAAGACCCTCCACCCCTTCCTCATTGGTCTAAGTGGCATCTTGGGGTCCATGTGGGGCTGGTCAAATGTCCTAGGTGACTTCTAGAAGGGCTTGACCATTTAAGCGGATAATTGGATTAAAAAGTCCAAGATCCCTCCTTAAAAGTCAAGGGCGCGCCCCCCTCCACTTAATGTATTTTAATTTTTATTTTTTTACCACATGGGATTAAATGTGATGTCCCTTGTATACCCCTCCCCTAACCTAGATATGAGGATAGTTAGGGTCATTTTGTATTTCATATAAATAGCTTGTATTTCCCATTTTAGAAGAATTAATGAAGAATTTATGTGAAATTGCTTGAAGCAAGAAGGGTGCACCCCTCTCCTCTCTCCTCTCTCCCCCTTGCAGATGGATTTCTGCCATTCTTCTGAGGTGTGAAGCCTCCCTTCCAACCCCCTTCCTGAGTATGAAGCTCAGCGCCGCCGCCACCATCGAGCCGCCATCGCCAGAGTTCTATCCAAATCAGGACAGAGCCCCCTTGTCCGAATTTTAGCTCCCAATACACGGATTTTCTGGACCCCGAATTTTGAGGGTAGGTTCCCCACGCAAATACCCTCTCCCAAAAATTTTTTCCCATTTTAAATCCATCGCTTGCCCTCTGTTCCACCCACGTTTTTCCAAGTCTTTATTGTCTGCCACTTTGCATATCTGTGTAACAATAGCTCTGTTCTTCCATATTTCTACCACCTTCCCCTTGTCTGATTGAGTTGCCAATTTAATTGGGAGTTTTGTCCACCTAATCTCCCTTCCACGAATTTTTTTGAGATTTTTAGATCTTGTTTACATTTTCTAAAAATCTCTGTCTTTTCCCAAATCTATGTTGCCCCCTACAGTCCAGATCCGACCACCCAGTGTTTGAAATTCTGTTTTCCATACCAAAACTCCACCATAAATTACAAAACAAATATATCCATCTTCCTTACTTCCCCCTCTCCAACTTTCATGAAGATCCCAACTCCCAGATCCAAAGTTTGAACCGCGGTCAACGCCCATTCTTAAGCAGATCCAATTCTGCCCGACTAGATCTGAGTCAGAGAGCAGTCCTGTTCAAAATTCCACCATGGAAAATACGGCCCCAACAAAAATTCTACAATCACAGATTGTCGAAGTACTTCAAGTTAGCTTTCCAACGGCACCAGTTTCATGACGTTCTGAGATCGAAACTGGTCGCAGCAATTTCTGTCGCCGGATCGCACAGGTCTGAAACAGTAGTTCAGATCCGTGGACAGCAAGCTTCCACGTGGCGGTCGGAACCGCCTCACCTTCCAAAAGGCGAACTAGGGCATTCCCCTCCTAGGGAGCATCCCCCCCGGAGTCGTCTTCGCAGCGGGACCGGTCCTGCCCAGTTCAGACATCTGAGTAGCACGTGGGCCCCACAACCCGCAGCACGCGTCATCCGGACAACACCGACGGAGCTGTCCAAATTACAGCCTGTCAACCCAAGATCGATCCTCCCGGGCCCACAGTGTAGCCCTTTACCTCCCTGGTTGGAGTGGGCAGCAAATTAAATTCTGTAATTATTTGAATATTATTGTACCGGGAGTTACCGTACTTGGCCGGGGTCGTCTTCCCCACGCTTGGCGCGTGGAGGTATCGTGTCCGCTCCCTTACTTTGCATTTGCTTCTTTCATATTTATTTCATATGCCGCTGTTTGAGAGTTAGGAATTCTAGCCCACTCAATTTTATCACTGCTGCGAGAGAGAGCGAGACCGTCCTGTGACCCGACCCGGGCATGAAATTGTGAGTTGACCACCCTAGCTCTTTGTCGGTTTCTCAACCGCGCACGTCCGTACACTTCCCTCGTTAGGGACGATCGCGAGTTTGCATAGAGTCCAAGGATCGTATATCAATTGGCCTCGAGTCGTGTGTCCAACCCGCATCAGAATTCTAGCCCGCTCAATTTTTATCACCACTATGAGAGAGAGCGAGTGTGACCCGTCCCGTGACTCAATCCGAGTATACGGAAGAGTCGAGTACCTGAGACTCATTGTCGGTTCCTCAACCGCGCAGATCCACCCATTTCCCTCGCTTAGGGGCGAGTCGCGAGCTAGAGTCCCAGCTTTGCATCAAATCGGTCGAGTCGCGTCCCATCCCGCATCAGAAGGCATATCAGTTGTGGTGTATCGATCCTCAGTCACCCAAGTTCATGATCAAAAGAGATGTGACCTTCGATGAGTCTGCAATGCTCCGGGCGGGAGAGAATTCAACAACAGATAACAGAGATCAGGTTAGTAGCAAGTAGGGAGAGCTAGAGGTGAAGCTCTTAACAGAAAGTGCAGTGCAAGAGGAGACAGTCCCAAATGTGACAGTTGATGTGCCAGAGAGCAGTACAGCACAACGGCAATCCCCTCAAAGGTAGTACAGCATTACAACTGACAAAGAGCGAAGGGTGATCAGACCACCCAATAGGTATAGTCATGCTGACATGGTAGCCTTTGCTTTATCTGTTGCAGATGATGTTGAGGGGGCAGAACCATGTTCTTATAGAGAGGCAATAGCATCAGATGAGTCCTCTAAATGGCAATTGGTGATGCAAGAGGAGATTGAGTCTCTACAGAAGAACAACATATGGAAGTTGGTGAAAGTACCATCTCGTCAGAAGATTGTGGGGTACAAATGGATCTTCAAGAAGAAAGAAGGAATCTCTGTGATGAGGACATCTCACGACACTCCCTTTGGCTCGGGTCGCCTGCACACTCTTGATGTGGACTGACTATGATCTACACTTGTTATCTTCATTTCCTAAGTTTCATCTTATGTATTTTCCTTTTATTGAGTCATGTTGTTCTAGTCTATTTCTCTTATTATGCTTAATTGGGCCTTAGTACCTTAGTTTTGGGCCTAATGGACTGAGTCTAGGACTTGTTGGGTCTTTTATCTTATTGTCAGGGTCATTTTGGTCATGTAAAGAGTGGTTGCCTATAAATAGGCCCCATCTCTCTCCATGTAATCACTTTTGGCATGAATATTGAAATAGCATTTCCACCTCCTCTATTCCCTCTCATTATCTCTCTCATTCTCTCTCTTTCTCTCTCTCATCAAGCAAGGGGCGAACCCCTCTCTCTCTCCTCTTCTCCCACCTACCTCTTAACTCCCCTCCCCTCATTTAAGACCCCTCCCAACCACCCACCACCCCATTAACTCCCCCATAGTTCCAAGAAAGCCTCCACCAATCTCTACTCCACCCTCCAACCACCACCTACCCCATTCCCTTCCCCAAGCACCTTTTCTACCTCCCCAAGGCTGAAGGGGCCCTTCCCAACCACCCACCACCCCAAAATTTTGGCGCCGTTGCCGGGGAGGGTATGAATTGGAAGTTGATAACTTTGTGCTTTCTTTTGTATATATATTGCTGCTCATTCTGATCTTTGCAGAAAAATCATCAAAAGCAAAAAAAATATAGAAATGTTGAAAATGCCACAAACAAATGTTGTGTCTTCCCTAGGTAAGTCTTCTTTATTTTCTAATCTTGTTATTTTTTATTTGCCAAATAAAGAACGAGGGAATGCGATTAAGGTCAGTACTCTTATCCTCTTTCTATCGATTTAGTTTCTTTATTTTTTTAATTTCAATATATAATTAGTTTTCATGCTTAGACATATTCTTAAAAATAAAAAAAAAAGAAGAAATAAAAAAAAATATGGTGGACTAGCTGAGTTCACTAACAAAAAAATAGAAAAATAAAAACAAAAAAAAAGTATAACTTCGTCTCACTATCATCTTTGAAACTGGTGTCTAAGGCTAGAGGTCAACGGCAAACGCTATAAGCGGGAAAGTGGTTACTTAATTAGGACCTTGTGAAAGCAAGGGGAGCCTCCCACTTCCACACCTGTTACCTAGCCGGTGGATAAGTTTGATGGTGAATCTAAGTTAGACTTTATTTGATAATTTTTTTGTATCAAAAAAATAAAACATATATGCAAAAGAATGTTGAGATCATAATTTTCATCTATGGATTGGGCACACCAATTAGACAGGTTTGACCAATTGACTCATAAATTTGATCAATTTCTAGCCATGAACCAAAACCACTTCATACCACCTAGTGACCTTGACAATGATCACATGTGGGCTAGCTCGGCCCATTATGTAGGTGGTTGCCCAAATCAAAACTCATTTCTCACCCAAAACAACCCGACCTATTATGAAAATCCATACTCGTGGTCGGTTCAAAATGAGATCCCGTCACCTATGATGGCCCAGTTTCCATCCTTTACCCAAAACCATGTTCAAACCACTCATTTCTTTCAAGGGGGCCATGATCTACCTTTCATCCCGGAGCAAACCTAAAATCAACTAACAATCTATTGGATGGACCAAGCAAGGCAAACCCAAATGTCTCCAGAACTCTCCACACCTTATTTTGACCCATGTCCAAACAACTTTAATTCTGGTTGGAGAGATCAACATGATTCTTCTTGGGAGTCTTATCAGGATCAAGGTCAAAGTCCTCAAGAACAAGATTTTCAAAATTGGGAACCATACCCAAATGATTCTTACGATCAACCCTATTATGGAGGACATCCCATACACTCTTCACCATCTCATTCTCATACTGAGTGCCCTTCAAACTACTATCCATCACAATCTGACTCTCAGCCCACTTATCTATCTCCTCCATACACAGATTTGCATAAGGAGGAGATGTTTGATCAATTGACACGGCTCTTCCAGACTCAACAACAAGCCTTTCAGGAACAACTGTAAAACTTTGAGGCCCAAGTGAGTAGGGTTGCTAAAAACATCATAGAAATGGAAGTGGATCCAATACCTAACAACTCCACAAGTCTTGAGGACCAACTTCTTGGATTCGATGGATGTGATAACGATAAAAGTCCATATGATCCACCTATGATCCCCCAATCTACCACTCATATCACTGTTGATTTTGAGGGGATCATGGAAGAGTCTTATGAGGAGGACGTAAAGGAAGAGCAGCCTGAGAAGCCTAAACTCCATTCCATTTGTGAAGAGGATTATGATGATCTTGAGTCGTTGGGGGGAGAAGAAGAGGATGATGATTTGCCAGTCAATGACCAAATTCCATTACTTGCCATTCCTAAATTTGATGAATATTCTTTCCAAGTACATGATGATGAAAATATGAGTGTGGAGGGTGAATTAAGTGTATACATAAATCCATCTTCTTGGGTAATTGAGGAACCAGGTACTCTATTGGAAAGTCACTCTGATTGGGCATCTCATGATTTAGAGAAGGATGTGGATCTTTTCCCTATCCCTAACCTTGGTGAATCCATAATCATTCCAAATATTCTGTAACTCACCAACTGGTTAGATCCATATGAGCATTCTGAGAATTCTTGTGTTGAGGAGCGCACTGATTTCATTCCTAATCCTCCTTATCTCCTTGACACTGGCCATGTGGTAGATTCCCCAAAAATCTATAACACCTTATCCTCTCTCACCTAAACAATACGCAAGTACATCTTAAAAGTGAGGATGAAGGAGAAAAGTTGAGAGAAATTAAGGTCAGCATTGATGTGTTTAATACTTATAAGGACCTTAAACATACAGAGGAATATTTTGTAATTGAAGCTATGATAATTCCTCCACCATTCTCTGACCGAGGGGGTCCATCCAAATTCCTAGACCCACCTTGACATGCTTCTAGCCCACATGCATCGAGGCATAATCTTTTCCTCCAATGGTACACGGGCTGGAATTTATCGGAGGATAAGATCATTTGGTGGCTCATTCTGAATGCCACCCGTTGGTTAGTGAACTGTAATATGTCTGGCTGAAGACGTTAAACTAAGCCCTTCTTAGGAGGCAACCCAAAATTTTTGTGATTTCTGTGTGAGAATAAATGGCTTCTTGGGAGGCAACCGAAGTTTTTATTCTGGTTTTCTATTTATTTTGCAGGTTTGAATAAAAGATAAGTTGGGGGGAGAGAGCTGATTGCTTCATCTGTTTCTCAGATTTTCAAAGTCAAGTGCCGCCTCTCAATCTAGCAAGGATGCCTGTCGAAGTTCACTTCCGCCAGATTGTCCCGTTCCTTCATACATCTCCTGTCTGTATTGTTCTATTGTTCCATATTGTTCATGCCATTGAGGACAATGTCATTTAAGTTGGGGGGACGGAAATCATGTTGCACATGTTACACTCATATACAACCTCTATTTTTCTTGATTCATGTCTCATGGAAAGTAATTCTGAAATGGAAAAGGTTAGGGAAAAGGATGATGGAAAATTAATCTAGCCATGGAAACTGATTTAAAAATCTCTTTAAAGTTCATGTGCACTTTAGAAAAGAATATCACTTGCACGCTAATGAAACAAGCAGGACAAGTCTTATGTTATTTTGGGTATATTGCCTAATATTCTGCACTTTTTGAAGAACAGATCTTTTATAAGCTTTCTGCTATGTTATCTATTGAAAAAAGACACCATGAAAAATACACCGATTCTGAGTAACCGGGCCTACTTCACCTAAGACGTGTTGAGGTTCGCGTCAAAAGGAAAATGGAACTTTGATCTGTGTAACCGGGCATGCTTCACCTAAGACGTGTTGAGGTTCGCGTAAAACAGTGAAGGGTAGTGCGGCATCATGTGTGTATAGAAAAAAAAGAAAGAAAAAAAAAGAGAAAATAGAAAGAGATCCCAAAAGGGACAAAGTAATAAGGCAGACAAAAGCTATTATACTTAATGCTCTGATTAAGAGGTGCAGAATTGAAAGGTATTTGTTCAGAATAGCAAATAGGGGACGCACTTGTCTACGTTGTGAATTTAGTATTACACATGCACAAGTGCTATTGACCTTTAAATTGACTTCTTCATCATGTACCTGAATTTCCTACATAAGGCTAGTATGTGATAATGATTTCAGATTCCTAATCTTTGGTTGACTCTATGAAAGATGATCTAGAAATGAGGCATGAACTTTGTAAACTCTTGTTAGTCCTTACATTTTGAGATTATTTGTATTGCTAAGGGACTAGCAATGAGTAAGTTGGGGGGTGTGATAAGTGTGTATTTTCTCATCTTAATTCATGTTATTTACATTTTTATGGGATTTAATAATAATCAATATGCACTCATCACACTTACTTTTAATTTAGAGTAACATAATATAATTTTCTGGAATTAAATAAATTTAATAAAGATATTTACTTATTTAACAAGCACTCAAAAAAATAAAAATAAGACAAATAAAAAAATAAATAATAATAATAATAAAGGACAAAAAAATAATAAATTTATCTGATATTTTTAAGGCTTTAATAAGCTATAAACATAATATACATATATATATATCTATATATCTATGTATATAGTATGAAAATAAAAAAAATAAAAAAAATAATTTAAAGGCCAAAAGCCCATGACTTGTTCAAAAAGAAAAAAAATAGAAAAAAAATAATAAAATTATTTGACATTTTTTTAGATTTTTTATGAGATCCTTCGCGTCGGCACGGACGATGAGGGGGGAGGGGCCCGGTCAACCCCGCGGGCGGCTGGCCACGCGGCGGACGAAGGGCGATGAGACGCCGGGCGCATAGCACCGGCAGGCCACGCGGCGACCGATCAGCGACCGGTGGAGGCGCAAAAGCAGGCACACCGCGTTCAAGCGGTGGGCGGCGCACGCGCTTCCGCGTGCGCCGGCAAGCGGTGGCGGCACACGGGCGGGCGCACCCGGCGCCAGGAGAGAGAAAGAGAGAGGAAGAAGGAAAAGGGCCATAAAAAAATCTGAAAAAATTACAAAAAAATCAAAAAAAAATGGCAAAGTGTGCAGCACATGCTAGCACATAATATTGGGTCAAAGAGAGTAGCAATTGATTGTTCACATTGGCAAGAATGTTCGCACTATCTAAGGGGTTATGTGTTACCCTATATAAAGGGTTTTGATTGTAATGAAGAGGTTGTAAGGAAGTAAGGAGTAGCTAGCAAGGGGATTATGAATAATTTGTAAGGGGTGCTTTGTGTTCTTAAGTTTCATTCTTGTTGGCCTTTTGTTTTGGGGTTAGAAGATATTGATTTGAAGACTTTTGTTGTAAGCTTTGTAAGTTCAATTTGTTTTAATGAAAAATTTTGTTTAAACATTCAGCCTATTCTTAGTCTCATAACTTATTGTTCTGGTCTCAACTTTAATTTATTATCTTCTACAAAGTTGTTCATCTTTAAGTATTCTTCAACTTCTCTTTTTATCATTTTGTCCAATTCCTTCTAGATTAAAAGTTATTTTCTGTTTTCTTAAGTGATGTCATGTGCATGTACTGTTCATCCGAAGTGATAGTCTCCACCAATTTATCATTTTGAAGCCTTTACGATCATAAATTTACTCTGAATTCTTCGTCACAGTTGTTCCTCTCTTGTAGATCTAACTTTTGTTCTTCTTCCACTTCGTCAAATTCTTCTTAGTTTGAGCTCTATAATTAATGCTTTACTGTTCTATTTTTCTGTCAGTTACTGTTCACCAAGAGCGATAGATTTTAATTTTTCAAGTTTTTCATTGTCTTCCTCTCGTTTTCTGTTTCTGTGGTCTTCATCAAAGTTCTTCATCTTTTAATTCTCTACAACTTTCATGTATTCCACTTTTTTAAGACCCCTCCCAACCACCCACCGCCCCATTAACTCCCCCATAGTTCCAAGAAAGCCTCCACCAATCTCTACTCCACCCTCCAACCACCACCTACCCCATTCCCTTCCCCAAGCACCTTTTCTACCTCCCCAAGGCTGAAGGGGCCCTTCCCTAGGCCAAATTCAAACTTCCCTCCATTAGGGTTGTGCCCCCTCACCTTCCCCACCTCCCCCATCACCCTTGGTCGCCCTCCCCATCTCCCCCATCCAGCCTAGTTCGCCCCCCCTCCCCCTTTGTCCTTCCTTTGATCACCCAAGACATCACCCTCCCCTCCACTCCACTCACCCCCTCTCCAGCCCCATTTTTCCCTCCCCACCTTCTTCTCCATAGCCTTCACAACCCCTAAACACCCCCCCATCTTCTTCTCACAGCCATTATTCCACCCTTCCACCCCATACCCTCTTGGCCACCCCCTCCCCCACACCCTCTTCTTCACCATATTCTATATCTGTTGCAGGCAGCAGAGTTGTAGTGACTTGCAGAAGCAGCCACGACCTCCTCTCAAGGATTCAGGTGGCAGACTTATATTGCTGGAATCGTCTTCGAGTCGGCTTTCCAACGGTGGTGGTCCCGCAGGCTTCCAAAGTCGGAGCTGTTCGGTGGAGCATATCTCGTCCAACTGCGCGTTCTGCCCTTGTCTGAAGACCTGAAGCTGAAAGCAGAAGTCACCACGGCCAGTACAATAATGATCTGAGCGCCATTTTTAGAGGGAAGGAACTATGTCTAGTTAGCTTTCATCTCCAAGAAGAAGGGACTCAATCGACCTCCGGAGCTCCCAGTTCCGATTTTCTTTGCCGGAGTGTGCAGACTGCTCCTTGTGGTCCCAGGTTTGACCAGTCCCCACTTATCCGGCCACCATTGTCTTCTCTGACTTCCGATTGCAGCCCCGTCCACTTCTGCTCGAAGCTACTCCGACCACGATCGCGTTGCCATTAGTTTCGTCTCAATTGGAGTTCGGGAGAGCCCGCAGCACCTTCTGCAACAGACTGCACCAGTTCTACACCAGCCAGAGACAAAACATTACTGTCCTACTCCAATCGCTGGCCCGATCAGCCCTGAGTTTCATAGCTTTCCCAAAAATTCAAACATCATCCTCAGTCATTTGGGAAACTTTTGGCACCAGTTTCGTCAAGATCTAAGTTCTGTGGAGTCCGTGGCGGCGTCATCACCGACACACTGTCCAGCGAATCTGAAGATTGGCAGAACCGGCAGAGCTCGGAAAGTCGGGTTTTCTTGCATAATTCTCCCACCCCGCTTGGCCGGCTGAAGCCCCTCCCTGCGTGGAGGTAGTTTTGGTTGTAATAAGTTTAACCCCCACCCTAAGATCCCCCCCTCCTGCGAGAGGCGTAGTGCTGTACTTCTTCTAATTTTCAGGTCAAGCGCCATCGCCGCAGCGTTCGGGTGTATACCCACGCTTCCCGGCGCTCCCTCGTCTCTGAGCGGGATCGGTATTTTCACACCGATCAGGTGAGCATCTGGTACTATCCTTGATTGCCTCTATTCTGCAAATTTAGTGTTGCTTTGCATGCCCGTCGGACGGTGAGAAGAGAGCCCGATCTTATATGCTACCTTGAGTGTGTCCACCGCGGACCGGGAGTGAGTGCCACCCAAACCCTGCCCTGCGAGCCAGCCGCCCACGAAGTTGGGTAACCCAGATCCTTAGGGGTCAGCCTAAGCCAACTAAGTCACTTAGAATCATTGGGTCTCTCCTCGGACCCTCGCCATCATCCCCCGGTACCATCGGGAGATCACGTGCGCCATGTGAGTGAGCCGCTAGTGTAAGTTCGTTAACTATTCTTATATGCTTGCGGGTCTAGGTCCTAGGCTCATCAACTCATACTTAGTCAACCTTGGGCTGTTTCACATCAAGTGGTATCAGAGCAAGTTCACAACTTGTCTCTATCAAGTTGGTCCTAGGGCGTGTTTATGCATTTAGAGTCCTCGGTTGCATCTCTTTGGTCCACTAGCATGGCTACCTCTTATCGACCTTACCCATCGGCCCTCTCTATGAGTCCAAACCCCCAAGGGATGCCTACCACTAACACACATAACCTCCCTGGCCATGTCAACTACCTCATGAAGGCCTTGACCCATGCTAATGAGCGGCTTGATAACATATTAGGTCGACTCAACCAACTTGGAGAAAATGGGCCCGCCCCAAGGACGGACGATAGAAGGACATGTTCCCCACCTCCCATATTTGATGGAACTCAACCTATTGACTATTTAGAGTGGGAAGTCTCGATGGACTATTACTTCACTTGGTATCCCATGTCCGAGGATGAGAAAGTCCGATTTGCCAAATTGCAACTTACCAAACGGGCCCACACTCATTGGTTGAAAATTGAAGGCTTAAGGATAATTAGAAGGGAAGCTCCCCTCACAACATGGGAGGACATGAAGGAACAACTTAGGGCTAGATATATTTTTCCCTCCCATTCCGAACACCAAAGCCCAAAGAGCATTTCAACTCCTTCATTTCCCCTTGGCCAACCCAAGACCCTAGTCATGCATTCCCCACCATTTCCCACCTCTCCTACTCCAACCACAACATCTACATCCTACATCCAAGTCCTCACCACAACCATATGTCCACATACCCAATTGGACCCCATGTCCACCCCTCCACCTAGGCCCATAATGGCCACCACCCCCAAACCCAAATCCCCTCACCAAACCCGCACCCCACAAGCCCCCTTGGCCACCACCGTAACCTCACCATCGTCCCCAAAAAGGGACACATCTCCCAAAACCAATCAACCCAAATCTCCTCACCCAACCCACCTTCCACTTCCCACCCCAATCCTACCCCAATTTAGGCCTCCACTACTTTCACTCCCAATTCCAACCCACGTCCGACCTTGCTCACCTCCTCGGGTGCGCCATGCATCGACTATCACCAACCCACCCACCATAGACCTTCCTACCCCATTGTCCTTAGGAGTTGTAACCCACACACCCACCCAAGTGGAGAGGGATACCAATCCGGATCCACCTCCCAAAATAGAGGAAATCCAAGGGCCACACAACTCACCCACCACTCCTAGCCTAGCTCCTCAAGAGGTACACACCCTTCCCCATGACACCGTCACCATAGATGAGTCCGTACTCTAATGGCTCAAGCGAGGCCTCACCATTCCTAGTTTACAACCAAGCCACCTACCCATGGGACATCAATCCCAAATCATTCCCACTCAGCCTCATGTCATTTATCAAACCTCCTATTGTGTGGAAGATTTGGGAGACTTAGTGGCCTACCTACATTGGCAAGTCCACTTGACCGATATGTTAGCCATGAGGCCGTCGGAGCCTAGCACCATTAGCCTAGCTTATCCCGCCGTTGGCTCCATCACTTCCATCTACACTAATGGCCAATTTACAAGTGAGATCATACTCTTTCTTCCCATGGAGGAGGAACCCATCCTAGTCTACTCCCCAACCATTGAGATCCCAAGTGCTTTGATTGGCCAACCCATTAGCAACCTTGACCCAATTATTTTGGAAGAGGATGACTCACCGTTTGAGGACCTTGAGAACATGGAGTACCCCTACCTAGGTGACCCTTACCATGATCCCTTTAACCTCTTCCTAAGGGAGCCTAGATCTCCATGTAACCCACTTCCCCTATTCACCACCCACCTCACCTTACCCATATCGCCCATGTTGACCCAAACTCCTCCCTTCCTAGAATCGGGTTACACCATGAGAGCCTTGACCTTAGGCAACAAACACCTTGGGATTGATGAAATGCCCCACCCCATAACCACCTTCCTAGATCCCTTCGACCCATTCACATGGAAGTTCAAAAGTCATCCCACATCTATGCACATGGAAATCACCTTTGGGATAAACATGCATGTGTCTAGGCTTACCACACCATTTGACATGATTCATAAGTCGGGTACATTCATTCACATCACCCACATGTCAAGTAGGAAGCATAAGTGGACCATATTCGGATGTATTGGCCCACCTTCATTCATCATGAGTCTTAAGCATGAGAGGAGCATACATGGATGTCCGGGTCCCCCGACATTTGTCACACCCATGCATAAAAAGTTAATCTATGGATGTCCCGGCCCTCCTAAGTCTGTCACAGTCTTCATGGCATCAAAGTGTGATCGGTCTACATTTGGCTGCCCAGGTCCACCTTTGCACACCATACTTTTCACACCAACATCACATCATAGTGCATGGCATACGCATTCTCGCAAGCATATAGGAAAGAGCAATGAGGCTTACAAAAGGCAGGCAGATCCTCGACGGCGCCACTGCGAGTTCCAAGTGGGAGACTCGGTGATGGTGAGGATGGAGCGGCTCCTTCTGGGGCCTGCCTCCAAGTTGAGGGCACGGGGTTCGGGACCCTTTCGAGTTCTGAGACGACTTGGCAGTAATGCTTATGAGCTAGACCTACCTGAGGGTTTTGGGGTACACCCTACCTTCAATGTGGCGGACCTGGTACCCTACAAGGGCCTTGCGGTGGGACCCAATGAGGAGCTCGAGCCTTTACCCCCCCTTAAGAGAGACACTCACGGTGGGACTCCACTTCCTAGCTTGAGAGGCCGACGAGAGCAGGTAGAGACAATACTGGATGAGCAGAGTATCATTACTAGGCACAAGGTGTATAGCGCTACCTGGTTAGGTGGAAGAACCGTCCCCCGATAGAGGATACTTGGGTGAGTCGGGAGGACCTACTGCGCTTGGACCCCGATATTCTGGAGCGTTACTACAGCCAGGCAGACCCATACTTGACGGGGTCGAGTTCTCCCCACCCCGGGGGATTTGATGAGGACATCTCACGACACTCCCTTTGACTCGGGTCGCCTGCACACTCTTGATGTGGACTGACTATGATCTACACTTGTTATCTTCATTTCCTAAGTTTCATCTTATGTATTTTCCTTTTATTGAGTCATGTTGTTCTAGTCTATTTCTCTTATTATGCTTAATTGTGCCTTAGTACCTTAGTTTTGGGCCTAATGGACTGAGTCTAGGACTTGTTGGGTCTTTTGTCTTATTGTTAGGGTCATTTTGGTCATGTAAAGAGTGGTTGCCTATAAATAGGCCCCATCTCTCTCCATGTAATCACTTTTGGCATGAATATTGAAATAGCATTTCCACCTACCTCTTAACTCTCCTCCTGATGGGGGCATCGAGACAAGACCGTACGCATTTTGTTTGCATTTATGTATTTTCATATTTGTATGTATACCCTTGTGTTATATGGGTACGTAATTGTAGGTCTTAGTGGGTTTATATGTAAAATTCCAGTAGGACCAAGCAAGGGGGGCCCTCAGCCCTTTCCCATTGGTCCATGTCACTCATGTGGGGCTGGTCAACCATCCTAGGTGGCCATCTAGAAGGGTTGAATGTCAAAATGTCACATGGGTAGACAAGGGGTTACATTGGTCCAAGGTAGGTCACCTACCTTCACCTACCCATTCAACCCTTACATATGGTCAAGGGGGCGCCCCATTCCACTAGGCATATTTTAATATTTTTTGTGTGTTTATCACACTTAATCCCAGCCCTTCAATCCCCATCCCTAGATCCAAGGGTGCACAATTGATTTGATTGGAATCATATATAAGCTTGTATTTTTATGAGAAAAGCAATGAAAAATCAGAAAATTATGTTGAAGCTTGGAGCATATTGCGCCCCCTTCCTCTCTCCTACTGTTCTTCCTTCTCCAACCTCCATTTCTAGAGTGTTTCTATCTTATATCATCCCCTCTCAACTTCTGATCATCACCGGTGCCGCCGCCGCCGCCGTTCGTGCCGCCTTCGAGCCACCGTGAAACCGTTCTTGGTGTTCTGTCCTACTGGACAGAGGTCTCTTCCCAAAATTCCTGCTATCAGCCACGACCTCTTCGTGGTCTGCAATTTTTATGGTGTGTTCTTCCCTTGTATCCCAAGCTCCACCTAAATTCTCACGCCCAAATTCCATCGTTTAGTATTTTCCCATTTTCGTGCATCTTTCATTCCTAGTTCTATTTTATCTATGTCTACAGTGACAGTAGCCTTGTGTTTTCCACCTCCGGCCATCTTTTTGATTTGTCCAAACCCTCCCAATTTTACTGGAAGTTCTGTCCATCACCCCCTACATCCATAAATTATCTTAATGTTTTATCAGCCTTCTATCTATTTTTAGAAATTCGTGTTCTTCCTAAGCTACAGTGTTGTCAGCCAGATTCCAGATCCGACCCACTTCTAGTGAAAAAATCATAGAAATTTGTAGCCTTCCCCAAATCCAGATCCCAAAATAGTCCTGGTTTCGTAACTTGATTTCCCACAATTTTATGAAGAATACAACCCAAGATTCGGAAGTCTACCTCACGGTCAAAGGCAATCCATAGGAACGTTCTCTGCTGACCTGAGATTTCAGGAACTGTACAACAGCAACTTTTAAAATTCGCCAATCAGAAGTACAAGCTTGATTATTTTTCTGTAATCACTTTGTGTTTAATCCCTTTAAAGCATCTTTCCAACGGCGCCAGTTTCGTCGCATTCCAACGTCGGGGCTGATCGCAGCGTCCGTTCTCGCCGGAGCGCGCGCCAGAAAACAGAACTGGCAGGTCCGTGGCCGGTTATTCCGACCGGTGCCGATCGAAGCCGCCCGACCTCCGGCCGGCGAACCAGCGTGCCGCCAGCCCAGGGAACACTTCCCTAAGTGTCCCCACTACAGCGGTGTCACCGGGTCCCACTCGACCCCTCCGGACAGCACGTGGGCCCCACCGTCACTAGTTCGGGTGCTGCCGAAGAGACGCGAGAAGCCGCCCGTCAACCCGAATTCGGTCCTCCCGGGCCCGTTTGTGTAGCCCTTTACCTCCCTGCGTGGAGTGGGTAGTAATTCATTTGCTGTAATATGGTGTATTAATTATCCCGGGAGTACGAGTTTCGGCCGGGTCCGTCTTCCCCACGCCGAGCGCGTGGAGGTATCGTTTTCGCTCCCTTCTCGGCATTTTGCTTACTTCATATATATTTGTTTATGCCGCTGGTAGAGAGCATGTGTAGGGATATCTAGCTCGCTTTATCTATTCATTACCGCTGCTGCAAGAGAGTGCGAGACCGTCCCGTGACCCGATCCGGGCACACGAGAGAGCCGATCACCCTAGCTCATTGCCGATTTCTCAACCGCGCACGTCCGACGCTTCCCTCGGTAAGGGACAGTCACGAGCTTGTCGTGTCCATGGTCTCGTCCCGCATCAATTTGGTATCAGAGCGAGTTGAGTCTAGGGTGTCAAAAGAAAAAAAAGTGTGTCATTTACGTCTAGTCATTATTCATTGTCTACGTCGAGTCTAAGGTCATCATTGTTTTAGAACAAAAAAAGTGTCTTTTGGGTCACATTTGCATACCATTAGTCGGTATATAAACAGATGTTGTCCGAACGTTAGGCTACGCCTATCGGGAAGGTCGCACACTTGCGCGAGTGATCTTCGGATCGATTAACTCCGCCCCGTACTGAGTCTTGGTGTCTTGTCCTTAGTATGCATGCATCCCAACCTTTGCATTAGTCGGTCTAGTGTTTTGTCTCCGTGTGTATGCATGTCCATGTCCGCTATCCATGGCCGTTCCCCAAGCCCATGCGTCCAAGTGGTCATCTCTGGTGGCCCAAGCCAAGGCCTTCCTAGCCCGACCCTATATCGTTTCTAAAGCCACTCTACCTAATGGGTCCACAACGGAACTCCATTTCACCGATAGGGAGTCGGATAATTGGGTTACTTTTGATATCGTGGAGTCTCTCTCCAAGACAGGCGAGATTATCTGTGATGGTGATTTTGCTTGTGTTGAGTTCTATAGGAAGGTCGGCTCCGTTCTTTACACCGATGGTGCATGGTGCAGGATCGGCACACTTGCTGGTCCATGCATCATTTTAGGGCAAACGTGGTTAGGAGAAAGAAAGGCTAATCTTGACTCGGCCAAAAGGACTTGCACCTTATACCCACCTTACCTACCTGGCAAGATCATCCTTAAGGATAGGGCTCAATCGAGCACCCTCGTCTTTCCCGCCACCCAACCCCAGTGGCCCACTCCACCTTCGGATTCATGCTTGCCACCTCTCCTGGAGCCCACCCCTCTAGCTACCCATCATGGGAGCCACCCTCCCTCCAAGGAGCCACATTTAGAGGATGTCCATCCCGAGCCACCCGTGTTTCTTACGGGTATGCTATACATAGCCGAGCCACTTCTTAGTTGGCTCAAGGATGGCTTGGTCCCACGTCCTTACCCTTCTATGGATCCCACCTTACCTATAGTGCCCGTCAACTCCTTCCACACTATCTTTCGGTCTAGTCACCATATTGATACATTGGATGACCTTATTATGGGATTAGACACGCAATGGAAGTTGACGCACCTACTGGCCCGAGGCTTTGACCAACCCGCTAGTCTTAGCTTCACCCATCCGGCCTTTGGGTCCATTACCTCCGAGTGCACCATGGGGTGTGTCACCACGGAGATTCTTATATTCCTCCCGATGCCGGCCGAGTCCGACTTCGTTCCCTTTTGCCCAAGGGAGGAATCCTATTTTCTACACATGTCCGTCGTCCCACCGATCATAATGTATGATGGTGACTATGAATTCCAAACTTGGGACCATGTCATGTTGGAACCCACTTCATGGGGTCACACCTTCTTCGACCCTTTTGACCCCTTCACTAGTGAACCTCCAGAGTTTTCATACTCACTACCCTTCTTCCGCGGAGTTCACTATCCCACCTTTTCCACTCGGGCCAAGCAAACTCCACATAGCCATAGGTCCGAACCATCATTCGGGGGTAAGGAAGACTTTGGTTTCCCCGATCCCTCTAAACCACTTGCACCTCCCGGACTTCCCGCATCCAAGCCCAATGTCCATGATTGGTGCATCGTAGTATGTCTAGGAGTTCCCCATGACGTCAACCTCCGGTTACGTCAAATGCATGCATGGCACACATTCGGGTGTCCTGGTCCGCCGTCACCCATGTACAGGTCGGACTAACATTAGGTGTGTCTAGGCTCATAGATGAGTCCGTGTGTTTTCCTTGTGTGGTTTGTTTGCATGGTTTGTGTGTCGTTTGTTTGTCTGCATGTGTCTTGTGTCAGCTCATTGTCATTCTCTTATGAGTAAGAGGCGATTGTTCTCACTCGACGAGTATGGGATCGGTTCTCCATCTATACCCGGATCTAGTCACCTACAGGGACTCAGCGGTGATTCCTAGTGAGTCTTCGAGCCGCCACCTCCCCTTTTGAGAGTGCCCCACCCGGAGTGTCCACCTTTAGCCCATAGCAGCTTGTGCATATCGAGTATATATGGAATGAGCAGGTGACGGTCACTTGGAGTGGAGCACACCCGCGTTACTTGGCAAGGTGACGGATCCACCGGAGTATTCAAGCATCCATACCCCTACTCGACGGGGTCGAGTTCCTCCCACCCGGGGAGAATTGATGGGGACATCGAGGCAAGACCGTACGCATTTTGTTTGCATTTAAATATTTTCATATTTGTATGTATACCCTTGTGTTATATGGGTACGCAATTGTAGGCCTTAGTGGGTTTATATGTAAAATTCTAGTAGGACCAAGCAAGGGGGGCCCTCAGCCCTTTCCCATTGGTCCATGTCACTCATGTGGGGCTGGTCAACCATCCTAGGTGGCCATCTAGAAGGGTTGATTGTCAAAATGCCACATGGGTAGACAAGGGGTTACATTGGTCCGAGGTAGGTCACCTACCTTCACCTACCCATTCAACCCTTACATATGGTCAAGGGGGCGCCCCATTCCACTAGGCATATTTTAATATTTTTTGTGTGTTTATCACACTTAATCCCAGCCCTTCAATCCCCATCCCTAGATCCAAGGGTGCACAATTGATTTGATTGGAATCATATATAAGCTTGTATTTTTATGAGAAAAGCAATGAAAAATCAGAAAATTGTGTTGAAGCTTGGAGCATATTGCGCCCCCTTCCTCTCTCCTGCTATTCTTCCTTCACCAACCTCCATTTCTAGAGTGTTTCTATCTTCTATCATCCCCTCTCAACTTCTGATCATCACCGGTGCCGCCGCCGCCGCCGTTCGTGCCGCCTTCGAGCCGCCGCGAAACAATTCTCGGTGTTCTGTCCTGCTGGATAGAGGTCTCTTCCCGAAATTCCTGCTATCAGCCACGGCCTCTTCGTGGTCTGAAATTTTTATGGTGTGTTCTTCCCTTGTATCCCAAGCTCCACCTAAATTCTCACGCCCAAATTCTATTCTTTAGTATTTTCTCATTTTCGTGCATCTTTCATTCCTAGTTCTGTTTTGTCTCTATCTACAGTGACAGCAGCCCTGTGTTTCCCACCTCCGGCCATCTTTTTGATTTTTTCAAACCCTCCCAATTTTACTGGGAGTTCTGTCCATCACCCTCTACATCCACAAATTGTCTTAATGTTTTATCAGCCTTCTATCTATTTTTAGAAATTCGTGTCCTTCCTCAGCTACAGTGTTGTCAGCCAGATTCCAGATCCGACCCACTGCTAGTGCAAAAATCATAGAAATTCGTAACCTTCCCCAAATCCAGATCCAAAAATAGTCCTGATTTTGTAACTTGATTTCCCACAACGTTTCTGAAGAACACAACCCTAGATTCGGACGTCTACCTTGCGGTCAAAGGTAATCCACAGGAAAGTTCTCTGCTGACCTGAGATTTTAGGAACTGTACATTAACAACCTTCAAAATTCGCCAATCAGAAGTACATGCTTAATTATTTTTCTATAATCACCTTGGGTTTAAGCCCTTCGATGCATCTTTCCAACGGCGCCAGTTTCGTCGCATTCCGACATTGGGGCTGATCGCAGCGTCCGTTCTCGCCGGAGCGCGCGCCGAAAAATAGAACCGGCAGGTCCGTGGCCGGTTATTCCGACCGGTGCCGATCGGAGCCGCCCGGCCTCCGGCCGGTGAACCAGCGTGCCGCCAGCCCGGGGAACGCTTCCCTAAGTGTCCCCACTATAGCGGTGTCACCGGGTCCCACTCGACCCCTCCGGACAGTACGTGGGCCCCACCGTCACTAGTTCGAGTGCTGCCGAAGAGACGCGAGAAGCCGCCCGTCAACCCGAATTCGGTCCTCCCGGGCCCGTTTGTGTAGCCCTTTACCTCCCTGCGTGGAGTGGGCAGTAATTCATTTGCTGTAATATGGTGTATTAATTGTCCCGGGAGTACGAGTTTCGGCCGGGTCCGTCTTCCCCACGCCGAGCGCGTGGAGGTATCGTTTTCGCTCCCTTCTCGGCATTTTGCTTACTTCATATATATTTGTTGATGCCGCTGCTAGAGAGCATGTGTAGGGATATCTAGCTCACTTTATCTATTCATTACCGCTGCTGCGAGAGAGTGCGAGACCGTCCCGTGACCCGATCCGGGCACACGAGAGAGTCGATCACCCTAGCTCATTGCCGGTTTCTCAACCGCGCACGTCCGACGCTTCCCTCGTTAAGGGACAGTCACGAGCTTGTCGTGTCCGTGGTCTCGTCCCGCATCACCTCCCCTCATTTAAGACCCCTCCCAACCACCCACCACCCCATTAACTCCCCCATAGTTCCAAGAAAGCCTCCACCAATCTCTACTCCACCCTCCAACCACCACCTACCCCAAGCACCTTTTCTACCTCCCCAAGGCTGAAGGGGCCCTTCCCTAGGCCAAATTCAAACTTCCCTCCATTAGGGCTGTGCCCCCTCACCTTCCCCACCTCCCCCATCACCCTTGGTCGCCCTCCCCATCTCCCCCATCCAGCCTAGTTCGCCCCCCTCCCCCTTTGTCCTTCCTTTGATCACCCAAGACATCACCCTCCCCTCCCCTCCACTCCACTCACCCCCTCTCCAGCCCCATTTCGCCCTCCCCACCTTCTTCTCCATAGCCTTCACAACCCCTAAACACCCCCCCATCTTCTTCCCACAGCCATTATTCAACCCTTCCACCCCATACCCTCTTGGCCACCCCCTCCCCCACACCCTCTTCTTCACCATATTCTATATCTGTTGCAGGCAGCAGAGTTACAGTGACTTGCAGAAGCAGCCATGACCTCCTCTCAAGGATTCAGGTGGCAGGCCTTATATTGCTGGAATCATCTTCGAGTCGGCTTTCCAACGGTGGTGGTCCCGCAGGCTTCCAAAGTCGGAGCTGTTCGGTGGAGCATATCTCGTCCGACTGCGCGTTCTGCCCCTGTCTGAAGACCTGAAGCTAAAAACAGAAGTCACCACGGCCAGTACAGGAATGTTCTGAGCGCCATTTTCGGAGGGCAGGAACTACGTCCAGTTAGCTTTCATCTCCAAGAAGAAGGGACTCAATCGACCTCCGGAGCTCCCAGTTCCGATTTTCTTCGCCGGAGTGTGCAGACTGCTCCCTGTGGTCCCAGGTTTGACAGGTCCCCACTAATCCGGCCACCATTGTCTTCTCTGAACTCCGATTGTGGCCCCGTCCACTCCTGCTTGAAGCTACTCCGACCACGATTGCGTCGCCGTCAGTTTTGTCTCAATTGGAGTTCGGGAGAGCCCGCAACACCTTCTGCAACAGACTGCACCAGTTCTGCACCAGCCAGAAATAGAACGTTGCTGTCCTGCTCTAGTCGCTGGCCCGATCAGTCCTGAGTTTCAGAGCTTTCCCAAAAATTCAGACATCATCCTCAGTCAGTTGGGAAACTTTTGGCACCAGTTTCGTCAAGATCTGAGTTCCATGGAGTCCATGGCGGCGTCATCACCGACACCCTGTCCAGCGAATCTGAAGATTGGCAGAACCGGCAGAGCTCGGAAAGTCGGGTTTTCTTGCATAATTCCCCCACCCCGCTTGGCCGGCTGAAGGCCCCTCCCTGCGTGGAGGTAGTTTTGGTTGTAATAAGTTTAACCCCCACCCCCAAGACCCCCCCCCTCCTGCGAGAGGCATAGTGCTGTACTTCTTCTAATTTTCAGGTCAAGCGCCATCGCCGCAGCGTTCGGGTGTATACCCACGCTTCCCGGCGCGCCCTCGTCTCCGAGCGGGATCGGTGTTTTCACACCGATCAGGTGAGCATCTGGTACTATCCTTGATTGCCTCTATTCTGCAAATTTAGTGTTGCTTTGCATGCCCGTCGGACGGTGAGAAGAGAGCCCGATCTTATATGCTACCTTGAGTGTGTCCACCGCGGACCGGGAGTGAGTGCCACCCAAACCCCGCCCTGCGGGCCAACCGCCCATGAAGTTGGGTAACCCAGATCCTTAGGGGTCAGCCTAAGCCAACTAAGTCACTTAGAATCATTGGGTCTCGCCTCAGACCCTCGCCATCATCCCCCGGTACCATCGGGAGATCACGTGCGCCATGTGAGTGAGCCGCTAGTGTAAGTTCGTTAACTATTCTTATATGCTTGCGGGTCTAGGTCCTAGGCTCATCAACTCATACTTAGTCATCCTTGGGCTGTTTCACATCACTCTGGTGTGGAAGATGCTAGATTCAAGGCACGGCTAGTGGCAAAGGGTTTCGCACAGTGGGAGTGTATTGACTTCACTGAGGTATTCTCTCCTGTCATGAAACATACCTTTATTCGTGTATTGCTTGCTATAGTTGCTTTGCTTGATTTAGAGCTACAGCAACTGGATGTTAAGACATCGTTCTTACATCGTGAGTTGGAAGAGGAAATCTACATGCACCGATCAGAAGGGTTCGTGGTTTCTGGTAAGGAAGATCATGTGTGCCTGTTGAAGAAGTCTTTATATGGCTTAAAGCAATCACCTAGACAGTGGTACAAGAGGTTTGATACTTTTATGCCGAGTCATAGTTACACCAGAAGTGATTATGATAGCTGTGTGTATCATAAAAGGCTTCCGTATGGTTTATTTATTTACTCGTTGCTGTATGTAGATGACATGTTGATAGCTGCCAAGAACATGTCATAAATTAACCACTTAAAATCTCTGTTGAGTGGTGAATTCGAGATGAAAGATCTTGGTGCAACAAAGAAGATTTTGGGAATGGAGATTCACAGAGGTTGTGGCCCTGGAAGGTTGTATTTATCACAGAAGAAGTACGTGGAGAAGGTGTTGGAGCAGTTCGACATGAAAGAATGCAAGGCTGTGAGCACTCTATTGGCATCCCATTTCAGATTTTCTGCTGATGATTCACCAAAGACAGAGAAGGAGATGGAATTGATGTATAAAGTTTCATATGCGAGTGCAGTTGGTAGTATGCTATGGTATGTACTCGACCTGATATTTCTCATGCTGTTAGCGTGGTTAGCAGGTTCATGGGAAATCATAGGAAGGTCCACTGGGAGGCTGTGAAGTGGATTCTTTGTTACCTCAGAGGTGCTTAAGATGTGAGCCTGGAATTTCAAAAAGGAAGCAGTGATGGTAGTCAGCTAGTTGGCCACGTCAATTTAGATTATGCTGGTGATCTGGATAAGAGGAGATCTCTGACAGGTTATATCTATACTTTCTCAGGCTGTGCTATTATTTGGAAGGTTGTTTTGCAGTCTACTATGGCTTTGTCTACTACAGAGGTAGAGTATATGGCAGCGGCAGAGGGAGCTAAAGAAGCCTTGTGGCTGAGAGGTTTGGTTGGCAATCTGGGTCATGTATAGGAGTCGACTCTTGTGTACTGTGATAGTCAGAGTGCCATACATCTGACCAAAAATCAGATGTATCATGAAAGAACTAAACACATCGATGTCAGGTATCACTTTGTTCGTGATGTTGTGTTGTAGGGTACCGTGGTTGTTCAGAAGATTTCTACAGCAGAGAACCCCGCAGACATGTTGACAAAGTCTATTCCTTTGGAGAAGTTCAGGCATTGCCTGGGCTTGGTCGACTTGCAGAGCACATGAGGTGGCCCTGGCAGGAGCATTGGCGGAAATGGTGACGTGGCAGAACTTGACATTGTGTGCGACTTATGAAGACGAGCCAAGAGGAGAATTGTTGCGTGGGTGTCTCGTGCTTCACAAACAATCCACAGAGGAAACCACTAGCATATGGTTTCGTGATTGGATGGAATGGGTCTCCCATTCTAAATCGATGGGAATTAAATGTACTTATTCCCATGTGTTGGCAGGAGCTCTTAACGTTGGAGTTATTGGCCATCTGATGTTCCAAGCAAAGTCCGTTTCTTACGGGACAAATGTAGAAGCAAAAGAGGAGTTCGACACACCTATAAATAAAGCGACATTCCTCCTTGTTGACCATCCCAAGTGAGAGACCGAGTGAGCTTCTTAGAGAGTAGATCTAAGAGAGATCTTGGGGGGATAACTTGAGAGAGTTTCTTATGAGAGGATTTGTTGCTCCGAGTTGGGGTACTGACTTCTTGTATTATTCTTCACATCTAGTGAAGTTCCATTATCACCGTCGCCCGTGGACGTAGGAAGGCTCATTGCCTCTCCGAACCACGTAAATCCTTGTGTTCTTGTCTTGTGTGATTGATCCTTCTTCCTTCTCCTTTCTTCTTGTCATGTGGATCGAGATCTTGGGCCGTCGACGCTCTGTCCGTCCGAGTGGTCATGTCATAACAATACGAATATATCATTTAACTAAAGATAAATTAAATGATATTTAATTTAAATAAAAATAATACTAATTCCAAATCTTCTAATTGTAGATGAGTCAAATAATATTTTGTAAAAAATAAAAATTCTAGATAGATAATAGATCTTCTATTCGAAGATGAGTTAAATAATATTTTGTAAAAAAATAAAAAATTAAGATATACTATATGAGGAGGGTAGATCTGGTTTGGCCCATAGACAGCCTAATAGTGGCAGGCCCAAATCGGAACCGTCTCCTTGAGCGCGCCCAAGATGTGCTCAAAGTGAATGGCCCGCTAAGATGCCGCCCAACCCAGCCTTGCCATCGGATTCTACGGCACGGGAAAGCACATTAGTCGCCGGAGGACCCTCCGACGACCTGCCGTTACCCCCTACCACATCGGCCTAGATCCCATAATGGGCGAGCACGTCCCATGAGCGCCGTGAGACTCGCCTAGGGACCAGCTGACGCCGAGGTATTCTCCCTCCAAAGGGAAAATCCCACCGCTATAGCGGAAGGGAGTTACTCCACTTCCTACACCTTCCCTATCAAGGGATAAGGCTCCTCGCTCCAGGACAACCCCTATAAGAAGGGGAGCGATTGAGAAGAGAGACACAGTGGATTATTCTGCCAAAATATACTACACAGGAGAATAGAGCTACTTGCCCTATAGTGCTACGAGAGGGAAGCACCGACGATCTATGCTGAAAGGAAGATTCTCCTCCGGCGACCTTACCACCCGGCGAGCACTCGCTGAGTGAATGCTGGGAGCGGCGAGCACTCGTTCTAAGGATCTACACGGCCCTTCAGCTCTCGACTGCAATTTCCTTCTCTCTCTCTCTCCCTCGTTCTTCTCTATTCCTTATTAATACCGTTGCTGACTTAAGCATTGGAGGGTTGTCCCCTGCGGTAACACCCGGGACTCCTTCTGACGCCTTTCTGGCTTATGGTGTTTGCAGGCCTCCACGGGTGCAAGACGATTTCTCCAACAAATAAATAGAGAAGGTGGTACGTGGCCTAGGAACTATTTTCCTATCTCTACACTTCTTGGCGTCGTCTGTGGGAACCCGAGCAAAAGGTTATGGTACCCCGTGGAAGCCTCCGCAACGCTAGCAACCGGGGGCACGGTTCCCATCAGGGACCCAACTCCCGCTGGGGGTCACAGGAAGCTTCTTCCACCCACCCCTGACGCGAGGTCATCCCAGGTGATCTAGACGAAATCCGCCAACAGATTTGAGCCCTGACAGAGTTCTGCTAGGAACTGCGGAACCAGCGGGAGGACGCTAGAGGCCAAACTAGGGAGAATCCTCGCCGAGCGCGAGAGGCCTCCCATGCCTCAATCGCGAGGACCCGATGGTCGCGTAGCCAGCCCCCGCCGAGGGTACACAGCCCACTACACTCCAACCCAGAGATGGATCGTCGGACAAGGTCCGCTATCTGGATGACGTCCTCCTGGACGCCAAGAATCGTGGCCTGATCGACGACGACCTGGACTTCCACGCTCCCTTCTCTAGGGAGATCATGGAAGCTCCTATCCCGCCAAAGCTCCAGTTGCCATCGTTCACCTCTTACGACGGTACCACCAACCTGGCCGACCACATGTACAGCTTTGAGTCCCACCTGGTGTTCCATCTGGCCTCGGATACTGTGAAGTGTCTGGCATTCGTCACGACCCTCCGGGAGAATGCCCGGGCTTGGTTCGAGTCCCTGCCGGCCGGGACTATCTCCTCCTTTCAACAGCTCAAGAAGTTGTTCAAGGAGAACTTCTTCGGCTACCGAAAGGTGGCCAAGTCAGCGGTAACCCTGCTCGCTCTAAGGCAGGGAAAAGAAGAAATGTTGTGGGACTTCGTCTCCCGCTTCCGCACGAAGGCGCTCCGCATCCCACACCTCGACGTCGGCATCGCGACCACTACTCTCACCCAAGGGACGCGGGACCACATCCTCCGACAGGAACTAGGAGTGGAGGCCCCCACGACCCTTCATGATCTCCTGGCCTCACACAAAAGCACGCACGTTGCGAAGAGAACACCGCGGCCCTACGCCATGCGATCGGGACCGCCCGATCCGATCGAAAGAGGTTTGCCGACTCACCGCAAGAGGAGCAGAGCAAGAGGGAGCGACGTGATAGAGATCGCCGCGATCGCCCCGAAAAAGAAAGGGGAAACTACCACAACTACACACCCCTGATGGCCCCACCTGACCAAATTCTGATGGAGATCCGCGAGGAGCCATTCTTCAAATGGCCTCCCTGGATGAAGTCAGACCCGAGTTCGAGGAGCAAGAAGAAGTATTGTCACTACCACCGCGACCACGGCCACGACACCGCCGATTGCATCAACCTAAGGGATGCCATCGAGGAGTTGGTCCGCAAAGGACTCCTCGATAAGTTCCTCGCCAAAGTCGTGAAAAGGCGACAGAAGACGCCCCCACCAATCGACAACTGACCCAACAGAAAGGAGATCATGATGATCTTTGGGGGGCCGACCGCGGGTGGAGATAGGGCGAGCAGGCGACGGCGATACGCCTCGGCCGTCCACGCCGTGGAGCGGAGCAAAGACACTCAACCGGGAGCTACCACCCCAGGACATCTGAGAGATCCTATTGTCTTCTCAGAAGATGACCTAGAAGGTGTAACTACTCCCCATTCCGATGCACTCGTGGTCTCAACCACCATAAACCAATGTACCGTGCGTCGTATATTAGTAGATAATGGAAGCGGACCGGATGTTATCGCGTACGACTGTCTCGTGCTTACGGGTATTGATGTATCTCGGCTCGCACCTCTACATACACCACTGTACGGGTTCTCTGGCACCACCGTCCGTCCGGAAGGATGCATCTCACTCCCGATCACGTTCGGGACCGCGCCAAGAGAGGTAACCTTCCTCGTCGATTTCACAATTGTTCGCGCGATGACCAGGTATAACGCTATCATCGGGCGAGGGATTCTTGGCACGCTTCATGGCGTCCTCTCCTCCTACCATCAGAAGCTCAAATTCCCCACCCCTTGAGGGGTAGGGGAGGTCCGGGGAGATCAGAGGGAGTCCAGGAGATGCTACCTCATCTCAACTCACGATCGACGTCCCGAAGAAGTACCGCCAGAGAAGAAGGCAAGAACTGAAGACCCAGGTCCGAGCACGAGCACGCCGACCGAGGACTTCTGCCTCATCCAAGTGGGAGATGATCCAAGCCGAACGCTAAGGATCGACGTTACGCTGTCCGAGCAAGACAAACAGGCCTACGCGAGCTTCCTCGCATCCCATCAGGATGTGTTCGCATGGTCTGAAGATGACCTTCCCGGGATCCCTCTGGAAGTCATTACGCATCAACTGAGATTGGACCCCGCTTACTGCCCACTCTAGTAGCGTCGAAGGCATTACGACCCCGAGCGGCAAGCCGTCATCAGGGAACATGTAAGCGAGAAGCTGCGCTCGGGGCTGTTGACACCCGTTTTATGACCAATGAGTTGGGTCAGCTCCTTATTTATCTTTATGATGCTCCAAGTTATACGTCGCTTATTGGGCCATCTTGGTCAGCTTTGAGGCTTATTTCATGGGTCATTCTCCTTGATTGGGTCTCGCTCCTTATTTATTTTTCTGTGGGTTGAAGCTTAGTAGACCTTTCATTTGTTTTGCCACGCCACTATCTCTGGCGGTTTATCAAATGGCCGTTTGATGACGTTTAGCGGTCGATCTATAAACCGTTTGCTGACGCCAGAGTCCAGAGCCAACGTCTTTCCTTAAGCCTTATCCTTTGTTATCCGTTGAGCTCTGGCGATTTATCGTATGGCCGTTAGAGGCATTATGGCAGTTTTACCTTAGACTATTTTCCAGTTCCAGAGTCCTGACTCACGAGCTTTTCACCCGTTGGTCTTATCTTTTTGGTGAACATTTGAGGGTGGCGATCTATACTTAGACCGTTTGTTCCAAGTGGTGGTTTATCGTAAGACCGTTTGTGTAGACAGAGAGTCCTGCTAGAACTGATTTTTCTCTGCTATGCCGTGGCCGAATTAGAGTTTTGATTTGATCATTTCTCTCTCAAGTAGAGACTCCCAGAACCTCTGGTTTGTTTCTATGGACTTTTGGGAGTGTTATCTTCAAGAGTTTGCTAAGCTCTGCCCTACATTTTCGCTGGAATCTCTCCAACTCATCTAGAGAGTTTGAGGGTCTATAAATAGAACCATTGGCTTCATAGGTTGAAGAGGAAAATTCTGGAGATTACGTCGAGGTGCTACCGCGTTCTGGAGCGAGTACCCATCAAGGAGAAGTGTTGTCTACGTCCATTAGCCTTCTAGTCCAGGGAGTATTAAGTTCCAAGGGTTTAATAGTGTTGTTTTCTTCCTTAGTTTCTTCCCCTCTTCGTAGCATTCACAAGCATATTCCCATCTTCTTCTTCCACGTTCTTTGCATCTCAATCACGTTTTTAAATATCTTCCCACCTTTTCCACTCCCCACAGGGGTTAAAAAACCAAACCTCCCAGGAATTCACCCTCCCTTTTGCATGCACTTTAGTTTATTTGTGTAGCACCCCATATAAAAAATGATAAAAAATATTATTATTAATATTTTCCAAATAAAAAAAATATTAGATAAACTCTTTAGGAAGTTTATGTAAGAAGTGGGAACACGAAGTTATCATATATAAAGATTATTCACTTAACACGTGGCTTCCTAGTGTAGTTGGTTAAGTAACTTGCCTTCCAACCCAATGATCAGGGTTCAAATCCTAGCATCCACCATTTACATTTTTTGCCAAATAATTTTATGTTATAGACATATGGGCCATAGATTAGCTGTCCAAACATTATCTCTATCTCTCCAGCCTGTACAAGCTGTAAAGCCCCATTATTTCAGATCTTGCCTCCCATTCGGCCATGACAACCCTATAAACATACCCCTTTTGCTACCCCCATTCTAGGCTAGCTAAGGTTGGGGCAAAGCTCTGCAGGGATTACAAAAAAGGGTTCTGCTGCTACGATCTTCCAACCGGTAGTTGTTCTCAACTTTTAACTAAACTAGTAGCTAATCTAAGATGATTAGTCTAGGCATTTAGTCTTAGGCTCATTTCCATGCGATATTTAGTGTTTATAAAGCATGTGTTAGCTTAAATCTAGGATGATTAGCAGGTATTAGCTTCATACCTAAGATAATTAGCATGTATTAGCTTTATACTCAGAATAATTAGCAAGTATTAGCAAGTATTAACAAGTATTAGTCTCATACCTAGAATAATTAGTATGTGTTAGCTTAAATCTAGGACGATTAGCATGTATTAGCTTCATACCTAAGATAATTAACATGTATTAGCCTTATACCCAGAATAACTAGCATGTATTAGCAAGTAGTAGTCTCATACATAGAATAATTAGCATGTGTTGGCTTAAATCTAGGATGATTAGCGTGTATTAGTTTCATACCCAAGATAATTAGCAAGTATTAGTCTCATACCTAGAATAATTAGCATGTGTTAGCTTAAATCTAGGATGATGAGCATGTATTAGCCTCGTACCTAAGATAATTAGCATGTAGTAGCCTTATACCCAAGATGATTAGCATTGATTAGCATGTATTAGCTTCAATCTAGGGTAGTTGGCATGTATTAGCTTCATATCCATACGATATATCCGTCTAACGCAAGTTTTATCGTGTTTTTACGTAACTTATTAGTTTAACTAACCTGTTAACATACCTAATTAACATGTTAGTTGATCTACTAACTAATTAGCATACCTCATTAATCTGTTAGGTAGCCTATCTAGAAACCTTGTCTCCATTTAGTTCCTTTAAAAATGAAAACTTGTATGATACGTCATGTTAAAAATCTGATATTTAAGCAACTAAAGCATGAAACGAGTGCATGAATAAAGATCTATAATCCTTACAGTTTTCTCTATCTATCCATGTCATCAGTTTTACCTAAATAAACTTAAATCAAAGGTTAATACCCTAGCTTAATCAAAGATTAATACCTTAAGCCATTTTGAGCAGATTTGAACTGCAGAGTCGACCCTGCCAGTTCACCGCGTTGACGCGATGAACGGCAGAGTCGACCCTGCCTGTTGACAGGGTCGACCCTGCCTGTTCACTGCGTTGACACAGTGAACGGCAGAGCCGACCCTGCCTGTTGACAGGGTCAACCCTGCCTGTTCACCGCGTTGACGCAGTGAACGGCAGAGTCGACCCTGCCTGTTGATAGGGTCGACCCTGCCTGTTGGCAGAGTCGACCCTGCCTGTTGACAGGGTCGACCCTGCTTGTTCACCACGTTGACGCGATGAACGGCAGAGTCGACCCTTCCTGTTGACAGGGTCGACCCTGCCTGTTCACCGCGTTGACGCGATGAACTGCAGAGTCGACCCTGCCTGTTCACAGGGTCGACCCAGCCTGTTCGCAGGGTTGACGCGATGAACTGCAGGGTTGACGCGACGAACTGCTGAGTCGACACAACTGGCTCATTGCGTTAACCTGATCGTTAGGCTTTCACTTTTGCCATCTCCACTGATAGATGGCTGCCTGAGAGATGATATTTAACTCCTGACATGGTCCTCTAAACCCTGTATAATTCCCAGGAAGGGCATCCCATAGTGAGGGTGTCGTTTCTAAAATTGTCAGGTGGCCCATAAGGCACCTCTCTTATCTAATTTTTTTCCATGTATCAAACGTTACTGGTTTCCACTCCTAGTTCATCCCTACACATCAATGTGCCATTGGATTCCATTCCATAATTCCACCTTATATATCATACTGGTCAAACCTTGAAATTCCCTATTGGCTATAAATGAGAGTGGATGTCAACAAACAAGATTAATGCTGTGCATATGGGACCCGGTCTGGTCCTGGGAGGAGCACCCGAAGGTACTTATGCCCATGGGAGTTTATTGACCACGGTGTTTGGCATTGCACCGGAGTACTTGTTTGCTAGGCTTTAGACATTCCACTCATTCTCGTGATATTACTTGATTGATTTGACTTGAGACCCGCAGAAGGGTAAAGTTTTGCTTGAATGAAATTGATAAATAGCCAATTCCAGTTTTACATGCTTAAATTTATATTACTTTCTATTACTTGCTTGACATGAGTTCTTACTCTCTTGGAAAGATTTCATTGATTCCAGTATTACTTGCTTGAATCTCTTGCTATTGCTGCATTGAAGTTGGAATCCTTATACTCTCACTTGTTATTCCTTCACTGCTCTTGTCGATTTTTACAATCCTTGATATCTACTCATCTACATGCATAGCTTTACTGACATTAATTAACATTGTAAACCACTTAAAGCATGTTAAATCTTGAGATGTAATTCCTATTGAGCGATTCGCTCATCTAGTTATTTTCTAATATTTTTAGGTAATTTGGATGTCAACCAACACTCGGAAGGGAATGAGACTGAGTGATGAGTGTTAGAGTGAAGTTATCAAATTGTCATGTCCTTTGTGTTATTGTATTAGTTCACTTATGTCAGTTGTATCAATTCATCTATGTCATTTGTATTAGTCAACTTGATTAGAACTGTTTAAGATTTGAAGCCTAGTCGTTGGACTCTGGGAACATATGTATTTGTCCTTTGATTAGTTGTGACAATTGTTAGCTCGTACTATTTGTATTATTTTCGAGTTAAATCTTAGTTATTTACGCACTCTGATATTTACATGATTGACACGATCTATATAGACGTGTCACGCCTCCGGGTAATCTTCCGCGCTCGGGGCATGACAGTCTTCGTGGTATCAGAGCCTAGGTTTTCAAACCTAGGACACTAGAAAAAATAAAATGGTTAGAAATTGAAATCTAAGTAAACAACTTGAGTCCAAGGATAGGTAAAACCCAAGTTCAATGATAGATATACCTTACCCGGTGAGATGGATAGAGCCAGGTGTTAAGTTCTACAATGACTTTCGACCTTACAAGTAAATCCGATCTTTATCATACTTAACTCTTTTGTAGGATCATGGCTGCAGAAAGAGTACAATGGCGCGAGATGCAGCGCACCGTACAAGGTCTCACACAGGCACTACAGCAAGTGGCCCAAGGCGGAGCAAATCGTGGAGCGGGAGATCTCAACCGAAGTTTCCGTAACATGAACCCACCGAGGTTCACGGGTTCGTCCGACCCCAAGGATCCCGAGAATTGGCCAAAGGAGATGGAACGAATCTTCCGTGTGATGCAATGCGCGGATGAAGAGAAGGTTTTACTTGCCGTATTCCAACTAGAGCGGGACGCTCGATGCTGGTGGGAATCCATAGAAGCAACACTGCCAGAATACCATGTCACATGGGATGAATTCACGGAGCATTTCAACAACAAGTACTTCTCTGATCATATCCAGGAAAAGAAAGTCACGGAATTCGCCATTCTAAAACAACGGGGCTTGAAAGTGGCCGAGTATGAGGCCCAATTCTCCAGATTATGTAGGTATGCACCCCACTTGGTGTGTACGGAAAAGATGAAGGCGAGAAGATTCCTCAACGGGCTTCGGCCCTATTATATCACACAACTTGCCCCAATGGACATCCAAGTCTATTCGGAGATGGTTCGGCGTGCTCAACTGCTGGAAGACGCCACCGAATTATCTGAGAGAATCCGAGGAAGAGACAAGAAGGAACCCGTCACAAGCCCGGGAAAATTCAAACAATCCTTCAACAAGAAGCGATTCTTCATGGGAGGGGAGCCCTCTAAGGCGAAGAAATTCCAGAAGAATGACAGGCCATTCTCCACCACCACACCATCAAAGGAGATTTGCAAGTATTGTGATAAAGCTGGTCATAAGACCGAGGAATGTTTGAGAAAGTTAGGAGCTTGTCTTCGATGTGGGAGTCGAGAGCATCGAATCCCAGACTGCCCACTGATGAAGGAACAAGACCCCAAAGACAAGAAGCGTCCGGTAAAGAAACAAGGCCGTCTGCAAGCTCTCCAAGAGACGGAACCCACTAAAGGTGGAATTGTGGAAGGTACTCTCACTATTTGTTCAAAAACTGCTCAAGTTTTATTCGATACCGGAGCAACTCATTCATTCGTTTCCAAGAACTTTGCTGCTTCATTTTCTAAGAAACATGAACTGTTAGATTTGGTCATATCTACACCTCTTGGGAATGAGTCTAATATCACTTATCACTATCCAAACTGTGAAGTGATGATTAAGGGAAAGAATTTACCTGTTGACCTGATATGCCTAGATATAAAGGGTTATGATGTCATACTAGGTGCCGACTGGCTATCCATATACCAAGCAATTGTAGACTGCCGGCATGGCAAGGTAACCTTCGTAGATTTCCCAGAGCTAGTTTACAATAGCCCTCGGAGTAAATCACTTCTTATATCAGCACTCCGAGCTAGTAAACTTATGAATAAGGGATGCATGACTTTCATAGCATTCGTGACTGCCACGGAAGTCGAGAAGGTTAAACTTGAAGACATCCGTGTAATTCGGGATTTTCCCGATGTTTTTCCAGAAGATTTAACTGGCTTACCCCCAGAAAGGGAAGTGTCGTTCACAATCGACCTTGTCCCTGGTGCTCGTCCTATTTTCAGGGCACCATACAGAATGTCCCCTGCTGAGCTGAAGGAACTAAAAGAGCAGCTAATGGAGTTATTGAACGAGGGTTTCATCAGGCCGAGTACTTCCCCATGGGGAGCACCCGTGCTATTCATCAAAAAGAAGGATGGATCGATGAGATTATGCATAGATTATCGGCAGCTAAATCACCTTACAATCAAGAACAAGTATCCACTGCCAAGGATTGATGAGTTGTTCGATCAACTATCTGGAGCTTTATATTTCTCTAAGATTGATCTTCGTTCTGGTTACCACCAATTGAAGATCAAAGAAGAAGACATTCATAAAACTGCATTCTGAAGCAGGTATGGGCATTACAAATTTACTGTTATGCCTTTCGGACTAATAAATGCCCCCACAGCTTTTATGCAGTTAATGAACAGCATATTCAGGCCCTATTTAGACCAATTTATTGTGATCTTTATTGATGATATTCTGATCTATTCAAAGACCGAAGAGGATCATGAAGAACACCTCAAGAAGACATTACAGATATTAAGGGGAAACAAGCTATATGCCAAATTCAGCAAATGCGAGTTTTGGCTCGAGGAAGTATCCTTCTTAGGCCATACCATTTCGAAGAACGGAATTGCTGTTGACCCATCAAAGGTCGAAGCCGTGAAGAACTGGGAACGACCCACAAATGTAACTGAGATTCGGAGCTTCTTGGGTCTAGCTGGTTACTACCGACGTTTTATAAAGGACTTCTCCAAAATTGCTGTTCCCTTGACCAGGTTAACCGGCAAGGAAGTGCCATATGAGTGGAAGGAAGACTGTGAAAAGAGTTTCCAAACTTTGAAGGATCTCTTGACCACTGCTCCAGTCTTATCATTACCAATGGAAGGAGAAAAATACGAGGTATATACCGATGCTTCTGGTATTGGCCTCGGATGTGTATTGATGCAGAATGGGAGAGTCATTGCATACTCTTCCCGACAATTGAAGAAACATGAAGAGAACTACCCAGTTCACGACTTAGAACTGGCCGCAGTAGTATTCACTTTAAAGATCTGGAGGCACTATCTCTACGGAGAATAATTCACTGTGTACTCCGATCATAAAAGCCTCAAGTACTTATTCTCCCAAAAGGAGCTGAACATGCGGCAAAGGCGTTGGCTCGAGTATCTCAAGGATTTCGACGTTACTATACAGTACCATCCTGGTAAGGGTAATTCCGTAGCTGATGTCCTTAGTCGAAAGCTGAGAACAATATTGGCCAACTACATGATACAAGAATGGAAACTGCTGGAGAAATTCTCTGAGCTTGATATCAGCACAGATGAGAAGAACATGTGTATTAGTCTATCTCATATGAGCCTACATCTAGATTTGCTACCTGAAATCAAGAAGTTACAAGAAGAGGATCCCTCGCTAGTGGAGATAAAGAGCAAGCTAGACGAGTGACTGGATTTCAAGCTGGCACCTGATGGCAGATTACTATTTTATGCACGGACATGTGTGCCCGACTGTCCCGAATTGAAGAAGAAGATTCTTGAAGAAGCTCATAGAACGAGGTACACAATCCACCCTGGAGCTACTAAGATGTACCAAGACTTGAAAAGAACTTTCTGGTGGCTTAACATGAAAAGGGAGGTAGCAGACTTTGTGTCTCGTTGCCTCACATGCCAACAAGTGAAGGCGGAACATCAAAAACCCGCCGGAAAGTTACATCCGCTGGATATTCCCAAGTGGAAGTGGGAAGACATTGGCATGGACTTTATCATGGGTTTGCCCAAGTCTAAGGGCGGATATGATGGAATTTGGGTAATTATCGACTGGTTAACTAAATCGGCCCATTTCTTACCCATCAAAAGTCGATGGTCAGTCGACGTACTTGCTGCCCTGTATATTAAGGAGATGGTTAGATTGCATGGAGTTCCCGTCTCGATCGTATCTGACCGAGACCCACGCTTCACCTCTCATTTTTGGAAGAGTCTACAACACTCTCTAGGGACGAAACTTAATTTCAGCACTGCTTTCTATCCCCAGACAGATGGTCAGACTGAAAGGACAAATCAGGTTGTTGAAGATATGTTAAGGGCATGTATTATAGATTTCGGCGGAAGCTGGCATGACCACTTACCACTAGTCGAATTTGCATATAATAACAGCTATCAAGCTAGTATTCAAATGGCTCCTTTCGAGGCGCTTTATGGCAGGAGTTGTCGTTCTCCAATATGCTGGGAAGAAGTCGGTGAAAGACAAATTCTAGGCCCAGATATGGTTAGAGATTCGACTGAGAAGATACACCTTATCAGAGAGAGACTCAAGGTAGCTCAGTGCAGGCAAAAATCTTATGCTGATAACAGAAGGAGAGATTTAGAATTTCAAGTGGGTGACCATGTATTTCTCAAGGTATCTCCCGGCCGAGGTATTAGAAGATTCGGTGTTAAGGGCAAGCTTACACCAAGGTTTATCGGTCCATTTGAAGTATTGGAAAGAGTGGGCGAGGTGGCTTACCGCATTGCCTTACCTCCTCAACTCTCGGAAGTGCACAATGTATTTCATATATCTATGCTGAAGAAATATGTGCACGACCCTTCTCACATCATCAATCATGCTGAATTGGTGATTCAAAGGGATCTTACTTATGAGCAAAGACCGATGCGGATCCTCGACCGCGAAGTTCGAGTTCTAAGGAGCAAGACGATCCCTATGGTAAAAATCCAATAGAATCGATGCTCGGAGCAAGAAGCAACTTGGGAGACCGAGGAATCTATGAAGAGAAGATACCTAGAACTATTTTAGTCGGCAAGTATCTTATACTTTCTACAGTATCCTTATGTAGTTGAATTTACCCTTATACAATTGAATTTGGGGACCAAATTCTTTTAAGTAGGGGAGGGTGTAGCACCCCGTATAAAAAAAATGATAAATTTTTTTTTATTATTAATATTTTTCAAATAAAAAAAATATTAGATAAACTCTTTAGGAAGTTTATGTAAGAAGTGGGAACACGAAGTTATCATATGTAAAGATTATTCACTTAACAAGTGGCTTCTTAGTGTAGTTGGTTAAGTAACTTGCCTTCCAACCTAATGACCAGGGTTCAAATCTTAGCATCCACCATTTATGTTTTTTGCCAAATAATTTTATGTTACAGACATATGGGCCATGGATTAGCTGTCCAAACATTATCTCTATCTCTCCAGCCTGTACAAGCTGTAAAGTCCCATTATTTCAGATCTTACCTCACATTCGGCCATGACAACCCTATAAACATACCCCTTTTGCTACCCCCATTCTAGGCTAGCTAAGGTTGGGGCAAAGCTCTGCAGGGATTACAAAGAAGGGTTCTGCTGCTACGATCTTCCAACAGGTATGTGTTCTCAACTTTTAACTAAACTAGTAGCTAATCTAAGATGATTAGTCTAGGCATTTAGTCTTAGGCTCATTTTCATGCGATATTTAGTATTTATAAAGCATGTGTTAGCTTAAATCTAGGATGATTAGCATGTATTAGCTTCATACCTAAGATAATTAGCATGTATTAGCTTTATACCCAAAATAACTAGCATGTATTAACAAGTATTAGCAAGTATTAGTCTCATACCTAGAATAATTAGTATGTGTTAGCTTAAATCTAGGACGATTAGCATGTATTAACTTCATACCTAAGATAATTAGCATGTATTAGCCTTATATCCAGAATAACTAGCATGTATTAGCAAGTAGTAGTCTCATACCTAGAATAATTAGCATGTGTTTGCTTAAATCTAGGATGATTTGCGTGTATTAGTTTCATACCCAAGATAATTAGCAAGTATTAGTCTCATACCTAGAATAATTAGCATGTGTTAGCTTAAATCTAGGATGATTAGCATGTATTAGCCTCGTACCTAAGATAATTAGCATGTAGTAGCCTTATACCCAAGATGATTAGCATTGATTAGCATGTATTAGCTTCAATCTAGGGTAGTTGGCATGTATTAGCTTCATATCCATACGATATATCCGTCTAACGCAAGTTTTATCATGTTTTTATGTAACTTATTAGTTTAACTAACCTGTTAACATACCTAATTAACATGTTAGTTGATCTACTAACTAATTAGCATACCTAATTAATCTGTTAGGTAGCCTATCTAGAAACCTTGTCTCCATTTAGTTCCTTTAAAAATAAAAACTTGTATGATACGTCATGTTAAAAATCTGATATTTAAGCAACTAAAGTATGAAACGAGTGCATGAAAAAAGATCTATAATCCTTACAGTTTTCTCTATCTATCCATGTCATCAGTTTTACCTAAATAAAATTAAATCAAAGGTTAATACCCTAGCTTAATCAAAGATTAATACCTTAAGCCATTTTGAGCAGATTTGAACTGCAGAGTCGACCCTGCCAGTTCACCGCGTTGACGCGATGAACGGCAGAGTCGACCCCGCCTATTGACAGGGTCGACCCTGCCTGTTCACCGCGTTGACGCAGTGAACGGCAGAGTCGAGCCTGCCTGTTGGCAGAGTTGACCCTGCCTGTTGACAGGGTCGACCCTGCGTGTTCACCGCGTTGACGCGATGAACGGCAGAGTCGACCCTGCCTGTTCATAGGGTCGACCCAGCCTGTTCGCAGGGTTGACACGATGAAATGCAGGGTTGACGCGATGAACTGCTGAGTCGACACAGCTGGCTCATTGCGTTAACCTGATCGTTAGGCTTTCACTTTTGCCATCTCCACTGATAGATGGCTGCCTGAGAGATGATATTTAACTCCTCACAGGGTCCTCTAAACCCTGTATAATTCCCAAGAAGGGCATCCCACAGTGAGGGTGTCGTTTCTAAAATTGTCAGGTGGCCCATAAGGCACCTCTCTTATCTAGTTTTTTTCCGTGTATCAAACGTTACTGGTTTCCACTCCTAGTTCATCCCTACACATCAATGTGCCCTTGGATTCCATTCCATAATTCCACCTTATATATCATACTGGTCAAACCTTGAAATTCCCTATTGGCTATAAATGAGAGTGGATGTCAACAAACAAGATTAATGTTGTGCATATGGGGCCCGGTCTGGTCCTGGGAGGAGCACCCGAAGGTACTTGTGCCCATGGGAGTTTATTGACTACGGTGTTTGGCATTGCACCGGAGTACTTGTTTGCTAGGCTTTAGACATTCCACTCATTCTCGTGATATTACTTGATTGATTTGACTTGAGACCCGCAGAAGGGTAAAGTTTTTGCTTGAATGAAATTGATAAATAGCCAATTCCAGTTTTACATGCTTGAATTTATATTACTTTCTATTACTTGCTGGACATGAGTTCTTACTCTCTTGGAAAGATTTCGTTGATTCCAGTATTACTTGCTTGAATCTCTTGCTATTGCTGCATTGAAGTTGGAATCCTTATACTCTCACTTGTTATTCCTTCACTGCTCTTGTCGATTTTTACAATCCTTGATATCTACTCATCTACATGCATAGCTTTACTGACATTAATTGAACTTGTAAACCACTTAAAGCATGTTAAATCTTGAGATGTAATTCCTACTGAGTGATTCGCTCATCTAGTTATTTTCTAATATTTTCAGGTAATTTGGATGTCAACCAACACTCGGAAGGGAATGAGACTGAGTGATGAGTGTTAGAGTGAAGTTATCAAATTGTCATGCTCTTTGTGTTATTGTATTAGTTCACTTATGTCAGTTGTATCAATTCATCTATGTCATTTGTATTAGTCAACTTGATTAGAACTGCTTAAGATTTGAAGCCTAGTCGTTGGACTCTGGGAACATATGTATTTGTCCTTTGATTAGTTGTGACAATTGTCAGCTCGTACTATTTGTATTAATTTCAAGTTAAATCTTAGTTATTTGCGCACTCTGATATTTACATGATTGACACGATCTATATAGACGTGTCACGCCTCCGGGTAATCTTCCGCGCTCGGGGCGTGACAATTTGCATTATAGTTGCTACACTTGTCATAATGCTAATCTGGGTTATATTTCTGTGCTTCTACACTTTTTTGCAAGTTTACAGGATTCCTAGCACGAGGCCCAACTCTTCTGGCCGGCCAGGAGAAGTGGAGATTCAAGTCCCAAGTTGTTGTTCTGTGTGCTTTGGCGTGTTATAGGAGATTGTTGCATCTCCTAGTGTTTGATTTTAATGATAACAAAACAACTATGCTATGTTTGGTATTTGGTTTTAATGATAAAAAAATGATTATGCTTGTGTATGGTTCATTGAGCAACATGTTTATGTCGTTTACTGAGCAATATGTTTATGTCATTGATTGATGAATTGAAAGATGGCTTTTGATGAGATGAAAGAACGATTTCAAGGTTCACTCTTGAAAGTCATATGAATCTTTGGTGTTTAAGGAACTAATGCCATATTTATCTTGGCTTGTAGGAACAAGTCCATGGCTCATGCTGGGAACTCAAAGGAGTGCATCAATGAAGTTCTTCTTCCAAAAAGGGAGTTACCTTTCTCATTGTATTGCATTGACTCTTACTATGTTTTATACATTCCACATGTCTCTTGTATACGCTCATATTTGCCTAAAAAGTATGGCTTAAGAAAGTGTTTCTTGTTTGAGAAAGATTGGGCTCCTATGTGCTTGAAGTTGTGATATGGAATAAAGTTTCAATAGCTTTTTATGTATGGTTTTGAATGCACTCCATGCATATTCTTCATAGGGTCTTGAGGCTAGTTTAAATGTTTGAGTTCATCATGTAAATCTTAGAAGAAATGAGTTGTTAGTACTCAAACTTGAATCTCATGTGACCTTTGGTAAATTTGGGTTGAATGATGCTCATATACATTGCATATACACTTGGCAAATTAGACCCAATCACATTGCTGAATGGCATCCTCATGATATATGAAATTTGGTTCAATGATGCTATCTTATTGCACAAATTGGATAGCCATATGATCTTGATGTTATGTTGCGGTTGATTGAGTTTTTCAAGTATTTTCATCCTCCTTGTTAATGATTTCATATATGTACTTAATGCATTCATCACTTGGGATCATTGAGCATGTTTTCTTACATGTTTACTAATATTTTTACTTTTTATGTATTTTTTCTACAGATTTAGGTCGACCTAAATGATAGTTTAAGTTGACCTAAAATTATTGTAGCTAGCGGTCGACCGCCAGAAAGTTTAGGTCGACCGAAATTCCCAGTGATGGGAGTTTTCAGCCCTGCAGAATTTCGGTCGACCACTAGCCCCGTGTAGGTCGACCGTCAACGGCAAAAAGTCAAAAACGTGGTTCTGAAATCCATCCAAACCAAGTCAACTTGTGCCTAACTCTTTCTCCTTTGCCCTTGAGTTGATGGGAGACCTATTAGGGATCCTTTTGGAGATTTCTAGAAGGGATATACTACTCTTTTGGTGCTTCCTATTAGTATGCATATGAGAGCTACGAATTTAACAAGTCTTAACCCTAATGTGTTCATGTTTTCTTCTTGCAGGTGAAGAAAGAGGAGAAAGGAAGAAAAAGCTCAAGCCATGGTGATTTGATCAACATCCAGGAAGATTTAGAGATCGTGTATGAAGAGAAAGTGAAGCGGATTGAGAAGAGGAACACGTTGATGTTCAAATCGTCGGCATCCGGCATACCTCCGAATCGAGCATCAAGGAACATCATCGTTCGGCCATTGGAGATCAAAGGGGGAACAACTTCCACACCCTATTCCTATCTATTTGTGATTGTTCTTATGGTTTTCATTTGTGTCTAAGCTTGTCTTGAGTATGTGTTTTTCATTTCCTCAACTCATAGATATATTCGTGTGTGTGTGTGACCATCTGCGTATGGTCGTGAGATCTCGGTGCTGTGGGTGTTGCAGCGCTTGTTTGTGTATGTCGTTTGCTGCATTTGTTGCGGCAAGTCTGTGTGCACTGTGATCCGGTGTTGGATCGTGTTGGAGACTCTATCTCCGTGTTTGTGTGTGTGTTGGGGCGCGTCCCCGTGTGTGTGTGGAGGCGTATTCCTGCGTGTGTGTGTGTGTTGGAGCGTTGCTCCGTGTCGGGGATTTATTCCTGTGTGTGTTGGTGCCTTGCTCCGTGTTGGAGAGTTTTCCCCGTGTTGGTCTATCTAGCGAGTGGAGCCTTACCGGTTTGGTAAGGGGTGGACGTAGGGAGCCCGTCGTGGTCTCAAACCACCTTAAAAATTCCTTTGTCTTGTGGTTTACTTTGTGGGATTGTGTGATGTGACTATTATATTCCTTTGTATGATCGTGTGAGATCAGAGAGGTTGAGAGAATTTAGTTCCTTGCTCAGTGAATTCCTCAATCTCGATAAAACTTGTTAATTTCGCTTAGATAGTTTTTAAATTGCCATTTTTAGTGGGGGATAATTCAACCCCCCCTTCTTGTCCGCTCGCCTACCCGGGACCAACAATTGGTATCAGAGCACGGCTCTAATTTCTTGGGTCTAACGACTTTTAGAGTGATCTCTCGGCGAGTTTCATTGAGCATGATGTCTTATGCTTGTTTGTCTTCCCTTCCTCCATGCTTTGATGGTCACGACTATATTTCTTAGAAAAACAAAATGTCTTTTTATCTTGGTATGAAAGAGCGTGAAATCTGGGAAGTTATATGTAATGGTCCACATAAACTTCCATCAAATGAAAGAGAATGGAGTGCAAAGTATGAAAAGAAAAATGAAATCAATCTTCAAGCCTTGAATTTTATAAGGAATTGTATAGAGTCTAATGTTCTTTCCAAAATCTCCTCCTGCAGGTCAGCCAGAGATCTGTGGGATAAACTGGCTATATTTGAAGGAAACCCAGAAGATTCCCAAGTGGGTACACGCTTGATGGCTAATGGTGAGGAAAGCTCGAGTCAGGTAAATTCTGATTCTGAAGAACCCTTAATTGAAGAATGGCAATTAGCATGTGCTGATTTGCATGACAGATGCAAAAAATACAAATCTGAAATCAAGAGATTGAAAAGGAGAAATGATGAGAATGGGCATGCTAATTCCTCCTGTGAGAACTGCAAAACTTTAGAGTCAAAAATTGAACATCTGCAAGAACAAAATGAATCTCTTGAATCAAGAGTTGAAATGTTTTCAGAAGAGATTTCCTAGTTGAATGAAGATGTTGAAATGGCTAGAAAACATAACACATCTTTTCAAATTGAAAATGAGTGTGATGAGCTGCGTGAGCAAAATAAATTCCTCATGTCTAAAAACTCCATGCTTGAGAAAAATGAAGAATATCTTAAGAACAAGTTAGCTTCTTTGTCTGATGATGATAAAATGCTTGAAAAGCTACTTGATTCTGAAATTGATAGTAAAAGTATCATGGATGAAAATGAAGATCTTAAAAAGAAAAATGGTGCCATGTTAATTCAGAACTCTTTGCTTCAGGGAAGATTGAAATACTTTGATAAGTTTGAAAAAGAAAATTCCTTATTAAAATCCAAAAATGAACAATTGCTTGTTAAGATTTCAAAGTTTGTTGAAACTGAGAAAGTTCTTGAAAACTTAACTGAAAAACTCTATGCCATAAATGATGAAAATAAGGAAATCTTGAAATAGAATGAAAACTTGGAATCTGTGAATCGCTTGCTTAGTGAGAAAATCCTTGCATGTGAAAAAGAAACAAATGATTTGAAAAATGACTTGTCTAGATTTGTCAAAGAGAATGAGAACTTAGACAAAATGCTAGGTGTCAAGGTGAATTTTCAACAAGAGGGTCTTGGATACACCCCGCTCAATAAAAAATCTTTTGAACACAAAATGAAAACCTCTCTTGTTCATGCATCCGACATTCCTAGCACCTCCAAAACTGCTCCTCCCATTTTTCAAATGAAAACTTCTAAAAATGATTTTGAGAAAAAGAAAAATCTCCACACAAAACCCACCATGCAAAAAGGGTTTCAAAAAATTCAGAATGGGCGAAAAATGAACTTGAATGTTGAATGCTTTTATTGTGGCATGTATGGCCATGAAATGAATGATTGTGTTGTCATGAAAATGGATGATGAAAAAGTATGTAAAGATAACTCTGCCTTCAAAATAAAGAGAAATGTTTCTTGCTTCTATTGTCATAAACTAGGCCATGTGATGGATACTTGCTTTGTGAAGCAAAAGGATGATTTTCAAGCCATGAATGTTAAGCGTGATTTTTAAAGAAAATTCAGAAATGAACATGTCTTTCATGCTCAAAGGTTTGCATCCAATAAGAGAAACTTGTTCACAAAAAATTATGCAAACGATGGTAACTCATTCCGTAGACCCACATTACCTTGTTGCTTTCATTATGGAAAATACGGTCATGTTATGAAAGAATGTTCGTTCTTGAAAACACAAATTTTTCATGCTTCTAGAATGAATGCTAGGTTTAATTTTGTTAAATCTAGATCCTTTGAAAATAGAAGATGGAATGCATTTGAAAATTCCTTTGCTCCTAAAAGGAAATCTTTTGGCAAAAATACTTCTCCTTAATGCCGTTATTATGGAAACCATAGACATATTATTGAAGATTGCAGGATCATGAAGAATGATGACATGATAGCTATGAGAATGTCAAGGAGAGATTCTGGTAGAAATATTTCTAATCTCTAAGGGCCCAAGAAGGCTTGGGTGCCAAAATCAGATGAATGAGTCGGTTGTGGTAAAGGTGTGCCTTGAGGTAAATGAGAAATGAAATGGGTTCAATAAAATGGAACAAGACACACTCAAATGGTAAAACCCCAACTTTATTTCTTCTTTGTCAAATTGGTATTTTTGATGGTTTCCTTCGGCTACTTTGTTATGTATGAATTGCATCTCCTTACAAGCCACTCATGCGCTCATTAAATGTATATTTGGTATATCAAATGATGTTATGTGAAATGATAGATTAAGTCTATAAGAAAGCTAACACCATGCGTGAGGTGATTCTCAGATCAAGTACTCCGCCTTGTACCAAAATTCAAAATGGATTGTTTTGGCCAATGAGGAATCATGTCTTTAGAAAGAAATCATTTTGCCTTGAGATTCTGAAATATCATGTGCACTCGAATTGAATCTGAAATTCTTTCTTGCTTCAAAAGGCAAAATTTTTGAAATGCAAATTGTTCATTTGACAGATTTTGTTTCTGAAAACATCATCTATTACTCTTGTATTCTGCTATGATGAACATGTCTTATTGGTTGAATGAATTAAAAATTTTGAGGAATAAGCATGATGTCTTTGCCTATTGAATGCTTCTCTATCTGAAATGCATGAGCATCTGAACCTAATTGAGTTTCTGGTATATCAAATGGTATGTAGTGGAAGGGTGGATTACATTCACCTAGAAGCTCTCACTATGTGTGAGTTGGGTTTTCGGACCTTTACCTCCACCTCGTATCGGAACTTTAAAAAATCTGTTTGTCATGTGGAAGACTTTTTAAACTTGTGAAATTTTGTTGAAAATCTATTTTTGAACAGGTTCTGAAAACAAATGAGCTGCATTACTCATTTCTAATCTTTTATGCACCATTGTTCTGAAAGGCCTAGTGCTGAAATGCTTGTTGTTCATCTTTCAAACTGAATATCCTCTTGAGGAATCTGAAAACAGTTCTGAAAATTAGTCTTTCCATCTTGTTTTTACATCTTGCATTCCCTTCTCATATAGGGATAGGTTGCATGCATTAGAATTCAATGCATTAGGTGCATTTAGACCATCAAAATGAAAAATTGAACTTGTAATTTACATCCATGCTACATCTTGCATCTTGTATTGCATTTTCATGTGTTTATAAGTTGCATGCATTCGAAAATTCATAAAGTGCACTTAGACCATATATCATATTGCATATTTACATATCATTACATATTTGTACATCATATCTATTTGCATATCATATCTACATATCATTCACGTAGTGCATTTACTTTCAACATTGGTATCATGTCTTCGGGACCAACAAGAATTGCATTTTGCATTGCATATTGCATATACTCCCATTGTGAGCTTGCATGTTATTATATGCTAATCACCCATTTCCTTAAAATTTCTAAGACCTCATATTTCTTACTAAATAACGTTACAAATTGAGTCATCACTAGAGTGCTACATGTCTTATACTCAGAGGGAGTAATCTTATGATAAGTGCATCTATTTAGGGGGAGCTGCACTGTTATGCGCTCATGAAATTTTTGGTATACATGCTGAATCAAATTCGCACACTCCAGGCACCAAATGAGAAAATGAGTGTTAGGGATAAGGATGTAGGAATTTACTTTCAACATTCTAGAAATATTAAACTTGCTGCATGAATGTCAAAGAGACAGTTGAGGAAAAAGTTGACCTATTTTGTAGAAAGAATCTAAAAAGAAAGCCAGAGCAATGCCTAGTTTCACTGAGTAAATTGGGCACATGTCACCTGAGACGTGATGTGGTTCACTTCAGAAAGGTGTTGTACTAGTATCTCTGCTCAAAATGAGGTGGAATGGTTCAGTATTATGAGTAACCGGGGATTCTGGCATGAGCTCCATGTGTCTCCTCGCGTAAAAAGGAATCATTCAAACTTGATCACTCTTGAAAAATTCTATCTATCATGTGATATTGGTTGAGTTGAAAAATGGGTGAAAACTCATTGTGGCTGAGCGTAGCTGTGACGACCAGGATCCCGGATACCAGATATACCCGATAGGACAACCGAATACACCTGATACCACTTGGAACCCGCGAGGCCTCCCAAGAGCGGTAAAGCTCCGAAGGGAAAAACGCATGTGTAGAGTACATTGAAGCCACAGAGATAGTACAGTAAGTAATTAAATTTCATTAGATCGGTTTTCTAAAGTAGCAGAAATAAAATTATAGTTTTATTAACATTTTCAATTTAACAATTATACCAGAGTCCAGTTCAGAAAATTAAAGACAAGTACAGGCCATAGGAAAAGAATGTACACTAAGGTCGGGGGAAACCTGACGCAGGTACCGCTGGCAGCTACGGACGCACCACCCTAGGAACCACGAACAGAGACGACGCCACCCACCTGAAAAGTAGGGGTGAGTCTCCAAACAGAGGCTCAGTAGGGGTCACGCTGATCCCCACCGAAAAACACGCAGAACACGGAAGCAACAGAAGAAACAGCAGGTGTAGCAAAGCAGGAAACTACACTACGAAGTTGTAAAAAGAACGGGAATAGCAGGAGTAGGGAACAAGCTAAGAGCAAGGTAAGGTAAAAGAAAAGGGAAAAGAGAGGCCGTAAAACTCGGAACACAGCCACCGAGAGGAACTCGGCTCCCTAAGCTACTCTCACAGGACTAACGGAAAGGTCAATCCCGAGCTCGCACGATCAAGCCTTACCAACCTGTCATCCAAAAACAAGCCAAACAACAAGCGAAATCTAGTAAGGACCTAGACAGGCAACACAGACGCGATAGCCTACACGACTGGATCGTCGTGCACGTAACCCCAGGCTCATCTTGGACATAGCCAAGAACGGACAGACACGGCCAGGGAAGCAGATCTTGGACAAAGCCAAGACTAGCTGACTCGGAAAGGGGAACACAGACTCGGAGAAACGCAAGAGTCACCAGTCAAGTGATAGGAGCGCCCTCCCACTAGAAGAACAGCCAGATGCGTCCACTGACTTCTTACACTACGCCACAAGTGCCTCGTCTACACGGAGACTGGACACGCTCAGAACTAGGTCCAAGGAACAGTGCGGTTCCAAGGAAGAAAGGTACCACAACTGCGAGTGACTAGTCAGGGTCACACCCGTCGGCGCGTGTCCTCAGCCCCTGACCACGTGTGCACACACTGACCACTACCTAGGCCAGGCCTCCAGCTAGTATTCCCCCCCGTAGGACTCTACGGTAGGCCGGGGCCCACAGAACTAGCTTAAGAACCGTGTCGTCGGGAACTGCCTGTCCACCACTCCAGGTGGCAAGACGCACTAGAAAACTTGCGTCACAGGCTACGACTAGTGGAGGCTCACAAGACACAGACTCTAAAACACAAGTGCTAGAGTACAGACAGTCTAAGGAAGCCCAATCACACGTACTGCGAAGCACCAAGGCAGCTAGCCAACTGCCAACAGACTCAGGACGGACAACTAAACCTGCTGACACGATGATCCTTGGGTCTCACGACTCGAGGTCAAGATCGTCGCACATGACGGTACACGCCATCGATCAGGCTAGTCCTAAGCCACAGAAAAGCGACACAGGCGAGAGAAACGACACACGAAGGCCCGAAGGAACAGCAAGGCCCTCATAACATCTAGACACGTAAACTGAGGTAGGGAGAATCCTCGAGGCATCCAGAACCAAAGTCTCAGACTGGACAGAACCGTCGAGACACACACAAGGTCACCCGTCAACCACTGGGTCACCCCGGGTCGACCGGAACCCAACAAGGTCATACAAGCACAAACACTCTTGGCCACATCGAAACATAGTTACAACCCTCATAGGACATCGGATGATGTCCACGTGATGATGGGCGAATTCCAAGGTCAAGCCAAGGCACCGGAAAACCAAACCACTGGTAAACTACTCTCTGGGCATAGGCCATCCATCACTCGGCCGCTAGGTCAACCAAGCAGTCAAGGAGAACTCGCCACACAACCAGAGGCAAAGACACTGGAGGTCCTAGATTAAGTTGCTCGGAGAAACTATAGCAGTCAAGGAATAGACCGCACATAATTCACCCGAACCAACCGCTCCAGGGAACCACCAGACACACAAACCAACACTAGTAGTCTAGGATAGGACCACTAGAAACACCGCCCTAACTCACGTAGACGACCCACGCGAAACAGACAGGACATACATAGTCTAAGGGGAACTCCGACGTCCTCAAGGCACATGGACACGTAAACTGAGGTCAAATCGCACCTCAAAGTGTTCAGAGCCACGTCTCGAGCTGGACGAATCAATCGAGACACAAGCAAGGTCGCATGTCAACCATCGGATCACACTAGGTCTACTAGACCAGAGCAAAGACTCTAGCGCGACACAAACCGAAACCACGGAACAAGCAACAGGCAGCAATCATTGGGCGGTCAAAGGACAGCCACTCAATGAAATGAACGGTCAAGAATGGACCGCTCAAAGGAATGGACGGTCAGGGACAGACTGCCCAACTTCCAACAGCCCAGGGGAAGGATGGTCAAAGAAGAACCGCCCAAAGGGATAAACAGTCAGGGACTGGCCGCTCAACCCTCAACCCCATAGGTTAGAACGGTTTTGACCAAACCGCCCAACCCAATCGACATACTACAGTACCAGTCAAAATGGCTTTGACTGGACCGCACAACTCAACCAACATACAGGGGTTGACCAGAAGTCAACAGGGATATGCGGTCGCAACCCAGCCGCACAAACCCACCGAAAGGGATGGATGGTCAATACTTGACCGCCCAACACCTCACACGGTCTATCACGAGACCGTACGACCCAAAAATGACAGGGGATAAACAGTCCGAGGGTGGCCGCCCATGTAGATGTGCGGTTCAGGGATGACCGCGCAACTACCACGGCGAGCAAACCATGGAATCGGCCCAATGGAGGCCTTTCCACACCCGTTCGTCCCGAGACGAAGGGGATACAACCCTGGACACACATGCAATCACATAGACTCTGACCGGAGTCAAAACGGCGCACATATCGCAAGAAACGGGCGTTTCTAACGAAATCACCCAAAAAGGGTTTCCGGACTTCTCGGAGCCCTAGCAGTCAAACGGGACCACCAAACGAAACGAAATTAGCGACTATGGAACGCTGACGTCCCAGGGAGTCCATTGAAAATAACTGATCTAAAAATGGTTGTCATTTTTCGACGAACCCTACAAAACCCAAAAATCACGGTTTAGGCTAAACAAGCCCAAACTCAGCCGTTTCCGCGCCAAACGACGTGCAATGGCAGGAAAAACGTGCAGGAGGAAGTGAGGAACCGTCACCCTACCTCCACCGAAGAAACCGCACCCCGAAGGGACTAAACCATGCCGAAAACCGCCTGGAACATGAACGGCGCCTTCTCAGAATCCACCGCGGGATCGCGCCCACCACGCTCAAACCACTGCTTCAACCCGCGAACCAATCACCCCAGCACGTTCACGCCTCGGCCAGCTCTCCACGGTCGCGCGCCCCGCATCGAACGGCCCAGAGACGGGAGAGAACGGAGTGAGAGAAGGTTAGGTTGAAAATGAGCAGGAGAGATAGTGTGAGTTGAATTTATAGAAAGAAATTATGAATTTTTCTAATTTTTGAAAAATCCGATTTTTGGCCCTATCTCAGAAAAATACGTAAAAATAGCCAAAACGACCGGCTCAGAGAGTACATCGTCGTTGCAGCATCCTCGAGTCAATGAACTGACAAATAAACTCACCGTAGGGTTCCGTAGATTATACGGGAGAAAAACCCACACGGATCATAAAACTCAACTCGGAAGCCACAAAAGCGAACTGAAACTTACCGAAACAGATCCGAAAGATCCAATAAAGATCCAACAAGACCCATTAAGGATCCAGCAAAGATCCGGGACATTACATCCTCTCCTCCTTTAAGAAATTTCATCCTGAAAATTTAAGGACTAACAAAGGAGAAGCAGGGAAGAACAACCCCACGGTACAACTTGAAACGACACGAATCTCGAGAGAACACAGTTCAGAGGGACACTGTCAGACTATAGTCACAAGTACACGCTCAAGACCGAGCATGACACAAGGGAACACGAGTCCGACACCTCCGAAACAGGGCAACGTCGCTTACGTCTCACAGGGAAGGAGACACGACACATGCCACGACAACAGATATCGGGAAACGAAACGAGAGACACGGCAAGCATCAGCTTAAACAAGGAGGCATAATCCTCACAGCTGACAGCTCGACAATATCATCGGCTCCGGTGCCAAAGGCAGCAGGGAACACCCGACACACAGGACACCAACGATAACAGCATCGGACCACAAACACAATCAAGTCAGTCCTCACTCAGATATTACCTCTGATCGAGTCGCATGCCAACTCTTACCGGGAAAAGAGAGTACGACACCGCTAACTGACAAAACCATGGTCCACGGCAGAGACACAAAATCATCGAGAAACAGCAATAAAACGACAACAACAACACTTGCAGGATTCCAGCTCCGTACTGAACACAGAACCATGGGAGACAACTGCAAGCAGGGCCACATCAAGGCACAAGAACATCTGAACACATGACCACAAGGGACAGGTCACGCATCAGACTGCCCACCAAGAGAAGACCCACGATAACGAGAAACGACAATAATCTCGGGGAACGCATTTCAAGGACCACGAACACACCTCAAGAGCACAACACCCAAGAAAAGACATGGAGAAGCGAAGGGTACTTAACTAGCAAGGAATGCCGATAGATTCCCCAACACTCACCAAAACCGATGCCAGCAACAGAAATGCCTTCAATAACCGCACGGCACGGCCACAACAATGTCAAGGCACAAGAAGCCAAGACAAAGTTACAACGAGAAGAACTAACCTCTCGACCGGTCAGAATCTCGTCAAGCGATCCTTGACCTGTGGGTAACTAGCCCACACACTTATGTTGTGTACTCATACGACACATAATGCACATGGGCAACAAAAAATACCTCGGTATTCGCATCTCGGCACACACTCGGTGCCATCGCAATTCAAGAAAATGGCAATATAACACGCCACGAGTACCGATCTCGCGAGCAACCGATCACCAAGAGCCTAAGTGCAAGGAAAAAGAGTACCAGCTTCAGCACAAAGCACAGAAGAATGCTAATCTTAGCTTACCTTCACGTCCTGAAATAATTATCGACCCTTCACAACAAGTCGGCCACTAGACACAGCACGACAAACACGGTGCACAACGGCCCTCAACAGCAAAAATAGGTTCAAAAACCAAGCAACCGTCGAACAAAGAGCGGATCAGGCTCAGAATAAACACTGTCCACACTTAAGCAAACACAAGACAAAAGTCTCGCCAAGACAGCAATTCCAAGGCTTACCTCGAAAAAGATTCTGCCAAACGGGATGAGAAACATCACGCTCACAAACAAAGGCTCACCAGGAAGGGAAAATCCTAGGTTCGCTTGAGGATCTTTTCAAACAAGGAATCTAATCGAGCACCTTGACAGAAGCAAAACGCATCAAGAGCTGAACGAACTTAAGCCGGGACGACCAAAATAACGTGAGAACGTGTACGGTCATTAGACCAAGGCCAAAGGTCAACAGCAACCTGAATAACACACGGAGAAAATCTCGAACCACGTACTGTAGATTCAAGCCTTTCGGTGAACACTGCCACATACGACAAGATCGAGACAAACACCACGATAGAATGAAGCGCCTCGTCACATGCTGACGGGAGCAAAATCACCTTGCGCAGTGCCAAAACAGCACGCACAAGATCACATACGAAGAAAACAATGTGACGGCAACACCTAAGCCAGCAAATGCATGTACCGGACTTTAAGGACTCTGAATACTGCAATATCTCGGATTCCCATGTACTTCACACAACAACGCTCTGATAGCTCAGAAAAGAACTCCGAACATCTCAGAACACTGCTCTAATACCAACTGTGACGACCCAGATCCCGGATACCAGATATACCCGGTAGGACAACCGAATAAACCTGATACCACTTGGAACCCGCGAGGCCTCCCAAGAGCGGTAAAGCTACGAAGAGAAAAAGGCATGTGTAGAGTACATTGAAGCCACAGAGATAGTACAGTAAGCAATTAAATTTCATTAGATCGGTTTGCTAAAGTAGCAGAAATAAAATTACATTTTTATTAATAGTTTCAATTTAACAATTATACCAGAGTCCAGTCTAGAAAATTAAAGACAAGTACAGGCCACAGGAAAAGAACGTACGCTGAGGTCGGGGGAAACCCGACGCAGGTACCGTTGGCAACTACGGACGCACCACCCCAGGAACCACGAACAGAGACGACGCCACCCACCTAAAAAGCAGGGGTGAGTCTCCAAACAGAGGCTCAGTAGGGGTCACGCTGATCCCCACCGAAAAACACGCAGAACAAGGAAGCAACAGAAGAAATAGCAGGTGTAGCAAAGCAGGAAACTACACTACGAAGCTGTAAAAAGAATGGGAACAGTAGGAATAGGGAACAAGCTAAGAGTAAGGGAAGCTAAAAGATAAGGGAAAAGCGAGGCCGTAAAACTCGGAACACGGCCACCGAGAGGAACTCGGCTCCCTAAGCTACTCTCACAGGACTAACAGAAAGGTCAATCCCGAGCTCGCACGGTCGGGCCTTATCAACCCGTCATCAAAAAATAAGCCAAACAACATGCGAAATCTAGTAAGGACCTAGACAGGCAACACAGACGTGACAGCCTACACGACTGGATCGTCGTGCACGCAACCCCAGGCTCATCTTGGACACAGCCAAGAACAGACAGACACGGCCAGGGAAGTAGATCTTGGACAAAGCCAAGACTAGCTGACTCAGAAAGGGGAACACAGACTCCGAGAAACGCGAGAGTCACCAGTCAAGTGATAGGAGTGCCCTCCCACTAGAAGAACAGCCAGATGCGTCCACTGACGTCTTACACTGCGTCACAAGTGTCTCATCTACATGGAGACTGGACACGCTTAGAACCAGGTCCAAGGAACAGCGCGGTTCCGAGGAAGAACGGTACCTACGGACACAGGACTGTAGTACTACAACTGTGAGTGACTAGTCAGGGTCACGCCCATCGGCGCGTGTCCTCAGCCCTGACCACGTGTGCACACACTGACGACTACCTAGGCTAGGCCTCTAGCTAGTATTCCCCCCCGTAGGACTCTACGGTAGGCCGGGGCCCACAGAACTAGCTTAAGAACCGTGTCATCGGGAACTGCCCGTCCACCACTCTCGGTGGCATGACGCACTAGAAAGCTTGCATCACATGCTACGACTAGTGGAGGCTCATAAGACACAGACTCTAAAACACAAGTGCTAGAGTACAGACAGTCTAAGGAAGCCCAATCACACGTACTGCGAAGAACCAAGGCAGCTAGCCAACTGCCAACAGACTCAGGACGGACAACTAAACCTACTGACACGACGATCTTTGGGTCTCACGACTCGAGGTCAGGATCGTCTCACTTGACGGTACACGCCGTTGATCAGGCTAGTCCTAAGCCACAGAAAAGCAACACAGGCGAGAGAAACGACACACGAAGGCCCGAAGGAACAGCAAGGCCCTCACAACATCTGGACATGCAAATCGAGGTAGGGCGAATCCTCGAGGCATCCAGAATCAAAGTCTCGGACTGGACAGAACCGCCGAGACACACACAAGGTCACCCGTCAACCACTGGGTCACCCCGGGTCGACCGGAACCCAACAAGGTCATACAAGCACAAACACTCTTGGCCACCTCGAAACATAGTTACAACCCTCATAGGACATCGGATGATGTCCACGTGACGATGGGTGAATTCCAAGGTCAAGCCAAGGCACTGGAAAACCAAACCACTAATAAACCACTCTCTGGGCATAGGCCTGTAGACACGCCAAAATTGACGTTACTGTGAGTGCATCTCGTATTACCTTGTAATGCCCTAATTTGACCCTCCAATTAACTTTGTTTGAGTTATTTTCCCCAATTTTCTTGGATTTCTCCTTTTTTCCCTCTTCTTATTTTTCCCTACTTTTTTGGATTTTTTGGGCAATTTTCTCTATTTTTTGAATTTTACGACTTGAAGTGGGGCGTGTTTTAATTAACGGCCTGGTCTGAGGCGCGTTTTGAAGAAAGGACGACTAGAGGCAAAGGCGTCAGTTTCTGGAATTTTCTGATTTCCAAAACAGAAAAATAAGAATTAACGACACTCCTTGGGTCGTGTTTTTAAATAACGCCTCTCCCTCAGGCGTCTCTTCATCATTTTTAAATACAGAAAGTTTTTATTGCTAAAATTAAATCCGTGAATTAACGCCTTTGTCCCAGTCGTGATTTCAATTAACGCCTTGACCAAGGTCGTCAATTCTTGTTCAATTCTGAACTCCATCAGCACCCCTTCCCTTCCTCACTTACACTCCTTTTTCACTTGCGAGAGGGTTCCTATGGCTTCCTAATATTGAAAGGACACTTGGAGGAAGGATCCCCCTTTCCATCCTACCAAAACTAAGTTTTCTAATTTTTTATGGAATTAATTCCAAATTTCCCTTCCTTTCCTCATTTAACCTCCTTTTCCACTTGGGAAAGGGTTCCTATGACTTTCCAAGGTTGAAGGGACACTTGCCTAAGGTTTATCTCTTCCAAATCCAACTAAAACATGTTTTCTTATTTTCTCTTGGAATTAATTTTGAATTTCCCTTCCTTTCCTCATTTAACCTCCTTTTCCACTTGGGAAAGGGTTCCTATGACTTTCCAAGGTTGAAGGGACACTTGCCTAAGGTTTATCTCTTCCAAATCCAACTAAAACATATTTTCTTGTTTTCTCTTGGAATTAATTCCGAATTTCCCTTCCTTTCCTCATTTAACCTCCTTTTCCACTTGGGAAAGGGTTCCTATGACTTTCCAATGTTGAAGGGACACTTGCCTAATGTTTATCTCATTCCAAATCCCACTAAAACATGTTTTCCTAATTTCCCTTGGAATTAATTTTGAATTTCAACCCTATAAATAGAATCTCTCTCTCCCTTGTGAAAAATCAAGATCAATTCAAGAGGAGGTGCTGCCGGACCAAAGGCTCAAGGAGGAAGACTCCCATGCACATAAAAGCTTCATCCATGGAGTTCTTCTTCCTCTATTGAAGATTTGAAGCCTCTACATCCATGGAGTTCTACATCATCTTCTTCCTCCATTGAAGATCTTCATCCTAGCTTGAAGCCAAATTGGAGAAAACCACTAAGCTTTCCCCTCCTATCTCTTATTTTTGCTTTAGCTAATTGCATGCATCATATCATTTTTTCTTTTATTTCTTTATTGAGATCTTCCCCTATTGTGCACTCTAGCACATCTCCATAGTGCAACACTTGCACATCTCCCTCTATTCTTCATCATACATCATCTTTTACCTACCCTTTTACATAGGGGTTTAAAGGCCAAACACCAATAAGGTGTGTTCATATCCATGCTTTCTATGTCGATATTTACATTTGGATTTGATGCTACACATCTTGGTTTCTAATCCATGTTTGTTTATTGGTGTTTGTTAATTTTGCAAGGGTAATCAATCAAGGAAAACTCTCTTCATCGGCTGGCCGATAGAAAGAGAAGGCGCACTCACAATCTCCCCCGCATTTAAGGTATTTATATCGCGATCCCTCCATTGATTATTTGTTATATCCTTTGAGGCCCTCGCGTCTCTGACGATCACATTCCCCTTAGCATCCTCTCATGCTCCCCTTTTCTCCCTCTTTTCCCATTCTTCTATTCATTTTCTTTTTCCTTTTAATTGTTCTAAGTGGATTTCTTAGAATCTACAAATTGGCGATCACGGTGGGACACCTTTTATTTTTCTTTTGATTACCCTTTCCCCTTGGGCACCCACGTGTGCCATCTCCCCATTTGCACCCACGATGCGTCTCCCTTTGTGCTCCACGTAGCACTCTCCCTATGTGATTTGTCAGTTTGATAGGTTTTTAGAAATTCCATTTATCCATCTCTTTTTTTAAAAAAAAAATGATGAGCATGCTATATCCCTTGTCATGTTTGATTGCCATGATTCTTATACTGAGATTGTGAGTGTTTTTCATTTCTGTCGGTATTTTCCACTGTTTGAGCCCTATGGCCGTTGAAGTATTGAAGTAATTAACGCCCCTCTCAGAGGCGTCTTTTATCAGTATAACGCCTCACATCAAGGCGTCTTTCACCTGAATAGCGCCTTACTGTAAGGCGTCATTTTTATTATCATTGTTTATTCGTGCTGATTACTGCCATTTGACACCCCTGCTCCCGGGCGTCCATTCTAGAGAAAGCACCTCACCCTAAGGTGCTATTTTACTCTGCTTGCACTTTTTACAGTGACTAGCGACTGACGCTCAGACGCGATTTATGGATGTAACGACCCTTCCCAGGTCGTCATTTATTTTTGTTCTGTGTTGTTATCTGCTTGATACTGTCTGCTGCATTCATCCTTGCATTGGTTTGGGAGACCTCCTCTCCCCACACTTTTAGGAGTCACACCACCCTTTTGGTGAAGGAAGGACCCTCCATTGAGCACTTCGTCTCATTGGACCGGAAATTCCTAAACCAAGCCTCCATAAGTCCCCGCACCCGTGGATTCCCTCACGGACGCTGGGCAGGTTGTACCTTTGAAGTCCCGGGTTTAGTTGGCCTATGCATGGTGAGAGAGTGTTCCTAGTTGGCATCGAAGAAAACCACATTTGAAACTAGGTTCCCCCCCTTGAGTGATCACATCAATTTGCATAAAATCAATTAATTTGCCAAGGTTCAAATAAAAGAAATCAAAGGTAACCCCATCCTAGCTTGTTTGCTATCTATGTGAGCTGTTTTGATTGCACATTGAATTGTTTGGGATACCTTGATAAGAAAGTCAACATGTTTAACTCAATTAATGTTCATGAGGGTGATCAGCCTAGCACATCTTATTCCCTTCAATTTCAACATATTCATCACAACTCTCACCATAATCTTTTAAAGGGACCACGCCCTCATCTTCACGGTTTTGCCCCACCCATGGGCAATATCCAATCCCATGGTCCCTCGCCTCAATCGCGAGCCACTACTCCTACGGGACCGTCTCCTCCCGAAGATGAGAAGGTCTCCCAGATCTTGCATGCATTAGATCATCTCACCCCTCAACAAATCCAAGCCCTTAAGGCCGTTGTTGAGGGTGCTCCTCATTCCCCTCATCCTCCTTCCAATCCTACGCGGGTGGCCCATCACCCACTTCCCTCTTCTATTCACATTCCTACCCGGGTAGCCCATCACCCATCTCCTCCTATTCACACTTCTCCTCGGGTGGTCCAATACCCGCCTCCTTCGTCCACACCTACCCCTATTCGGGTGGCCCGTCACCCGCCTCCTTTTATTCCTCCTCCACCACGGCCCCAAGGCCCATTTATTCCTTGCAACCCGGCCCATCCGGGTTCTTCTATGGGTCATCCCATTAATCCCCTTCCACGGCCTTTTTGTGCGGCCCCTCCTTCAAGGCCCTGCCGACCCTCTGTTGCTCAAGTCACACCCCTCCAACGAACTCTTCTCGACAAAGTCACTTTGTTGGAGGAACAATTAAAGAGGGTTACGAGCCCACGGCCCACTCCTCCTACTCCAGTCAATCCCCTTTATGCGGCTCTAAATGACATTACAAAGATGGAGAAAGATTGGAAGGATAGGAGAGACGGCTACGGCGTCGACAGTTCAAGCAAGCAAGAGCCGGCAGATTTCAACGTTCAAGTGGACGCTGTCCATCCTCCACCCATTCACCCCGTTCATTCATATGGCCCTCCGCCTTCGCCTACGCATTCACACTTGCATTCACCACATCATCTGCAATACCATTACATTCAACCACCTACTAATACATCTCCACCATGGCATCCACTTGAACTCGATAATGAAGAACCGGTAATTGAAGAATTCAAGACAGCACATGATGATGAAGCTCTGCAGGCATCCCTTCCGAGTTTTCATCGTTTTCCTCTCCCTCCGCTACCACTGGATGAACCCCTTGCTCAAGACGATGCCATCGTCCTTAATATAACCCCCGCTTCTAAGACTTATTGGTGTTATGACGAGGGATCAATACTCCAATCACCCATGTCGGCGCACCAAGACATGTCTCCTACCCCAGACACTGCTCGCCCCATCCGGCGTTTCCTCCGGACCAAACCTGATACTTTTACACCTCCTGCTATACCATCAGCCTCCACAACACCGGCCTCCGCTAAACCTCCACCTGCTATACCATTAGCCTCCACTTCATCAGCTAACCTCCTATTACCGCCACCTCGGCCCTCCATTATACCTTTAACCCATGACCTAGTCACTCCTATTCCACTACTTAACCCTTCACCCTTACCCGTGGCTAATCCTGAGCAGGATTCACCCCTTTTTGCACTCGAGCCAATCCCGACTGCTTCCGAGCAAAGGGAGAAGCTCGACGTGTTTGAACCGCCATTTCCACTCACCCTTTCTCCAACACCTTCCATTATACCTCCACCATCTATGGAACCTTCCGCCTCCGCTTCACCCCCCTTTACTACTCGGAACGGGTGTCCTTCTGTAAGTACTTGTGATGAAGATGATCAAGAGCCGGAAAAGAAAGATTTGGCCACGGCCATGATGTTCAAGGTGCAAGAACTTATTTGTCGAATGCCAATCCGGGTTGTTGTGCCAAGAATGGTCGAAGAGGCCAAGCCCCCGCCGTTGCTCGCCAGAAGAGAATGCCAAGCGTTGATGCCGTATAAGTCTATGTCCAAGGGCCAGACAGGGCACCCCTTGTTCCGATCCTTCAATATGGTACATTCTATTTCATACAAGGGGCGAATGCCCGCTTTGTTCAACACTTTTCAAACACCACAATCCTTGGATATGACAATGCTTCACGCTCTAATTTTCCAATTCTCTCACATTGTCACTCTTCACCCTCCAAGGGAGTTGGCAGTGATTGTTAAAGCTTCATCACAGACTTTGATTTTATCCGGTTGTACACTTTTGCTGCCGTGGAGGGGTAGACATGCTTCCACTAAGGGACCTTCCACCTTCTATTCAACTTCACCCATATTCACATCTATCATCGATTTTTCATGGGCCACTCCACAGGCGAAGAGGAGGATCTCATCCTCTCATCCCTCGTATTCTTCACATTCTTTGCATTTCATGCATTCATTGCATCTGTTGCATTGCATCCGCATACATTTGCACTTCTTCTTTCCCGGGTTTCCGGACCCGTATCTTCCCCGCCTTCCGGAACCTCCGGATCTTCTGCATTTCCCATCTTATTCATCTTCATCCTCAAGATCTGCGGGTCCCCTTACACTGCCCGGGCATTGCACCCTCTCCAATCTTTCCTCAGGGCATCGCGCCCCTTTCCAACTATTGCATCCGCACTCCCTGGATTTCTCACCCGTCCTCCTTGGGCATCGCGTCCCTCGATATTTGCTTCCTCCGGAACCTCCGGATCCTGCTCTTTGGGCATCGCGCCCCTACACACCCTCAAGTCCAGATCTTCTAGGCTTCTTACTGATTCTCCCTGGGCATCGTGCCCCTTTCCGTCTTCTTCTCTTGGAACCTCCGAACTTTCTCCCAGGGCATCGCGCCCTTTCCTATCTTCTTCCTCCGGAACCTCTGGATCTTTCACCCCTCTCTTTATCCCCTGGGCATCGTGCCCCTTTCCGTCTTCTTCCTCCGGAACCTCCGGACTTTCTCCCAGGGCATCGCGCCCTTTTCTATCTTCTTCCCCCGGAACCTCCAGATCCTTCACCCCTCTCTCAATCCCTTAGGCATGACGCCCCTTTCCATTTTCTACCCCCGGAACTTCCGGACCTTCCATCTTTCCTCCAATTCATCCTCTTGCTTCTCCGGGACATCATGTCCTTCATTCTTTTCTTCCTTTTCTATCATCTTTTTCCATTCCGAGGGCAACGCGTCCCTCGATATTTCCCTCTGGAACCTCCGGACCCTCCTGATCCTTTTCATCCACTCTTCCCTGGGCACCGTGTCCCTCGGCATCTCATTCCTCCGGAACCTCCGGAACCTCCATCTTTCCTCCGTCTCATCTTCCTGCTCCTCCAGGATATCACATCCTTGGTCCTCTTCTTCCTTTTTCATCATCTTTTTGCATATTTCTTCCCAGGGCATCGCGTCCCTCGAGATTCTTCTCCTCCGGAGCCTTCGGATTCTTCTTCCCCCCATGATTCTCCTCCTCTGCCTCCGGACCCTCCGGATCCACCTCTTTCCATCTACCAATTTCTTCTTCTGATTCCTCCTGATCTCGGGTCCGACCCAACTTCTTCCACATCCACTGCCTTGGACATCTGCCCTTTCTCCCACTGCTTCCGAGGCTTTAGTCCTCACCTCTCATCTTGATATTTCACTTCTTCTGTAGAGTGTTCTATGTGATCAGGGTCTCTGCACCTTAGTGAGGGAGTTCTAGCCCTCGCCTCTCTTCCTTTTCTCCTTATTCGTCAGAGTCTGGTCTGAGCACCACTCCTTCTTGTTAAGCCACTTCCAAATCCTTTGCTTCCAATCCTTTTATTCGCTAAAAGAGGACTATCCCACGATGATCAACCCCGCCTCTCGCGGCAACTATTTCAAGAAAGGTCGCAAGGTAATATGTTGGCATAAGTACGCATTTTATGATATCATTACCTCATTGCTTCACGCCTAATTTTCAAAATGAAGTGCTTCTTAACAAGATTAAGAGTGGTAGTTAAGACCTTTATCCTAGGTCATATCTTTATCTTTACTAAATCATTGTCAAAAAGAGTCTTTAGGCTTGCTATGCAGCACTTTGGATAAAAGAACCCCGCGCTGGGGATTCAACATTCTCTCCCCGCTTATTAAGAGCAACCCTTAGCTGGGCATTCCACACACTTCACGGCGTCCTTAGCCGACTCCTTTGGTTAAACACCATCCCTACTTTGGCCATGCCATGAGTATATCTGAAAGTCTTTTCTCTTCTTTACTCGGTCGAATGCAGGGGCAAGAGGTTGACGGATGAGATGACCCACCCAGGGTAATCCCCAATACGAGAGGAGTCTCAAATAGGGGCAGTCTTGACCCAAAATCAATATGAGTTTTCATATGAGTTTTCATGATATACATCTCGCCAAAAGGGCTATTATGAAAATAAAGTCAAAATTTCGATAAAAGTAAAATTATGAATTATGGCATGTCAAGAGTGGCAAAGTCCCCGCAGGGAAAACCCTGGTCGTATGCATGTCAAGGGTCTAAAAATCAAAGGCACAAAGTCCCGGCACAACAGACTACCTCTTTGAGAGGAAACACCTTGGAAGGAATTCAAGTCCTGACATCTCCCATCCTGCATAAAGCTTATCATCAATTATTCTTCTCATCTCCCTCTAAGACCGAATGTTTCTCGGGTATGGCCTTGGTAGGAGCACCGTTAATCAAGGGCAGTCAGTTATAGGGCGCCACCCTTCAATGCACGCTCGGCTTTGGATAATTTTAGCAAAAGGGGAAGGAACAAGGACCCCTAGCCAGTGGTTTAAAAACACCCTTTGATGCTGCATTAACAATGTCTAAACCAAAAAAAAACAAAAAAATCAAAAGAAAAAAAAATAAAAAAAAACTTGAATATTTTCTAAGTCAAAATCCAAAACAAAATTTGAATATTTTCTAAGCCAAAATCCAAAAAAATTTGAATATTTCCTGATCAAAATCCAACAAAAATTGAATATTTTCAAAATTCATAATAAAAATTCAAATATTTTTCAAAATCCACATAAAAATTCAAATATTTTCAAAACTCATAAAAATTTACATATTTCAAAATCTAAAAAAATTGTATTGTATTTTTCTGATGGTGCTTTTGCAGGAACGACAACTTTGCAAGGACCCAGAGCACGGGATGAGTCCTCTCCATTCATTGCCATCTACCTTTTGATTCTTCCCATGTTCACAATTGATCACATCTTCATAATTTGCTACGCATTACTCCGATTATTCATCTCCAAATCTTTTTTATCAAATCTTACTGATCACTCCGCCGATGGGCATTATCAGATCTTGATCATTCAACTCCAAATCTTGATTAGCCAAGTTGTCATCCTCATGACAAATGACAAACAATGATGCTATGCTATCTATGCTTTAATGATGCTATATATGCTATTCTTGAATATGATACATACATGCTATTGATGCTTTGATTCATGCTATGCTTACTATGCTTAAATGCCTTATTCATTGCTTGTTATCTTTTATATCTTGACTGATGAATCTTTGAGTGCAGGAAGAAGCTCTTGGTCCCACCGACTAGGCATCATCATCCAAGCCCCACGGTGCTTGCACCTCATTTCTCAGCTCCCCCATGCTCATTGCTATCACCATCCCCCCTGTATGCATTCTAGTATATGTTACATACGCTACTAGATTATATCAAGGACCTTGTGACTTTGGTAAATCTGGGATTTGAGTTCCCCTTCATCAAAAATAATGATGATTCCAGAGGAGTCTTAGTCACACGGATAGGCCGTTGAGCCGTCCAAGACTGGGGACGATGGTTCCCTTTTGCGAGTTGATGCGTGGATAAACGGACTTCGGCTTAGTATCGGCTCGCAGAATGGGTTTCTTGACCCAGTCTTGGCAGTTTAACAATATTATCCTTGATTATCTTATATTTTCATTTGTTTTAATTTTTTCTTTTAAACCTAGCATGCATTCATATAGGAGTTTGAAACAATTTTTGGAAAATCATTCTGATAAGCTGATTTGGAGAGTCAAGTTGATCTTAATCTTTCCAGATATGAGATATTCATTGCTGATGGAATCCTCAGTTCGTTTTGTCACTGTTTTGGGTCATTTTCTCGAAAGCTCCTTGTTTGGATTTCTATCATCTTATCTCAATCCTTTTACTTTGATCCACCTTGGCTGCAGCACGTCCACATTGGCTGGTAATCGCTCCCCAATGGTGAAACATACAGGTTTGTGACCTATGGTACTTCTACCGCGCTGGAAGTTGATCATTCTCCGTCGTGCCCGCGTGCACACTCCTCCTCTTATCCAAACATTGTTGATTTCATTGAATTTCCTGGGATTGCTTCATCTCGAGCTTTTGATTTCATTCTCATCAAGTGATGTTGATTGCGTGTCTCATCACACCTTGGCATCTACTTTTCAGTTTGCTCTGCTCCCTTGCAAAGCAGACGCCAAGGCGGGGCAGCTGTAGACACGCCAAAATTGACGTTACTGTGAGTGCATCTCGTATTACCTTGTAATGCCCCAATTTGACTCTCCAATTAACTTTGTTTGAGTTATTTTCCCCAATTTTCTTAGATTTCTCCCCTTTTTTCCCTCTTCTTATTTTTCCCTACTTTTCTGGATTTTTTGGGCAGTTTTCTCTATTTTTTGGATTTCACGACTTGAAGTGGGGCGTGTTTTAATTAACGGCCTGGTCTGAGGCGCGTTTTGAAGAAAGGACGACTAGAGGCAAAGGCGTCAGTTTCTGGAATTTTCTGATTTCCAAAACAGAAAAATAAGAATTAACGACCCTCCTTGGGTCGTGTTTTTAAATAACGCCTCTCCCTCAGGCGTCTCTTCATCATTTTTAAATACAGAAAGTTTTTATTGCTAAAATTAAATCCGTGAATTAATGCCTTGGTCCTAGTCGTGATTTCAATTAACGTCTTGACCAAGGTCGTCAATTCTTGTTCAATACTGAACTCCATCAGCACCCCTTCCCTTCCTCACTTACACTCCTTTTTCACTTGCGAGAGGGTTCCTATGGCTTCCTAATATTGAAAGGACACTTGGAGGAAGGATCCCCCTTTCCATCCTACCAAAACTAAATTTTCTAATTTTTTATGGAATTAATTCCAAATTTCCCTTCCTTTCCTCATTTAACCTCCTTTTCCACTTGGGAAAGGGTTCCTATGACTTTCCAAGGTTGAAGGGACACTTGCCTAAGGTTTATCTCTTCCAAATCCAACTCAAATATGTTTTCTTATTTTCTCTTGGAATTAATTCTGAATTTCCCTTCCTTTCCTCATTTAACCTCCTTTTCCACTTGGGAAAGGGTTCCTATGACTTTCCAAGGTTGAAGGGACACTTGCCTAAGGTTTATCTCTTCCAAATCCAACTAAAACATGTTTTCTTGTTTTCTCTTGAAATTAATTCCGGATTTCCCTTCCTTTCCTCATTTAACCTCCTTTTCCACTTGGGAAAGGGTTCCTATGACTTTCCAATGTTGAAGGGACACTTGCCTAATGTTTATCTCATTCCAAATCCCACCAAAACATGTTTTCCTAATTTCCCTTGGAATTAATTCTGAATTTCAACCCTATAAATAGAATCTCTCTCTCCCTTGTGAAAAATCAAGATCAATTCAAGAGGAGGTGCTGCCGGACCAAAGGCTCAAGGAGGAAGACTCCCATGCACCTAAAAGCTTCATCCATGGAGTTCTTCTTCCTCTATTGAAGATTTGAAGCCTCTACATCCATGGAGTTCTACATCATCTTCATCCTAGCTTGAAGCCAAATTGGAGAAAACCACTAAACTTTCCCCTCCTATCTCTTATTTTTGCTTTAGTTAATTGCATGCATCATATCATTTTTTCTTTTATTTCTTTATTGAGATCTTCCCCTATTGTGCACTCTAGCACATCTCCATAGTGCAACACTTGCACATCTCCCTCTATTCTTCATCATACATCATCTTTTACCTACCCTTTTGCGTAGGGGTTTAAAGGCCAAACACCAATAAGGTGTGTTCATATCCATGCTTTCTATGTCCATATTTACATTTGGATTTGATGCTACACATCTTGGTTTCTAATCCATGTTTATTTATTGGTGTTTGTTAATTTTACAAGGGTAATCAATCAAGGAAAACTCTCTTCATCGGCCGGCCGATAGAAAGAGAAGGTGCACTCACAATCTCCCCTGCATTTAAGGTATTTATATCGCGATCCCTCCATTGATTATTTGTTATATCCTTTGAGGCCCTCGTGTCTCTGGCGATCACATTCCCCTTAGCATCCTCTCATGCTCCCCTTTTCTCCCTCTTTTCCCATTCTTCTATTCATTTTCTTTTTCCTTTTAATTGTTCTAAGTGGATTTCTTAGAATCTACAAGGCCATCCATCACTCGGCCGCTAGGTCAACCAAGCAGTCAAGGAGAACTCGCCACGCAACCAGAGGTAAAGACACTGGAGGTCCTAGATTAAGTCGCTCGGAGAAACTATAGCAGTCAAGGAATAGACCGCACATAATTCACCCGAACCAACCGCTCCAGGGAACCACCAGACACACAAACCAACACTAGCAGTCCAGGACATGACCACTAGAAACACCGCCCTAACTCACGTAGACGACCGACGCGAAACAGACAGGACATACGGAGCCTAGGGGGAACTCTGACGTCCTCAAGGCACATGGACACGTAAATCAAGGTCAAACCGTACCTCAAAGTGTCCAGAGCCACGTCTCGAGCTAGACGAATCAATCGAGACACAAGCAAGGTCGTATGTCGACCATCGGATCACACTAGGTCGACCAGACCAGAGCAAAGACTCTAGCGTAACACAAACTGAAACCACGGAACAAGCAACGGGCAGCAATCATTGGGCAGTCAAAGGACAGTTACTCAATGACATGAACGGTCAAGAATGGACCGCTTAAAGGAATGGACGGTCAGGGACAGACCGCCCAACTTCCAACAGCCCAGGGGGAGGACGGTCAAGGAAGAACCACCCAAAGGGATAAACGGTCAGGGACTGGCCGCTCAACCCTCAACCCCACAGGTTAGAACGGTTTTGACCAAACCGCCCAACCCAACTGACATACTACAGTACCAGTCAAAATGGCTTTGGCTGGACCGCACAACTCAATAGACATACAGGGGTTGACCAGAGGTCAATAGGGATATGCGGTCGCAACCCGGCCGCACAAACCCACCGAATGGGATGGACGGTCAATACCTGGCCACCCAACACCTCACACGGTCTATCACGAGACCGCATGACCCAAAAATGACAGGGGATAAATGGTCCGAGGGTGGCCGCCCATGTAGATGTGCGGTTCAGGGATGACCGCGCAACTACCACGGCGAGCAAACCATGGGATCGGCCCAACGGAGGCCTTTCCACACCCCGTTCATCCCGAGACGAAGGGGATACAACCCTGGACACACATGCAATCACATAGACTCTGACGGGAGTCAAAACGGCACACAAATCGCAAGAAACGGGCGTTTCTAACGAAATCACCCAAAAAGGGTTTCCGGACTTCCCGGAGCCCTAGCGGTCAAACGGGACCACCAAACGAAATGAAATTAGCAACTATGGAACGCTGACGTCCCAGGGAGTCCATTGACAATAACTGATCTAAAAATGGTTGCCGTTTTTCGGCGAACCCTACAAAACTTGAAAATCACGATTTAGGCTAAACAAGCCCAAACTCGGCCGTTTTCGCGCCAAATGACGTGCAATGGCAGGGAAAACGTGCAGGAGGAAGTGAGGAACCGTCACCCTACCTCCACCGAAGAAACCGCACCCCGAAGGGACTAAACCATGTCGAAAATTGCCTGGAACACGAATGGAGCCTTCTCGAAATCCACCGAGGGATCGCGCCCACCACGCTAAAACCGCTGCTCCAGCCCGCGAACCAATCACCCCAGCACGTTCATGCCTCGGCCAGCTCTCCACGGTCGCGCGCCCAGCGTCGAACGGCCCAGGGACGGGAGAGAACGGAGTGAGAGAAGGTTAGGTTGAAAATGAGCAGGAGAGATAGTGTGAGTTGAATTTATAGAAAGAAATTAGGGATTTTCTTAATTTTTGAAAAATCTGATTTTTGGCCCTATCTCAGAAAAATACGCAAAAATAGTCAAAATGACCGGCTCGGAGAGTACATCGTCGCTGCAGCATCCTCGAGTCGATGAACTGACAAATAAACTCACTGTAGGGTTCCGTAGATTATACGGGAGAAAAACCCACACGGATCATAAAACTCAACTCGGAAGTCACAAAAGTGAACCGAAACCCACCGAAACAGATCCGAAAGATCCAATAAAGATCCAACAAGACACATTAAGGATCCAGCAAAGATCCGAGACATTGCAGTAGCCTCCAATACGCTGTTCTCTTAATGAATGTAATTTGTATAATCTATCATTGTGTTGATCTGAAAATTTGAATATCCATATGACTACAGTCTATTTTCATGTTGTTCACCTACACATATGGAAATTTGATTTAATATGTATTCAGAAAATTGATTGACTGCATTGACTACTGCATAACGCCTCTGTGTGATTACATAATCCCCTAGGTGATACACATAAGCATCCTAGTTGTTCTGACTCTCATGCACTTTTCTTATACTCATTCCCCTCTTAAATGAGTAAGGGGGAGCTGTATTGTATGAATATACGTATACATATCTGCTTGGTTGCATAGTGCATTATACATCTCATCATTTGTATGCATTTAGCCTCATGCATTCCTAAAGAAAATTAAAAAATATATATTGAAAATCATGAAAATCAAAACTTTGTGACCCTCACATAGAAATAATCAATATGGTTTTTGAATTCAACATTTGGCCTAGTTGGTTTTTATTGCATTGCATGCTTGCATTGAGTTTCATATGCTTGCATTCATAGTGTCATCTTATTTGTTCAGTTGCATTGCATGCTTTCATAGTGTCATCATATGCTTGCATTGAGTTTTTATGCATTTCCAGAAAATATAAAAATCAGAAAATTTGAAAATCAAATAAAATCATTTTATATGCCATCTTGCTGTTGTTTTACTCTTGCATCTTATGAATATCTGCAATAGGTTCTCGACCTTGAATGCTATCATGCTGAATGCTTCATGTTGCATAAATCTTCAACCAATGATTCATCTCTTTGAGACCACCCATTTCCAATAATTGGTATCATGTCACATACCCCCTATCTTTGCATCAATTGGTCTTCACATTAGTATCATCTCTTCCAGCCTAACATGTTCATATCATGTCAAATAACCCCATGTCTTTTTATAGATGACAAAAAGGGGGAGAGAAATGTTGTGTGCTCAATGGTTGGTTGTGTGCTCAATGCTTGTTGTCTGCTCAATGCATGTTGGTTGTGTGCTCAAGGGGGAGAAGAATGTTGGTTGAGAATGTTGTTGTGTACTCTCGCACACATTGTTTTGTCATCATCAAAAAGGGGGAGATTGTTGCAGGAGATTATTGCATCTCCTAGTGTTTGATTTTAATGATAACAAAATAACTGTGCTATGTTTGGTATTTGGTTTTAATGATAACAAAATGACTGTGCTTGTGTGTGGTTCATTGAGTAACATGTTTATGTCGTTGACTGAGCAATATGTTTATGTCGTTGATTGATGAATTGAAAGATGGCTTTTGATGAGATGAAAGAATGACTTCAAGGTTCACTCTTGAAAGTCATATGAATCTTTGGTGTTTAAGAAACTAATGCCATATTTATCTTGACTTGTAGGAACAAGTCCATGGCTCTTGCTGGGAACTCAAAGGAGTGCATCAATGAAGTTCTTCTTCTAAAAAGGGAGTTACCTTTCTCATTACATTGCATTGACTCTTACTATATTTTATACATTCCACATGTCTCTTGTATACGCTCATATTTGTCTAAAAAGTATGGCTTAAGAAAGTGTTTCTTGTTTGAGAAAGATTGGGCTCCTATGTACTTGAAGTTGTGATATGGAATAAAGTTTCAATAGCTTTCTATGTATGGTTTTCAATGCACTCCATGCATATTCTTCATAGGGTCTTGAGGCTAGTTTAAATGTTTGAGTTCATCATGTAAATCTTAGAAGAAATGAGTTGTTAGTGATCAAGCTTGAATCTTATGTGACCTTTGGTAAATTTGGGATGAATGATGCTCATATACATTGCATATACACTTGGCAAATTAGACCCAATCACATTGCTGAATGGCATCCTCATGATATATGAAATTTGGTTCAATGATGCTATCTTATTGCACAAATTGGATAGCCATATGATCTTGATGTTATGTTGTGGTTGATTGAGTTTTTCAAGTGTTTTCATCCTCCTTGTTAATGATTTCATATATGTACTTAATGCATTCATCACTTGGGATCATTGGGCATGTTTTCTTACATGTTTACTAATGTTTTTATTTTTTTATATTTTTTCTGCAGGTTTAGGTCGACCTAAAGGACAGTTTAAGTCAACCTAAAATTACTGTAGCTAGCGGTCGACCGCCAGAAAGTTTAGGTCAACTGAAATTCCCAGTGATGGGAGTTTTCAGCCATGCAGAATTCTGGTCGACCGCTAGTGTGATGCCCCGGATTTCTCGAATCCTTATTTGTGGGTCCCGGATCTAGTTTCTTGGAGTGTCTGACTCCGTTGTGTTTGAAATTTTGTTTCGGACATCTTTCGTGTTTGGATCGACGCGATCCGGAGTTGTTTCGGAGGCCCGGAAGCATTCCGCGGCTTTTTCGCGTGTGTTTTTCGATTCCCGGTGTGTGCTTCGGTAATTCCTTCGGAACCTCGTTGCGGGTGAACCGGGCCGTTCACCAGGCGCGAGTGGTACCGTCGCGATCGGTGCGTTCCGAGGATCATGGAAATGTGATTTTCTACTTTCTAATATTTTTGAAAATTTTTGGATTTTCTATATAATAACCTCCTTTTCTCTCTCCCCTCTCATTTCTCCTTTCTCTCCCTCTCTCTTCTCACGCTCTCTCTTCTCTCCCCCTCTCTCTGGCGGCCGACGGGGTGGAGTGTGAGCGAGATGGGGATGGCGCAGGCGAGGCACGGGCGAGGATGGGTGAGGATCGAGGTGGAGGAGGCGTGGTGAAGCTCGGCCGTGAGTTCATGGAACGGTGAGGCTTTAATGGCGTTTCTTCGTAGATCGGCATCCACGGCGCGCCGAATCTTCGGTGGAGGTAGGGAGATGGAGCCTCGACCCGCGTACTTCTTTTCCCGCGAGTTTTGTAAGCCGTGGTGAGCCGAGCGGGCTAAACGGGACGATTTAGAGAAAATGCATGTTTTTGGGGTGTGAGTCGGATCTCTCGTTTTACGGTGTTTTTGGGCGATCCAGGGGTTTAGATGCATGCCTAGGAGCTTGGGGAAGGTTTTCCCTTATGTTTTCCCTTCACATGGGGGTGAACAGGGCGTGGAATGGTTTTTCCCGTGGTTTCCACCATTTTCAGGCGCGGACTAAGAACGCGCTAGCCACGGCTAGCACGTTCTTGAAGGTCGCGCCGCCCCGGCGGGGCGTGTTCATCGGAGAAGATGAACAGTAAGGCGGTTCTTGTCACGCCTTAGGGTCCCAGCGCATTCTTGTTGTCGCGCTATAGGATCATAGCGCGACTTGGTCTGGTCGCGCTATGGACCTGTAGCGCATTCTTGTTGAACGCGCTAGGTGTGTATAGCGCGTTCTGCCTGAACGCGCTATGCACCTATAGCGCGTTCTTGGAGGTGACCAACCGGGCTGCCCGGGGCAGGCGGTCTGCGGATGATCGTGCTCCCCTTGGGCCGTGTGTGCCCCGAACACCCCGTGGGTTTTGTGACCGTGTCTTTGGGTGTCCGGAGGTTTCGTTTACCTTGATTTGCGTGCCGTGAGTTTAAGGGTCCGGGTGACCTTCTAGTGTTCCGATTGTGTTGTGTTGGTCTCCGGTCGACCCGGTTGTGACCCAGTGGTCGACCTTTGGCCTTGTGAGTGTCTCGGGCACCCCGTGGGTTTTGTTACCGTGTCTTTGGGTGTCCGGAGGTTTTGTGTTACCTCGATAAGCGTGCCCGTGGGCTTGGTGGGTCCGGGTGACCCAAGGTGTTCCGGGCTTCCGTGTTCTTCTTAGAGTGAGTCACCGTGTATCGGTGTGAGTGTGGTGAGGTTTCCCCGCAAGTCGTTGCTTCTCTGGAAGGTGGCTTCCGAGTGGGCCAAGCGTGTGGCCTTGGGCGGTGAGTCCAGCTTCCCAGCCTGGGGCCGGAGGTTTCTTAAGTCCCTCCTCGAGGGATGGGTCTCGACAGTTGTAAATTGTCTCGTGAGTCTTCGCATTGTAGTTCCGGACCTAGGGATTAGGCCAGATTGACGGCTCAGTGCTGTCGTGTGCAACGGTCTTGACCCTGAGTCTTGTGACTCAAGGACCGTTGAGTTAGTGGGTCTAGTGGACCATCTAGAGTCGGGTGGCGTCGTGCCACCTGTTACTCCGTGTTACTCGCAATGGGTGCGTGCGTGGTTTCCTGTGTCCACATTTTATGACACGTCCACTAGTCGTAGCCTTCTTACGGCACGCGTGTGCTGACCCACCTGGGAGTGGTGGAGCGGTTGACTCGAGGGAGACGGTGAGTAGGCTGGTTACCGTAGGGCCCCCACGTACAGCCGAGTCCGGGCTTAGGGAGAATTACCAGCTAGAGGACAGGCCTAGGGCGTATGGTCTGAGTGTGCACACGAGGTTGGGGTCGTCGGACCGCGCTGGCAGGTGCGACCCCAACTAATCCTTGTTCTGTGATACTGGTTACTGTGTGTGTCTGAGTCTCCGCCTGGGGTGTGGTAGCTAGACACTTGTGACGCGGTGTAAGACGTCAGGGGACGCATCCGGTCGTTCTTCTAGTGGGTGGTGCTCCTGTCACATGACGTGTGTTGTCGTGTACCGGGTTCTTTTTCCGTCCGCGAGATGGGACTTCGTGAGTGGTTTAGGGAGCGTTCCCGGAGTCGAGATCTGGGGTTGCCGGTGAGCGTCACTGAGGGCCTTTCCCCAGACAACGTCGTGTTCACAACGGTGAGGTCGTGACCGTATTTCCTGACCGTGTGGTTTTGGCTTGGGCCCTTCTATGAGGGCAGGCCTCCGTTACGGAGGTATCGTGGCGTTTTCCTAGTAGCGTGGCTAGGGCGGTTCGTGTCTGGTGGTCCCCGATCGTGGAATCGGGTGGTCGGGTGCGTGGCTTGGTTGTTCCCCCGACAGAAGACTAGGTCGTGTTTTCTGGTACAGTAGGAGTAGCTGTAGAGCCGAGATTTTGCCGGCCACCGTAGTTACTTTCCTGCTTTCGTAGTTACTTCTTTCCGTTGCCGTCTGGCTAGCGTAGCTTTCCTTCTGCCGTTGTTTCTCAGTTGGGGTTCCGCGGGATCCCTACTGGGCCAGTGACAGGAGGCTCACCCCTGCGTTTCAGGTGCGGCGATTCTTCCTCGTAGTTCGAGGGTGCTGTGCGGAGGTGCTTAGTTGCCAGCTGCCCGGGCCGAGTGTTCACTTGGCATGTGGTACGTTTTACTGCTTTAGACTGTACTTTCTGTTGGACTGGACTCTGTTGTAGTTGTTTATTTATTTCTGTTAATTGTTGTATTGTCCTGCCTTATTTCCTATTTCTTTGTACCTCCACACTCCCTTTTAGCCCTTCTGAGCCCTCCCGGCTCGTAGGCGGCGGTTCAAGTCTCGGGTTATCGGGCCTTCCCGGTAATCGGATCCTCGGGTCGTCACAGTTGGTATCAGAGCGTGGTTGTGGACGTACATGGGAATTCGAGATATTGCAGTGATCAGAGTCCGTAAGGTCCAGTACAATCGACAGCTGGCATAGGGTTTCGTGCATGTTTTTCGCTTTGTTTCTCGCTTGAGCGCTTGAGTGCGATGTGCGGCGCGGTGAGGGTGGTTGCTGTTCGTAGCTTTCGTGCCAACATGGGGTCTGCAGATCTAGGTCGAGGGCTTTCTCTCTTTGTTGGTGGCCCTGATTGTGTTGCGTTGGGCAGAGGTTGCCGGCGGGTGTGTTGCTGTGGTGCTGTGTTCGAGGTATTTGCGGCGAGGTCAGGTGGCTGGCGAGGACCGTTTGTCGTTAAGTGGCCGTGAGTGTGCTCTGAGGGAGCTGTTATCAAGTTGGCCACTCCAGCATGAGGTTTACCCAGCCCCTGCGGTGTTAAGGTTGTGGTTTGAGGTGTTGGAGCGGGTGCTCTAATCGAGAATTATGCTCTGGCGAGTGGAGGATCTTGTGTTGAGCTGCTGATTTGTCGAGCCTAGTATTCTTGTCGTGCTCTGTGGCGTCAGAAGTGACGTGTCGGTCCCGATTATTTTTACGGATTTTGAGGCAGGATTGGGCTGTGGTGTCCTAGTAAGTCTTGCTCTTGCACTCTTGTCTGCGAATGGGTGGTGTCCGCCCTGGGTTTGGTCGAGATGAGAAGGTTCCGCAGTGAGTTTCAGGACTGGAGGATGAGCGTTGGCGGTTGCCGGTTATGGCTCGTGTTGTGGCTCTTTGCGTGGTGTGTTGCAGTTCGGGGAATTGCGGTGGTAGTGCATCGAGAGATGTCGTGATCGTGGTCCGATGGGACACTCGGTAAGTGTTGTCGGAGGAGCTGACCTGACGGGAGTGATGGTTTTTCTTGGTGTTGGAAGGTGTTGTTCCCAGCATGCGAGAGGCCCGAGGTCATGTCGGGTGTGGAGTTTTCCTTCCGTTGGTCGAAGGTGTGATTGGGTTCTCTTTTGGTTGGAGAGAATTGCGGTTGGTTAAGGTTCGTCGTCTTGCACTGTGTGCCCGAATTGGTTGGCCTTCATGCGCCATGAAATCCGTGCGAGACACGTCCCGCGTTTGGCAAGGTGGTTACCTGTGATAAGCGTTGCTCGTTCCCTGATGTGTAAGGGTGTTGGCGTTGTTTCGGAAGGACGAGTGTCGGTTGGGCAGTGTTTTAAGATTTGCGGTTGGTGTTGCAGTTCCTGATGTGCGGAGGATCGGAGTCTGCAGGGTCGCAGATGGTTGTCGGGACGGAAGGATCCCGAGTTGGCATTGTGATGGCTGTGTGTGTGGATCAGAGTGCGTGGGTCATAACGTGGGTTGCTACGGATGGATTTCTTGAGAATGAGTAGAGCAGTGGAGGATTGGTTCCTTGGTATGCATTGTCTCCAGTGGCGTCAGACATGTTGCCGTGCCATTGCTTGAGATATTGTGGTTCATGGCACTGGCAGGTGGAGAGTTGGGGAAATATGCTGGCGAGGTTGCCGCATGAGTACCTTGTTCTGCGTTGGAGGTTGCGTTCACAGACGAGATCGTGTTTTGGAGAAGTGTGCCGTGAATTGTAAGAGGTTGTGCGTCCCGTGGCTCTGTGATAAGGGTGGGAGTCAGGATTGGCAGGTGTCCATTTGGATCGATCGAAGGATTTGATGAGACCAGATGGAAGAGTGACGCCTGTGGGTGGAGGTCTTTTTCATGAGATTGGCGTTGGAGAGTGGTCTCTGATGAGACGTTGGCGTGGGATATTGATCCTCAGTTTGCGGCCAGCAAGGGAGGATTTTCTGTAAGTCTGAGTCGAGTGACGTGAAGATCAAGGGGAGATGGAGTCATTGGGTCCCGCCATGCTCCCTTGAAGGGTAGAGCTGGCGCAGGGATCCATCTGGATGTAGTGGTGGTCTGTGCGAAGAGTCAACGGATGGCCTATCATGAGTTGGATCGTGCCTGCTGGGCCGGTAGAGGTTTCCTGTTGACGAATGTCTGGTGACAGTGGATGGTCTTTTGAGAGGCAGAAGATGCTAGTTGTTGGGGGCTCGAGAATAGAGAGAGCGGCATGCAAGCGAGGCCTTTTGGTGGCCGTTTATGGGGCGTGAGCTAGTTGAAGCTCAGTGATGTGTTGCCCCTAGTGCAGGGTGTGAGATTGATCAGCGGGTTGTGAAGCTGGCATTTGGTCGGTCCGCCGAGCGTGGGCGTTGACCGGTGGATTGGTTCTTGTGGTGCGGATTGCGTTCCCTCGATGAGCGAGAGGGTGGCAACGATGCTGTGAGTGGTTTCTGTGTGTCTGAGGTGATACCAGACTTGTGCTCTTGTGATATGCCTGCTCTGGTGGCCGGTGTGTGCGCGGTGTGCGGAGCGTGGCATTATTCGTGATTATGGTCTGGCTGTATCCCTCATGAGCGGTGCTTTTGTGTGAATCGAGGTTTTTCTGTGCTGGGGCCCTGACAGTGTTGTCAGTTGGTGGAGGCATTCTTCCCCTGTGACTTGGTGCTAGTCCTGAATTTCGAGGATGAAATTTCTTTAAGGGGGGAGGGCTGTGATGCCCCGGATTTCTCGAATCCTTATTTGTGGGTCCCGGATCTGGTTTCTTGGAGTGTCTAACTCCGTTGTGTTCGAAATTTTGTTTCGGACATCTTTCGTGTTCGGATCGGCGTGATCCGGAGTTGTTTCGGAGGCTCGGAAGCGTTCCGCGGCTTTTCTGCGTGTGTTTTCCGATTCCCGGTGTGTGCTTCGGTAATTCCTTCGGAACCTCGTTGCGGGTGAACCGGGTCGTTCACCAGGGCGCGAGTGGTACCGTCACGATCGGTGCGTTCCGAGGATCGTGAAAATGTGATTTTCTATTTTCCCATATTTTCAGGAATTTTCAGATTTTCTATATAATAACCTCCTTTTCTCTCTCCCCTCTCATTTCTCCTTTCTCTCCCTCTCTCTTCTCACGCTCTCTCTTCTCTCCCCCTCTCTCCGGCGGCCGACGGGGTGGAGTGTGGGTGAGGTGGGGATGGCACGGGCGAGGATGGGTGAGGATCGAGGTGGAGGAGGTGCGGTGAAGCTCGACCGTGAGTTCATGGAACGGCGAGGCTTTAATGGCGTTTCTTCGTGGATCGGCATCCACGGCGCGCCGAATCTTCGGTGGAGGTAGGGAGATGGAGCCTCGACCCGCGTACTTCTTTTCCCGCGAGTTTTGTAGGCCGTGGTGAGCCGAGCGGGCTAAACGGGATGATTTGGAGAAAATGCATGTTTTTGGGGTGTGAGTCAGATCTCTCGTTTTACGGTGTTTTTGGGCGATCCAGGGGTTTAGATGCATGCCTAGGAGCTTGGGGAAGGTTTCCCCTTTTGTTTTCCCTTCACCTGGGGGTGAATGGGGCGTGGAATGGTTTTTCCCGTGGTTTCCACCATTTTCGGGTGCGGACTGAGAACGCGCTAGCCACGGCTAGCGCGTTCTTGAAGGTCGCGCCGCCCCGACGGGGCGCGTTCATCGGAGAAGATGAACAGTAAGGAGGTTCTTATCGTGCCTTAGGGTCCCAGCGCGTTCTTGTTGTTGTGCTATAGGATCATAGCGTGACCTGGTCTGGTCGCGCTATGGACCTGTAGCGCATTCTTGTTGAACGCGCTAGGTGTGTATAGCGCGTTCTGCCTGAACGCGCTATGCACCTATAGCGCGTTCTTGGAGGTGACCAATAGGGCTGCCCGAGGCAGGCAGTCTGCTGTTGATCGTGCTCCCCTTGGGCCGTGTGTGCCCCGGACACCCCGTGGGTTTTGTGACCGTGTCTTTGGGTGTCCGGAGGTTCCGTTTACCTTGATTTGCGTGCCGTGAGTTTAAGGGTCCGGGTGACCTTCTAGTGTTCCGATTGTGTTGTGTTGGTCTCCGGTCGACCCGGTTGTGACCTAGTGGTCGACCTTTGGCCTTATGAGTGTCTCGGGCACCCCGTGGGTTTTGTTACCATGTCTTTGGGTGTCCGGAGGTTCTGTGTTACCTCGATAAGCGTGCCCATGGGCTTGGTGGGTCCGGGTGACCCCAGGTGTTCCGGGCTTCCGTGTTCTTCTTAGAGCGAGTCACCGTGTATCGGTGTGAGTGCGGTGAGGTTTCCCCGCAAGTCGTTGCTTCTCTGGAAGGTGGCTTCCGAGTGGGCCAAGCGTGTGGCCTTGGGCGTTGAGTCCAGCTTCCCAGCCTGGGGATGGAGGTTTCTTAAGTCCCTCCTCGAGGGATGGGTCTCGGTAGTTGTGAACTGTCTCGTGAGTCTTTGCATTGTGGTTCCGGACCTAGGGATTAGGCCAGATTGACGGCTCAGTGCTGTCGTGTGCAACGGTCTTGACCCCGAGTCTTGTGACTCAATGACCGTTGAGTTAGTGGGTCTAGTGGACCATCTAGAGTCGGGTGGTGTCATGCCACCTGTTACTCACAATGGGTGCGTGTGTGGTTTCTTGTGTTCACGTTCTATGACACGTCCACTAGTCGTAGCCTTCTTACGGCACGCGTGTGCTGACCCACCTGGGAGTGGTGGAGCGGCTGACCCGAGGGAGACGGTGAGTAGGCTGGTTACCGTAGGGCCCCCACATACAGCCGAGTCCGAGCTTAGGCGGAATTACCAGCTAGAGAACAGGCCTAGGGCGTATGGTCTGAGTGTGCACACGGGGTTGGGGTCGTCGGACCGCGCCGGCAGGCGCGACCCCAACTAGTCCTTGTTCTGTGGTACTGGTTACTGTGTGTGTCTGAGTCTCCGCCTGGGGCGTGGTAGCTAGACACTTGTGACACGGTGTAAGACGTCAGGGGACGCATCTGGTCGTTCTTCTAGTGGGTGGTGCTCCTATCACGTGATGTGTGTTGTCGTGTACCGGGTTCTTTTTCCGTCCGTGAGACGGGACTTCGTGAGTGGTTTTGGGAGCGTTCCCGGAGTCGAGGTCTGGGGTTACCGGTAAGCGTCACTGAGGGTCTTTCCCCAGATAGCATCGTGTTCACGACGGTGAGGTCATGACCGTATTTCCTGACCGTGTGGTTTTGGCTTGGGCCCTTCTATGAGGGCAGGCCTCCGTTACGGAGGTATCGTGGTGTTTTCCTAGTAGCGTGGCTAGGGCGGTTCGTGTCTGGTGGTCCTCGATCGTGGAATCGGGTGGTCGGGTGCGTGGCTTGGTTGTTCCCCCGACGGAAGACTAGGTCGTGTTTTCTGGTACAGTAGGAGTAGCTGTAGAGCCGAGGTTTTACCGGTCACCGTTGTTACTTTCCTGCTTTCATAGTTACTTCTTTCCGTTGCCGTCTGGCTAGCGTAGCTTTCCTTCTGCTGTTGTTTCTCAGTTGGGGTTCCGCGGGATCCCTACTGGGCCAGTGACAGGAGGCTCACCCCTGCGTTTCAGGTGCGGCGGTTCTTCCTCGTAGTTCGAGGGTGCTGTGCAGAGGTGCTTAGTTGCCAGCTGGCCGGGCCAAGTGTTCACTTGGCATGTGGTACGTTTTACTGCTTTAGACTGTACTTTCTGTTGGACTGGACTCTGCTGTAGTTGTTTATTTATTTCTGTTAATGGTTGTATTGTCCTGCCTTATTTCCTATTTCTTTGTACCTTCATACTCCCTTTTAGCCCTTCCGAGCCCTCCCGGCTCGTGGGCGGCGGTTCGAGTCTCAGGTTATCGGGCCTTCCCGGTAATCGGATCCTTGGGTCGTCACAGCTAGCCCCGTGTAGGTCGACCGCCAACGGCGAAAAGTCAAAAACGTGGTTCTGAAATCCATCCAAACCAAGTCAACTTGTGTCTTGTGGTTTGTTTTGTGGGATTGTGTGATGTGACTGTTATATTCCTTTGTATGATCGTGTGAGATCGGAGAGGTTGAGAGAATTTAGTTCCTTGCTCAGTGAATTCCTCAATCTCGATAAAACTTGTTAATTCCGCTTAGATAGTTTTTAAATTGCCATTTTTAGTGGGGGACAATTCAACCCCCCCTTCTTGTCCGCTCGCCTACCCGGGACCAACATGGCAGCTCTACATTGGACCGTTTACGACTCGTAAGGCCGTTTCTGGTTCGTTCGCGGCCTAATATGGGACCGTTTGCGCTCAGAGATCTCTGGTTTTCATCTCTCGTGGGCGGGTGTTTCGTCCTCCTCTTTCCAAGGTACTTATCTTAGCTTTGCTATTTTAATTACCTTGGTGGCGATTACACTTCCTTAGTTTGGTATTATTCATCATTGTCATCATCTTGCTTGCTCTTCTCTTTACTTTATTTGCTCCACACTTACGGTGTGTGTTTTTTATTTTATTCCTTTGCTCCACGCCCCGGCGTGTGTATTTTTTTTTCTTCCTCATGAACATTGATGACATGCCCATACTTCTGATTTTAGTGATTGTTTGAGTTAGGTTATTACTTGTTCACACATCTTCACACATATATCTCTCATACCACTACATTCATATACACACACATCATCACATCACATCACACAAAAATCATCAACAACCCATTTTTTGGCGATCACGGTGGGACTTCTAGTGCCAATCGTGTTGAGCTTCTGTTTGACCTGCTGCAGTTGATTTAACCCAGTTGCCCTTGTGTTTTCCTCAGATTTTTCTTTTAATTTCTTGCTATTTTCTACTCTCTGGTCACCTTGGTGGTCCACTGTTCGGCCGTTTACGGCTTAAAAGTGGCCCAAAAATAGGCCGTCTTATCTCTCTGGCGGTCTTATATCAGACCGTTTCTCCAGTCATAGGTACTCATCCCGAGGTTGAGTTTATTTCCACAGTTTTTGTTGTGACTTTCATGCTTGGGTGCTATCTGATCTCCTCCTTGGTTGTCATACATATTTACATCATTGTTTGCATATTTAGTTGTTAGTTTTAAGGCTAGAATTTGCATGCACCCCGGTGCACATAGGATCATTTATATTCATACTTTAGTTGCATTTTCCTACCTTGGTGTGTGAACCTCTCGTCTCCATATTTCTTTGGGCTGACTAGGTGATCGCATCCGGGACCTTCATAAGTCCCTGTGAGCCGTGTATTCTCACACGGACGCCAGGCCGGTTGTACCTTTACCACACCGTGTCTAGGTTGCATAAGTGAGGGAGAGTTTACCTTAGAGTTAACGAAGTCCCAAACACCCTTCCTATTAGGAACCTTGTTAGAGAGAATATCTAAATTCAAATCATTAAGGTTCTGAAGGAGGAAATAATAAAAATTGGTGCATCGTTATAACTTGGTTGATTTTGAGTGTCTCGCATCCCTTTCTTTGTCTTTATAAAGTTTGGAGTCTTTGTTTTAGTCTCTCATTGTGTGCTTGTTTGTGTTGTTTGCATTTTGTCAAGGTCTTCCGTTGCATGTGGAGTTACTTCCGATCTCTAGAATCATCACCTAGGGGCAATTCCTTTTCTACCTTCTATTTCAATCCTTTATTCGAGTCAAACATGTCCTCTTTCGATCTTCCCATTCCCAGGAGGAGTCTCTCCCCCAGGGCCTTCTAGGAGACCCATCTCGGGTTGTCTCTTTCCAGTCCGGAGAGGGGTCTGTCCCTCCTCCGTCCCCATGGAGGGCGCGCAACCCTCCCTCTCTTCTCCCAATTCCGCCAATCATGTCCTTCAAATGATGGCCCAGTTGGATTGGCCCAACTTCAGGCTGTCTATCCGACCTTGCAGGGGTCCAATGTCCCATCTCCCACGATTGTACAAGGTCTGTCTAATGCCTCTATTGCTCAACCAAGAGTTGACGGGCCCACTGTTCAGCCCGTTCCAATTGATCTTACTCCGATCCAGCCAAGGACCATTCGATTCCCTAGTCTGGAAACGGGCCAGTCCTCTGGTTCGGCCCAGCAAGCTTTTAACAAAGGGAAGACCATCCTCCCTTCTCCTATCCAGGCAGATTCTTATGGGTCCATCCCATCAGCGCCACAAGTGCTTGTCGGCCCATCCAATTTCATGCGCCCCCAGCAAGGGGCGGCCCAAGTCCATGCCAATATAGGTCATTCTTTGGCCCAATACCCCTCTTATGGGCCTCCCCTTTCATATGTCTACCATTCAGCTCCCCGTCTTGAGCCTACTCCTTTGACTACCCCTGCTCCATCCAAGGAGTAGGAACTACTTGATAAATGGGCCTCCATGCAACAACAACTTGACTTTCTTCAGAAGCGGGTTGGCCCACAATCGCTAGCAGATATTCCAGTTCCTAGTTTCCAGAACATCCGGTTCCCACCGCAATCTGAGCTCCCCACTTACCATAAATATGACGGGAATAGCAATCCCTTATGTGAGGGACTTTTTGTACTAGTCGGCCCAATTTCAATACGATGATCGTCTTATGGCATATTTTTTTCGCCGCTCGTTGGATGGGGTTGCTTTAGAATGGTTCTATTCTCTGCCGCTGGAAGATGCCAAGAGTTTCAAGGTAGTGAAAGATAAGTTTATTTAGAGATTCTAAGACCGAGTCGGCCCGAAATATTCGTTTACAGATTTGATGGCCGAGAAAATGAAGCCAGATCAAGAATTTGCTACATATGTCGACAGGTGGAGGTAGATGGCCGCCTGAGTGCCAGGCCACATTCCGGAGGAAGAGAAAGTCAAGCTGTTGATTTCAAATGCTACTCCTACATTCCAAAATATTCTTGCTATGAATGATATAGCCAATATGCACCAACTGTATAGCCAGGCGCGCTTTATTCAAACTCACTCTTCGAAGCCCAAAAGCCAAAATATCATAAGAAGCCTCAGGGGCCTGTCACCGAGGGAGTCTAAACAAATGAACAGGTGCAAGCCGTTACGTTCCCCTTCCAATCCGCGCCATTCCTCTTCCCACAAAATCCCCGCAATCCATAATTCTCCACTCCACAAAACACCCAACCCACTTTCTCCGCTCCACAAAACCCTCACCCTACCTTCTCCGCTCCACAAAACATGTTCCCCGCTCCACAACAACCTCCACAACCTCTATAATACCATAATGTCCTTCCACCCAATGGCTACACTAACAACAACAAGCACCCGGGTTCGAAGAGAGCCCGATACCCTCCTTTGCCCGAGTCCCTCACGGACATATTTTCGGCTCTCATGTCCATTAATGCCATTCAACTTCCTCCGAAACGGCCTAATTGGAACTTGACCATTGATCAGATGAAGTATTGCATGTTCCACAGGCAGCCTGGCCATACTATTGAGAGTTGTTTTCAGTTCAGAGATCTGGTGTACGACCTACATGAAGGGCAACGTATAGACTGGGCCGAGATGCATAAGGCCATTATTGAAATAAAAGAGAAGAGAAGGCAGCCGCAGAGGCATCAAGTGCAGCAGCAACAAGCACCGCCGCCACGGCAGCAACCACAGCCGGTCCAAGACTTGGGGATCCATCAAAATCCCATGCCAAATCATCCTCCCCCTCCGCAGCCTCAGCCGCAGGCACCGGCTCAGGTTAATTTAGTTCAGCCCCCGGCTCCTGACTCCGAGTGGTCAGATGATGATGACGGTTCTACTCAGCAAATAATGGCCCTCCACCATAACCACTGCCACCCTGCTTCATCTTCTACTCCCACCATCCTTACGCCCAACCATCAAACCCTTCCTCCGCCCGCCAGACCGCTCATCCTTCCACCAACTACAACCGTTACTCCACTTACTTCTACTCCACTACCAACACCCCCACTCGCGCTTCCACCTCGTCCATTGCTCGTCACCCCCACCATTATCACCATGCCTCTGCCCAACCCCTCGCTCACTATGCCTCCGCCCACACCGCTCTCCACGCCTCCGCTTACCTTTACCCCTCCATCAGTACCTACACCCTTCATCACCGTGCCCGCACCTAACCCTCCGCATGTCATCCTTCCCTCGCAACCCATTACCTCCACCATAATCCATGCTACTCCCATCATCTCCACCACACCCTCTTCCACACCACTCATCCACCCCATTGGGCCCATCAAGCCGTCAACCAATCTCGTGCCGACACAAAACCTTACCCTGCGGAGCAGGCGTTTGTTTCACAAGAATTACACTTCCATCGGTGCACCTACACCCAATACTCAGTCTTCACAACCGGCTACTGATCAGGAAGAGGCCAAGCCACTACCGAATAGCCAGTATGATCTAGTGCATCACTTAGACAGGGTGCCCCCCAAAATATCCGTATTAGAGTTGATAAAAAGGTCTACACTTCACCAAGATGCATTAAGAAATGTTCTTCAGAAGGTGATGGTTAGCGAAGATGTGGCAGTTGATAGTCTACCGATGGCATTGGCAGCTATCTCGAAAGGGCCAGCAATTACATTCTCCGAGACCAAGCAAGCACCTCCAGAAGCTCGGCAAATGCCGCTATGTATTTCGATAATCTTAAACAAAGTGAGTTTTGATGTAGCTTTAGTTGATACAGGGGCATCTATTAATGTTTGCCCACTCAGCACTCTCTGCGCCTGTAATTTATCAAAAGAGCTATTACGGCCAACCCCGACCACCATAGCAGCGTATGACAATTCAAGGAGAGCATGTCATGGGGTTGTCACCATCCAAGCTGAGCTTGGGCCTCTTACCATGCCCATAGAATTTTATGTACTGGACATCGACCCTATATTCAAGGCCATTTTGGGTCGTCCGTGCATAGACAATCTCGGCACCGTACCATCCATCGCCCATCAATGCCTCAAATTCCCTTTTCAAGGGAGGGTGGTTAAGGTGAAAAGTTTATCCACAGTTCAGTCAGTCAAGACTATCTCGGAGAAAGTGCTGCCAACTTTGTGGCCCAATAGTCGGCCCGTTATTTCGGTGCTAGATTTGAATTTCCCATGGGCTTATGCACCACGCAAACCCGTCTCAACAGCAGTAGACATTGAAGTGAAGCCCCAGATTCGAGATTTGAAGGGCTGGGACATTATATTGAAACTGGACTATCAGCCGGGGAGAGGCCTCGGTGCACAACTACAAGGGCGGACCAAGCCGGTCCCAAAAGGAAGAAAGATGAATAGAAGGGGCCTCGGATATTGAGAATCTTCATTCTCTATTTTGGGCGATTCTGGGCCCTTGACATGGGACTACCGCCAGCATTTTGTTAAAGGCCCCCTCCAGCCAGGCACATTAAAAGCATCTCCAGATCAGCCCAAGGAGAAAGATGCAGCTCATGTATTTGCTGGTCCGCCATTGCTGCCTAAGGGGCTGGTCAATGATATGATTGATTGTAGCCAAGCATTTGAAAGGCTATTTTATGAAGATGAAAGTTGCCAAGAAAGTCAGGAGGTACGGCTTGTGTGTTATCAGCCAAAGAAGCCAGCTTGCCATCCGCGGGAAAAGAGGAGCTCACCCATTGTCCTTACTTGGTCTCCCTCCCGTCTTATGTCTCTTTTCCAAAAGCTGGAATCCATACCCCGTTCACCTCCTATCTTAATTGATCCATTCTTGTTCGAAATCCCCACGGAGTATCTCATCATCACGCCAACATGTGATTGCTGCCCTCCGGTTGATCTGTCTACTCCCTTCTTCACCTCCTCCGATCCCTTCCTCGATATCTTTTGTCCTTCCAAGTACCCTCTCAGGCTTTCGCCTCCACCTTCTTCCTCTCCCTCTTGCTATATGATCTCCACTGACTCTCACCAAAAAAAAATGTCAAATTTGAAACGGAGATTTCAGTGGAAGATTACGTTGTCTTTTCTTCATCCTCCTCCTAGGGGCATGAGCTCCCTGTTGCCTCCCTCCCAGTAGATTTCCTTTCTCCTAGGTTAGACGTAGGGTCCGTCGAGGTAGAGTCTTTTAGGTCTAGAGAAGTAGGGTCTTATTCTAGGTCGTCCAACCCTTCCTCGCTTGAGCCGCGCCCGCTTGTGCGTCATTCCAAATCCATTCCTGATAGGTTCTTGCAAGATCTAGCTCAGCGATGTCTTGCTCTTCTGAAGTGCCCGGAGTTTATTGCTACGGCGATTGTGATACAAGAAGATAAGGAGCAAGAAGGGGTGAGGAGCGATGACGGACTAGGTGTTTATGAAATCATGGATGAAAAAGACCCGGTCGATGATGAGGACAGCAACGTAGATGACACTGCCGATCTGTATGCGCAAGGATTAAAGAGATTTGATGAGCCATCATCAGCGGTGGATGAACCTACGAAAGAAATAAATCTGGGAACTGAAGAAGACCTCAGGCCCATTATTATTGCCGCTAATCTCCCTCCAGAAGTAGAATAAGATCTTATCAAGGTTCTAAGGGAGTATAGCGATTCTTTTCACTGGTCTTACGAGGACATGCGGCGTCTTGACCCCTCTTTAGTGGAACACCGACTCGTGCTTAAACCAGGGGCAACACCTGTGAAACAAAGGTCAAGAAGATTTCACCCCCACATGACCTTGAAGATTAAGGAAGAGGTCGACAAATTATACAAGGCCAAGTTTATTAGAGTTGTCTTATATCCTCAGTGGGTGGCGAACATAGTCCTTGTTATTAAAAATGATGGAAAGGTGCGCATTTGCATTGATTTCAGGGATGTTAACAAAGCATGTCCCAAAGATGATTTCCCGCTCCCTCACATAGATGTATTGGTGGACAACACCATCGGGTACGAAGCATTGTCATTCATGGATGGTTATTCAGGTTATAACCAGATCCGTCTCGCTCCCGAGGATCAAGAGAAAACCTCCTTCACCACGCCCTGGGGAACATATTGCTATGTGATCATGCCGTTCGATTTGAAGAATGCTGGCGCTACTTATCAAAGGACAATGATGGCCATATTCCATGACATGATGCATGTTTACATGGAAGCCTACGTGGATGATATCTTGGTGAAGTTGAGGACTAAAGAAGAACACCCCGTTATTCTGGCTAAGGTGCTCCAGAGAGCTAGGGAGTACCAGTTAAAAATGAATCTAAAGAAATGTGTTTTTGGAGTCTCTTCAAGGAAGTTGCTAGGCTTCATAGTCAGCAAACGGGGGATTCAGATTGATCCTAACAAGGTAAAGGCCGTCATGGACATGCCTCCGCCTTAGAATATCAGGGAACTTCGAGGACTGATTGGTCTATTGCAATTCATTAGAAGATTCATATCCCAACATTCTCAGAGGTGCCGCCCGTTTTATGAATTGCTAAAGGCGGGGGTCAAATTTGAATGGAATCAAGATTGTCAGAAGGCCTACGAGGATTTAAAGGAATATTTGACCAATTCCCCAGTTTTGCAACCTCCTGTCCCTAGGAAACCCCTAATCCTATACATTTTTGTCATTGAGGACTCCCTAGGGGCGATTTTAGCACAAGTAGATGAAGAAGGCAAAGAGCGGGCAGCTTATTACCTCTCCAGATTATTTAACCCAGTAGAGACCAAATACACTGCCATGGAAAAGACTTGAGCCGCCTTAGTGTGGGTAGCTCAGAAACTGAAACACTACTTTCTAGCCCACCCAATCAGGTTGATCTCTAGAATGGACCCGATCCGTTATCTCTTAGAAAAGCATGTCCTTTCTAGTAGGTTAGCTCGCTGGCAGATCTTCCTCTCTCAATTCGATATCGTATTCGTTGTTCAAAAGGTAATCAAAGGATATGCCATTGCTGAGCATCTTGCCCATCTTCCTATCCCTTGCACGGACTCTATTCAGGATGATTTCCCTGATGAGCATCTCTCTGTTCTTACCCATCATCCCTTCTGGTCTCTGCACTTCGATGGGGCGCTCAACTCTCAAGGCCGAGGGATAGGTGTTGTTCTCCTCACTCCAGAAGGGGTGATGATTCCTTTTGCTTATCAGCTCCGTTTTCCTGCTACCAACAACATCGCTGAGTATGAAGCTCTCCTGGCCGGATTGAAGCACGCCCACCTCTTAGGCGCGCACTATTTGAACATCATAGGAGACTCTCAGCTCGTCCTGCGACAGGTTCTGTCCACTTACCGCACCTGTGACCCGAAGCTCAAGCCATATCAGGATTTGGTCCTCTCTTGGCTAGATAATTCCGTAAGTTGATCTATATCCATACCCCTCGATCTCAGAATATCCTTGCTGATGCGCTAGCATCACTCGCTTCCTCTTTATCTTTCCCTCTTAGTCGGATTACTAAGACTATCGTCATTCAGAGCTTGGACGAACCCTCTCTTCAGGATCCTTGATATCACAACCTTAGGAAGACTGTAGAGGCTAGGGCTGAGAAGGAAGATTTGAAGGAAGTATCTTTAACGGAATTAGAAGAGATCTTGGAGGAAGAAGAGTTGCCATGGTATCATGAGATTGAGCTGTATTGCAAAGATGGATCGTTCCCTGAAGGGGCAAACGCCGAGCAGCGCAAGGCTATCAGAAGAGCCGCCTCGAAGTACACTATCATTGTTGGAGAGTGTGGAACGTAGATTTTTTATTTTTAAATTATTTAAATTTATTATTATTTTAATTTATTTGGGGAATTCTCTTATTTGTATTTGTTGATTATTAGGCGTGCCAGTCACCGGGGTGACAATTTAATTGTGCGCTCGATCTGACTTTTAATCAGTCGATTGTGAAGTCCGAGTTGGGACCCGAAGTCCATCATACCATAAAGGCTATGACGTTAATTACGCCCTTCCTAAGAAGGACAACCCTTGATTAAACGCCAAAAATAGGAGGAAGACAGCGGCAAAAATAAGACTCAAACGAGAGCGAGGGTTGGTTCATCAGCAAGGCGTTGAATAGCCTGAGTGAAGCAACGATACATCAAATGCGGAACAAATCCGACGGCATGTCCCCATTACCTTGGACTATGCCAGATGGGGATAGGAAACCACCCATGCAGCGGCAGGATGGGATCCGTAAAAGATCGGGTATATCTAACCCGGAATCCGGATAAGGACCGGTGCAGCATGACACACCCTGTGCAGGCGCGATGTCTTATTAATATTCCCCTTCGGAAGACCATCGGAGAACATGCAAGGGCAGAACTCCGTGGGCCAACGGGGTTAGGGCGGAATACCATAGCTATCTGATGAGGTATGTACGAATTTCAACAGCATATCCCCTTCACTTGGACTATGCCAAGAAAAGATAGGCCATCATCCACGGGAAGCCGGGACGACAATCAAAGGAGAACGGCGCCATGCCACGGGGGACATTGCTTGCATTCATATCATCGATTGATGTTCCCTTGGAACCCATCAGAGCACATGTAATGAAATGGCTCTTTAGGTTCATAAGGCTGCAGAGAAATCCGGATCGGGACTAAGAGATGTAGGGGAGGTCCTCCCCATTGCTGTATCTCCTCGGGGCGTATGTGATGGTCTCTGAACATCCTCTAGATAGATGTGTGGAGAGATTAAAGGGATTGGGGGGTGATGGTGCGAAGGTGGATCTTGGCCTGGGTTTTATTGGCCAAAGAAGGAGCCTCGGCGTGGGTTTTATTGGCCAGGAGGGGTTCTCGGCGTGGCTTGTATTGGCCAAGGGGGGGTTCTCGGCGCCAAGGGCCAAACGGCCAGGGGTTCCCAGCGCGCTAGTAGCAAGGCTCTCGGCAGGAGGACAAGGAGGTGGGCTTCTCGGCGTGGGGTTCCCGGCGTGGACCGCGCCGGGAGCTATGGCGCCGGCAAGGTTTGTTCATGGGGCACTGTTCGGGGCGCCGGGAGGTTCCGGCCCCCTGTTCTTAGTTCTTTTGGTTTCAGAGGGGAGGTTTCAGGCAGGATTTCAGATGGGGAATCAATCACAAAGGTTTTATGGGCATGAAGGTCAGGGGTTTAAGGGAGGCTCGCATCAGTCGAAGGGCAAGATCATCCATTATTAAACCCTCGGGGATGAGAGGTGTTTTTCTGGTCACCTGCTGCTCAGACGATCAAGAGATTGATGTCTATGACCCCGAACCTGCTGGGAGCTCATCATAAATCCATGATATGCGGGAAAGTCCATCATCAAGGGGAGGGAAGGAGGGGGGACAGAGCCCAATAACCCATTGAATGAGGGTTGGGGCTCCGTCTTCATCCTTCATGAGAGAACGACTTGAGCCGAAAATCCGGAGCATCTAAGCAAACAAACGCTTCGAAGAACATCGGATGAAAAGAAGGGGGACAGATAGCATATACTTCAATCATTCAGTGCCCAAACGGGCCATCGTAACATTCCATTTCATTACATCATTCCAAAACTCAAATCAACCACGAGAAGTGAGTGAGGAAAGGGGGGATGAGCCAGGGGCCGGGATATCCCGATTACATCCGAGGAATCGAGACAAGATTCGCATAATTACATGAAGAAGAAAAGAAAACACGAAGGGGGAGGGCGGAGCATTGACTCCTCTCCCTCCCCAGCTGCCCACCTGGAGCTTCTTCTTCTTCTTTTTCTCTTGGGATTGGTCTCTTCTCTCTTTCTTTCAGTGGAGGAGGCTCTCTTCCTCTGTTGGTCTCTTCTCTTCTGCTATCGTCCTCTACTCCTTCTCGTGGGAGAAGAAAGGGGTTATATAACCCTATCCATCGCAAGGGATTCTCGGCGCGCCTATAGCAGGGGTCCCCGGCGAGCTCCCATGGAGGGGCTTCCCAGCGCGCCTGTGGCCATGGGGAGGTTCTCGGCGCGAGGGGCATCAGGCCCATCCTCAATAGCACGTTAACAGGCCCATTCGACAGACCCATTTTCTGTTCAGCCTTATTGATTTCCTAAAACATATCAGAACCGAGGAAGGCCCCTTTCTTATGGTGACATGATCTCTCCGGAAACAAATCCAAGGTTCTCATTAGTCGGTAGACCAGCGCTTCACCAGTATCGTCGTCTGGATGACGATAACACCGGACATCAGCCAGGCCTGAGAAGGTCCTAGCCGGGCAATTAGTTGGTGGTGAGGGTCCTCCCTCAATCCTGACTTTGCAGGCATCTTCCAGTCTTCGTTGCTGGTCTGGTCCCATCTGTATCTTTGTTCATATTTATATGTCAACAAATGCCCCCCACCTGCAGACAGCGTAAGCGCAGAATAAGCGGCACAGTGTCCGCAGGTGCATCTTTAGCTCAAGGCTATTGACTCATTCTTTCAGTTATAGCTTGGCAGTATCCCCATATTGGGATTTCATCCTGGTACGATCTTCTTGGCTTGAGCCTTGATCAGCTGAACATCTATCGGCTTGAGCCCTGATCAACTGGCACATCTGACATCTGTCGGTTTTAGGCCCCGATCAACGGCATATTTGCCCTCTGTTGGCTTGATGCCCCGATTGGCCGAACATCTCGTATCTGTCGGCTTGAAGCCCCGATTGGCTGAACATCTTGCATATGTCGGCTTGAAGCCCCGATTGGCTGAACATCTTGTATCTGTCGGCTTGAAGCCCCGATTGGCTGAACATCTTGCATATGTCGGCTTGAAGTCCCGACTGGCTGAACATCTTGTATCTGTCAGCTTGATGCCCCGACTGACTGAACATCTTACTTCATGTGCTGTTATCTCCTTCATGTGGAAGAGTGGCAGTCCCAGCAATCTTTACGCGGATGACCCGTGTTTAGTAGGAGAGCGTCCATCCTCTCAGGGGGAGAATGGGGACTCGCTCCACCGCGTGTCGGTATCCGGTGGGATTGCCTTTGTTGGGCCTGTTGGTTAACGGAAGACATGCATCTGGAACAGACGAGAGGTCTGTTCCTCAAAGCTGACCGTGGCGATTTGCCGGCCGACCAGTGAGTGGTTTCATCGTCGGCATTGGGCTTATGTCGATGCAAAGGAGTTTAAGCTTCATCAGAATAGACGAAAGGTATAAACTGGGTAGGTTCATTGCAGGTGGGACATGAAAGGATATGTAGTTTTACCAGAACAGACGTAAGGTCTATCCCGGTAGGGTTTCATCGTTGATCCAGCTACCTCAGATGAAAGGTCTACACTGGCAGGGTTTCATCATTGATCGGGCGAGGTGCCGGTCGATCAACAGTTGGTTCCATCATCGATATAGGGTCTATATCGATGTAAAGAAAGTGTTCTAAGTTTCATCAGAGTAGACGAAAGGTCTACACTGGCAGGGTTTCATCATTGATCGGGCGAGCTGCCGGTCGATCAACAGTTGATTTCATCATCGATATTGGGTTTATATCGATGCAAAGAAAGTGTTATAAGTTTCATCAAAGTAGACGAAAGGTCTACACTGGCAGGGTTTCATCATTGATCGGGCAAGGTGCCGGTCGATCAACAGTTGGTTTCATCATCGATATTGGGTTTATAACGATGCAAAGAAAGTGTTATAAGTTTCATCAGAGTAGATGAAAGGTCTACACTGGCAGGGTTTCATCATTGATCGGGCGAGGTGCCGGTCGATCAACAGTTGGTTTCATCATCGATATTGGGTTTATATCGATGCAAAGAAAGTGTTATAAGTTTCATCAGAGTAGACGAAAGGTCTACACTAGCAGGGTTTCATCATTGATCGGGCGAGGTGCCGGTCGATCAACAGTTGGTTTCATCATCGATATTGGGTTTATATCGATGCTAAGAAAGTATTATAAGTTTCATCAGAGTAGACGAAAGGTCTACACTGGCAGGGTTTTGTCATTGATCGGGTGAGGTGCTGGTCGATCAACAGTTGGTTTCATCATCGATATTGGGTTTATATCGATGCAAAGAAAGTGTTATAAGTTTCATCAGAATAGACGAAAGGTCTAAACTGGCAGGGTTTCATCATTGATCGGGCGAGGTGCCGGTCGATCAACAGTTGGTTTCATCATCGATATTGGGTTTATATCGATGCAAAGAAGAGTTGAAGTTTCATCAGAATAGACGAAAGGTCTAAACTGGCAGGGTTTCATCATTGATCGGGCGAGGTGCCGGTCGATCAACAGTTGGTTTCATCATCGATATTGGGTCTATATCGATGCAAAGAGTCTCATAGGTTTCATCAGTAGAGACGTAAGGTCTAAACTGGACATAGGATTTCATCATTGATCGGGCGAGGTGCCGGTCGATCAACGGTGGGACATATGTAGAGGTGTAGGTCTCGTTAGGACAGACGTAAGGTCTATTCCAGCAGACTTTATGGCGGGTGGGACTTAGCCAAGAAATACATAGGTTTCATCAGGATAAGCGTAGGGTTTATCCTGGTAGGGTTTCATCGTTGATCGGGCAAAGGGGGCCAACCGATCAAGGGAAGGTTTAGGAGTTTTCATCAGAATGGTGATGGGTTTCATTGTTGGTGGGACATTTGAAAGAGGGTATGCAGATTTCATCAGAGTGAATGTAAGGTCTACCCCGGAAAGGCTTTATCATCGGTGGGGCATAGAGCCAGATGACCGACGGAAGGCTTCATCAGTGAAGAGGAGGTAGAGGTAGCATGCCGGTTGGCATGGAATTTTGAATTACCACATTATTGACCCAAGTGCCCTTTCGGGTTTTCACCGGAGCCAGCCCCCTCTTGCTTTTGCCCATGCGCCCTTTCGGGTTTTCACGTGGCGGGGTACCCGATTTTGCCTGTAGTGCCCTTTCGGGTTTTCACCACAACTGGGTTTTGCGCCATTTTTGCACTTGTCCAGAATGCCTGAACGAGTCTGGCGGGGTATCTCTATTTTCAACCCCATTTATATATATATATATATATATATATTGTCGTTTTCTTTCTCTTTTCCTTCTTTACTGTCTTTCTGGGACCAGAACTTTCATCATATGGACCATGGCGCCATATGTTTATTGTGGACACACGATCATTGATGTGGGTGCCAACGTCAATGCAAAGGGAAGTAGGGTTTCATGATCTATCCAGACGAAAGGTCCGAATCGATCTAGGGGATATAAGTAGCAGCTCGGGCACGAGGCCGTTTGCTGAGAATATGAGTTTCATCGTTAATGTGGGGTTTAACATTAACGCAAAGGAATATAGTTTCATGACCTATCCAGACGGAGGGTCTGAATAGATTCAAAGAGCAGTGTTGTGCTATGTCAGAGCGGACAGAAGGTCCCCCCTGGATGGATTTTAGCGTCGATCAGGCAGCGCACCAGCCGACCGATAGCAGGTTTCATCATTGGTATTGGAATCGATCAATGCAAGGATTTCATAGGTTTCATCGGGATAGACGTAGGGTCTAGCCTGGACAGGTTTCATCGCTGATCGGGCAGTGTGCTAGTCGATCGGCAGCGAGTTTCATCATCGGTATTGGGTTTATACCAATGCAAGGATTTCATAGGTTTCATCGGGATAGACGTAGGGTCTAGCACGGACAGGTTTCATCGCTGATCGGGCAGTGTGCCAGTCGATTGGCAGCGAGTTTCATCATCGGTACTGGGTCTATACCAATGCAAGGATTTCATAGGTTTCATCGGGATAGACGTAGGGTCTAGCCCGGCCAGGTTTCATCGCTGATCGGGCAGTGTGCCAGTCGATCGGCAGTGAGTTTCATCACGGCGGGACGTAAAGAGATATGCGGATCTAGTCGGAACAGACGTAAGGTCTAAACCGGACCGGTTTCTTTTGCCGATCGGGCAGCGAGCCCGTCGACCAAAGGTGGGTTTCATCATTGGTATTGGGTTCATACCAATGCAAAGGAATTCACAGGTTTTATCAGGATAGACGTAAGGTCTAAACTGGACATGTCTTGTCATTGATCGGGCGGGATGCCGGTCGATCAACGGTGAGTTTCATCATTGTGGGACTTTGGAAAGGGTGAATGAGGGTCTCATCAGGATAGACGTAGGGTCTATACTGAGTGGGTTTAATCGTTGATCGGATAAGGTGCCGGCCGATCGACGAGGAGTTTATGGTAGGAGATGAGGCTTTCTTTGGGGTTACCACATTACTGACCCAAGTGCCCTTTCAGGTTTTCACCGGAGTCAGCCCCCTCTTGCTTTTGCCCACGCGCCCTTTCGGGTTTTCACGTGGCGGGGTACCCGATTTTGCCTGCAGTGCCCTTTCGGGTTTTCACCACAGCTGGGTTTTGGGCCATTTTTGCACTTGTCTCCAATATAGGAGCAAGTCTGGCGGGGTATCTCTATTTTTAACCCTATTTTTTTTTTACTTCTTTTTTTTGTTCTTTCTTCTTCCTTCCTTTTCAGAGAATAACAAGCGGGAATGCCACCAGCTTAAGATGAGGGTAGCTTGGTTAGGGCGGAGTGCCACTATGCCAAGAAAGTGGTAGCTCGGCTAGGGCGGAGTGCCGCTAGACGAAGAAACGGGTAGCTCGGCTAGGGCGGAGTGCCGTTAAACTGAGGAAGAGGGCAGCTTGGTCAGGGCGGAATGCCGTTAAACCAAGGAAGAGTAGCTCGGTTAGGGCGGAGTGCCGCTAAACCAAGGATAGAGGGTAGCTCGGCTAGGGCGGAGTGCCGCTAGACGAAGAAACGGGTAGCTCGGCTAGGGCGGAGTGCCGCTAGACTGAGGAAGAGGGCAGCTTGGTCAGGGCGGAATGCCGTTAAACTAAGGAAGAGTAGCTCGGTTAGGGCGGAGTGCCGCTAAACCAAGGACAGAGGGTAGCTCGGTTAGGGCGGAGTGCCGCTAAACCGAGGAAGGGTAGCTCGGTTAGGGCGGAGTGCCGCTAAACCGAGGAAGGGTAGCTCGGTTAGGGCGGAGTGCCGTTTAAACCGAGGAAGAGTAGCTCAGTTAGGGCGGAGTGCTGCTAAACCAAGGAAAAATGGTAGCTTGGCCGGGGCGGAGTGCCGTTTAAACCAAGGAAGAGTGGCTCGGTTAGGGCGGAGTGCCGCTAAACCAAGGAAGAGTAGCTCGGTTAGGACGAAGTGCCGCTAGACCAAGAAAGTGGTAGCTCGGCTAGGGCGGAGTGCCGCTAGACGAAAAAACGGGTAGCTCGGCTAGGGAGGAGTGCCGCTTAGACGAAGAAAGGGTGTAGCTTGGTTAAGGCGGAGTGCCGTTAAACCAAGAAAAGTAGCTTGGTTAGGGCGGAGTGCCGCTAAACCAAGGAAGAGGGCAGCTTGGTCAGGGCGGAGTACCGTTAAACCAAGGAAGAGTAGCTCGGTTAGGGCGGAGTGCCGCTAAATCAAGGAAAAAAGGTAGCTTGGCCAGGGCGGTGTGCCGCTAGACCAAGGAGGAGTAGCTTTTATCCGATTACTCGGGGAATGTTGGTTGTGCAGCATGATACAGCTTTAGGTGTCTACCGTTGAGTGGCGAGGATCGGATTTCCCCTCGATGGTTAACAACCATGTAGGCCCCTCCTTCGTAGACCCTCTGTATCACATAAGGGTCCTCCCAATTAGCATTTAGCTTTCCTTTTGGGTTGGACGCCATGACTTCCTTTTTCTTGACCATGACAAGGTCACCTTTCTTAAATTCTCGCCCTTTTACGAGTTTGTTGAATGCAGTGGCCATGCGGGCCTGATACATTTGGATATTCTTCTGAGCTTGGAGGCGCTTCCCTTCCAATTCAGCCAATTCTTCTAACCTTCTTTCAACATTGGTTTGTTCGCCACGGGCCAGGTCCTATTGGACTGCCACTCTGAGGGACGGGACTTCCAGCTCTAGCGGAACCACTGCCTCTGAGCCGTATACCAATGAGTATGGTGAGCACCCTGTAGGTGTCTTGAAGACGGTGCGGTATGCCCACAGAGCTTCATACATTTTCTCTTCCCAGTCCTTCTTATTGGAACTGACGACCTTGTCCAGCAAGGTGCACAAAGTCTTGTTAAAAGCTTCTGCCAATCCGTTTGCCTGCGGATTGTAAGGAGTGGACGTCCTCCATTCGATCTTATACTTCTCAGCAAGTCGATAGACCTTCTGATTTCTAAAGTGACTCCCATTGTCAGATATTATTCGGCCGGGGATCCCGAACTGGAAGATAATGTTCTGCCTGATGAATCTGGCGACCAGTTCACCAGTCACTTCTCTTAATGCTATAGCCTCCGCCCATCTGGAGAAGTAATATGTTATGGCCAGTATGTACTTATGTCCGGCCAAGGAAGTCGGCAGTGGACCGACTACATCAGTTCCCCATTGCGTAAACGGCCAACTGGGAACTGTAGGATGCAGAGTCGTAGGAGGCCTTCTAGGCATAGTAGCGTGCTCCTGGCATTTCTGGCATGATTTTACAAATTTACAGCAGTCTTCGAACATGGTGGGCCAATAGTAGCCCAGCTTCTTGATTTCTATCTTCATCTTGGGACCAGCCTGGTGGGCACCTGCTGTCCCAGCATGTACTTCTTTCATCGCTTGCCAAGCTTCCTCAGTGGACAGGCAGCGAAGTAGAATCTTCTTGCGCGCATCCGCCATTATTCGGAACAGAGTCCCATTTCTGAATTCATAAGAATCTTTGATTCTCAGAAGTTTCATCTTCTCTTCTCTTTTCTGCGGTAGCTGTTGGTGCAGGAACCACTGTAGCAAGTGCTGTCTACAGTCAGATGCCTGCCCTGTGCTAACAGTAGCGACTTCTTCTTCTTCGGGGCACCCTTCTAGTATACTGAGGACTTGCCGCCGGTTCATAACAACAATGTTCAGTGTCTCATTTGGCGGGACTGCTAGTGAGCTGGCTAGCTTCGCCAGTGCGTCAGCCTGGGCATTATGTCCACGGCCCACATGCTTGAGCTCAATATGATAGAATTTCGCCATGAGGCGCACAGCCTTTTGGTGGTAGGGATTTAGTTCTGGCTTTCGCACTTCGAACTCCCCTTGGATTTGCTTTATCACCAACATTGAATCCCCGAATACCTGAAGCATTTGGATACCCATGTTGAGGCTGATATGGAGTCTGATTATCAGAGCTTCATACTCGGCTTCATTATTGGTGCAGGGCTTGTTTATAAAACAGGAAGTATGCACAACCTCCCCTTCCGGTGATCTCAGCACAATACCGGCTCCGGCCCGCATTCTGGTCTTTCCATCGGAGTCTGTCTCTGTTCTAGATGCTCCATCAAAGAATAGTTGCCACATAATAGATTGGGTCTGGCAGGCCTCGAGTGTCTCATCATCGGTAATTCAGTCCCCAGCATATCATTTTCTGGCACAGGATGTTCTGCGAAGAAATCAGCCACTGCCTGTCCTTTTATCACCCTCTGGGGTGTATAGGTAATATCGAATTCCATCAGGATCACTGCCCATTTGCCCAACCGGCCCTTCAGTACTGGCTGAGTCAATATATATTTGAGCGGATCTGCTACAGATATCAATCTGACTTCATGTGACAACATATAGTGTCGGAGCTTTTTGACAGCAAAGACCAGTGCCAAGCAGGTCTTTTCTATGTAGCTGTAACTTTCTTCAGTTCTAATCAGCGTCCTACTTAGATAGTATAAGGCTTGTTCTTTACCTTCTTCATTTATCTGTGCCAGCATTGCCCCCAGGAAACAGTATGTGGCTGCGATATACAGTATCAAGGGCCTGCCCTTAATTGGTGCCCCCAGCACCGGAGGGGTCTTGAGGTATTCTTTCAGCTTCTCAAAGGCTTCCTGACAGCCATCGTCCCAGAGGAACGGCACATCTTTCATCATGAGCTTGTGAAAGGGGTGGCATCTTCCCGATAGATTTGATATAAATCGTCGGATGTAGGCCAGACGCCCTTGCAGGGATCTCAACTTGTGCAGATTCCTTGGTGGAGGGAGCTCCTGGATAGCTTTAATCTTGGACGGGTCGATTTCAATGCCCCTATGTCGGACAATAAACCCGAGGAATTTTCCACTGGAGACGCCGAAGGCGCATTTCATAGGATTCATCTTGAGTTCATATTTGCGCAGCCTCTGGAATACTATCCTCAGGTCTTGCAAATGGTCTTATCTTCTTTTAGTTTTTACTACCAAATCATCAATGTAGCACTCTACTTTCTTGAAGAGCAAATCATCAAAGATCTTGGTCATAGCTCTTTGGTAGGTAGCGCCGGCATTCTTGAGGCCGAACGGCATCCTTTTGTAGTGAAATATCCCCTTCAGAGTGCGGAATGCAGTGTGCACTCTGTCTTCTTCAGTGATCCAGATCTGGTTGTATCCGGATGACCCATCCATAAATGATAGGGTCTCATGGCCAGTAGTTGCATCGATCATCACCTCAGTGATTGGCACCGAGAAGTCATCTTTCAGGCAAGCCTTATTAAGGTCCCAAAAATCAACACATATTCTGATCTGCCCATTCTTCTTCTTTACGGGCACTATATTGGCCAGCCATGTAGTATACTGGTTTTCTTCGACAAAGCCTACATCAATCAGCTTGTCAACCTCTTTGTTAATCTGATTTATCAGTTCAGGACACATTCTCCTGGAAGGCTGCTTTACAGGGTTAGCCTCTGGGTTTATTGCCAATCGATGCTGTGCCACATCAGAACTTAGTCCCGGCATTTCATCATATGTCCATGCAAAGCAGTCCCGGAATTCCTTCAAAAACTGTATATACCGTTCCCTGGTAGCTGGCTCTAGCAGTGCAGTGAGGAATGTCGGCCTTGGCTCATCTGCGGTTCCCAGATTTATTTCCACAAGCTCATCGACGGTGGCCTGACCTCCATCTTCGACCTCGGGCGGGGCTTCTTGTAAGTCAATGAAGCCTCCCGAGATATAATCTTCTTCAGTTTCATGATTTTCTGTTTCATCATACTGGTCATCAACGGGTGCTGGCTCATCATATACGGCCAATATTGTTGTATTCTGTTCAGTATGCCCCGAGGATGTAACTGGATCAGCAGGAAACTCAAAGACGGAGCCTTCCACCCTTAGAGGCTCTTTTGATGCAGACTCCCTTGAAAGGTCATCATTTTGTAGAGCCCGGACTTCTTCCAGGATGCGCTGAAACTCCAAGCATTCCCTCAGCTCTTTGGCTGCTTGGTCTTCATCCGGGATTCCCTTGTCAAACTTTGCTTCAGCATGGAACAGATCCTCTTTGCAAGATAGGTCCTCCCAGTACCAACCTTTCGTTGCTTCATCAGACGTCCCCGTCTCCGGCTGATTGTCTGGGGCTTCATTGTCTGTTATGGACTGATAAATGATTTCTTCATCTTCCGAAGGGTACGGGTCGTAGCCCACCCAGGGGAATCTTCATCCTGGTAGAAGGTAGAGATGACGTCCACCTCGGCCTCATAGTATTCTTGTAAAGTATAGCCCAGTACCGGGTGCTGTGTGATCTTCCTCAATTCTTTATTATCTCGAGGCGGATCCCATAACTCCTTGAATGCTTTCTTCTGGGCGGCAGACTGCAGTGATGGCATCTTCATCTTAGAGAACATCTGCGAAACCCGTCGGGTAGTATAATCCAAGCCTGTAATTGGCACCATCTGGTTTGCCGCCTCTTCAGGGACCATGCAGTCTTGATCATCTTCCTCGACTGACTCCCCGGTGTAGAATATGGTAGGAGGCTCGCAGAAGCGAGGGACTTCCATAGTCTTCAGTGGTAGCATCGTCTGGTACTCGAGGCTGATGATGGGTTTAAATAAACCCTGCGGCACCTCCACTTGTGTGTACTTTTCTTTCATTTCTTCATTGATATCATCCGGGTGAATGCTAGGAGGGGTGATCCGAGCAAAGTCACCAGCATAAGAGATGTGAGATACCTCATGCTTTTTAATATAGCCCTTTGGTGGCGGGGGAGACCAATTCTTTGCCTTCGTCGCCGGCTTCTTCTGGCTGACCACAGCCTCTTTCTTTTCACCCTTCTATGACACCTCGGTGTAGTAGGATGCATCGAGCATATGACATTCGAATACTTCGAAGGGATGCAAATCTGCAAACACCCTTTCTTCTTCTCCTTCATGGCAGTATTTAATGCATTGATGTAGCGTGGACGGCACTATCTGATATTCATGCAGCCACGGTCTCCCCAGCAAGGCCTTATACGTGGTGTTGGAATCGATCACATAAAATCGTACCACGGTGGTGAGGTCGCCCAATGTGAGGTTGAAATCAGCCACCCCAAGAGGTGTTTCACATTTCTGGTTGAACCCTGCAATTTTCATATCTCTGACCTTGGTAAGCTGCAGATCAAAGTAATATTTCTGATAGATGCGGTATGGGAGGATGTTCACAGCGGCCCCGGGATCTACCAGTATCCTGCTCAGCGGCTGACAGTTCAGGGAACCCTTCATATACAGCGGTCTATTATGACTGGAATTTGGGATCAGCATATCATCTTCTATGAATGTGATCGATGGCCCAGAATTCACTTCTGTCAAGAGTGCTTCATATTGTGCCGGCGACTGCAAGGCATCCACAATTGCTTGGCGGGCTTCTTCACTCAGAGAGAGGATTTCCCAGATGGAGAACCTGGTAGGGAGCTTCTTCAACATCTTCATGATTCGACTGCCTACCCGGACATTAGACAGTCTCATTTCTTCTGCCCATCGGGGTCTTGGAGGTTCATGTGGTGCCTGTGGCCTTTGCTGCCCAGTCCCAGTTTCATTCTCTTCCCTTGTTTCTCGGGAGGCTTCTTCTGTAGCAACAGTCCCTGGCTTTGCTAGAGGGTCACTTCCTTCATTGTCTTCATGCTACTTCTGCTTCCTAACCGCAGTCTGCTGGCATTTATTGCTTTTAGCTGGAGCAGTGTGAGCCAATTGCTCATTCTCCAAACTGGACAAGAATTCCAGGAATGAAGGAGCTTCTTCTTTCTCTTGGTACAAGCTGGCAGGGGGAGGAACCTGGACACCTCGTACCTCTGGTTCTGGGATCTGGTAGGGTTGCTCCCCTCTGAATATAATATTATGATTAGCTGGTGGTGGGCGCCCCCATCTTTTCCCAGAACGTGTTGCATGGGCTGAGGTAGAGGCCTCAGCATGGTTGGCTTCTAGCGGGGCATTTGATGCTTCAGCCTCATCATCCTCCCCGGGCAAGGAAAAGAGCACTGACAGGGTGTTACATTGTACTGTCGTGACTTTCTTTCCCTTTTTGGACTTGGGCCGTCTCTTCTTCTTCTGGGAATTTGGCTTTGCCAGCTCCTGCCCCCAGAAGGGCTCAGTCTTATCTTTTCTTTGTTTTGTCTCTGGCTGCTCTCCAATTTTCAATTCTTCGAGCTGCTCCCAGAGTATACAGTCTTTTACCAGCAGGTGTTTGGGCTTTTTCTGCTCATATTCATCGAGCTCATTGATATACTGCTGTAGACGCCTGGCTGCAGGACTTACTTCTTTATGTGCGGGTAGGGGAGTTTGTCTCCTCCGGTTGTGAGTAGGGATCCGGATGACTGGCCCGGTCTCAGCTGTGCACCATACTGACTTTACTGGAGGCGGTTCAGGCCTTGGTGTGACACCTCGAATAATCACCCCGCTGGCACTGGATGCGGGAGTTTTTCTTCTATTCTTTATGGGTTTCGTCTGCCATCCCTCCTGATCCTTCAGTGGGGTGAGGAAGCAAGCTTCATAGGTATGCCTGGTACATTCCTCAATGGCTTCCTTAGGCAGCTGCTGATAAACTGAGATCATATTGGCGGCCATTCTCCAGGGCGGAGGCTCATGGGGATGAGGTGGCTTTACCTGATAATCTCCCAGCTGCAGCTCACCCTTTTTAACCATTCCTTCCATGATATCTTTGAAGACATAACAATCCTCAATTGCGTGCCCCAGCGCACGGTGAAATGGACAGAACAGCGGATCATCTTTCTTTGCCGCATCCTCGGGTCTCTTTGGTTCAGGCAATGTTACCTTGTTGAACTTGTATGCCCAGTTAAATAGTGCTGCCATCTTCTCCTTGGGAAAAGAGTAAGCCTTCTTCATCTTGTCTCTTAGAGAGACCTTGTCTTTTCTTTCTGCTGCACCCTCAGGCGGGGGAGCTTCATCTGCCCCCTTCTTCCCTTTCTGCTGCTCGAAGGTTCTGAAATCGACGGTGTTGGCCTCAGAATGTGATGGTTGTCAATCATTAGATTTACCTTTCAGCACATTGGGAACATTGGCGGTTGGACGTTTGGACAAGAACGTCTCAACCTCCGCCACTATATTGTTTAATCGGTCAAATGTTCTGACATCTGCACCGATCATCTTTTCTAGCACCTCTCTCCTAAGGCTCTGTTTACATATCTGCACTGCATCTTCTTGATGAGGGGGTCTTCTGCATCTCATGGCTAAGTTCCTCCATCTTTTGATGTAGTCCAGTGCAGTTTCATCTTGCTTCTACCTGGTTGCATATAGCTCTGCTATTGTGATTTCTCTTTCAGTGACATGAAATCTGTCATGGAATTTTCTCTGCATATCAGGCCAATCAACCACCGATCCAGCTGGCAGGCTTGAATACCATTCAAAGGCTAACCCAGTAAGGGATGAGCCAAAGAACTTAAGCAGATAAGCTTCGTCGACTGCCAGGTCGCCCATGATTGTGGTGTAGTAAGCTATGTGCTCTCTGGGGGAGCCCTGGCCATTAAATTTTTCAAACTTAGGCGGCTTACTGACGCCTGGAGGTAGTCTCTTAGCAGCATATTGGGGAGGATATGGCACCTTGTACACATCATAGGTACTAACATCATCGCCAGTCTTCTCAGACAGCTTCATCTCCACAATTCTTTCAATCATCAGCTTGTGGGCTACGGCTGGATCTATGTCTTCTGGGAAGAAGTGAGCTTGTTGCTGACTATGAGGAGTTGTCATCACAGTGGCGCGCAAGGTGGGCGCGGTAGGCTGTGTCTGAGACGTAGAGGGCTGAGCTACTGTTTGCTGTGGAACAGGTTGGCTCGGCGCTTTGCCCTTATCAGCCAGGAGAGGATTAGCTGGGATAGCCGTCTCTGTTGAGCTGGAAGTATGCCCGACAGGCTCGGCTTGCTTGGAGACCGCTGTAGCTTCATGTCTCTCATTGAGCTATCTTCTGAGAGCATTGATCTCCTGCTGGTATCTTCTGAACATCATCTGGATCATGGGATCCAGGGTGGACGGGATCTGTATATCTTCTGAAGTCCCGTCAGCATCATCAATGAAGGGATTATCTCCCTCTTCCGCTGTCACCACATTAACCGTCATAGTGGTGATCTTGCAGGCTTCACCATTAGTCTTCATTTTATCTTTTGCCGCCTGGCCTCTTCTTGTGACAGGCCCGGGTCTGGTTGCCAGCCTGAGTAGCTCGTCTGGTTGAGTTGGTAGCATGTCTTGCCTCCTGACAAGTCCAGCCATGTTACAGGTGAAGATCTGCATCTTTCCCTTCTTCCTGTAGCCTTTTCTTTTTGCCTGGTCGGGATATTTGAGTCGGTCAAAGACCGATATTCTTTCTTCAGGTTCCCCCACACAGGTCTTCTTTCTCATATCCGGCCCTACGGCCTTCCCCATAATCATTGGAATCGGAGGAGGAGACTCCGAGCATCACTTCTTGAAGGGTTTCTCCCTCTTCTTCATCCACGGTGCCCAGGGCACGGGATAATCTTTGCTGACCGAGGGATGAATTCCCCAGGTAGTGGAAGTAGTCTTGAGCCACTTGCTTCATCTCTTCTTGATTGTGCTTTTGTGGCTCTGGTTGGAGCATCAGTCTTTCCTGGCCTCATTGCTGATGAGCCAATCTTGCCACCTGAGCATTCAGATGCTCGGCTTTGGAATATCTAAATATATCAGCCTGTCTGGCACAGGCTCTTGATCTTCTTGGAACGGCAGCAGCAACTGGTTCGCTTGTTCTCATTCTTTCTTCTTTCTCAAATCCTCTGTCGCCACCCTGGCAGCAGTTGGCAGCAGCATCATAGTTCTTCCTTTGCCATCTTCTGCCCCCAGCCCTGGGATGGGGGACCGAGAGGTCTTGCTTCTGCTCATATTTTCTGCTCCTCATCCTGGGGCGAACAGTGGTCAGATTTCTTTCTTCATTTTCTTTCTCATCTTTCTCACCCCAAGCCCTGGGGTAAACATCAGCATCATCTCTTATGTTTTTTCCTTCTCTTCTTCTGCTTCCTACCCCGAAGCGGGCAACAGCATCCTCGGCAGCTTTCCCCTCATCTCGAGTTTGGACCCAGTTCTGAATCTTCTTTGGTCGCCAGACCTGTTTATATCTTGCTGGCTTGGGCGCCAGCGGCTTCCTCTTATCAGTTTCCCAGTTGGCCCTCCTGGTGGCCAGAACTTGGAACTTGTTGTCGATCTGGACGGTCGGGACAATCCTGTCCGGCCAGACTTCTCTCGGGCGACCGTTGAGGTTCACCCTAACGTCACCCATCATCATCGTCTTTCCAGAATTTGAAAGACGACGGTCAGCAGTAGCATACCGGCTCCTCCGGTTAGTTCTTTTCTTCATTTGGGCAGCAGCGGGGATCGTGTCCCTCCTTTGAACATGATGAACATAGCAGGCGACGGCTGTCGAAGTCGTCCTCTCTGGTAAGCTACCCTTGTTATCAGCAACCTTCATCGGGGCACTTGCAGCAGTGCCTTGCTCGTTGTTGTCGACTTGCAGAAGGTCGGTGAAGATGAGGCCCAGGCAGTTGGGCAGCCCGACAGCAGGGGGCATTGACCCGAATGACAGCGGTACCGCCAGGTAACCCTCTCGGACATGCACATCGATCGGTTGTTGGTCGAAGCATACGGACATGAGTCCAGTAGTCATTGTAGCTTCTTGAAAATAAGGAAAGCACATAGAATCAGAAATTTGAGGGGGGCCCGCTGGGCCTCCTATTTTTGGCATAGAGATGAAGGGAGACTCAATCCCACCGGGCGTGCTAGACTTGTGGAACACGGATTTTTTATTTTTAAATTATTTAAATTTATTATTATTTTAATTTATTTGAGGAATTCTCTTATTTGTATTTGTTGATTATTAGGCGTGCCAGTCACCGGGGTGACAATTTAATTGTGCGCTCGATCTGACTTTTAATCAGTCGATTGTGAAGTCCGAGTCGGGACCCGAAGTCCGTCATACCATAAAGGCTATGACGTTAATTACGCCCTTCCTAAGAAGGAAACCCTTGATTAAACACCAAAAATAGGAGGAAGACAGTAGCAAAAATAAGACTCAAATGAGAGCGAGGGTTGGTTCATCAGCAAGGCGTTGAATAGCCTGAGTGAAGCAACGATACATCAAATGCGGAACAAATCCGACGGCATGTCCCCATTACCTTGGACTATGCCAGATGGGGATAGGAAACCACCCATGCAGCGGCAGGATGGGATCCGTAAAAGATCGGGTATATCTAACCCGGAATCCGGATAAGGACAGGTGCAGCATGACACACCCTGTGCAGGCGCAATGTCTTATTAATATTCCCCTTCGGAAGACCATCGGAGAACATGCAAGGGCAGAACTCCGTGGGCCAACGGGGTTAGGACGGAATACCATAGCTATCTGATGAGGTATGTACGAATTTCGACAGCATATCCCCTTCACTTGGACTATGCCAAGAAAAGATAGGCCATCATCCACGGGAAGTCGGGACGACAATCAAAGGAGAACGGCGCCATGCCACGGGGGACATTGCTTGCATTCATATCATCGATTGATGTTCCCTTGGAACCCATCAGAGCACATGTAATGACATGGCTCTTTAGGTTCATAAGGCTTCAGAGAAATCCGGATCGGGACTAAGAGATGTAGGGGAGGTCCTCCCCATTGCTGTATCTCCTCGGAGCGTATGTGATGGTCTCTGAACATCCTCTAGACAGATGTGTGGAGAGATTAAAGGGATTGGGGGGTGATGGTGCGAAGGTGGATCTTGGCCTGGGTTTTATTGGCCAAAGAAGGAGCCTCGGCGTGGGTTTTATTGGCCAGGAGGGGTTCTCGGCGTGGCTTGTATTGGCCAAGGGGGGGTTCTCGGCGCCAAGGGCCAAACGGCCAGGGGTTCCCGGCGCGCTAGTAGCAAGGCTCTCGGCAGGAGGCCAAGGAGGTGGGCTTCTCGACGTGGGGTTCCCGGCACGGGCCGTGCCGGGAGCTATGGTGCCGGCAAGGTTTGTTCATGGGGCACTGTTCGGGGCGCCGGGAGGTTCCAGCCCCCTGTTCTTAGTTCTTTTGGTTTCAGAGGGGAGGTTTCAGGCAGGATTTCAGATGGGGAATCAATCACAAAGGTTTTATGGGCATGAAGGTCAGGGGTTTAAGGGAGGCTCGCATCAGTCGAAGGGCAAGATCATCCATTATTAAACCCTCGGGGATGAGAGGTGTTTTTCTGGTCACCTGCTGCTCAGACGATCAAGAGACTGATGTCTCTGACCCCGAACCAGTAGGGAGCTCGTCATAAATCCATGATATGCGGGAAAGTCCATCATCAGAGGGAGGGAAGGAGGGGGGACAGAGCCCAATAACCCATTGAATGAGGGTTGGGGCTCCGTCTTCATCCTTCATGAGAGAACGACTTAAGCCGGAAATCCGGAGCATCTAAGCAAACAAACGCTTCGAAGAACATCGGATGAAAAGAAGGGGGACAGATAGCATATACTTCAATCATTCAGTGCCCAAACGGGCCATCGTAACATTCCATTTCATTACATCATTCCAAAACTCAAATCAACCACGAGAAGTGAGTGAGGAAAGGGGGGATGAGCCAGGGGCCGGGATATCCCGGTTACATCCGAGGAATCGAGACAAGATTCGTATAATTACATGAAGAAGAAAAGAAAACACGAAGGGGGAGGGCGGAGCATTGACTCCTCTCCTTCCCCAGCTGCCCACCTGGAGCTTCTTCTTCTTCTTTTTCTCTTGGGATTGGTCTCTTCTCTCTTTCTTTCAGTGGAGGAGGCTCTCTTCCTCTGTTGGTCTCTTCTCTTCTGCTATCGTCCTCTACTCCTTCTCGTGGGATAAGAAAGGGGTTATATAACCCTGACCATCGCAAGGGATTCTCGGCGCGCCTATAGCAGGGGTCCCCGGCGCGCTCCCATGGAGGGGCTTCCCGGCGCGCCTGTGGCCATGGGGAGGTTCTCGGCGCGAGGGGCATCAGGCCCATCCTCAATAGCACGTTAACAGGCCCATTTGACAGGCCCATTTTCTGTTCAGCCTTATTGATTTCCTAAAACATATCAGAACCGAGGAAGGCCCCTTTCTTATGGTGACATGATCTCTCCGGAAATAAATCCAAGGTTCTCATTAGTCGGTAGACCAGCGCTTCATCAGTATCGTCGTCTGGATGATGATAACACCGGACATCAGCCAGGCCTGAGAAGGTCCTAGCCGGGCAATTAGTTGGTGGTGAGGGTCCTCCATCACTCCTGACTTTGCAGGCATCTTCCAGTCTTCGTTGCTGGTCTGGTCCCATCTGTATCTTTGTTCATATTTTATATGTCAACATAGAGTTGTACAGGCGCGCTCTCAATGGAATGCTCATGAGGTGCTTAGATGATGATGAAGCTTGGAAGGTGGCCAAAGCAGCCCATTCTAGTGAGTGTGGAGGTCATGTCAATGGCCAGGCTCTAGCAAAGAAGATCTTTAGGCAGGATTATTATTGGCCCACTCTAGAGGAAGATTGCTCCCTCTATGTCCGGAGGTGTCTTAAATGCCAACTCCACGCTGATAAAATCCATGCTCCAGTTTCATCTCTTCATCCTCTCTCTGCTCTCTGGCCGTTCTCTATGTGGGCTTTCGACATTGTTGGCCCGCTCGGTGATCCTAACTCTGAGACCAAGGAAAAATCCTTCATCCTTACCGCCACAGAGTACTTCACCAAATGGGCTGAAGCGGAGGCGTGCGTAGAGATCAAAGCAACAATGGTGTGCCGCTTCATCATGAAGAATATCATCTCGCAGTTTGGAGTGCCAAGCAGCATCATCACCGACAATGGACCCCAGTTCATCTCTCAAGAGCTCAAGGACCTTTGTAAGAAGTTCAATATTGCACTGCATCATTCATCTCCATATTATCCTCAAGACAACGGCCAAGCCGAGGCCACTAATAAAACCCTTCTTAAAATCATAAAGAAAACATGCGAATCTCACAAATTTTCTGATTGGCCTGAAAGGTTAGTGGAAGCTCTATGGGCTTACTGCACCTCCGTCCATACTCATACGGGGCAAAGCCCCTATGCTCTCACCTATGGGATGGAGGCGGTGCTCCCATATGAGATCTTAATCCCTTCCCTAAGGGTGCAGCTCGATAAGAAACTTAATCTCGATGAACGTCGAGAGGCGTTGCTCGTCCAGTTGGAACTCTTGGATGAGAAGAGGAAGAATGCGGCCGATCACGTGTCCGTTTATCAAAAGAGAGTTTCACGTTATTTTCAAAAGAAGGTAATCAAACGTAAATTTCAGGTAGGTGATATGGTTTTGAAACGTAAATTCATTCGGTCCGGAGGTCCTAAGTCCAAACTGCAACCTAACTGGGAAGGTCCGTTTGTCGTTAGAGAGGCTTATCCAGGGAATGCTTATCGCTTAGTCAACGCAGAAGGTGAGGAGATGTCTCATGCTTGGAATGGGTTGTATCTTAAGCGCTTTTATCCTTAGAGTTGGACTAATGAAAGCCCGATAGCGAGGTGTCTCTTTCCTCGAACACGAAGGAGGACCCTGAGTTTGGCAATTCACACACTTCACGACGTCCCTGGTCGGGTTCCCCAATTATGTAAACACCGTTTCTCCTTGGCCTTGCCCGGGGGAAGTCAAAGTCCCTGTCCGTTTCCCTCCTCAGCTGAATCTAGGGGCAAGAGGTATATAAGGGGGCGATAACTGATCTATACACCCTGATGAGAGGAGGTCTCAAATAGGGGCAGTCCGTTATGACCTGATTCCACAAGAAAAATCAAAGAAGGAAAAAAGAAGGAGCAACAATTACGACAAAAAACAAAGACCTATTTCAAAAGTCCGTATCTCAAAGTCTATAGCTCTGAGAAAAATGAAAAACTAGGCATGGCAAGAGTGGCAGTACAGTTTCCCCGCGGGATGTTATGAGCCCGGTCGTGCGCGTGCCTAGGGTGGATAAAGGTTTGATAATGGATACAAAGTCCCGGCTCAACAGACTGAATCTCTGAAGGGGTTGTCGTGAGAAGGACTCAAACCCTAAAACTTCTACACCTGGCCTAAGCTTACCTCTTAAATTTTATTTTCTCTTTTAGGACCAGACAGTGCCCTGGGTATGGCCTCGGTAGAAGCACCGTCATACACATTGGCCCTGGCCAGGGGTTGTCGCTTCAAAAGCACGCCGATCTCAGGAAATTCCTAGTGGGGCAGGTAGGGCTCTTGTTGCCGGGACGAAATTAGCTTTCAAAAATCTAAAAAATAATATATTTCAAAATAAAAATATCATATATTTCAAAATCTAAAAAATCATATATTTCAAAAATCTAAAAAAATCATATATTTCAAAATCCAAAAAAATCATATATTTCAAACTCCAAAGAAATCATATATTTAAAAATCCACAAAAATCATATATTTTAAAAACTCACAAAAATCAAAAACTTTCAAAACTCCAAAAATACCATCATCTTGCATTGCATACATCGCATTTTCTTCATTTTATTTTCGCCTATTTAATAAGGCTCCACCCCTTGACCAAATATCAAGAGCTGGTCATTTTCTAACTTGCTGCAGGCAAGGGGTTGAGTCTAAGAACGGATCTAACTTATTTTCTTGTCTAAGTGTGTGCAGACGCGGGTTCAAGCGCCCAAGATTCAAAGCTCACAAATCTTTTTTTTCTGGTCCCCTCACGGTCTATCATTAGACCGCTAACCATCTATGGCGGTTCATAAGTTGACCGTTTTCCATTCCCGGAAGCTAGAAACTCTTAGTAAAATATCCCTCACGATCTTAATTTAGACCGCTAACCATTTCTGGCGATTTATAATTAGACCGTTTTCCTCTCCCGAGGGTTGAAAACTCAGTTCTTCCTGAGCGCTATCTCTAGCGGTTTATCGTAAGATCGCTAGTCTCTGGTTAACGGCCCTTTTATGGACCATTTGTCAGAGAGAGAATCCGATTTTAAGCTGATTTGTCCATCCATTCAAGATCAATCAAGCAATCCATTGCACATTTCTCAAAATAACATGCTTACTCCATTCAATCAAGTTTATTGAACATTATTTTATTGATCATTCTAAGAACATCGAGAAGAAAAGCTTAAAGTACATTCATTCTTTTGTCCGTGTGAGGCCGGATCTTGCGCAATTCTTTCATATAAGCATGGTACCCCTCTTCATCCTCTGCCACTTCTGCTTGCAGAGCACACACCCGGCTGATTTCCCACATGATTAGTGCGTTCCGGACGGCTCGCTCATCCTCCTCGGTTCCAATCTTCCTAGCTACAAGGGGAGGGAAGTGTGATAGTGCAGGAACCGTAGTACAGGGTAGCCTAACTTGAAGATGGCACCGGTGAGGGTTTTAGATCGCTAAGGTAGTGTCTCCCACTAACTGTAGGTCTAGGCCCGGTCGCCGAGGTACTCTAAGGGTAGTGCTTCGAAGTGCTTTTGGCTGCATCACGAACTTATCAATAGGCAAAGTGTTAAGGTAAAGGCATCATTCATCCCGTGTCTTCTTGATGTGACATGACACATTGGACCTAAATTCGCAAGCAAAGTACGGGTCGGCGATTTCACTCAAGCGGACTCACCCGCGTAGCACGCACCCGAGTCCGTAGGTGGACCAGCGATAGGGATGAGGGTCTGAGATGGGACCTCACGGCTCCGAGGATTGGCTAGCTTAAGGTTGAACCCCTAAGGGTCTTAGGATGCCCACTCTTGGGGTGGCCAGCACGCCGAGGGCGTGGGATGTAATGGCTCTCTCACAACTCGCCCACGGTAGTCACACACACAATAGTAATTCGGGATCGGGCACTCACTTATCATCCGACAGCACTAGCGGCAATACTAAACCAGTAATGGAAAGAAACCAGCAAGGGGGTAACCGAAACTCACCTGACTAGTGTGAAGACACCAATCCCGACCGGAGACGAGCGCGAGCGAGGAAGCGTGGGCTTACCCGCACGCCGCGCCGATGAAGCTTCAACCTAAAATTTTAATTAACATGCACTACGCCCCTTGCAAGGGGGTTGGACTAGGAGTGGGGATTAGTTTTACAACCAAACGTACCTCCACGCAGGGAGGGGCGGTCAGCCGGCCAGGCGGGGTGGGGAAAACTACGCTAGAAGCCGAAGCGGAAGAAGATCGTGGTTCTGCCAGCTCTCTGGATAGTGTGATAGGCAGTCACTGTCGGCACTGTCACAGGGTCTCCCGAACTCCGTTGTTGACGAAATTAGCGCCAAATCCTCCGGGGTTGGCCCAGAAGGTCATCAAAATTTTTGGGGATTTTTTTGTTAGCGGCGACGGTCGAGGCAGAGTCATGAACAGGGCTGTTTGACTCGGGATCTGGTAGCTTCTGAGTCACTACAGCTGGAAGGCGAGGCCACCACGGAGGCTCCCGAGCTCTGAATCAGGCAAGGCCAGAGTCGTTGGATTTGTGGCCGAACCCTCTTCGAACGAAGACCTACAGGGACGTTGGATGAGGTATGAGTAGACCGCGAGGATCAGAAGAGTGGAAGGAGGTCGAATCTATCTTCACTTGGACTGACCTGCACACTCTGGGTAGGAAAATTGAAACTTTGTGCTTCGGGCTTCAAACGACGCTCCACTTCTTGGAGATGGCAGGGGACTTAGAGGAGAAGACTTTAGTTAAGAAATCACATCCAAATTCATCCTGGAGCAGCCGTGGTCGCTTCTTTCCTTGGCTTCTGGTTCTCTGGTAGAGCAGTTTTGTGCAGTCATGGGAGAATGGCTCTCTCGGGTAGCTTGGAGCTCGGACGGATGCGAGACGACCTCGGCTGTGAAGCTATCTGGACGACGAATCCACCGGTATATGCTAGGTCGCCTGAAGCCTTGGAGGAACACCATGGCTGCCTCTACAACCTGATGCAACTTACCTGCTGCTGCTGTCTCTGGTGACAGTGAGATAAGGGGTGAGAAATGGGCTAGATGGGAGGGGAAATGGGGTGGATGGGTGTGGGGGTGACCCCAGGCTATGAGGGGGTCTGGGAGGGGCGAACAAGGTGAAGGAGGGGGAGAATGGGGGCTGGAAGGGGGTCTAGCAGGTGGAGGGATAGGGAGCTATGAATTTGGTGTTTGGAGGGAGATAGGGAAGGAGTATTTGAAAATGGGCTTAAGGGTGGGATTAATTTCTGGCCTTGGGGATGGGAAGAGGTGTGTGGGGAAGGGAAAGGGTGCTCGGGGAGTGGGGAATTCTCCCTTGGGAGATGAGAGAGGTACTTGGGGAAGGGGAGTGGGTTGTTGGTGGTTGGAGGGTGGCTTGGGGAGTGGTGGATTCCACCTTGGGAAGGAGGGGAATTAAATGGGTGATTTGGGGAAGGGGGAGGGGGTTTTAATGAAGAGAGAATGGGGAGGAGAGAGAAGAAATTTTGAATTTGGGGGTGGGGAAGAGAGAGAAAGGGTCACCCCCTTCTAGAGGGAGAGAGGGAGAGGGGAGCTTATCACTCCAAGAAAATCACTCAATTTTCTTGAAATACTTCTATTGCAATTGAACATCAAGAGTTACAAATGAGAGCGGGGAGGGGGCTATTTATAGACTCACATAATTCCTATGACCAGAATACCCCTGAACAAATGACCCAATGTCTCATCTGCCCAAGGGAGGGCGCCCTTGGGCCAAGCCCACTTAATTGGACCCATTAAACCAGACTAATTAACCATATGACATCTGACTTAGGTAAATGACTCAATGACCTAGGTACTTGACTTAAATAAAAGGAAAATTACATGGTTCATGACTCAAATAAAATATAAAAATTACATGACTAGACTTAGAAAAATGTGATAGACATAATGGAACCATGTCGGCGATCAATCGGAGCCGTGAAAAAATGTGAAGGGCGAGAGATGCCCCCATCATACCCCCGGGGTGCGAAGAACTCGACTCCGTCAAGTATGGGTCCGCCGGGGAAGGGGTCCTCCAATGCGGCTCCGGGCGAGCCACGGCCTCCAAACTCAACCTCACGTCCTCAGCCGGGGAACGACTTTTCAGCCTCTCAAGGTGGCTCGGGCACACCCTTTTGCTGGCGATGGTACTCTGCTTGCCTAGTATTGCCTACGTGTGCTCACATCGGGCTCCCAAGCTGATTTGTGGTGGCACTCTGAGGGTATCTCTCTCAAAGGAAGGTAGAGGCTCGAAGCACTCACTAGGATCCACCGCGGTGCCCATATAGGGTGCCGGATCCGCCACGTGGGAAATGGGGTGTATCCCAAAATCCCTTCGGTAAGTCCAACCCGTGAGCCAGGTTGCCAAGTCACTCGGAACATGGAAGGTCCAAGTCCTCGTGCCCTCGATTTAGAGGTTTCCAAAAGGTAGGGCCACTCCAAAGTCACCATCGCCAAGTTGCCAACTTGGAATTCCAAGTGGCGCTCGCGAGCCTTTGCCCGTTCCTTATGATTCTCACCGCTCATTGCTTGTTGCTTGCTTAAATATTCATGCCAAGTAATATGATGCAGTGTGAGTGGGAAATGTATGATATGCAAAGGGGGGCCAGGACAACCATATTTAGACCAATCATGTAGAGGTGCTATGGAGACTTTGAAGGGTGTGGGAGGGCCATGCGTGGGTGTGATGAGTGCCGGAGGACCCGGACATCCATGAATGCTCCTATCATGCCTACGACCCATGATGAATGAAGGAGGATCATTACGCCCAAATATGGACCACTCATGTTTCCTACTTGACATGTGGGTGATGTGAATGAATAGACCCAACATAGTGTTCATGCCAAGTGGTGGGAGGTGCCAAGACATATGCATTCCTACTCCAATGATGACTTCCATGTGTGGGGTGGCGGGACGGCTTTTGAGCTTCCACTTAAAAGGGTCGAAAGGATCTAGGAAGGTGGACATCTTGGAGAGAGGCACTTCCTTGTTCCCTGGGTGAAGATCTTCCCTCGTTATGGGTTCCCATATGAGGCCCGAGTCTAGGAAGGGGTGGATTGGGTCAAACATGGTGGGTTGTGGTAGGAAATGGTGGGTGGTGGGTAAGGTGGTCGGGTCACATGGGTATCCTGGCTCCCATAGGAAGGGATCGAAGGGATCATGATAGGGGTTACCAAGGGAGAGGAGCCCTATGTCCTCAAGATCCTCAAAAGGTGGGTCATTCTCCTCCAAGATGATTGAGCCAAGGTTGTTAGTGGGTTGGCCGATCAAAGCACTTGGGATCTCAATAGGAGGGGAGTGGACCGAGATGGGTTCCTCATCCATGGGGAGAAAGAGAAGGAAGTCGCTAGTGTACCGCCCAATAATGCAAACTGAGGTGATAGACCCGACACATAGGTGTAGGAGGTCAAGGCTCCTAGGTTGTTTGGTCATGGGGGTCAACATGCCAGTCAACTCCAATTGCCATGCTAAGCCCTTGAGAAGGTCCCCTAAGGTCTCCACTTGGTATGATGATTAGATTGTTGTGTGATAGGAGGGGAAGGGTACTATGGGGAGGTCTAGCTCCATGGGAGGGCAAACATGGGCCATGATCTCTCTAATTGGGTTTTCCTTTAGCCAACTAACAAGGCGTTCTCCTAAGATGAGCTCGGCCCCATCTAGGGAGGGTGGGGTAAGGTGAAGACCACCGTGCGAGACCTTTCCTTCATCTTGGACATGGGTGGTCTCCATGGGGGAAATAGGGTCCGGAGTGTTAACCACTATGGGGTCGGGTATGGATTCCTCTACCAAGGAGGTGAGAGGGTCTTTTGAGGGTGGGATGATGAGGGTTGGTGTATGGTGCACCCGGGGTGGAGGATAAAGGGAAACTTGATTTGGGATTGGTAGGGGAAGTAGTGGAGGCCTAGGTTGGGGTAGGATTGGAGTTGGGAGGGGGAGATGGGTTGGGTGAGGAGGATTGGGTTGGTTGGTCTCGGGAGGTGTGTCCTTTATGGGGGAAGATGGAGGGACGAAGGTGGTGGCCAAAGGGTTTTGAGTAGTGTAGGTTGGTTGATGGGGTTTAGGTTGGGGTGTGGGGGCCCTTATGGGGGTAGATGGAGAGGCGGAGGCCGGGACCACTTGGGTTTTAATGGGAAGGGTTTGGACAGGTGGGGTTGGAGGAGTGGGAGTGCTCCTCGGGTTGTGTCTCTCCGAGTAGGAAGGAGAGGGTCGGAGAGTGTAGGTTTTCTTAAGCTCGGCCTTCATCTCTTCCCAAGTGCCAATCGGGGCTTCCCCGCGGATCCTCCTTAAACCCTCCAGAATTAACCAATGATTTTTAGCTTGTTTGGAGAGGTATGCTTTGGCTAGCCTCACTCTCCTCCCTTCATTCAAGGGATACCATTTAAAGTATTGGTCCATAGAAACCTCCCAATCTAGATAAAGGCTTGGGCTGTAGGATCCTTCAAATGCGGGGGTTTTGGATTTCAAGAGTTTCAAAAGGTGGTTATCTAGATTTTCCCAGGGGTCACTCTCACTCATTCTTGGTGCAGGCCCATTTCCCTCAAGTCGGTCGAGTCGGAACTTGATGTCTTCCAGCCGATCAAAGACATTATGTAGGGCTTCTATGACGGAGTTGATGCCACCCACTTTGTTGGCAGCGGAGATTTCATGAGGATTTGGGCCTCTTGGGAAAGGTGATGGGGATGGGTATAACGGGTGTGAAGTGGCCATTCTAATGGACAAGGGAGAGGTATCGGGTGACTCGAAATGCATATGCGCCCTAGGACCAACTTGTGGAGAGACAAGTTGTGAACTTGCTATGATACAACTTGATGTGACACGACACCTTGGACCTAAATTCGCAAGTAAAGAACGGGCCGGCGATTTCACTCAAGCGGACTCACCTCCTTAGCGCGCACCCGGGTCCGTAGGTGGACCGACGATGGGGAAAAGGGTCCAAGATGGGACCTCACAGCTCCGAGGATTGGCTAGCTTAAGGTTGAACCCCTAAGGGTCCTAGGATGCCCACTCTCGGGGCGGCCAACACGCCGAGGGCGTGGGATGTAATGGCTCTGTCACAACTCGCCTGTGGTAGTCACTCACACAATAGTAATTCAGGATCATGCACTCACTTACCGTTCGACGGCACTAGCGGCAATACTAAACCAGCAATGGAAAGATACTAGCAAGGGGGTAACCGAAGCTCACCTGACCGGTGTGAAGACACCGATCCTTGCCGGAGACGAGGGCGAGCGAGGAAGCGTGGGCTTACCCGCACGCCGCACCGATGAAGCTTCAATCTAAAATTTTAATTAACATGCACTACGCCCCTTGCAATGGGGTTGGACTAGGGGTGAGGATTAGTTTTACAACCAAAATGTACCTCCACGAATGGAGGGGCGGTCATCCGGCCAGGCGGGGTGGGGAAAACTACGCTAGAAGCCGAAGCGGAAGAAGATCGCGGTTCTGCCAGCTCTCTGGACAGCGTGATAGGTAGTCACTGTCGGCACTGTCACAGGGTCTCCCAAACTCCGTTGTTGACGAAATTAGCGCCAAATTCTCTGAGGTTGGCCCATGAGGTCGTCAGAATTTTTAGGGATTTTCTTGTTGGCGGTGACGGTCGGGGCAGAGTCGTGAACAGGGCTGTTTGACTCGAGATCTGGTAGCTTCTGAGTCACTACAGCTGGAAGGCGAGGCCACCATGGAGGCTCCCGAGCTCTGAATCAGGCGAGGCCAGAGTCGTTGGATTCGTGGTCAAACCCTCTTCGAATGAAGACCTGCGGGGATGCTCGAGGATGTCAGAGCAGACTGCGAGGACCAGAAGAGTGGAAGAAGGTCGAATCTATCTTCACTTGGATTGACCTGCACACTCTGGGTAGGAAATTTTGAACTTTGTGCTTCGGGCTTCAAACGACGCTCCGCTTCTTGGAGGTGGCAGGGGACTTGGAGGAGAAGACTTCAGCCAAGAAATCATGTCCAAATTCATCCTGGAACAGTCGTGGTCACTTCTTTCCTTGGCTTCTGGTTCCCTGGCGGAGTAGTTTTGCACAGTAGTGGGAGAATGGCTCTCTCGGGCAGCTTGGAGCTCGGACGGATGCGAGACCACCTCGGCTGCGAAGCTATCTGGACGATGAATCCACCGGTATATGCTGGGTCACCTAAAGCCTTGGAGGAACGCCGAGGCTGCCTCTTCAACCTGATGCAACTCTGGTGCTGCCGCTGTCTCTGGTGACAGTGAGATAAGGGGTGGGAAATGGGCTAGATAGGAGGGGAAATGGGGTGGATGGGTGTGGGGGCGACCCCAGACTGTGAGGGGGTCTGGGAGGGGGCGAACCAAGGTGAAGGAGGGGGAGAATGGGGGATGGAAGGGGGTCTAGCAGGTGGAGGGAGAGGGAGCTACGAATTTGATGTTGGGAGGGAGATAGGGAAGGAGTATTTGAAAATGGGCTTAAGGGTGGGATTAATTTCTGGCCTTGGGGATGGGAAGAGGTGTGTGGGGAAGGGAAAAGGTGCTTGAGGAGTGGGGAATTCTCCCTTGGGAGATGAGAGAGGTGCTTGGGGAAGGGGAGTGGGTGGTGGGTGGTTCGAGGGTGGCTTGGGGAGTGGTGGATTTCACCTTGGGAAGGAGGGGAATTAAATGGGTGATTTGGGGAAGGGGAAGGGGGTTTTAATGAAGAGAGAATGGGGAGGAGAGAGAAGAAAGTTTGAATTTGGGGGTGGGGAAGAGAGAAAAAGGGTCGCCCCCTTCTAGAGAGAGGGGGGGAGAGAGGGAGAGGGGAGCTTCTCACTCCAAGAAAATCACTCAATTTTTTGGAAATACTTCTATTGCAATTGAACATCAAGAGTTACAAATGAGAGAGGGGAGGGGGCTATTTATAGACTCACATAATTCCTATGACCTGGATACCCCTGAACAAATGACCCAATGAGTCATCTGCCCAAGGGAGGGCGCCCCTGGGCCAAGCCCACTTAATTGGACCCATTAAACCAGACTAATTAACCATATGACATCTGACTTAGGTAAATGACTCAATGACCTAGGTACTTGACTCAAATAAAAGGAAAATTACATGGTTCATGACTCAAATAAAATATAAAAATTACATGACTAGACATAGAAAAATGTGATGGACACAATGGAACCATGTCGACGATTAATCAGAGCCATGAAAAAATGTGAAGGGCGAGAGATGCCCCCATCACATCTTGTCCGCCGCCCGGGACTAAACCTTTGAAGAAAACCCAAATGTGCCTCCTATGAAGAATAGAGGGTGGCTCCTGAATATACGGCTAGCTAAGGATAAGTCTTCCTTGGGTAGGAATTTGAGTCTCACCCCCATCCAACACTCAAGGATGATCATTGACCCGAAGAGAGGTCCTCCTAGGCAAGCTGAACTAAGCCCTTCATAAAGGTAAGAAAGGACTGCTTGAGAAATAGATAAACCCCGTCACAACCCACTAATAATGCTAAGATTTTGGGTGTCCAAGAGGTGGTCGGTGGTGGTGAAAAGAAAGACCCCGCACAAGCAAATTGAAGTAGCTTTGGCTATGGCTTCAAATCTTCCGCTCTTGTTCTTGCAATAAGCGGTACTTATCCTGAGCCATGGGTATCAAATGGATATGGCGTGGGCTGATCATGGTCCTAACATCTTTTGGATTGTGTATGAAGTCCCCTAGAATGAGTGATGGATCTATAGGTTCAACTGTATGGCACACTAGGTCTTCATCCCCCACCTTAGTCTTAGGAAGGGCTAGGTAGGTTTCTACCTCCTCTAATTGGACAGTGGCTTCAAAGCTTGGGAAGATGAAGGTGTGTGTTTACGGATGCCATAGTTCTACAAGGGCTGAAATACTTGACCAATCCAAGGAGATTTTCTGGAAATTCTTAGCTAGAACCACTAAAGGGTGAGGGTGTCATGCCCTTAGGATTGAGAGGACCTCTAAAGGAAGTTCCTTGATCATGGGAGCCACCCACTTTAGGTTGGAGTAGCATCTTGGGCCAGGAAGAAGCTAAGAAGAAAAAAATGGAAGAAGAGAGGGAGATCATGAGAAGAAGGAAAATTAAGAAATTTCATGAACTTTTGAATCAAATTGCAAATTTACCTCTCTTGAAGAACTTGATCTCAAGTGCTTGGGGATGGAGGTCAATCGTTGTAGCTGCCCATGCTCTTTCTTGGCAGTCTTTGGCCCGGTGTAGACCATCTCCCCCATGGCACTAATGTCAAAGCTTCTCTTCATGATGTTCTTGAGTGGTTTTGATGAAATTTCAGGGCTTATAGCAAAGAATTTTGATGAGTTGCGATTTATGGGCTTGTTCCTACTTATAGAGCTCTGATTTTAGTGTTGGTGCATTAGGATTGGGGCTGGGTAGCCTTAATTTAAGTTAGGGTGTGTTCTAGTGCAGATTAGAGGCCTATATCCTCAGGTTCGGACTCTCACGGAAGAGTCCCGCTCGGACTACACTGGGTTTCTGCACTAGAGGTCTATCGTACGACGCTATGAGTTCCCACACGGTCTATAATTAGACCATTTTATCCCTTCATCCATCGCCTTCCTCTGTCCTTCTGACGGTCATTGGTTTGACCGTTTTTCTCCTTCTAGCGGTCTTCAGTTAGACCCTTTGTCAGGTTTTGGTCAGAATTTGGTTAACTCTTTCCCCTCTCAATCGTCAGTCCTGTTGTTCTCTCTCCGGCTCTCTCACCCATACTCTCTGTCAGTCCTAGGGTAGTGGGTTAGTGAGTCAGCATTTGCATCCATAAACATTTGCATATTAAATAAAAATAATAAAAATATTTCACTCTCACTATCAAAAAGTCATGTACAAGTGTGCATCAAGAAAATAAAAAGGAAGAGTATAAATCACTCGGCCTGTACATCTCCCGGGCCACCGCTGTCGCCTGTGCCCTCACGCCGCTTTGCTGGCGGCTCCACGGCGTAACTCTCCTCCTCTTGACGGTGTCGTCGCTCCTCCTCCTCATTCCTCCGATGGTCGGAAGAACCTGTGAAGTAGCCTCGGTACGCACTGCTCGGTGCAACGCTATGGCTCCTGCTAACATCCGACCTCTTTCCCAGAAGTCGAGGGCATCCTTCAATCCCGCCACCACTTCCCTCATCTCAATAACCTGCACTCGGGACTGGTCTCGCTCGCTCCTCAGTCATGCAGCATCTGCTCTTAGTCACTCAATCTCCTCCTCATCGGCACGATGGCGAACTCCTCCTGGGCTCAACCGCTCCACCTCTGCACGGAGTTGCTCGGTCTCTGCTCTAGCATGCTCTACCTCGGCCAATGCTGTGGTCAGCTCTCTCGCCTGCATTAGCATTCATCATAGTTAGGCATTTACATATCATAAGCATTTAAAGTCTAAGGAACTCAGTTGGTTTTGCTTACCCTCTCCGCGAGAGTAGTCTCAGCCTCCTCAGCCCGAGCAACCACCCGAGCAAAGTCCGCATCTCGCTCAGCCCTGCCTCCCGTAGGCTGTGACGAAGAGGAAGGAGCATCTAGTCTGCGTCGATGCGCTCCCTCAGCTCGCTGCATTTTAGAAATCAAGGTCAGTCACATCCATCATAAGCATATTAGCATAATTAAGTCTAAGGTTCAGGGAAGCTTACCACAAGGTCCAGCGCACGTTGGACCTCATCCCTCTACTGTACAGAAGCATGGAGGAGTCCCTGAATCTCCACTATGCGTCCCTGGGGATCTAGCTGCATATAGCAAAACCATGGTGTCAGCGCATATAGTATATCAATTTAAGTCTAAAGAAGACCATGAGTTTAGAAATCATACCGTTTGTCGGACGTTGCGGAACACCTGGTCACCGTACCTCTGCCCGTAGGCCTTCAGGTAGGCCTCATCGCTGTCAGCTCAGGCTCTCACCTCCCGGCCCCTCCGTGTCCAATCTTGCACCTGGTCGTGCACTCGAGTAACCCAGTCTATGTCGCCGCTGAGTCCCTTCGCAGATCTCCCGAAGCGCTCGTAGTCTTGTGTGGGGAACTCGACCTCTAGCTGATGAACTCCTCTCGTCCTCATGATCAGCCGATGATGTTCAGGCAATGTAGCCAAATCTCTCATCCGGCGTACGCCAGGGCTGCCTCCACCCAGGGCTGCCCCTCGTGACCCTCATCACGGTAAGGTGTCCAGCGCACCTGAAAAAGGCAATTGAGTCAATGTCAGCATTTAGAAGCATTTAGAGCATATAGAAGAGTTTTAGTTTAGAGTTTTACCGATGCATATGGGAAAGTGTCTATGTCATCCTGGATCGCCCGGGCAAGGCGCCTAATCGATCCCATGTCCCGTGCGACCACCCACCGTCTCGCGATGGGGATCCGCTCGGGGTGTTCCTCCTTCCCTCGCCCTAAGCCAGGGGGGTACAGGTAGCTCCAGACCTGCATAAGTCAAGCGTCAGAAAATAAAAATAGCAAGCATATAGACAAGCATTTGACGTTTAGAATTTAGGGCATTTTACCTGTAGGAATGGCGAGAAGCCGCCCAACATGGTCTGCTGGTCGGTCGTGCTCAGAGAGTCGAAGAGGAATGCCAGGACCGCTGCTCCCCAAGCATACTCTCCTACTCCGTCCAGATCTCTCAACAATGGGAGGAGCCTGCAGCTCACTCCGTCAGCCCTGGTCGCGAAGAGAAGCTTCCCGAATAGCAATATCAGGAAGCGCCGCAGGGTGACGTCTCCCTCTGGTTCCGATCCTGCTGCCACTCTCCCTCGGACCTGGTCTATCACTCTTTCGATGTGCTCCTCTGGCAGCTCCCCTACGGATATAGCAGCTCCCCTCAGCCCCGGGCTCTCCTGGAGTGTCGCTCGTTCCAGCATGGAGGACTGATGCCCTGGCCTCAGCAGATCTAATCCGAGTAGCTCCTACGCCATCTCTCGGTAGTCTCCATATGTCCATCATGTCACCGACGCTCCATGAACTCGTAATCCGGTGATCCTCGCTATGTCTTCCAGCGTGGGGATCATGTGGCCCCACGGGAAGATAAAATCTCTGCTGACTAGGTCCCATCTCTCGTGAAGGGCGTAGATCAATGTTGTGTCTATCCGCGTAACCTCAATGCTCAGCAGCTCCCCAAAGTCCATGGCTGCCAGTCTGTCCCTCTGATAATCCAATAAGGCCTGGAATACCGCTCAGACTTGTAGCAAAGAAATCCGAGTCCGTCTCTTTCCCTGCACACATTTGGAATGTAAGTCAGTCATTGCATTGCATTTTCATTGCATTTCATATAAACAAAAACAACAAAAAAATCAAATAAGACAAAAAACACAAAAAAACCAAAATTCTGTCTCTAATCCTCTGGCGGCCATATCTTGGGCCGTCTGAGTCCTCTAGCGGCCATAGTATGGGCCGTCTGAAGCCTTAGCGGTCACTGGAACGACCGCTAAGCAACCCGTGAGTGGGCATCGTCTTCTCCATTCCCCCATGCCTTGGAAATGGCCCAAAGGGCCTACAAAGTGTGTTAATGGGTCCCCAGACCCATTCCCCTCTCCATTCATGCACATGCATGGTTCTTAGAAATCAAAAATGGAATTTTTAGGGCCATTGGCCTACCTCCGATGATCGGCCGGCCGCCGCCGCCACGGGCGCCTCCTCCATCGTGGGAACCTCCTCCCCTTCATCTCCATCACCATTATGTTCTCCCTCGACTGTGGGGGCTTCTTCCCCCTCCGTTTGGGCCGTCAGTGGCTCTTCTCCCTCCGGTGGGTTCGCCGTCGCCGGAGGTGTCTCTTCTTCTAGACGCCGTTGGAAGCGGCGTACCACTTTCTTCTTCATCCTCCTCGGATGGTCGGATGTCCGGTCGTGCTGGTCGCCAAGGCTCATGGTCGCCGGAGTGGGGTAGGGCTCAGTGTGGTTTGTTTTGAGTGAAATGAGAATGGGGAGTGAGCGAACGGGCATTTCTGTTTTGAATTCGCTCAGAGCGAGGCGGTCTATCGTTAGACCGTTACCCAACTTTAACGGTCTTATTCTAGACCATTTTTTCTGAGTCATCTGCATTGAAGAATGTGAACCGCCCTTGGCTGGCGGTCTCTATTTAGACCGTTAGTTCAGTCTAGCGGTTCATTTTTAGACCATTTGATTGCTGGATATCTTGATGATTTGAAGTAATATGCTTGCTCTATTCTTACTCTATATATGCTTCATGTCTATCTTATATAATTGTTGATGGCTAACCTCTTATTGTCAAAAGCTCGAATGCCATCACGCTTTATCACATCTCGCCAGACAGGTAAGTTAGGTAAGTATCTCGATCCCTAGTCCCTTAATGCATTACTATATGTTATCTATGATGTATTACCTCGAGAACCGGCTGGTCATTCATGTGTTCTAGGATCTGATGTTCCCCTTTAACAAAAACGATGATGATCTAGGTGCACATGTTTAATCGTTGGATAGGCCGTTAGGTTGAAAAAGTTGGGGGACGATGGTTCTATCTTGCACGCCGTTGTTACAGATAGTGTCTTGACCCTGATTTATCTGGTCTAGCAATACTATTCCCGAGTATCTTGCTATTTTATCCTTTCTTTGCATTCGTTTTGAAGATTTCTTTATTTTAGCCCAGCATGCATCATACGCATCTTTGAGCATTCACATGCCCTTCATTTGTCTAAGTGTCTCAGTAATGGTGGATAACTATGTGTCTATGGTCTTGAGTAAGGAGAGTCATTTCACTCTGAGTTGGAAGGTTTCCTTCGGTCTATTTACTCTGTTTGGTTTGCTGAGGATTCCTGTCTGGAGTTTAGTTACTCGTCTCTTTACTTTTTCACTTGTTCTGACAGCCTATCAGCTGTGTGTTCCAGTTAAGAGGTTGGTCGTGTTTTCTTTTCCGTTAGTTGTTAGTTCCTCCAGGCATGTGTCATTCGGTTTTACCATTCCTTGTGATTGGTTTGAAGTTTTCCGGAAGATTCCTATCGCTCGTTGGTTGAGGACGGGTGTCGGTTTACCTTAACGCCCACTTTTCAGTCCACTCCGCTTCATTTTCGCTTCACCTCCATGTTCCATGTCGCTTTCGCTTCACCTCCGCTCGTTCCCCTACAAAGAGGACGTTAAGGAGGGGTATCTGTTGACACCCGTTTTATGACCAATGAGTTGGGTCGTCTCCTTATTTATCTTTATGATGCTCTGAGTTATACTCCGCTTAGTGGGTCATCTTGGTTAGCTTTGAGGCTTATTTCATGGGTCATTCTCCTTGATTGGGTCTCGATCCTTATTTGCTTTTCTGTGGGTTGAAGCTTAGTAGGCCTTTCATTTGTTTTGCCACGCCACTATCTCTGGCGATTTATCAAATGGTCGTTTGATGACATTTGGCAGTCGATCTATAAACCGTTTGCTGACGCCAGAGTCCAGAGCCAACGTCTTTCCTTAAGCCTTATCCTTTGTTATCCGTTGAGCTCTGGTGGTTTATCGTATGGCTGTTAGAGGTATTATGGCGGTTTTACCTTAGACCATTTTCCAGTTCCAGAGTCCTAACTCACGAGCTTTTTGCCTGTTGGTCTTATCTTTTGGTGAACATTTGAGGGTGGCGATCTATACTTAGACTGTTTGTTCCAAGTGGCGGTTTATCGTAAGACCATTTGTGCAGACAGAGAGTCCTGCTAGAACTAATTTTTCTCTACTACGCCGTAGCCGAATTAGAGTTTTGATTTGATCATTTCTCTCTCAAAAGAGACTCCCAGAACCTCTGGTTTGTTTCTATGGACTCTTGGGAGTGTTATCTTCAAGAGTTTGCTAAGCTCTGCCCTACGTTTTCGCTGGAATCTCTCCAACTCGTCCAAAGAGTTTGAGGGTCTATAAATAGAACCCTTGGCTTCATAGGTTGAAGAGGAGAATTCTGGAGATTACGTCGAGGTGCTGTTGCATTCTGGAGCGAGTACCCATCAAGGAGAAGTGCTGTCTACGTCCATTAGCCTTCTAGTCCAGGGAGTATTAAGTTCCAAGGGTTTAATAGTGTTGTTTTCTTCCTTAGTTTCTTCCTCTCTTCATAGCATTCGTAAGCATATTCCCATCTTCTTCTTCCATGTTCTTTGCATCTCAATCACGTTTTTAAATATCTTCCTACCTTTTTCACGCCCCACAGAGGTTAAAAAATCAAACCTCCCAGGTATTCACCCTTCCTTTTGCATGCACTTTAGTTTATTTGCATTATAGTTGCTACACTTGTCATAGGGCTAATCTGGGTTATTTTTCTATGCTTCTACACTTTTTTGCAGGTTTACAGGATTCCTAGCACGAGGCCCAACTCTTCTGGCCGGTCAGGAGAAGTGGAGATTCAAGTCCCAAGTTGTTGTTCTGTGTGCTTTGGCGGCTCTACATTGGACCGTTTGTGAGGCTCTGGCGGCTTATCGTAAGGCCATTTCTGGTTCGTTCGCGGCCTAATATTGGACCGTTTGTGCTCAGAGATCTCTGGTTTTCATCTCCCGTGGGCGGGTGTTTCATCCTCCTCTTTCCAAGGTACTTATCTTAGCTTTGCTATTTTAATTACCTTGGTGGCGATTACACTTCCTTAGTTGGGTATTGTTCATCATTGTCATCATCTTGCTTGCTCTTCTTTTTACTTTATTTGCTCCACACCTACGGTGTGTGTTTTTTGTTTTATTCCTTTGCTCCACGCCCCGGCATGTGTGTTTTTGTTTTATTTTTCTTCCTCATGAACATTGATGACATGCCCATGCTCCTGATTTTGGTGATTGTTTGAGTTAGGTTATTACTTGTTCACACATCTTCACACATATATCTCTACTACCACTACATTCATATACGCACACATCATCATATCACATCACACAAAAAACATCAGCAGGGGCTACTCAGACCCACGAGGTACCCGGACTGGGTAGCCAACGTGGCCTTGGTCTCCAAGAGCAACGGAAAGTGGCGAATGTGTGTGGACTACACCGACCTCAACAAAGCTACACCTAAGGATAGCTTCCCTATGCCACGAATCGACCAGTTGGTCGACGCTACGGTCAGGCACGAAATGCTAAGCTTCCTGGATGTCTATTCCGAGTATCATCAGATCAGCATGCATGAGCCCGACCAGGACAAAATGGCCTTCGTCACCGACCATGGCCTCTATTGCTACACGCGCATGCCATTTGGATTGAAGAACGGGGGAGCAACATACCAACACCTCGTCAACCACATGTTCGACTCACAGATCAGCCGCAACATGGAGGTCTACATCGACGACATGCTCGTAAAAAGCCTCCGGGCCACCGAACACTTGGGAGACTTGGCAGACACCTTCGCCACGCTCAGAAGGTACAACATGAAACTCAACCCGGCCAAATGCGCATTATGAGTACGGTCAGGGAAGTTTCTCGGTTTCCTCGTCACCCACCAAGGGATCGAAGCTAACCCCGACCAGATCCGAGCAGTGATAGAGATGAAGTGGCTAGGGCGAGTAAGGGATGTACAGTGACTCACCGGGCGCGTCGCCGCCCTTACTCGGTTCTTATCTAGAGCCGTCGAGTAGTGCCTCCCTTTCTTCCGATTAATCAAGCAAGTCAATCAAGCGCCGAAGAAGAAAGGTCAGATAGACTGGGACCAAGAATGCGAGTAGGCGTTTGAAGAACTGAAGCGCTACCTGGCGACCCCTCCTATCCTCACCAAACTGCAGTAGGGAGAACAGTTGTTCCTATACCTGTCTGTCACACCAAACACAATGAGCATCGTACTCACGCGGGAAGAGGCAGGTGTCATGAAGCCCATCCACTATGTTAGCCGAGCATTGCAAGGGCCGGAGTTCCGGTACTCGCGAATTGAAAAGTTCACCCTAGCCCTCATTATGGCCGCTCGCAAGCTGCGTCCATACTTCTTGGCTCACCCAATTGCCGTTCTCACCGACCAGCCACTCCGACAAATCCTCCAGAACTCGAGTGCCTCAGGAAGGCTGGTCAAATGGGCCATCGAGTTGGGGGAGTTCGACATCAAGTTCCACCCAAGGACTGCGATCAAAACTCAGGCCCTCGCCGATTTCGTCGCCGAATGCACCATACCCGTCGAGGACTCACCGGGCAATCTTCAGCACCCACGTGGGAACTATACATCGACGGATCATCCTGCGCAGTGGGTAGCGGCGCAGGATTGGTCTTACTTTCGCCAGAAGGATTAGAGCTCCAGTACGCCCTGCGCTTCAATTTCTAAACCACGAATAATGTGGCCGAATATGAGGCACTCCTTTCTGGGCTACGCATGATGAAACACTTAGGGGCATCCAGCATGCGGGCATACAGCGACTCCATGCTCATCGCCAACCAAGTCAAAGGGAATTCGAGGCACGCGAACCCTCCATGATCAGGTATCTTGAGAAAGCCAAAGCTGTGGCAAAAGAGTTCTCCCACTTCGAGGTGGTTCACATTCCACGGGAGGAGAACGTTCGAGCAGATGCCCTGTCTCGCCTGGCATCCGCTACCACAGTCTCCGGCTCGAGGTCGATTCTAGTAGAAGAATTACTAGCACCAAGCATAGAAGAGTCGGTATCTCAAGTAAATGCTATCGACTACGAACCTTCCTGGATGGATCCCCTACTGGATTTCCCCCTACAGCAACAACTCCCAAGCGACCACGTTGAAGCCTGATGTACGCGAGCACGTGCAGCTCACTTCACAATAGTGAACGGCTAGTTATACCGTCGGTCCCTTTCGGCTCCCCTGCTGAAGTGCTTGTTCCCAACGGAAGCCGGCTAGGCCATCCAAGAAGTCCACAAAGGACTTTGCGGAAGCCACGTAGGGGGGGCGAGCACTAGCACGGACACTGATTCGGCAAGGATACTGGTGGCCCACCCTATTGTAAGACTGCCTCGTGTATGTTCAGAGGTGCCCCGAGTGCCAGAAATTCTCTCACCTACATCATCAGCCAGCTGTGCAACTTCACGCCTTGATGGAGCCTAGCCCATTTTCTCGGTGGGGGGTGGACATAATAGGTCCCTTTCCCAAGGCACAAGGGAGGAAGAAATTCCTCATAGTCGCCATTGACTATTTCACCAAATAGGTCGAAGCTGAGCCATTGGGAAAGATTACGAGTGAAGCGACATGGAAGTTCGTGCTGCGAGGTATTATCTGTCGGTTTGGGATCCCGTGAGTTCTCACAACCGACAACGGCGGGCAATTTACGAGCACCACCTTCCAGGAGAAATGCTCCGAGCTGGGGATTTGGAACCACTACACGTCAGTGGGGCATCCCCAGGCCAATGGGCTAGTGGAAAACGCCAACAGGATGCATCTCCATGGCATCGAGACCCGATTAGACCAAGATAGCGAGTCATGGGTCGACTCAGTCCCGAGCATCCAATGGGCCCACCGTACCACTGCCCGGGCGGCTACCGGAGAGACCGTGTTCCATCTAACATATGGCGCAAAAGCGGTACTACCAGTGGAAGTAGCCAACCCCTCGTTGTGAGTAGGACGCTTCGACGAGGCCAGGAACAACTAGACAATGCGGGAAAACCTAGATTTGCTCGAAAGGGACAGAGCAAGCGCGCAGATGAGGCTCATAGCATACAAACAGAAGCTGGCTCAATATTACAATGCTCGAGTCAAAGAACGACACTTTTTCCCTGGAGATTTGGTACTATGGCGAGCAAGCGTGTCTGACCCAAAGGGGGCCGTGGGGAAGCTCGCGCCAAGTTGGGAAGGCCCGTACAGGGTAACGGAAGCACTCGGCAAGGGAGCGTACAGGCTGGCAACGCTGGGGGGGAAGAGGTACCCAGGACGTGGAACTCCGTAAATCTCAAGAAATTCTTCTCGTGAATCGTTACCATCTATACTCTACAAAGGTAACCTAAGGGTTTCCTAGAGGCGAGCACGGCTCCCCTTGAAAACAGGAAGGTAACCTAAGGGTTTCCTGGAGGCGAGCACAGCTCCCCTTGAAAATGAGAAGGTAACCTAAGGGTTTCCTAGAGGCGAGCACGACTCCCCTTGAAAATGAGAAGGTAACCCAAGGGTTTCCTAGAGGCGAGCATTGCTCCCCTTGAAAATGAGAAGGTAACCCAAGGGTTTCCTAGAGGCAAGCACGGCTCCCCTTGAAAACAAGAAGGTAGCCTAGGGGCTCCCTAGAGGCGAGCACCGCTCTCCTCAAAAATGATGACAGCAAACAAATAAAGGACCCAAATACCACGGAGCATGTACGCAGAAGAGTCACTCAGAGACATGTCAAAGTCTTCCAACAAAAGGTACACAATGAACGTTGCCTCAAATCAAAGAATTTTTTTTAGTCGAAATACAAGCTACCAAAGATCGGCAAGTCACCCTCACGTGATCGATTTACAAGCATATGACAAGATGTACTCAACCATTGCTACATGCAACCCTAGTCTCTTGTCCCTTGGGCACCGTCATCGTTCGACCAGCTGCTAATAGTTGAGCGGACACCCATCACTTCTTCCACGAATAAATGGCCGCTCCTCGGTCACTTGTTATGACGAAGCAAACCAGTAGAAGGAGGCACCTATGCCAGAGAGGAGGGCCAAACCCTCCATCCCTTGACCCGTTCATGGGAGGTCCTCACCTAGCATCCCTTTGGTTCTGTGGAAGCGGACCCACAGGGATGCCACTGGCAGAGAGACCTACACCAGGAAAACTAGGTCGGTTGGTCCAACCACCCCTGGTTGACGGGGGGCATGTGGAACGCACTAAGTTTCGTTGGTTTCATGAAAATATCGGGGTGTTCTTTTATCGGTCTATCGATTTATCTAGTGCGAGGGCGTGCCAGTCACCTAGGTGACAATGTGTTCGGGCTTCAAGACTGGAGTGGTCCGAAGCCTGGGGTGCGCTCCATCTGACTAATCAGACGATTGTGTAGTTCGTGTCGGGACCAAAACCTGCCGCGCCGTAAAGGTCACGGCGTTATTTACATCTCCTCGGAGAGGGAAACACCCTTGATTAATCGTCGGGAATCGGGGCCTCATGGCCAAGAAACTATATCGAGAGAAACAAGCCAATAGCGGTCTCGAATCAGTCGGAAAGCCCTATGTCTAGGGAAGCAAGCATTCGGAAGATGTCGGTCACTCAAGGGACCATTTTGATATTCGGACGAGCGTCCGGCTTCAGAGAATCGTGATCGTCACGGGGAAAGCTGGAGCATATATATGCCGGGGTATGGTAAATTTATCGTTCAAAGGGACGGGAAACGTTCAGTTAAATCCTGGTTAGAGCGGTCAGAAACCGACAAGTTTATTGGCCCAGTGCAAGATCAAGCTACGACCATACTGCGGTGGGCCCCCCGCGGTCGAAGTCGGGCTTGCGTGGGCATCGTCAATGTTTCCGGTGCCAAGGGGGCAACGGGAGGATGTCCTGGGACAAGATATGAGAACCAATATGCGTTCGAAGAGAGCGGGCTATAGGCCGAGGATATGGGTCAAGCAATGACCATGATCGGGGCAGACCCGAGGTCTAAGCATGGCCCACATAGGCCTTATTGATATTCCCATGTATAGGGTCCGGGGATGACGAGATCCTTCTCGTCCCATTCAGATTTTGTCGGTCACTCATGGACCCCTTTATGTTCGGACAAAGGTCCGTGTTTGTAGCATAAGAGACGGTGACAAATCGTACAAGTACCTACCGTGAGTACGGCAAGTTTAATACAAATGCGGGATCAGATCCCAGTATATGCATGTCGGTCACTAACGGACCATTCAGCATTCAGACGAAAGTCCATATTCGAAGCATCGAAGGTAACAATAAAGACATTCAGATATCTGCCGTAGGTACGGCACATTTCATGTGGGTGCGGGATCGGATCCCGGAAGAAGTGGGTCAAGCTGATGAACTATCGGCCCAAGAGGTGCACGGATCATGACCATGTCGAGAGTCCCGAGGTCCACGTCCGATACCACAAGGCATCATTGAGTTTCTCTTCGCACTCAGTCTGGGGGAGCGGGTTGTTAAGTGTAAAGCCAAAACCTGGCAACATGCGCCCTCGCACGCGGATCAACAAAATTTGGATTATAGTTGAGGGGAGACTTTTGATCAGTTTTCTATTAACTTGAATTGCATGTTTTCTTTTATTTTTTGATCACCTTCTTTCTTCCAGGCACGCCGGATTAGTATCAAGAGGAGTGGTGCCCCGGTTTAAGTGTATTAAGAGGGGCGCGCCGGTTAAGGATGTTAAGGGGGGGCGCGCCGGTTCTATGGCAAGAAGGAAGAGGTTCCAAGGATGCGCCGGAATAGGCAATGAACAGTATAGCGCGCTGGTTTAATGGGCTAATGCAAAGGGGGCGCGCCGGATAGCTGCAAGGAAAATAAAATGGGTTTTGAGTGTGGGGTTAAACCGGCGCGGGGGGGTAGCACGCCGGATTAACCCACGCCGGATTAGGGGGCGCCGGATTAAGCATTGTATAGCTTCCTTTCAACCCGTTTATGCTCTGTTTCTTCTTTCCTTCAACTGCAAGTTGATTTATTGATTGGTTTGTTCATCTTATTGATGGATTATGTTTGTGAAAAGAAGATTTAAGTGTTTTAAGTGTTTGTTCAGGTGGATTGTCATGATGATCCGCGTGTTTTATCAGAATAGTTTGTGCAGGAACTCAGAGATTCAGTTTGTTTCAGTGGTTTCGAGCATATGGTCTTCTTACTCCTAGAAAGCTTAACTTGCTCGTTTGTTCTTACATGTTTTTGCCCTGGCGAAATTTGGGCAGCATCTCCCCCGGACTGAAGCTTGCCAAAGAGCAATGGGGAACACCAAACGGATTACTCCGGGGTGAACCTCAAAATCTAGACCTCACGGTGGTCCGATAACCCAAGTGTGAGTGTGGAAAAGCTCGAGGACTAGCCTTCAAGAGCTCTCACGACTCACGGGCAATGATCCCTCAAAGGGGAACGAGTGGGGAAAGAGATCAGAAACATATCAAAAAAAGAATCTCCCGAAGGATCATTTTCATTTCACCACGAAGGGGTGCAAATACATGGGCTCTTCATGCATCTAAAGAAAAGAACCGAAGGGAAAATACATCGGAGGAAAGAAAAAGAAACAAAGGGGAGTTGAGAGCTGTATCTCCCTCACCTCACTCTCTGCTCTCTCCTCTTTTCTCACTTCACTTCGCTCTCACGGGAACACTGGCTTCGGGATTCAAGGAGTTTCTCCCCCTCCAACCTTCCAACCCATTTAAGCTTCGCCTGGGCGCTCCTTTTATAGGGGCCGGAGGCCCTGTTTCGGAGGGATGCCCTTTGGATTTTTCTTCCTCCCGTTGGTTCCTTGTTTCCCGCAACCACCACTGCTGCTGCTGACGTTGGTGACGTTGCCCTGCTGCTGCTGTCGACGTCGCCTCTGGCGAGGCTATGGTGTGATCAGGAGGGGGGGGCAGAGGCATAGCCTCCTCCTCCTCCGCTGGCACATCCACCGCGAGCCACGTTGCTATCATCATTTGCCGGAGGATGGGCGGCTGATCGACGGAATGAGCATTCGGCGGGATGGGGCTCGAGAACTTCCATTCACGGCATATGCTCGGTTGCCCGCCGGATCGAAGTGGGAGCTTTAACCATTTTAGGCTTGTTCGTCATCATGCCGTTCCCAGGAAACAGGGGACCGCATTGATGACGGGATGGCTTCACTGCACGCCGGATAAAGGCCTCAGAGAAAGGCTCGTTTCTAAACTAAGCACACCGTATTAGCACTCCAAAATGGGCGCGCCAGTTTAGTGCATTCAAAGGGGTGGCCCTTCAATGGGAGCATGCCGTTTTAACATAAAGCAAGGGAGTTCATGGGGCGCGCCGGACTAGCATCTTGTAAAGGGCGCGCCGGTTTAAGGCTATTGGAAGGGGCGCGCCGGTTTAAAGACCATATAAGGGCGCGCCGGTTTAGACTTCGTCTCGGCTTCGCGACTATTCGGATGGATGCTTATCCTCCTGTATTGCTTTAGTCGTAATGCACCGCCGTCGGGGTGTTTAGTTCAGGGCCTCTGCATCCCGATTTGGAACTTCGAGTGATCCCCGGCGCATGCCGAACACGTGTTCGAATTCCTGAGTTTCTTTTGATTCAGCCTTTGGCAATGCCGACTGGAGAGCCGGGGCTGTCTCTTCAACACGAGGGGATTCTTTGTCGGGTGACGGAGCACCGGGTAGGTATTCGTCCTGCTTGGAGGAGGCATAAGGTTTACTCGGCCCTTCCGTCTTCGACTTGCTCTCGAGTGCTGAGATGTGCATGCCGCATGATCATTATCATTTTTTTTTGACGTCAACAGGGCACTGGAGCAACGAGGCCCACACATTACGAAGGCCAGTGCAGCACACTAGCAATGCCTACAAACTCGCAAGCAAGTCTTACTACCCCTCCTGCAACCATCTTCAAGCGGAAGAGTCTTCCCCTCGGCTCAGGAGGATGCTTCCACCAAGGCTCGTAGAGTAGAAGAAGGGAAAACAGCCTCCGCACCATCATATGCCCCGTCCCGCCTAAAGGAAGGCGCCGCAACAGCGAGAAACGTCTTGTCACGCACCTACAACGTAAAAATAGGGAGCAGTCAAACACTATGAAAATGAGATAAGCAAGAAAGGAACCTCGCCCATCAGCAGAAAGGGTCCATACAGAGAGATTCCCTGTCCCCTTAGGGACGGAACCTGTCCGACTCAAGGAGTAGAACCCCCTTGCCGGCGTACAAGAGGTTGACTTTATCCAAAGCCTCCCACCAGCCATCCAAATATCTGCGCATGTAGTCCTCGGAGGTAGGTCCATGTGCTCCTGGCTCCGGCCACGGCCGCCACGATGCTGGGGGAGGATCCCTCCTAAGGATCAAGGGTTGACGACGTGCCTGCTGAGATTCATAGTTGGACGAAGTGTCGGATTCCCCTGATGACACCCTGCAGGAGGATTTCTCTCCTCAAAACCCACCAGGCTGGATATGGCCGAAAGCTCACCATGGAAGCCGCTATTTATAAGGAAAGGTGAAGTCCCCAGAAGAAGAATGACGCTCACTGTCTCGAGCAAATCCACAGAAACTGAAGCGACGGATCCCGAAAGTCGTGCCCTTTTAGAGTCCCTGTCAAAGGTATCGGTTTGTATCTCCAGGAGATTTCGCAGCCGTTCAGAAGGAAGAAGATGCCTATGACGAACACGACAAGCAGTGTACTCGAACGGGGTTTAAAAGGAGACCCTGCAATGGTTCTTATAACCGCCCATGTCGAACCATGTCGAACCAGTACTGCCCCCCTCAGAGGGCAGGTGGAAAGGCGCCCGTCGCCATCACGGTACGGCCACCAGCGCCAGATGCCCATTCGAGCCTACACTCCCAGAAGAGACAGAGTGCCGATCATGATTACAGTCAGAGGCACCTTGAGTGCCAAGCATGACACCGGACTCATCAACTCCCACGCCAACATGGGGATCAACCTCAAATCACGTGTTCTGACATACCCTCTCATATTCTACTCTCGGCCCCCTGCAGAGTGCTCGACAACCGAGAGTAGGGGAAAGTGAGGAGGGTAGATCCGGTTTGGCCCATAGATAGCCTAATAGTGGCAGGCGCAAACCGAAATCGTATCCTTAAGCGTGTCCAAGATGCGCTCGAAGTGAATGGCCCGCTAAGGCACGGCCCAACCCAGCCTCGCCATCGGATTCTATGGCACGAGAAAGCGCATTAGTCACCGGAGGATCCTCCGACGACCTACCGTTACTCCCTACCACGTCGGCCCAGATCCCATAACGGGCGAGCACGTCTCATGAGCGCCGTGAGACTAGCCCAGGGACCAGCCGATGTCAGGGTATTCGCCCTCCAACAGAAAAATCCCACCATTATAGGGAAATGGAGTTACTCCACTTCCTACGCCTTCCCTATCAAGGGATAAGGCTCCTCGCTCCAGGACAACCCCTATAAGAAGGGGAGCGACTAAGAAGAGAGACACGGTGGATTATTCTACCAAAATCTACTACACAAGATAATAGAGCTACTTGCTCTACAGTGCTATGAGAGGGAAGCACCGACGATCTACATTGAAGGGAAGATTCTCCTCCGGCGACCTTACCACCCAGCGAGCACTCGCTGAGTGAACGCTGGGAGCGGCGAGCACTCGTTCTGAGGATCTACAAGGCCCTTCAGCTCTCGACTGTGATTTCCTTCTCTCTCCCTCGCTCTTCTCTATTCCTTATTAATACTATTGCTAATTTAAGTATCGGAGGATTATTCCCTAGGGTAACACCCGAGACTCCTTCTGACATCTTTCTGACTTCTGGTGTTTGCAGGTCTCCACGGGTGCAAGATGATTTCCCCAACGAATAAATAGATAAGGTGATACGTGACCTAAGAACCATTTTCCTACCTCTACATTATACATATCGTTCAAAGTATACAAACTTTACAAACTTTACAATATAATTCAATACAAACTTTACAATCGAATTCAAGTACTACGAATCAAAACAATAGATAAAGAAGCTCATCCACCACATCTCTCTTTTTCTTTTTCCATTTTTTTGATTCCCCGATGTCCTGGCAGAACCCACCACAATAAATGCACGAAATGTCCTTCCCAGCTCTTATGTAATATGCTCCACATCATTTAATAACAAATGAACATGCCAGTAGGCCACCCAAGGAACATAGAAAAGAGACGCATCATGTGCATACGCTCCACATTGGTCGATTCCTGCGTGCCTCCTGCGACAGAGATGACGAGGAGGGGGGTGGGGGCTCTGGTGTTCTTAAGGACGCGTTTGGAAACAATATTAGAGAGGGATTTTTCTCTCTCCAATCATTGGAATCTCTACCTTTTTAAAAGTCTTTCCAAATGTCCCAATATCCTATTAATTTTTTGGGGTGGATTTCGAGGTTTAGAGAGAGATAGAGAGAAAAGGAAGAGAAGTTGAAAATCTCCGAAAGCTGGTTAAAAGAGCTTTGTCTCTCTCTAAGGGATTTTGGAAAAATCCCACCACCTTACATTGTTTCCAAACGTGCCTTAAGAGCTCGATGTCAGGGATCTGGGGAGGGAAACTTTTGAGTCTGATGGGCCCACATTCTATCCCAGTTAGTTAATCTACCTTATAGAAGTAATCTCGTAATCAGGGAAATCAATGGTAATTGATCATTCAATAATCGTTCATTTCGTTAGTTTAACGAATAGTAAATGGATAGTATTTTTCTTTTCGATAAATTAACGGATACGAATATGGATATATCCGGTTTCTTAGCGGATACGGATACAGACACACCTCATTCCGAATCCGTATCTGTATCCGTATGTTACCGTTAAACAAGTTTGTATTTGACTCAGATAATTTAGTGTCTTGAAGAAAATGATGTTGAAGATGAGATATGTATATAATTTAAGTCATTTCTATTTTCATGAAGGTAAAATATTTTTAAATTATAAGATATTTTTATAATATTTTAAATTATCAAATTAATATAATCTTTATTTTCATAAAATATATGTAAAGAATGAGAATACGATGGAGATTAAAGTCCAAAAAAGTTAGTTTATTTCATTATTTAAACTTTATATGTTTCATATTATCTTTGGAGATATTGTAATATTATATATTTGTATACTTTTAATTGCATTATATGTTGACTCACGAATAATGATGATATCAGAACTAAATTGAAATGTGTTTGTTTATCATATAGATTGTTCTTTTCAATTTAAAATTTTTTCTAACTGAGTTAATTTACATCTTAAATTTTAATCTTATATGTACTTTTCTGTCCGGTAACTATTCGCTAACCGTCCGTTAACCGTATTTTTCAGATACTCGATAACGGTTTCGGATACACCACTTTCCGAATACTTAACGAATAGCAAACAAATACGATTCTTCTTTATCGGATACGGATAGTTCGCTATCTGCACCGTATCCGACCCGTTGACATCCCTACTCGTAGTTAAATTTAGGCTAAATCTGGATTAACCCCTGGGTTGGCCCCGTACTTTCTTAGGTCTCTACGTTAATCTATGCCGGCAAAGATGGACTTTGTGTTTATTGGATTGGATGCACAGTTGGCTAAATCTTGTGAGTCCCTTTATTAGATCTTTACATTAACTTCTGCCAACAAAATTGGGCTTTGTACTTGTTGAGTTAGATATATAGTTGATTAAATCTATTGAAGTCGTACAAATTTGAGTATCTCTTTTGAGGTATTATCCCCACTATATCTAAGGACGGCTAGAGTTTTATCCTTTTTGGGTAAACTTTTTTTTAAAGAAGAACATTCAGATCTTGTTCATAAACATATATCCATCTTTGTAGTTTCTGATATGGGATCTTGTGAACTTCCTTCTTAGATCTCTATAGTCTTTGATCTAATTTGTATCGCTCTAATCATAATGAATTATTTAAATAATAATAATTTAATTAAAAAATAAATAATAATATAATATTTAAAACTGTACTATCATAAATACCTTTAATATCCTCGAAAAGGTTATATTTATGCTCTTCACCTCAAATTAAACATCATTCGACTCTAACTTAATATATCAAAATAGTTGTGATATTTTTGCATATATATCTTTAAACATACCAAAAATTACAATTATACCCTCAACTTTGCCAGAGTTTTTTGAATTTTCCTAACATATTCATTTGAAATTACTGTAATATTTTCTATGTCTTATGTCAAATTGAACAATATTATAATAAAACGGGTGATCTCTCTGGGAAAGGTGTTGGCCATTCTCTATTGTGCCAATGTTTCAAGTCAACTTATCCCGAAATTTTAATAGATTTAACCTTAATAGGTCCTCTAAAGTTCATGGATGACCTTGCAGTAATTTATTGTCTAAGAATAATAGGATGTTTGAGAGTATTTTTTTCTTAGAAGTTATTTCTCCCTCAAAAAATATGATAGGTTAATTTTTAACTTAACTTTTAAAATTGATGAAAACTAGTCTGGATTATTTGACAAAAATATCACAATTTTTAAATTTTCGATAGATTTATTTGGAAGATAAGAAAGAACATGATAAGGGAAAACACGTCTCCCCCTTCAAAGGCCCCTATCTTACCGACTCCTCCCAGTGGATGACCCCCTCATCGTCACCCCCTTCCCCTGTGCTTGACTTTCGCCGTTGGTCGTAGAAGAAAGGCAAGGTGGCAGACGCACCGAAGGCCAGAGTGGAACTTGTAGGGTACCCGTGTCAGGCAATCCAGGGCTATGTCGTCCGACAAGCTTGGCTGGAAAGAGCACAACTGTTGTTGCTCTGCCTCCGTATCTCTTTGTTTATTCTTATCCAGTCTCCAAGGCCGATTGGAGCAAATCGTCGACCCCAGGCTCCGGGGCACCATCAACCCAACTCCAGATGTTCGGGGAGACGGCCCTCAAGTACTGCCTTGACCGCCCCACCATTGGCAACGTGCTCTGAAACCTAGAGTACTGCCTACAACTGCAGGAGACGGAGTTGAGGAGGGAGCCCATGAAGATAGCGGGGCGATGCCGATGTCGATGTCGATGCCCGTGCAGCGGGTGCCATCCACTAATGTGAAGGTTTAACAGTAGGACCACGAGGGGGGTGGTGGGGACGACGCTAGAACCATATCGCCCGGGGGGGACGGGGAGGGCTAGGTGGAGTTCACCACACGAGGAGACGTGAGTTTCTCTCTAAAAAAAAGATGGGAAGGTCTATTTTTATTTTGAGAGAAGTTATATCTGAACGAGATTCTATCCTAAAAAAGTAAAAGGTTTTACTAAACATATTTAAAAGAGTTATTTATTCTGATTTTTATTTTGAGATAAAAAAAGACAAAAAATTATTAAAGAGGCGTAATCTCGCGCTGTGTCCTGAGCGGGCTGTGGATCACCAGAGGATGAACTGCAAAATAGGAAAACGGATCAGAGGGCCCAGGGGGATTCCCTGGGGCAAACCCTCCGATGGTTAAGTCAGTAGAGCTGTGGTGGGAGCAGTAAAGGGGAGGAGAAAGCTAGTGCGCGAGCTTCCTCTCCACCAGAAAGGTGAAGCGGGTTTTGCTCAGGAGCTTAGGGTGTATGATTACCTTAATGGCCTTACCTTTCACCGGAGGGTATCCCTAGTTTAAATAGTGCACCGCCTTCAGGAGTCCTATAAGTCGAGGGGTTTCAGGTGGGGGTTACGTCCTCATCATGGGCTTTTATGGCCTTATCGTGGGAGCGTTATCGCCTTGAAGTCCCTCGCCTTCCTGAATCCCCGCCCGTGGTGGACTCTTAACGGCTGCAAAGATAGACAATTATCGGTCCTCCCGAGCTTCGGGGATGCCAGCCCTGTCCGGGCGATAAGCTTAGCTCGGCGAAGAATGGGTCGGATAGGTCGGCGAATGCCTGTTCCTCCTGGGCGGAGAGGTGGCTCGGGCCGGACCTTCCCTGTGACCTGACCGATACTCGGGCCCTCCGAGCCTAGAGGCCGCCTAGGAGAGTCAGTTCCTCGAGTGTTGTTTATTGGGCTTTCTTCTCTAAGTGGGCCCTGAGGGTTGTCACTTAGGCGAGCTTGCCTTGTTGGACCCTGCCGAGTCTAGTTGGGCTGCTCTTTGAGTGGGCTACAGAAATCCCCCTCTCCACTTGTCCCCCTCCTACTCCCGAGCCATGGAGGCTCGGTTGAGTAGCTTTTCGAGGCTTTGGACAGGCGTGGCTCGGGTGGGTGGAATCATGTTGGCGTTATGAAGCCACGTGTAGTGGTCGCCTGAGCCCGTAATAATAGTGATCCTGACGGATTTGAAATGAAGGGGGCCCCTTTTTCTCGGAGGTCGGAACGGCGCGCCGCCTCCCGCGAGGGTTTATAGGCGTTGGGCGCTGGCTATCATTCCAAACTCTCTAGGGTTTTGGCTTTCCTTTGCATCTTTGCATCTGGGGCTCCTTGATGCGCCGTGAGAGCACAGCGGAGGAGCGAAATCTCACGGCGGCGTTTGAGGAGTTGGCGAGGATAATCGCGGAGGCGGTCCGGCAACTTCCTTCTCCCCCGGAGTCTTCGGGCTCTCGTGAAGGATCTTCTTCTAGCTCTATGGCGGATCTGCGCTCGAAAATCGAGCAGGGGAGGCGGGAGCCCGTCTCCAATCGCAGCGAGTTGGGGGAGGCTGATGTAAAGAAACTGGAGCATCGGTTTCGCCTGCCTCTCAGGTATAGCTTTGTGGCCGCTGCCCCATATGAGACGAGCTTGCACAGCCGCACGGGCCACATTTGCACTTTTCTTCTGGCGTGGAAGAGCGGATTTTGCCTCCCCTTCGAGCCTTTCGTGCTGAAGCTTCTCAATTTCTTCCGGCTGGCACCCGTTCAGCTGGTGGCCAACTCGTATCTTCTGCTTTCCGCTTTTCAGATCCTCTGCCGCCTGCACGGAGTTCCCCCTTTCTTGGACCATTTTCACTACTTCTTTGAGTTGAAAGCACATCCGTCTGCGGGGAAGGGCTTTTACTTCATTCAGGCACGAAGGAATCGGAGTTGTATTCCGCTGGCGGTGAAGGATTCTTCGCACAAAGGGTGGAAGAGGCAGTTTTTCTGGGTGAAGGTGAAAGTAGTGGATGAATCCTGGAGGTGCCAGGTTATGCCCAACTTCCATCCGAATCTTCCCCCCCCCCCAGGCAGGAGGAGTTCCCCACCGATGTGGAGGAATACGCCGATCGCCTGCTAACGAATCACCGATCGACTGAGGAGCTGGTGACGCTGGAGAACGTAGAGTAGTATCTGCTTACTCAGCTCAAGCCGTCAGGTATCATCCTTTGGATCCTTCTGCGGGGTCGGAGGGTCGCCTTTTCGCTTCTTAACCGAATCTTCTTCTTCATTGCAGACATCCGGCGGGAACCTTTGGAAGAGGTCACCGACGTCATCGATCTCGGGGATGACTCAGCGGCTGATGAGCCTGGCGTTCCCGCGGGTCGTTCCCAAGCCCAGGATAAGGGCAAGGGGGTGACCTCCGAGGGATCATCGCGGCCAAGCGGGGAGAAGCGCAAGGATCCCATGGAGGGAAAATTGCGGGAAGCCGCGAAGACCAAGAAACGGGCCAAAAAGGCTGGCCTTCCTACTGCTGCCGGGGGCGACTCTGGCTCGGCGGCGCTCCCCTCTCGGGGGCAAGATGGGGCCGACCCTTCCGGGCCAGCTCCCCCACCTACCAGGCGAGAGGGGGCCGAGGAGACCAGGGGCCCCTCAGAGGGCGGAGATGGGTCGGTTCTCCCCTCCACAGGGATAGAGGGGGCCGATGCTGAAGTAGCCGACGTCGAGACCGGGGGATCGGTCGAGGTCGGCGATGTCTCAGGTGGTGAGGTGCGGGCCGAGACAGATAGGGTTGGGGGTTCGCCTGCGAGGGCGTCGCAGCCCCAAGTACTCGAGGTTCCTAGTGCGGTCGATCCCGTGGCGTCGGTCGAGGTTGGGGTTCGCCCGGGGAGGAGTCGCAACCCCAACCGACCGCGGCGCGTGGGGCGGTCGGCCCTGTTGCTCGAGCCGAACCTTCTGGCGGGGCGTCCGGTGCGGAGCAGATCTCCGTGTCGGAGGCCTTGGAAAGGCTCGGTGTTTCGGGTGACCTGTACCGGGTTTGCCGAGAGGTTGCCGCAAGGACGAGGGGGGGAGACAAGCGCCACTCCCCCTCCGGAGTCCTTGACGTCCTCGTGGAGGGCAGCCTTGTCATGGCTCTGTCGGCGGCCTTGATGGCGGAGACGTACGCCCGGACGGAGGCGGAGCGGTCGAATCTCGCCTGGGCCCTCGGGGGGTGCGAGAGGAAACTGGCCCGACTCAGCGAGGAGCATGAGGGGCTCCGACGGGAGTTCTCCGTGATCAGGGATTTGGCACGGGCGAGCCGGCTAGAAACTGAGGCGCTGACCGAGCAGTTGGCTAGGGCCCGAGAGTCGCTCGAGAGGAAGGGCAAACTCTTGGAGGAGAAGCGTCTGCGTCACCTCGAGCTGGACGGTCGCTGGGAGCTCGAACATGCCGAGCTACTGGACCGGGCGGAGGTAGCGGAGCGCCTTCGTTCCGTGGCCGAGGCGGACCGAGCCCGAGCGGAGAGACGGTCGAGCGAAGCCGAGCGAGGGATGGTTGAGGCAGCGGAACGCCTGGCGGGGGCAGAGGAGCGTGCGGCCAAGGCGGAGCGGGCTCGGGTCGAGCTTGTTGGAAGGATGGGGCAAATCGAGGCGGAGGCAATCGAGCGATATAGGAGCTCGGATGCCTACTTAGCTGACCTGGAGAGAGCCGCCCTACCATATTACGAGGTAGCCCTTCGCCGGGGCGCCCGAAAGGGGTTTAAACATGGTTATCATCGGGCGGTGGACTACGCCGACGAGCAAGACTCCGGGATCGAGTTCCCCATGGGCCAGAGCTATGACTCGGATGAGTCAGCTTCTAGCTCCTCTTTGTCGGGCGGGTAAGATCCAGAGGGGTCTCCTCCGGCGGGGTCACCAACTCCGGACGTCCCGGGAGGGCTCGCGACCGAGACAGTTCTCGCACAGGCGAGGTCAGTGCCCGGGTAGGCCGTCACCGAGGGTGCCGGGGGTGACGCGCCCACTTCCGTCGTTCCCGAGCTTCAAAGTGGGCCCGAGGTGTAAGACCCCAAATTCTTTAGAAATTTATTTAGAAAGTTATTTGTAATTATTTGGAATTTATTTGAAGTTATTCGAATTAATGAGAATTATCCAAATTAATTAGATTAATTAATTAATTAATAGAATAAGTCATTTTTCTACTATTTTCTAAAAATCCCCAAAAATCACATCTTGTAGAATTAATTTTGTTTATCAACTTTGTCTTCTACAATTAAGCCTAATAAAATCGTTTATTAAGCCGAATTAGCAAACTAAGTCTTCCGAACTTAATATTTAATTAATTACGGAATAGTAGAAGTAGAATTTTATCTACCATATAAAAATTCATAAAAATAGTAATTAAATAATAGATGCTTCGACTAACACTTTTTTCTTCTTGGAGTAAGCCTAATTAAATCATTATCTAGGCCTAATCAGTGGATTAAGCCTGACTTACAACCCACCTAACCCAAATTCGTATTCACTATTCACCCAAACTTTGAACATCAAATTCGAGCTTGTTTCTCAACCAAATGGGGTGATTCCAGAGGCAAATGAAAGGTATTACATAAAGGAACATTTACCCTCGATCAATTTGAGGTAAACTTAGTCCCAAAACGTGCTGCCGACATAGTTTGGTCAAGTCAAGGATTTCAGCGCCGTTTCTAAACACGTAGCTTGCAGCAGCGAATACTCCCAATTCAGAAGGCTCCAGAAGCTCTATGAGCTATCAAAATGAAGCCCTACGAGTCTCTCTCATTTGGCTGCTGTGGGGTTCGCTGAAATTTCGGATCTGGAGAGATCTAGTTCGATTTGTGGAGGTGGGTCAGTAGGCCGTTGGCTTCCCTTCATCCTTCTTTGATTCATCGATTGAGGTAGGAATTCTCAACCAAATCTTGATCATGAGTATAGCAAATTGTTCCTCTCATCGATCTCTATCCATTGGTGCATAAAGCCCCAATTTTCATTAGGTGTCCGTGGAGAAATCGAGCTTTTTGTGAGGTGCTGTCCAAGTGTTCTTCATCCTAGGGTTTGAGTTGTCTCTCTCCGATTTGAGGTAGGATCTAACAACCAAACTCTAATTAACTTACATGATGTAATCAGCATGTTGTTAGCTTTCATTTAACGTAGGAAGCCCCAAATTTCATTGAGCATACTTGGAAATTTTGATTTTTAGTAAGAGCATGTCTAGAATTTGATGTATATTATGTTCTTCAAGTAGAAGCTTGATTTTCGGGCTATTTTTGGATTAGATAACTTGATCCACATATGGCTTATAGTATATGGTTGGATTCATCATTAAGTTAGCTTTCTTTTGATATAAAAAGTCCCAAATTCGTTGTGTATATTGAGAGAAATCTACGTTTTAGTAGACGCATGTCAAGAACTAAGTTCTTCATGTATTCATCATAAATAGGTTGTGATTCGATTGAGTTTTCAGCAAATTTCTTGTTTCAATCTCTTGTTTTATGACCTTAGTATGTATATTAAGAACCCTAGAGCATTTGGTTAAAATCCCAACTCATTTAGACCCCAAATCATTGAGTTTTCATGGTTTACAGAATCACCCGTCGCTTCTGGAAGTGTAGGGGTCGACCCATGGGGTCGACCCATGCACCCAGTGAAGGGGGTCGACCCATGAAGCTTTTTTTTTGAGGGGTCGACCCAATGGGTCGACCCACACCCAGGAAGGCTCCTGGAATGCCAGGGGTCGACCCAATGGGTCGACCCATGCCCTGTATGACCCCATTAATGATGTTTTTGACCCGGGGATCAATCCGGATCATTGGGGAATCAATCCATTCAACCTAATCACATTGAAAACTACATTTTTGAGGAACTAATGACCTATTCATGTACCCTTTTTAGTTTCAATTAACATTGGTCCATACATGCAAACTTAGTGTAAAAACACACCGTTTATCATCTTCATTTCAATGCATACAAGATTAAATAGAAACCCACATAATTAGTGATTAATGGTGTAACTAAATCTCTGTTAATGCATTCTATTTCACTCCTGTGGGAGTTATTCTTTGCCTTATCATCTTGAATCAGCTTCTTGGCAATTGTCTTAATGCAAATGATAATGGTTAATCATGATATCTTAACTTGGTGATTAGGATTAATATGTTGTTTAGCTTGTTTGATTGCTGCTGTTATACAGTAGCGCAGCACGATTAACTCTTGTTGTGACTTGGTTTCGATCTCCTTGATGATTATACTTACCTTGAAATTCTGGAAATGAATCTCTTTCCTACTTGAAGTTGTATTGCTACTTAGTTTAAACCTTGGAATTCTGGTCATAAACTGTGGAAGTCTAGATTCGTGGGATCTTTGATCCAAAGAAATCAATGCCTGGCAAACAATTAAGGGCTCGGTCTGGTCCTGGGAAGAGCGCCCGAACACTACGTGTACCCCCGGGGAGGTGAATGACTAGGTGTGGCATTTGGCACCAGTACTTGACATGTGTTAAATCTAGGACTGTCAACTACTCTCTCCACTACTCTCTACATTACTTTCTACTACTTTTCACTTTCCACTCGTCACTGTTCTATACTCTACTTGTGGTTACTTTACTTGCTCATTACTTGGACGTGGAAATGAAATTACATACGTGCTTGACATGACTTGAATTGACTTGATATGGCCAACTTTTTATCGTTATCTCCTGTAGTAAATTCTTGTCTTACTATTCTATTCATTATATTTCTTGACCTTGCAAGATCTTTGAATTTTGTTTCATGATATCATCGTTATCTTTTTATTATTTTTATCATTTGTAGCATGACATTTTAAAATGTAATTAAACTGTTAATCACTTATACCTGTCTGTTATTTCCTACTGAGCGTCAGCTCATAGTTGTGTTTTCCCCCCTTTCCAGGCTTTTCAGGTGACGTGCTTACCGACGGGGAAGGGCAGGAGTGATGTCTTGAGTGTATCAGTTCTAGTGTGTTAGCAGTGTGTTTATTGTTAGTTGTGTTTAATGATCATTTAGTATTTCCTTTCCATCTTGTAGCACTTGTGTATCATTTTAGATTTAGTTCCCTCTCTTGCCAGCGTGTCCCTAACTGTACGTCCCGATATTTCCGCCTTGTTCGGGGCGTGACAGTTTAGTTGGTATCAGAGCCTAGGTTTCACATTCCTAGGTTTCCTAAGTTTTAGGTTTTCTTGCATTGCATCCCAATAATCGGTATATCAAAAGGTGTTGTCCGAACGTTAGGGTACGCCTATCGGGAAGGTCGCACACTTGCGCGAGTGGTCTTCGGACCGATTACCTCCGCCAGGTACCGAGTTTTTGGTCGTGTCTAGGTGCATTAGATCCCTAACCTTGTAAAAGTCTAGGACCTGACCTGGTAAGAATGGGTAGAACTTGGGTTAAGTTCGTTCCTTAATCGTGCTTTATCTATCTTATTAAACCTAAGTAATCTATTTCTCGTGTAGATGGCAGCTGATCGTGCTGAATGGAGGAACCTACAGCGTACCGTGCAAGGCCTTACTCAGGCCCTTCAGCAAGTAGCTCAGGCAGGAGCGGCACCGCATGGCACCGGTGATCTATACCGGAACTTCCGCGGAATGAACCCGCCTAGATTCGCTGGGTCGACTGACCCTGACCAAGCCGAGCACTGGCTAGATGAGATGGGGAGAATCTTTGAAGTTATGCAATGCACCAACCAGGAGCGTGTCCTTTTGTCCACATTTCAATTGGAACATGATGCACGTACTTGGTGGGATTCTATCAAGGCAACTCTTGGTGATCGGCAAGTTATGTGGGAAGAGTTCGAAGAATTCTTCAACAGCAAGTATTTTTCTGATAGAGTGCAAGAGAAGAAAGCGGCAGAGTTCGCGGCCTTGAAACAGCGAGGTTTGTCCGTGGCAGAGTATGAGGCTCAATTTGCACGGCTTTCTCGATATGCTACACATCTCATTTCCACCGAGAAGATGAAGGCGAAGCGCTTTCTCAATGGATTAAGCTTCATTATATCAACCAATTGGCACCGATGGAGATTTCCACTTATTCCGAGATGGTGAGGAAAGCGCAAGATTTTAGAGGATACTCTTGAAATGACGGAGAGAATCCGTGGGAAAGGCACCAAGAAAGAATTACCTACGGGTTCCGGGAGTGTCAAACCCGGGTATGCCAAGAAGAGGCCTGTTAGTGGACCTGGTTCGTGGAGCGGGTCCGGATCGTGGAAGGGTAAGATGCCGAGGCATGAAGACAAGAAGCCTGGCCCTATTGTTCCATTCAAGGGCGTGTGCAACTATTGTGATCGTCCGGGTCACAAGATAGAGGAGTGCTGGCGCAAGCTAGGCGCCTGTTTGCGATGTGGAAGCAAGGAGCACCGTATCCCCAATTGTCCTCTCATATCGGAGCAAGCTACACCGGCAAAACCTCTAGTCTTCAAGAAACCACAAGGCAAGCTTCAAGCTTTACATGAAGATGAAACTGGGATTTCTGATGATGGCGGACTCGTCGAAGGTACCCTTACTATATTCGATAAGCCCGCATTTGCTCTCTTTGATACTGGTGCAACACATTCTTTTATTTCACGGAGATTTGCTAAGTCATTAGCTGTGGAACCTGTTTTGATGAATACTCCGTTAGAGATTTCAACCCCTATTGGCACTAGATCAACAATCCAGTATTTCTATCCTTCTAGTAAGGTTATGATTGGTGAATAGAACTTTCCAGCAGATTTGGTCTGCATGGATATGAAGGATTATGATGTAATCCTAGGAGCAGATTGGTTGGCCAAGTATGAGGCCAATGTTCACTGTAGTTCTAGCTCAGTGACTTTTACTGGACATTCTGGTTTATCTTTTACGGGAGTCAAGCACCATAACTCCGTACCGCTCATCTCGGCTCTTCGAGCTGATAAGCTTTTGAGGCATGGGTGTGAGGCTTTTCTAGCCTTTGTTTGTGCAACCCCTGAGCATCAGATTGAGATCAAGGACATTCCTGGTGTCCAAGATTTTCCTGATGTCTTTCCAGAGGAACTACCAAGACTTCCGCCTGAGCGGGAAGTTATCTTTTCTATTGATCTTATTCCTGGCACAGCTCCTATTTCTAAGGCTCCTTATCGTATGTCTCATGCGGAACTGAGGGAACTGAAGCAACAACTGATGGAATTACTTGAGAAGGGTTTTATTCGTCCTAGTACTTCTCCGTGGGGAGCCCCTGTGTTGTTCGTCAGGAAGAAAGATGGTTCGATGAGGTTGTGCATTGATTATCGGCAAATAAACCAGCAGACTGTCAAGAACAAATATCCCTTGCCGAGGATTGACGAGTTATTTGACTAGATAGCGGGAGCTCAATATTTCTCTAAGATCGATCTTCGATCTGGATATCACCAGTTGCGGATTAAGGAAGAGGATATTTATAAAATAGCTTTCCGCAGCAGGTATGGTCATTTTGAATTTGTCGTTATGCCTTTTGGTCTAACGAATGCTCCAGCAGCTTTCATGCAGTTGATGAACGATGCATTTCGGCCCTATCTTGATCAATGGGTCGTGGTCTTTATTGATGACATCCTGATTTATTCTAAGAATGAGGAGGAACATGCTGAACATCTGAGAATGGCATTGCAATTGTTGAGAGATCATCAACTATATGCTAAGTTCAGTAAGTGTGAGTTCTGGCTACAAGAAGTGTCCTTTCTCGGACATATTATCACCAAGGAAGGTATTTCTGTTGATCCTTCGAAGATTGAGGCAGTGAAGAATTGGGAGCAGCCTACTAGTGCACTGAAGTTAGAAGTTTCTAGGCCTGGCAGGCTATTACCGAAGATTTATTCAAGATTTCTCCAAGATTGCAGTACCTATGACAAGGTTAACCCGCAAGGAGAATAAGTTTGATTGGTCAGATGATTGTCAGCGAAGCTTTCAGACTCTGAAGGAGTGTTTGACTACTGCACCTGTTTTGACTTTACCTTCTGGTGAAGGAGGATTTGTTGTTTATACTGATGCTTCAGGTATTGGCTTAGGCTGTGTACTCATGCAGCATGGGAAGGTGATTGCCTATTCCTCTAGGCAGTTGAGGAAGCACGAAGATAATTATCCTGTTCATGATTTGGAACTTGCTGCAGTCGTGTTTGCTTTGAAGATATGGAGGCATTACTTGTATGGAGAAACCTTTACAGTGTTTTCAGATCATAAGAGTTTGAAGTATTTATTCTCTCAAAAGGAACTCAACATGAGGCAGCGGAGATGGTTGGAGTACTTGAAAGACTTCGACTTCTCGATTGAGTATCATCCTGGCAAAGGTAATGTTGTGGCAGATGCATTAAGCCGGAAGCCGGTAGCTAGATTATCAAGTCTCATGTTACAAGAATGGAGATTGTTGGAACAATTATCTAGTCTGGATCTCAATATTGACAATGATCGGATCTTGATTGCTCAGATTCAACTTAAACCTGAATTATTGATAGAGATCAAGTCCTTGCAAGATAATGATCCCGAGTTGGTAGAGATCAAGGGAAGCTTGAGTAGCAGACCTGACTTCATGTTGGCCGATGATGGTAGATTATTATTTAAAGGCAGAACTTGTGTTCCGGATGAGGCTACAATAAAGAACAAAATTCTTGAGGAAGCTCATAGATCCAGATATACCATTCATCCTGGAGGCACTAAGATGTACCGAGATTTGAAAAGGTCCTTTTGGTGGCCGAATATGAAAAGAGAAGTTGCAGATTTTGTGAGCAGATGTTTGGTATGTCAGCAAGTTAAGGCCGAACATTTCAGACCAGCAGGGAAATTGAAACCACTCGACATACCCCAATGGAAGTGGGAAAGTATTGGCATGGATTTCATTATGGGTCTACCTAGGACTCATGGTGGATTTGATGCGATATGGGTGATTGTCGATCGATTGACAAAGTCGGCTCATTTCTTACCAATTAAGTCCAAGTGGACGATTGATGTATTGGCTGCTTTGTATATAAAGGAAGTGGTGAGATTGCATGGTATCCCAGTGAATATAGTATCTGATCGAGACCCCAGATTTACTTCACATTTCTGGAAGGGACTGCAAGAGTCTTTGGGTACTCGTCTGAATTTCAGTACTGCTTTTCATCCACAGACAGATGGACAGACTGAAAGAACCAATCAGATAGTGGAAGATATGCTGCGAGCTTGCATGATTGATTTCGGTGGTAATTGGAGTGAGCATTTGGCATTAATTGAATTCGCCTACAATAACAGCTATCAGTCTAGTATTCAGATGGCTCCTTTTGAAGCACTATATGGTAGAAGTTGTTGTTCCCCGTTGTGTTGGGACGAGGTAGGTGAGAAACAGTGGCTTGGACCATATCTTGTTTCGGAATCATCACAGAACATCCGTGTTATCCGAGACCGGTTACAAGTAGCCCAGTCAAGACAGAAGAGTTATGCCGACAACAGGAGAAGGGCATTGGAATTTCAGGTTGGCGAGCATGTGTTCTTAAAGGTCTCTCCGACGAGAGGGATCCGAAGATTTGGCATTCATGGCAAGCTGAGTCCGAGGTACATTGGTCCATTCGAGATTCTAGATAGAGTGGGAGAGGTGGCATACAGACTGGCTTTACCACCGCATTTGTCTAGCGTACATAATATTTTCCATGTGTCTATGTTACGGAAATATGTGTACGATCCCACTCATATCATTCAGCAAGTGGATTTTGAACTGAAGGAAGATTTGACCTATGAGGAAAGACCTGTCAAGATTCTGGACCGGAAGCATCAGCAACTCCGGAATCGTTCGATACCGATGGTTAAGATTCAGTGGAGTCGGCGTGGGACCGAAGAAGCTACATGGGAGTCTGAAGAGACTATGCGAAAGCGGTATCCCGATCTATTCTAGGTGAGCGATCTTTTTCTACTCTCAGTTTTAGTGCAGTGAATTTGGAGGACCAAATTCCTTTTAGTAGGGGAGGGTGTAAGACCCCAAATTCTTAGAAATTTATTTAGAAAGTTATTTGTAATTATTTGGAATTTATTTGAAGTTATTCGAATTAATGAGAATTATCCAAATTAATTAGATTAATTAATTAATTAATAGAATAAGTCATTTTTCTACTATTTTCTAAAAATCCCCAAAAATCACATCTTGTAGAATTAATTTTGTTTATCAACTTTGTCTTCTACAATTAAGCCTAATAAAATCGTTTATTAAGCCGAATTAGCGAACTAAGTCTTCCGAACTTAATATTTAATTAATTACGGAATAGTAGAAGTGGAATTTTATCTACCATATAAAAATTCATAAAAATAGTAATTAAATAATAGATGCTTTGACTAACACTTTTGTCTTCTTGGAGTAAGCCTAATTAAATCATTATCTAGGCCTAATCAGTGGATTAAGCCTGACTTACAACCCACCTAACCCAAATTCGTATTCACTATTCACCCAAACTTTGAACATCAAATTCGAGCTTGTTTCTCAACCAAATGGGGTGATTCCAGAGGCAAATGAAAGGTATTACATAAAGGAACATTTATCCTCAATCAATTTGAGGTAAACTTAGTCCCAAAATGTGCTGCCGACATAGTTTGGTCAAGTCAAGGATTTCGGCGCCGTTTCTAAACACGTAGCTTGCAGCAGCGAATACTCCCAATTCAGAAGGCTCCAGAAGCTCTATGAGCTATCAAAATGAAGCCCTACGAGTCTCTTCATTTGGCTACTGTGGGGTTCGCTGAAATTTCGGATCTGGAGAGATCTAGTTCGATTTGTGGAGGTGGGTCAGTAGGCCGTTGGCTTCCCTTCATCCTTCTTTGATCATCGATTGAGGTAGGAATTCTCAACCAAATCTTGATCATGAGTATAGCAAATTGTTCCTCTCATCGAGCTCTATCCATTGGTGGCAAAAGCCCCAATTTTCATTAGGTGTCCGTGGAGAAATCGAGCTTTTTGTGAGGTGCTGTCCAAGTGTTCTTCATCCTAGGGTTTGAGTTTTCTCTCTCCGATTTGAGGTAGGATCTAACAACCAAACTCTAATTAACTTACATGATGTAATCAGCATGTTGTTAGCTTTCATTTAACGTAGGAAGCCCCAAATTTCATTGAGCATACTTGGAAAATTTTGATTTTTAGTAAGAGCATGTCTAGAATTTGATGTATATTATGTTCTTCAAGTAGAAGCTTGATTTTCGAGGCTATTTTTGGATTAGATAACTTGATCCACATATGGCTTATAGTATATGGTTGGATTCATCATTAAGTTAGCTTTCTTTTGATATAAAAAGTCCCAAATTCCGTTGTGTATATTGAGAGAAATCTACGTTTTAGTAGACGCATGTCAAGAACTAGGTTCTTCATGTATTCATCATAAATAGGTTGTGATTCGATTGAGTTTTCAGCAAATTTCTTATTTCAATCTCTTGTTTTATGACCTTAGTATGTATATTAAGAACCCTAGAGCATTTGGTTAAAATCCCAACTCATTTAGACCCCAAATCATTGAGTTTTCATGGTTTACGGAATCACCCGTCGCTTCTGGAAGTGTAGGGGTCGACCCATGGGGTCGACCCATGCACCCAGTGAAGGGGGTCGACCCAATGGGTCGACCCATGAAGCTTTTTTTTTGAGGGGTCGACCCAATGGGTCGACCCACACCCAGGAAGGCTCCTGGAATGCCAGGGGTCGACCCATGCCCTGTATGACCCCATTAATGATGTTTTTGACCCGGGGATCAATCCGGATCATTGGGGAATCAATCCATTCAACCTAATCACATTGAAAACTACATTTTTGAGGAACTAATGACCTATTCATGTACCCTTTTTAGTTTCAATTAACATTGGTCCATACATGCAAACTTAGTGTAAAAACACACCGTTTATCATCTTCATTTCAATGCATACAAGATTAAATAGAAACCCACATAATTAGTGATTAATGGTGTAACTAAATCTCTGTTAATGCATTCTATTTCACTCCTGTGGGAGTTGTTCTTTGCCTTATCATCTTGAATCAGCTTCTTGGCAATTGTCTTAATGCAAATGATAATGGTTAATCATGATATCTTAACTTGGTGATTAGGATTAATATGTTGTTTAGCTTGTTTGATTGCTACTGTTATACAGTAACGCAGCACGATTAACTCTTGTTGTGACTTGGTTTCGATCTCCTTGATGATTATACTTACCTTGAAATTCTGGAAATGAATCTCTTTCCTACTTGAAGTTGTATTGCTACTTAGTTTAAACCTTGGAATTCTGGCCATAAACTGTGGAAGTCTAGATTCGTGGGATCTTTGATCCAAAGAAATCAATGCCTGGCAAACAATTAAGGGCTCGGTCTGGTCCTGGGAAGAGCGCCCGAACACTACGTGTACCCCCGGGGAGGTGAATGACTAGGTGTGGCATTTGGCACCAGTACTTGACATGTGTTAAATCTAGGACTGTCCACTACTCTCTCCACTACTCTCTACATTACTTTCTACTACTTTTCACTTTCCACTCGTCACTGTTCTATACTCTACTTGTGGTTACTTTACTTGCTCATTACTTGGACGTGGAAATGAAATTACATACGTGCTTGACATGACTTGAATTGACTTGATATGGCCAACTTTTTATCGTTATCTCCTGTAGTAAATTCTTGTCTTACTATTCTATTCATTATATTTCTTGACCTTGCAAGATCTTTGAATTTTGTTTCATGATATCATCGTTATCTTTTTATTGTTTTTATCATTTGTAGCATGACATTTTAAAATGTAATTAAACTGTTAATCACTTATACCTGTCTGTTATTTCCTACTGAGCGTCAGCTCATAGTTGTGTTTTCCCCCTTTTCCAGGCTTTTCAGGTGACGCGCTTACCGATGGGGAAGGGCAGGAGTGATGTCTTGAGTGTATCAGTTCTAGTGTGTTAGTAGTGTGTTTATTGTTAGTTGTGTTTGGAGATCATTTAGTATTTCCTTTCCATCTTGTAGCACTTGTGTATTATTTTAGATTTAGTTCCCTCTCTTGCCAGCGTGTCCCTAACTGTACGTCCCGATATTTCCCGCCTTGTTCGGGGCGTGACACGAGACCTGATGTATTTTGCCTTATTTTGCCCCTTTCTCTTGTTTTTCTCTCTTTCCTCCTCTAGAGAGTTTCCTCTTTATGAGATAATGAATGACTTACTTGTTTGACCGCCATCCTTGCTGTGATTTGGTTGGCGTATCTGAAGTAGTTGGAAAGTGTCGATATGTCCTGCGTGATTTTCGCATGCTGATTTGGTAGGCTTCTGACGGGGCGTCTTTCCGTTCCCTCACGCTTTGAATGCCAGGCCGTCTCGTGAATCCCGCTAGGGCGGGAAACGAGGAGTTGGAGGTGACCGTTCAGGGGAGAAATCCTTTAGCGTGTTTTCGAGGAGGGAGTCATTTAAGGCGTGCAGCCTCCCTTGGCCTATAAGAGGGACCGAAGGGCGCTCTTTCCTCTTTACCGCTTGGGATTTTCTCTAATGGTCTTTCCTCACTCCTTCTTCTTCACTCTGCGTTGTGCCGTTGCATTCGGAGCATGGAGGATCCTTCGGAGGGTGACGCCGCCGACAATGGGGAGCAGAGAGCTCTTGCCGTCCTGGCTTGTTGGACGGGTCCCACGGTCGTCGCGCGGGTTTGAGATGGGTCCAACGGTCGCCGCGCGGATCTGGAGAGGGCTTCGATGTGTGAGGGCACGGCTCTTGCCCTTTCCCAGTTCCGACGAGGCTTCCGGGTGGACGCCGAGATGGAGGACGGATGGGGGCATCCGGGATCTACGCCGCCACTTCCCCTCTGCTTGGGGGGAGGAAGCGAATCAAGTTCCCTCCTCACCGGGGCCTTCCTCCATCTACAGCCTCTTTTTCCCTCTTCTGCTCTTCATTTCTTTTACTCTTCGGAGGTTGCTTACTCTCTGTTCCCTTCCAAGGAGTTGGCAGGTTGGGAAAGAGGAGGTCTTCATGGTGCTCCTTCTCCCTGGCTTCTACCGACTTGGAAGGTAGCCTTCCTCAACATGGAAGGTAGCCTTCCTCCCTTAGAGGGTAGCCTACATCTTTGTAATCCCTCTATCACCTTTGTCAAGGGTCATCTGAGTCAACTGGATCGGCCCCCTCTTGTCCGAGCCAGTTTCTACGCGAGGCAGAGTCAGTGGCTGGACGCGAAGAGATCGAGATCGAGTCAACCAATCGATGACCCCTTGCAGCGGCGTTAGATGGATTTTCTTGCTTTTGTCATGCAATGTACTGGCCTTTGCCTTTCTGATGTATCAATAGTTTTGAATGAAAAGAAAAGGAATTTATTTCATCCATCTTGTTGTACAATTTCAAAAGTAGAATTTGCGTAGTGCGGTTGCGTTCCATGTTCGAGGAATGGGTTCCCCTTCCATTGTTGCTAGCCTGTACGCACCTTTTCCGAGCATCTCAACCACTCGGTAGGGCCTTCTCAGTTAGGGGATAGCTTGCCCGCCACCTCCAGTGGTCGAGAGGCTTCGACTTTTCTGAGGATGAAGTCTCCAAGTTGGAAATGTCTGCTTCGGACTTTGGCGTTGTAGTATCGAGTGAGGCGTCGCTGGTATTCCGTCGCTCGGATGTTGGCAGTATCCCGGAGTTCATCGGCTAGGTCGAGGTTCTCGAGTAACTTTTGGTTGTTGTCTTCGAGCGAGTAGCGGATGACTCGGAGAGACGGGTTGGTGATCTCTAATGGAATGACGGCCTCAGTGCCGTGCACCAACTGGAAAGGACTTTCACCGGTTGCCGTTCTGGGAGTCGTTCGGTGCGACCACAGTACGCTAGGCAATTCCTCGAGTCAACTACCCTTGGCCTTGCCGAGTCTGGTCCTTATGCCTTTCAAGATAATCTTGTTGGCATTTTCGACCAGCCCGTTGGCCTGAGGGTGGGCGACCGAAGTAAAGTGGTTGCGGATGTCTAGGTCGGCGCATCTGTCTCGGAAATACCGAGAGTCGAATTGCTGACCGTTATCGCTCACTATCACTCGGGGGATGCCGAAGCGGCAAATGATCGATTTCCAAACGAAGCTCCAGATGACTGTCTCGGTGATCCTTGCCGTAGCCTCTGCCTCGATCCACTTGGTGAAGTAGTCGATGGCGACGATAATAAACTTCTTCTGGGACTGAGCCGTCGGGAACGGCCCAAGGATGTCAATTCCCCACCGAGCGAAGGGATAAGGCTCGGTGAGGGTGATGAGTTCTGTAGCCGGCTGATGGACCAAGTGGTCGAACCGCTGGCATCGGTCGCACTATTGTGCGTGGGCCGAGCAGTCGCGCTGCAGGGTGGGCCACCAGTACCCCTGTCGTAACAAGATCCTGGCCAGTGACCTTGCCCCTGAGTGTGCTCCGCACAGGCCTTCATGTACCTCTAGGATAGCTCGGCTGGCTTCGTCGGGGCCGAGACACTTCAGGAGAGGGCTGGCGAAAGACCTTCGGTAGAGTGTGTCGTCCAGGATGATGAAGCGCCGGGCTTGGTACTTCATTCGGCGTGCTTCTCGAGGGTTGGAGGGCTCTTGGGAGTCTCAGAGCCAAGAGAGGTAGGGGGCGCGCCAATTGCTCAGGACGGCCGAGTCCACAGCGAGGAGCTCCGGGTCGATTCTCGGGCGCTCTAGCTCTTCGAGGAGGACCGATCGGGTACCTTCTGGGTCTAGGGAGGAGGCCAACCGAGAGAGGGCGTCCGCTCGGGAGTTGTCCTCCCGAGCTATTCGGACTACCTCGAATCCCTCAAATTGTTGGGCCAGGCTCCTGACCAGCTGGAGGTATTTGATCATAGGTGTCTCTCGCGCTTCGTACTCGCCACTGACCTGGCTTGCGACCAGCTGAGAGTCGATGTGGATCCTGACTCGCTCAGCCCCCAACCGCCGGGCCATGCGCGCTCCCGATATAAGGGCCTCGTACTCGGAAGCGTTGTTGGACGCATGAAAGTTGAATTTCAAGGCGTACTGCCGCTCCACTCCTTCGGGGGATCTTAGGAAGATCCCAGCACCACAACCGACCGAGTTGGAAGATCTATCGACAAACAGCTCCCAGGTCGGCCCGGGCGCAGACGGGGATCTTTCTTCAGTCGGGACGGTGCTCTCGGTAATGAAGTCGGCGAGCGCCTGGCCTTTCACAGCTGAGCGCGGCCGATAGGATATGTCGTAGGCCCCGAGCATGATGGCCCATTTGACGAGTCACCCCGAAGCTTCAGGATGGGCCAGAATCTTCTTCAAGGGTTCGCCGGTCAGCACAGTGATGGGGTGTCCTTGAAAATAAGGTCGGAGGCGCCTGGCAGAGGTAACCAACGCTGGCACGAGTCTCTCGGTTACGGGGTACCTCCTTTCGACCTCGTTGAGCACCTTGCTGGTGTAGTAGACCGGTCTCTCGATTCCCGAGTCATTTCTGACTAGGACCGAGCTAACAGTTGACGGCGTCGCCGAGAGGTAGAGCAGTAGGACTTCACCCGGCACGGGCTTGGAGAGCACCGGGGGCGAAGTTAGGAACTCCTTGAGCTCGATGAACGCTTTCTAGCATTCCTCGTCCCATGCGAACGTAGCAGATGCCAACTTGGGCCCCCTCAACAGTTTGAAGAAGGGCAGGCATCGTTCGGCCGCTCGGGACAAGAAACGGCTAAGAGCGGCGACACGCCCAGTCAGACGCTGGACGTCCCTAATGCAGGCGGGCGGGCGCATGTCCAGGATGGCCTGGACTTTGTCGGGGTTGGCTTCGATCCCACGCTGAGTGACCAGGAAACCCAGGAACTTCCCGGATCTTACTCCGAAGGCGCACTTGGCAGGATTGAGCTTCATGTTGTACTTCAGGAGGACGCCGAAGGTTTCAGCGAGGTCGGTGAAGTGGTCCTGGGCCTTGGGGGTCTTGACGAGCATGTCGTCAATGTAGGCCTCGACGTTTCGACCTAGCTGCTCCTCGAACATGTGATTGACCAGTCTTTGATATGTGGCTCCGGCGTTCTTCAACCCGAAGGGCATTCGGGTGTAGCAATACACGCCGTAGTCGGTGAAGAAGGCGGTCTTCTCGACGTCTTTCGGATTCATTCAGATCTGGTGATAACCCGAGTAGGCATCTAGGAAACTGAGTATCTCGTTGCCCGAGGTTGAGTCGACCAATTGGTCGATGCTCGGTAGCGGATAACAGTCCATGGGGGTAGCCTTGTTCAGGCCGGTGAAGTCCACGCACATCCGCAACTTGCCTGAGGCCTTTGGTACCAGGACGACGTTGGCTAGCCACGTCGGGTATAGGACCGGTCTAAAAAGGCCAGTCTCTTGTCCCTTGGTGACCTGCGCCTTGATGATCGCTTGCTTCTCGGGTGCATGCTTCCTCCTCCGTTGTTGTACGGGTCTCACGGCGGGGTCGAGGTTGAGCTTGTGCATCACGGTCTCCTCTGGTATGCCAGGGAGTTGATCATCGGACCAAGCAAAGACTTGAGTGTACTTAGAAATAAATTCCTTATATTGCCGCTGTTCCTTGGGTGGTAGGTCGGCTCCGATCCTCACTCCTAGGGCCGGGTCGTCGTTCAGGAATACCGTTAGTAACTCGCCACCGGGCTCGGTGGCTACGGTTTTTCCCTCGACTCCCCTAGGGCCCTTATCCTTCCCGTCCGGCCTTGACGCTTCCACCGAGATGTTATAGCACCTTCAGGCCGTGGCCTGGTTGCCTCGGACCTCCCCTACCCCGTTTTTGGTGGGGAACTTCATTTTTTGGTGATAGGTAGATAGTACTGCCTTGATCCGACTGAGGATTCCCCGGCCGAAGATGGCATTGTACGCTATCATACCTTTAATTACCATGAAGTCCACCATTACCGTAACGGTTTTGGGTGAGGTGCCGAGGGTAACCGGCAGGCTTAGGGCTCCCTCGGGGAGAGTGGCCAGGCCGTTAAATCCGCAGAGGGGCGTGTGGATCGGGCGAAGTTTGGATGGACCCTCCCCCATCTTAAGGAAACAATCATAAGACAACACATCAGGGGCACTTCCATTGTCCACAAGAATCCTATCTACGTTACAATGGTTTATAGTGGCCGAGATTACGAGGGCATCATCATGCGGGGTGCTCAGCCCCTCCAGGTCTTGGTCGGAGAAGATTATGACCTGGGGCGGGGCCTTGGGTGGCTCTGGGGCCCGGCTCGCCCGCTCGGCATGACGCTTCCTTCCACGGCTGCTGTCGCCTCCTGATGCTGATCCTCCAGAGATGACGTTGATGTGGACCCCTCGGGGGGCATTGTCGATCTCCTCTGCGGCGCCTCGCCCTTCTCCGCACTCGGCAGTGAACCGGGCCAGATGTCCCAGGCAGATGAGGCGCTCGATCTCATCTTGGAGCTGGTGGCAGTCACCGGTGTGATGCCCATGGTCGCTGTGGAACAGACAATGTCTGTCCCGCTTGCGATTCTTCGACTTCATCGGCTCGGGCTTGCGAAGGAGTCCCGAGTCTTTGATGTCTTCATATATTTCGTAGACCGGTGCGATTAACGGGGTGTACCGCTCGTACTTCCGCTTGCGTTCTCCGTCTCGGTCTCGCTTCTTTCCTGAGCTTGAATTTGGCTTGGGACCCCGCTTCTTGTCCCCCTCTCGACCCGAGCCGGTTGCGTCTCAGCAAGCGCTGAGTACTTCTTTGCACTTGGCATGGCGCAGAGCCAGAGTCACTAGCTCGGCAAGGGTAGAGGGAGGGTGGAGGACATGTTCACGGCGGAGGTTCTCGTCCTGGGTACCCCCGGTTAGTGCGGTTGTGGCCGAGGCCACATCCAGGCGGGGGATTCGGAGGGCTTCCGATTTAAATCGGTAGACGTAAGCCCAGAGCCTTTCCCCTTGCGCCTGTTTAAGGGCCAAGAGCCCCGCTACTGACCTTGGGGGGGCACTCCCGGCGAAGCTCTCCTTGAAGACTCGCCCGAATTGCCTGAAGTCTCGGATGGATCCGGGGGCGAGGGCCCGGAACCACGCTTGAGCGCCCTGGACCAGAGTGGTCACGAAGGCTCGGCATTTGATGGGGTCCGACGCTCCGTGTAAAGTCATCAGGGCGTCAAAGCTGTCATAATGGTCGGCCGGGTCGCCCTGACTGTCGTAGAGCTTGAAGGTTGGTATGGGGGCTCTGGGAGATACCTCTGCCTTCAAGATATACTCGGAGAATGGGGATTTCTCCTCGTCTTCCGGGGAAGAGGCCTTCTGTAGGGCGCGAAGGGCGCGCTCCTGCTCAGCGAAGCGCCTTTCAAAATCTCGCAGTCGGAGGGATAACTCTGGTTGCCGTCGCGCCGTAGGGCTCGGAGGAGCGTCTTGACGTTCTCCGGGGACGTCAGCTTCCGGATCTGGCCGTCGCGCCGCCCGTCCCTTTCTCGGTGTAGAGGAGGCCTCTTGCTCCGGAGGCGGAGCTTGCGAGGGTCCTCCGACCCTGTTACGAATGAGCTACTGGTCGCGGAGGGTGAAGCGGCCCCCAGCTGTGTGTTGGGACGTACTCGTGCAGGGGGGACTTCCTGACGGGGCGCGGGACCTTGCATCCCTGGCCGCCTGGGTCCTCGTGAGTTCCACGAGGACATCCAGTTTGGCCTTGAGGGCCTGGAAGGCTTTGGCGCCATCGTCGGGGCGTAGCCCCACCACCGCGGGGGGGGGGGGGGGGGGTGGTCCGTCAGCGGGGAGGCTGGCGTTGGAGGGAGGGTTCTGTGAGGCCCTAGAGGGGCCATCCCCTGTTGCTACCATGGCCTTACCCCTCTCGCCGGTGGATCTCCTCCCTGAGCTTCTTCTCACCATGTTGGCTCTTCGTGCGTTTCCCACAGACGGCGCCAGATGAAGAGGCGTAATCTCACGCTGTGTCCTGAGCGGGCTGTGGATCACCAGAGGATGAACTGCAAGATAGGAAAACGGATCAGAGGGCCCAGGGGGATTCCCTGGGGCAAACCCTCCGATGGTTAAGTCAGTAGAGCTGCGATGGGAGCAGTAAAGGGGAGGAGAAAGCTAGTGCGCGAGATTCCTCTCCACCAGAAAGGTGAAGCGGGTTTTGCTCAGGAGCTTAGGGTGTATGATTGCCTTAATGGCCTTACCTTTCACCGGAGGGTATCCCTGGTTTAAATAGTGCGCCGCCTTCAGGAGTCCTGCAAGCCGAGGGGTTTCAGGTGGGGGTTACGTCCTCATCGTTGGCTTTTATGGCCTTATCGTGGGAGCGTTATCGCCTTGAAGTCCCTCGCCTTCCTGAATCCCCGCCCGTGGTGGACTCTTAACGGCTACAAAGATAGACAATTATCGGTCCTCCCGAGCTTCGGGGATGCCAGCCCTGTCCGGGCAATAAGCTTAGCTCGGCGAAGAATGGGTCGGATAGGTCGGCGGATGCCTGTTCCTCCTGGGCGAAGAGGTGGCTCGGGCCGGACCTTCCCTGTGACCTGACCGATACTCGGGCCCTCCGAGCCTAGAGGCCGCCTGGGAGAGTCAGTTCCTCGAGTGTTGTTTATTGGGCTTTCTTCTCTAAGTGGGCCCTGAGGGCTGTCACTTAGGCGAGCTTGCCTTGTTGGACCCTGTCGAGTCTAGTTGGGCTGCTCTTTGAGTGGGCTACAAAAATCTCCCTCTCCAATTATAACCAAACACCTTATAAGTGACGTCGTGCAACCAAGAGATGATTTTGCATTTTTTATAGAGTGAGATATTTTCATAGGAATTAGTCAAGAGTATAAGAGAATTTTACAATTATAATTAAAATTTAAGTCTAACTAATGATGCCCACCTTAGAGTGAGTTACGAGATGCAATGAAAATTATATTTTTGTACTTACACTTTCACAATAAAAATACAATGATTAATAATTTAGTACAAGTGTAAAAGTGACATTTTTAGAAGTATACATATAATAAATTATCAAAAGAATATATGTATACATATAATAAACTAATCGTTATTTGACAATGATTCCTAAAATCCCGGGTCCTTTTCTACTTTTGGGTAGGGTTTGTCGACCCGCTTGTACCTGTCGTCCCGATCTTTCACTGGGACGGTACGGTACGAGTTGGTACCGTAACGTATCGAGACACAAAAATTATATTACATATATGTTACAGAATAATATAACTTAAAACTCTTTCTATCTTAGTTGGCTACGTGTGTGGAAGTTTAACTGGACGTCTTTGGTTCGAATCTCAACTCTGCAATTATTTTAAATATTTTTTCCTTTAAAACAACTGTCAAAAAATTAAATTGAAATGCATGAGAAGCAAGAACCAGGGACCTCGTGTTTGAACATCCCCAACCAACGAACCTACAAAATAAGGTTGACATAAAAAAATTAATATAATATATGAAATGTCCCGATTATGTCCCACAGACACGTCGTCCCCTATCGATTTATCAAATCATATTTTTCAGGGGTTTATATATATATATATATATATATATATATATATATATATATATATATATATATATATATATATATATATATATATATATATATACTATTATTGATGTGACACTAAGCGGGGAGGGGAATTCGAGCTAGAAGTGATGAAAAGGCCGCCGATGCCGATGTTGTCCACTCTCTGTGCTTCAGGATAGACAGTCGGTTCTCTTGACACTGCGGCCACTCCATATTTTTGCTGAAGACGAAACCAATAGGAAACTCTTCGTAGCTGGACCGGGAAGACACCAGATTTTTCTTGATTTCTGTGGACGCCGATTCTGGTCGGGGCAGACTGTTGAACAGAGTGGCAGGTCTGTTGCGCAGACTGTAACAAGTTCTTAGTAGTGGGAAGACGAGAATGCTGCGACCGCTCCCGAGCTCGGAATCAGACACCGCTGAAGTCGTTGGTTCCGTTGACGAGTCGTCTTTGCAATGAAACTAACGGGGCTGCCAGATATGGTCGGAGATGGCCGGTAGAGCTTGAAAACTAAAGGTGGTCGATGCCGACAGAGTGGAAGCAGAACTGCATGCCCGGTGGGAGAAAATTGATAACCTCTGGATCCGGATGCCAAACGGAGCTCTACTTCTTGGGAATGAAAGAAGACTTAGAGTAGAAGATTTGTGATGAAGAACTCCTGCTCAGATTCCCAAGAGGTTGGCCGCTGCAGATCTTCCACTCTGGCTCTGGTCCTCTGTCCGAGCAGTTTTACGCAGTCGAGGGAGAATGGACCTTCTAATCAGCCCGGTGCTTGGATGGAGACGAAACCACCTCACTTGGAAAGCTCTCTGGACGACCTTTCCAGATATATATGCCTTGCCACCATAAGATTCAGGAAAATGCCGGAGATGATGCAGCTTCTAGGACCAAATTTGCTGCCTGCGACCTGCAATGAAGTTGAAATCTTGTGGTGGCAAATGGTGGTGGAATGAGATGGAGGGAAGGGGAGGGCGACCTTGGGTGGGTTGGGGCTGGAGTTGGACGACCTAGGGTGTGGGGGGAATGGGAGAGGGGAGAGAATTTTGAATTTGGGCCTTGGGAGGAGTTCTTTTAGTCTTGGGAAGGTGGTGGGATGCATGGGGAAGGAGAGTGGGGTAGTTGGGGGTTGGGAGGTGAGGAGAGGATTGGAGGAGAGCTCTTGGGGTTGGGGTGAGTTAATGGAAGGGTGTGGGAACTAGGGAAAGAGTTATTAGGGGAGGGGAAGAGAGAGAAGGTGGTTGGGAGGGGGAGAAGAGAGAAAGGGGTGCACCCCTTAGAGAATGAGAGAGAAAGAGAGAGAGAGGGGGGAATCCACCCCTTAGATAGAGAGAGAAGTTAGAGAGAAAGAAAGAACCCAGGAGAATCCACTCCTAGAGAGAGAGAGAATATTGGAGAATCCACTCCAAAGAGAGAGAGATAGAAGGAGGGTAAGGGACCTCATGTTGGAGGTAGTTTTCCAAATATTTTTGATTCACTTTATTTTTTAAAAGAGAGGTTACATGACACTTATATAGACTCTACTAAGAAGACCAAAAGACAACTCACCTAACACCTAACACCTACTCATCATAACTCTCTTGGGAAGACTAAAAGACACAAAAAAGACTCTTACATGATTATTGTGGACATAATTACTATAAACATAAAACATGACCCATTAGGCCCATACATATGGCCCAATTAACATGAGACAACTAAAACATAAACATGAGACAACTAAAACATGAATATCTATTTGATAATTTTGTTGAAGCTGCTTGCCGATCCCGTCAAACCCCTCCACTTGGAGAAGGTTCGACCTCGAACCTTGATTCTCGAATCTCGAACTGTAGGACCCCGACTTGTTGGGACAAATCGGATGACTTGCTCTGATACCATTTTGATGTGACACCAAGCGGGGAGGGAAATTCGAGCTAGAAGTGATGAAAAGTCCGCCGATGCCGATGATGTCCACTCTCTGCGCTTCAGGATAGACAGTCGGTTCTCTTGACACTGCGGCCACTCCTGATTTTTGCTGAAGACAAAACCAATGGGAAACTCTTCGTAGCTGGACCGGGAAGACACCAGAATTTTTTTGATTTCTGTGGACGCCAATTCTGGTCGGGGCAGACGGTTGAACAGAGTGGCAGGTCTGTTGCGTAGACTGTAACAAGTTCTCAGCAGTGGGAAGACGAGGATGCTGTGACCGCTCCCGAGCTCGGAATTAGGCACCGCTGAAGTCGTTGGTTCCGTTGACGAGTCGTCTTTCCAATGAAACTAACGGGACTGCCAGATATGGTCGGAGATGGCCGGTAGAGCTTGAACACTGAAGGTGGTCGATGCCGACAGAGTGGAAGTAGAACTACATGCCTGATGGGAGAAAATTGATAACTTCTGGATCCGGATGCCAAACGGAGCTCTACTTCTTGGGAATGAAAGAAGACTTAGAGTAGAATATTTTTGATGAAGAACTCCTGCTCAGATTCCTAGGAAGTTGGCCGCTGCAGATCTTCCACTCTGGCTCTGGTCCTCTGTCCGAGTAGTTTTGTGCAGTCGAGGGAGAATGGACCTTCTGATCAGCCCAGTGCTCGGATGGAAACGAAACCACCTCACGTGGAAAGCTCTCTGGACGACCTTTCCAGATATGTATGCCTTGCCACCAGAAGATTTAGGGAAATGCCGAAGATGATGTAGCTTCCAGGACTAAATTTGCTGCCTGCGACCTGCAATGAAGTTGAAACCTTGTGGTGGCAAATGGTGGTGGAATGAGATGGAGGGAAGGGGAGGGCGACCTTGGGTGGGTTGGGGCTGGATTTGGACGACCTAGGGTGTGGGGGAATGGGAGAGGGGAGGGAATTTCGAATTTGGGCCTTGGGAGGAGTTCTTTTAGTCTTGGGAAGGTGGCGGGATGCATGGGGAAGGAGAGTGGGGTAGTTGGGGGTTGGGAGGTGAGGAGAGGATTGGAGGAGAGCTCTTGGGGTTGGGGTGAGTTAATGGAAGGGTGTGGGAACTAGGGAAAGAGTTATTAGGGGAGGGGAAGAGAGAGAAAGTGGTTAGGAGGGGGAGGAGAGAGAAAGGGGTGCACCCCTTAGAGAAAGAGAGAGATAATGAGAGAGAGAAAGAGAGAGAGGGGGGAATCCACCCCTTAGAGAGAGAGAGAAGTTAGAGAGAAAGAAAGAACCCAGGAGAATCCACTCCTAGAGAGAGAGAGAATATTGGAGAATCCACTCCAAAGAGAGAGAGATAGAAGGAGGGTAAGGGACCTCATGTTGGAGGTAGTTTTCCAAATATTTTTGATTCACTTTATTTTTTAAAAGAGAGGTTACATGACACTTATATAGACTCCACTAAAAAGGCCAAAAGACAACTCACCTAACACCTAACACCTACTCATCATAACTCTCTTGGGAAGACTAAAAGACACAAAAAAGACTCTTACATGATTATTGTGGACATAATTACTATAAACATAAAACATGACCCATTAGGCCCATACATATGGCCTAATTAACATGAGACAACTAAAACATAAACATGAGACAACTAAAACATGAATATCTATTTGATAATTTTGTTGAAGCCGCTTGCCGATCCCGTCAAACCCCTCCACTTGGAGAAGGTTTGACCTCGAACCTTGATTCTCGAATCTCGAACTGCAGGACCCCGACTTGTTGGGACAAATCGGATGACTTGCTCTGATACTATTTTGATGTGACACCAAGCGGGGAGGGGAATTCGAGCTAGAAGTGATGAAAAGGCCGCCGATGCCGATGCTGTCCACTCTCTGCGCTTCAGGATAGACAGTCGGTTCTTTTGACACTGCGGCCACTCCGGATTTTTGCTGAAGACGAAACCAATGGGAAACTCTTCGTAGCTGGACCGGGAAGACACCACATTTTTCTTGATTTCTGTGGACGCCGATTCTGGTCGGGGCAGACGGTTCAACAGAGTGGCAGGTCTGTTGCGTAGACTATAACAAGTTCTCAGTAGTGGGAAGACGAGGATGTTGCGACCGCTCCCAAGCTCAGAATCAGGCACCGCTGAAGTCGTTGGTTCCGTTGATGAGTCATCTTTACAATGAAACTAACGGGGCTGCCAGATATGGTCGGAGATGGTCGGTAGATCTTGAACACTGAAGGTGGTCGATGCCGATAGAGTGGAAGCAGAACTACATTCCCGGTGGGAGAAAATTGATAACTTCTGGATCCGGATGCCAAACGGAGCTCTGCTTCTTGGGGATGAAAGAAGACTTAGAGTATAAGATTTTTGATGAAGAACTCCTGCTCAGATTCCTAGGAGGATGGCCGCTGCAGATCTTCCACTCCGGCTCTGTTCCTCTGTCTGAGCAGTTTTGCGCAGTCGAGGGAGAATGGACCTTCTGATCAGCCCGGTGCTCGGATGGAGACGAAACCACCTCACCTGGAAAGCTCTCTGGACGACCTTTCCATATATGTATGCCTTGCCACCAGAAGATTCAGGGAAATGCCGAAGATGATACAGCTTCCAGGACCAAATTTGCTGCCTGCGACCTGCAATGAAGTTGAAAACTTGTGGTGGCAAATGGTGGTGGAATGAGATGGAGGGAAGTGGAGGGCGACCTTGGGTGGGTTGGGGCTGGAGTTGGACGACCTAGGGTGTGGGGGAATGGGAGAGGGGAGGGAATTTCAAATTTGGGCCTTGGGAGGAGTTATTTTAGTCTTGGGAAGGTGGTGGGATGCATGGGGAAGGAGAGTGGGGTAGTTGGGGGTTGGGAGGTGAGGAGAGGATTGGAGGAGAGCTCTTGGGGTTGGGGTGAGTTAATGGAAGGGTGTGGGAACTAGGGAAAGAGTTATTAGGGGAGGGGAAGAGAGAGAAAGTGGTTGGGAGGGGGAGGAGAGAGAAAGGGGTGCACCCCTTAGAGAATGAGAGAGAGAAAGAGAGAGAGAGGGGGGGGAATCCACCCCTTAGAGAGAGAGAGAAGTTAGAGAGAAAGAAAGAACCAAGGAGAATCCACTCCTAGAGAGAGAGAGAATATTGGAGAATCCACTCCAAAGAGAGAGAGATAGAAGGAGGGTAAGGGACCTCATGTTGGAGGTAGTTTTTCAAATATTTTTGATTCACTTTATTTTTTAAAAGAGAGGTTACATGACACTTATATAGACTCCACTAAGAAGACCAAAAGACAACTCACCTAACACCTAACACCTACTCATCATAACTCTCTTGGGAAGACTAAAAGACACAAAAAAGACTCTTACATGATTATTGTGGACATAATTACTATAAACATAAAACATGACCCATTAGGCCCATATATATGGCCCAATTAACATGAGACAACTAAAACATAAACATGAGACAACTAAAACATGAATATCTATTTGATAATTTTGTTGAAGCCGCTTGCCGATCCCGTCAATTATATATATATACGTGTGATTTTGATGAAAGCCATAAATATCCCTAATATCGTAAGAAAGGTTACATTTATGCTCTTCATGTCAAAACGTCATTCAACTCTAACTTAATAAGTTAAAATGGTTCTAATATTTTTGCATGTATACCTTTAATTTGTACGTATATACCTTATGAACTATTATATATATACCCATGATTTTGATGTAAAGCCATAAATATCCCTAATATCGTAAAAAAAGGTTACATTTATGCTCTTCGTGTCAAAACCATGATTTGACGTCCCGCCCCGACCCGCACCGACCCGACCCGACCCAAGCGGGCGCCAGGTCGCACGGGCGGGGGGTCGTGGACGGGACGCACTAGACCACATGGTCCCGTGCGTCCCGCCATGTACCGGTCCAGTGTGAAGCGGGACCCAACTCGGTACGAGCGAGTCAGGGCGGTTTGTCCATTTAACGGGCCGGAGGGGAGCATCTTCCTCCATCCCTCCCACCGGCGAGCGGCGGTGCAGTGGCGTTGGACGGCCGTCGACAGCAGGCGGACGGCGGCTTAGGGCAGCTCAGGGAGGCGATCGGAGGTAGGTGAATTTTTTTTTTGTTAAATGGTCTGCGCCTGTGGGGGGCTACCGGAGGTGGGGGAGGGAGGGGTGGGGGGGCGATCAACGTCGATGGGGGGCGCCGGAGGTGGGGGGAGGGAGGGGGGGCCGATCTGGCAGCCGGAGGGAGGGGGGGAGATCTAGGCGGTGGAGGCCGCCAGAGGTGGGAGAGGTGGTGGGGAGGCGGTGGAGGCCGGGGGAGGCAAACTGGGCGGTGGGGGCCGCCGGAGGTGGGAGGGGGGCGTTCTGGGCCAGTTGGGGGCCGTAGGAGGTGGGAGAGGGAGGGGTGGGTGGTGGTGGCTGGGGGTGCGATCTGGGCGGTGGGGGCCATCGGAGGGAGGGGGGTGTGGCTGGGGGGGGTGATCTGGACGGTGGGGGCCACCGGAGGTGGGAGAGGTGGTGGGGGGCGATGGTGGCCGCCGGAGGTGGGAGGGGGGTTCTAGGCGGTGGGGGGCAGCAACAGGTGGGAGGGGGAGGGGGGGGCGGTGGTGGCCACCGTGGGAGGGGGGGTTCTGGGCGGTGGGGGGCAGCAACATGTGGGAGGGGGGGCGGTGGTGGGCGGTGGTGGCCGCCATGGGAGGGGGATTCGGGGCGGTGGGGGCCGCAGCAGGTGGGAGGGGGAGGGGGGGCGCCGGAGGTGGGAGAGGGGGGCGGTGGTGGCCGGGTCGGGGCCGATCTGGGCTGTGGGGGCCGCTGGAGGTGGGAGGGGGGGTTCTGGTCGTGGGGGGCCCCAACGGGGGGGTTTCTGGGCGGTGGGGGCCGTCGGTGGTGGGACGGCCGCCGGAGGTGGGAGAGGGAGGGAGATTAAAAAATAGTCATTAAATTATTAATTAAATAAATTAAATGTCATTAGTTAAAATAATTTATATTTTGTTAGTTTTTTAAGATTTATTTTTGATGCCTTATGTAATTTATTTAATTATATTATGTTATAACATATCGTTAAATTTTATAATATTTTTGGTTTAACATGTCATAGATTAATGAAATTAGTGTAACATGTCATAGAATAATGTATTCATTTTTACATGTTTTAGAATTAAATTTATTATTTTTATTAAAATTTAGTGATAACAAAAATTGTAGATATAAATTGTAAGATGTCGTAGAATAATATTTTTAGTGTAACATGTCGTAGAATAAACATATAGTTTTGCATGTTGCAGAATGAGGTAATTTTACATTAAATGATATTATTTTCATTAAATGCTCTTTGTATAAAACATTGTACATTGAATTTACATTTATTACCTAAATTTGTTAGTGGTATACGTAGAATAATGAAAAAAATTTGTGAACCCGGTACATCGTTTAGTGATATTTATTTTATATTAGTGCATTAACAAATTTAGTGATATTTATAATTTGTATTTCTTAATTTTAGAAGATACAGTTAAACACTCTATGACTCCTAGGGAACGATCAAATGATATTGGATGGTCACACGGAATTATGTTGGATGGCAACCGTAGGTGTTGGCGTTGCAACAATTGTAAAATTGAACACCAGGGAGGAGGGGTGTCTCGGTTGAAGAAGTATTTGGCAGGAGGGGCCGGTGCAGGATACTCTGAGTGTAATGACCCGAGAATCCGATTACCGGGAAGGCCCGATAACCCGGGACTCGCACCGCCACCCACGAGTCCAAAGACTTGGAAGGGTTAAAAGGATGGTATGGAGACTACATAAGTATCACAAATAATTGTAGAAATTAACCAATTATATAATTAAACATGAAATAAATTAACATTTTACATGATACATGGTCCACAAGATAATAATAAAATAACAATAGTAGTAGTCCACAACTAGTACAGAGACAAAAAGAAAAGTACAGTTACACGGGACATACCCCGGCTCTGACCTCTGGCACTAACGCTGGGCACCTGAACCACGCTGAGCCTCAGACGCGCTCCCCTGAAACCACGTCTCGCATGAAACACGATGAAAACACGCAGGGAATGAGTCTCAGAACAAGACTCAGTAGGGATCACTCGAACCCTACCTCGCAAACGGAGAAACCGCTACACTAGCAGTAAGCGAGTACCTCAGAAAGGGAAGCCCTGCCATCTACAAAATATCGGTCTCACGGCACAAAAATCGACACACGTGCCACGGTGAAACGACCGAAACACCACGGCCAACACGACAAAAACCCGAAGGTCGAAGTCGCAACGACTGACAGTCTGTCACTCTGAACTCGAAAGGAGTACCTCGCACTAGAAGCACAGTCGGTAACGTCCCTTGACGTCTTATACCGCACCGTGGGTGAATTGCCTGACGTGGTAGCGCCTGCCAAAGGCACGGGCACCGTACAAGTAACCACAAAGTCACGCTCGTCAGCGCATGTCCACTGTCCCCAACCACGTGTGCACACACAGACCATGCGTCCTAGGTCTGGCCTCTAACTGGTTTTCCCCTTAGCCGGACTCTGGCTACAGACGTGGGGCCCGACAGAAACCAGTCTAAAAATCATCCTCACGGTAAGCCCGTACACCTACTCCCAGGTGAGACCAGCACACACGTACTAGTAGGTTACGACTAGTGGAGGGTCACTAAAGGAGTAGACTCTCAAGTCAACGGAAAACCACGTCCGCATCCGACGACGTACGGGGACCGTCTCACGTACCAGCACCGTCGCACAGCGACCACGGTCGGAAAAGAAACGGGACTGTGAACCACCCGGTGCAGCCCTGAGCCTGACGGTCTTTTCTAGACGCGCCACGGGCTCTAACGGTCTAAGGCTGGACCGTCACGGCCATCTGACGGCCCAACCCAGGGGCGTCTGTGACGCGCCCGCCCTAGTGCGTCACAAGACAAGAAGAAACCGACTGTGACGCGTGCCAAAAATTCTAACCACGCCCCCATGCCTCCGTAAGAGAGGGAGAAATCAAAGGGGAGGACCCCTGTGGACCCCTAGCATGCTTCTAAGCCATCAAAACGTGAAATCATGGCCTAAAATCATAGATCGGGAGAACTCTCCCAAAATCATGGTTTTACCCTCCCGACATGAAATCGACCCCTCTCGGCCTCACACTCGGCTAGAAACCACGGACATGAAATGCGGAGAGCTATGGAACGTCACCCTACCTTAATTTCGTCCCGAGACGCATCGGATCGCCCACGAATCACGATGAAAACTTTTAGAAACCCCGCGCCTTCACGCTTCCCATGAGCACCGCACGCCTACGAGATCGCCTCGCCGCCACCCACGTCACCGCGCCGCAATCTGCAGTCGAAGAGAGGCCCGCCGCGCCGAAATGGGAGAGAGAGGGGAAGAGGGGCGCTCACGGTTGGGGGAAGAAGAAAGAGGAAGAAGAAGAAGGGTGGGGGAGAGAGAGAGAAAGGTGATATTTATAGAAAATTCAAAAATTCTGTAAAATACCAAAAAAATTAAAAATTACATTTCTGCGATCCTCGGAGCGCACCGATCGCAACAGTACCACTCTCGCCTAGGTGAACGGCCCGGTTCACCCGCAACAAGGATCTGAAGGAATTACCGAAACACACACTGGAAATCAGAAACACGCGCGGAAAAGTCGCGGACGCACTCCAGGCCTCCGAAAAAACTCCGGATCACGTCGAACCGAACACAAAAGATGTCCGAAACAAAATTTCGAACACAACGGAGCCGGACACTCCGAGAAGCCAGATCCAGGACCCAAAAGAAGGATCCGAAAGGTCCGGGATATTACCGCCCTCCCCCCTTAAAGGAATTTCATCCTCGAAATTGAGAATAACCCAAGGGGAAAGAAGAGGAAGACTCACTCAAACAGGTAAGGGAACTGCTAACGCATCTCGCCACCAGAGTGCCGCTACCACACCACCTTAACCAAGGGGATGACCTTGTTCCGCAGGCGCTGCTCTCGCCTATCTTCAACGATGACGGAAAACTCTGGGAGAGAAAGATGTGGAGTCACCTCGGGCCAAACAGAACCCTCAAGCACATGAGAGTCATCAGGCATATACTTCCGCAACATCAAGATGTGAAACACGTCATGCACCGATGCCAACTCAAGAGGTAACTGTAGCCGATAGGCTACCTCACCAATGCGCTCCAAAATGATGAAAGGACCGACATAGCGGGGACTCAACTTTTCACGCCATCCAAATCGCATCACCCCCTTCATCAGAGAAACTCTAAAAAAAACACAAGATCGCCAACAGCGAATGTGAGGGGCTACCTCCTCCGGTAAGCATAGCTCTTCTGCCGACTCTGGGCTGCCAACATGTTCTGACGAACTAAGTGCACAACATCCACACACTGTTGCACCAACTCCGGTCCCATCAAAACACACTCACCAATCTCAAATCAATCTAGTGGAGTCCGACACAGACGCCCATACAACGCCTCATAAGGAGCCATGCCGATGCTCGAATGATAGCTGTTGTTGTAGGTAAACTCCACCAACGGTAGGTGGTGAATCCAACTCCCTTGCCATTCCAGGCAATAGGATCTCAACATATCCTCCAAAGTCTGGATGGTCCTCTCTGACTGACCATCTGACTGAGGATGGTACGCTGAGCTAAATGCTAGTGTCAAGGGCTAGCTGGAAACTCCTCCAGAATCTAGAAGTGAAACGTGGATCTCGATCGGATACAATGGAAATAGGAATTCCATGCAACGGAACGATCCGCTCCACATAAAGATGAGCCAACTTGGTCACGCTCCAGCTTACTTTGACTAGTAATAATCGAGTCACTTTTGTCAGCCTATCCACTAGCAACCAAATACTATCATGCCCACTCAGAGTCATCAGTAATCCCACCACAAAATCCGCGGTCACGTGGTCCCATTTCCACGCGGGAACATCCAAGGGCTGAAGAGTATCTCCTGGTCGCTGATGCTCCGCCTTCACCTGCTGACAGGTCAGGCACCTGGCCACGAATTCGGTAACATCTCTCTTCATGCCAGGCCACCAAAACTGCCTCCGCAAGTTCCGATACATCTTCGTCGCACCCGAGTATACGGTGTACCTGCTCCCATGAGCCTCACGCAACACCGCACGACGAACTCACTCCTAGGCTGGGACGTACAGCCTACCACGGAACCTCACGGCTCCGTCCTCGCCGAGCTCCACATCAGCCATGGCCAAAATCCGGGACAACCCAGGGTCTGCATGCTGAGCCTCTGTCACCTGACGGCGGATAGCAGGCGTGACAGTCAGACAAGCAAGCACTGCTAACCCTGGCTCTCGGGGAATCTTGAGCCTGAATGACACTTCGGACACTTGTTCCCAGAGCCTCCACTTCCTCAACATCAAGGCACTGACCGCGACCTTCCGACTCAAAGCATCGGCGACGACATTCATCCTGCCCGGCTGATAAGACAGGTTAAAGTCATAATCCTTCATATACTTAATCCAACGCCTCTACCTGAGGTTAAGGTCCCTCTGCGTGAACACATATCTCAAACTCTGATGGTCAATGAACACTTCGAACTTCTCACCGTACAGATAATGCCTCCAGATCTTCAACGTGGAGATCACAACTGCCAACTCCAGGTCATGGGTAGCGTAGTTCTCCTCGTGGGGCTTCAGTTGCCGAGATGCATACGCCACCACTCTACCATGCTGCATCAACACAGCACCCAATCTGACCCCGGAGGCATCTGTACACACCATAAAATCTCCCGATCCAGAAGGCAAAACCAACACCGGAGTCGAGGTGAGCAATCTCTTCAGTTCTCTGAAACTCTGCTCACACTCATCGGTCCAGACGAAAGGCACATCCTTCTGCATAAGTCTGGTCATTGGGGCCGTAATGCGAGAAAAATCCTGGATAAACCTTCGATAGTAGCCCGCAAGTCCCAAGAAACTCCGGATCTCCGTCACAGACCTCGGCCTCGGCCACTACATTACTGCCTCGTCCTTGATAGGGTCCACGGAAGTACCATTACCAGAGATCACGTGCCTCAAAAAGTGCACCTCATGAAGTCAGAACTTGCACTTACTGAGCTTCGCATACAACTGGTGATCTCGCAGCGTCTGCAGCACCACACCCAAATGGTACGCGTGTTCCTCGGCAGACTACAAATAGACAAGGATGTCGTCCACAAATACGACCACGAACTAGTCCAAGTACAGACGAAACATCCTCTGCATCAAGTCCATGAAGGTTGTGGGGACATTCGTGAGCCCAAACGGCATCACCAAGAACTCATAATACCCATACCTCGTACTAAACACAGTCTTCTCCACATCAGACTCGTGAATCCTCAGTTGATAGTAACCAGACCGCAAATCAATCCGCGAGAACACTTGAGCAGACTGAAGCTGGTCGAACAAATCATCAATCCGTGACAACTGATACTTGTTCTTAATGGTCACCTCATTCAGCTGTCGGTAGTCAATGCACAAACGCAAGCTACCGTCCTTCTTCTTCACGAACAACACTGGCGCACCCCAAGGGAAAAAGTTAGGACGAACGTACCCCTTGGCCAGCAACTCCTACAACTGCACCCTCAACTCAGCGGGGCCCATACGGTAGGGAGCCTTTGCCAAAGGTCCCGTACCAGGCATAATCTCGATAACGAAATCGATCTCCCGTTGGGGAGGCAATCTAGGTAAGTCCTCTGGAAAAATATCGAGAAACTCGCATACTACTGAAATGTCCTCGACATCCGGACACGGCTGGTCTACCAAGACCACAGAAGCGAGAAAACCCTGACAACCCGCATCAAGCATACGACGAGCTCGAATCACAGAAATAAGAAAACGGGAAGAGGTAGACCTAATACCTTGGAAATATAAGGTGGGTCCACGAAGTTGCTGAAAGTAAACTCTCTTTGAGCCACAATCCACCAAAGCATGATGTGTCTCGAGCCAATCTATACCCAAAATAACATCAAAGTCCAGAAGCGGCAACGCATAGAGCCTAGCCGGTAAACTTCGCCCTTCCACCCACACAGGAACCTCATCAAAATAATACGGAGTGATCATAAAATCACCCGAAGGCCACTCCACTACCAAATCACAAGACAACTAGATCACCGGCTCCTCGATACTCAGCGCGAAATCTTCCGAAATAAATGAATGAGACGCGCCAGAATCAAACAAAACCCGAACCGCACAACCCAAAATCTGAACGGTACCTTCCACGAGCTGCGACACCACTGCCTCTGTCCTGATCATGTGTGTAATCTGGTCTCGAGCTCTCTGCTTGCCTCCCACACTAGCTGACTTGGGTAGCGGCGGATACTGTCCCTGCTGCTGCTACGGCTGATGTGGCCTCTACTACTGTGGAAACTGCTGCGGCTGAGGAAACTGCTGATGCTGCTACCTCTGAGGATAGTCACGCGCCGTATGCCCTGGCTGGTCATATCGGAAACAAACGATCAGCGTCGTGCACTGCCTGCCTAGATGGGACTCACCACATCGGGGACACACCAAACGAGACCCACCGACTGATCCCTGACGCTGAAAAGGAATCAGCTGTTGTATACTGTCCGATGATGCCTGCCTCTTAACCTTGCGCTTCTTAGAGAAACCATTCTTAAGGAACTTCTTGACCTTCGAGCCAAAAGACACAGATCCTGTCACAGACGCTGTCGGTGTCGGCGCTCCTGAACCACCCGACGCATGCTGAAAAGAACCCTACTGCTAGGTAGCCGACTGCTGGCTGCGACCAGACAAGGACTGCCCCTAGCTGATCGGTCCTCGAGTCCTCTGCATATCCATCTCCAAAGAAGCCGCCACGCGAGACGCTGTCTCAAAATCAGTGGCCGCATTCGTGATCAAATGGTGCCTCAATTCCTGCCTCAAGCCCTGTATGAACTGAGCGGCCTTTACCCTCTCATGCTCCATGATATGAGGTGCATAATGACCCAGCTCAATAAATCGAGCCCTGTACTGCAACACGGACATGTCGCCCTGGACCAGCTCCAGAAATTGACGCATCCGCTGCGTAGCAATATACTCTGGATAGTAGGCACGCTCGAAAGTACTGACAAAGTCACTCCACGCAATCTGCTCAAGGGGACGTGACTGAAAAGACGTCTTCCATTCGGAAGACCACCACTCCCGAGCCGTGCCCTGTAACTGGTTGTAGGCCAACATCACCTTGTCCTCCGCAGTACACCGCATGGAACTGAACACCCGCTCCATCTCATCGAGCCAACTCCGAGCCATATCAGGGTCTGGCTGATCGCCATAGTAAGGTGGATGGAATTGCATGAAATCCCTCATTGCTCGGCCTGACCCACCCCTGGTCGACGAGCCCTCACCAGCCTCTCCGCCAAACTGCTGTGACATAAGCTGGTACATTCCACGGAAGAAATCCTCGGTCCCCGGAAATCTCGCAGTATCCACTACCTCGGTAGCCACCGGTGGCACTCTACTCTACTCCTCCAGCTCCTGTTGAACCTCCTGCTGGATCTCCTGACCTCCAGCCGACTACCCCTACTGAGAGCGAGTGCTCCGCCTCAGTGCCATGCTCACTCCTAAAGTAAAAAATAGGAAACACAGAAACAACAAGGTTAATAAAAACACACGATGCCCGATGCCAACGTCAACTGTACATCATCGCTGTGGACTAGTTGACCACCACAATTACTTATGATTCTCGCATAATCCCACGACAGCGCTCTTATACCAGCTGTAACAACCCAAGAATCCGATTACCGGGAAGGCCCGATAACCCGAGACTCGCACTGCCACCCACGAGTCCGAAGACTCGGAAGGGTTAAAAGGATGGTGTGGAGACTACACAAGTATCACAAATAATTACAAAAATTAACCAGTTATATAATTAAGCAGAAAATAAATTAACATTTTACATAATACATGGTCCACAAGATAACAATAAAATAACAACAGTAGTAGTCCACAACTAGTACAGAGACAAAAAGAAAAGTACAACTACACGGGGCATATCCCGACTCTGACCTCTGGCACTAACGCTGCTCACATGAACCACGCTAAGCCTCAGACGCACTCCCCTGAAGCCGCACCTCGCCTGAAACACGGTTGAAGAGGCGTAATCTCACGCTGGTCCTGAGCGGGCTGTGGATCACCAGAGTGTGAACTGCAAGATAGGGAAACGGATCAGGGGGCCCAGGGGGAATCCCTGGGGTAAACCCTCCGATGCTTAAGTCAGTGGAGCTGTGGTGGGAGCTATAACAGGGAGGAGAAAGCTAGTGCGCGAGATCCCTCTCCACCAGAAGGGTGAAGCGGTTCGTGCTCAGGAGTTTAGGGCGTATGATTGCCTTTGTTGGCTTACCTTTCACCGGAGGGCATCCCTGGTTTAAATAGTGCACCGCCTCCTGGAGTCCTACAAGCCGAGGGGTTTCAGGTAGAGGTTACGTCCTCATCGTGGACTTTTACTGCCTTATCGTGGGAGCGTTATCGCCTTGAGGAAGAAGGAGTCCCTCGCCTTCCTGAATTCCCGCCTGCTGTGGACTCTTAACGGCTGCAAAGATAAACAATCGTCGGTCGTTCCGAGCTTCAGAGAGGCCAGCCCTATCAGGGCGATAGGCTTAGCTCGGAAGAGGATGGGTCGGATCGGTCGGTGTACGCCTTCTTCTCTCGGGCGGGGAGATGGCTTGGGCCGGACCTTTCCTGCGACCTGATCGACACTCGGGCCCTCCGAGCCTAGAGACCGCCTAGGAAGGTTATGTCCTCGAGTATTTTTATTGGGCTTTCTTCTCTAAGTGGGCCTTGCAGGCTATCACTTAGGCGAGCTTGTCTTGTTGGGCCCTACCGGGCCTAGGTGGGTCTGCTCTTTGAATGGGCTGCAGAAATCCCCCTCTCCACTTGTCCCCCTCCTACTCCCGAGCCGAGGGAGGCTCGGATGAGTAGTCCTTCGAGGTTTTAGACCTGCGTGGCTCGGGTGGGAGGAATCCTGCTGGTGTTATGAGGCCACGTGTTGTGGTCACCTGGGCTCGTAATAATAGTGATCCTAACGGATTTGAAACGAAGGGCCCCCCCTTTTTCTCGGAGGTCAGAACGACGCGCCACCTCCCGCGAGGGTTTATAAGCGTTGAGCGCTATTTATCCTCCCAGACTCTCTGGGGTTTTTGGGATTTCCTTCACTTCTTTGCTTTTTGGGCTCTTTGATGCGCCGTGAAAACACAGCGGAGGAGCGAAACCTCGCGGCGGCGTTCGAGGAGTTGGCGAGGATAACCGCGGAGGCAGTTCGGCAACTTCCTTCTCCCCCGGAATCTTCGAGGTCTTGCCAGAGTTCCTCGTCCAATTCTTCTTTGAAATCCATGGCGGACCAACGCTCAAGCGAGGAGTTGGAGGTAAGGGCACCGGTCCCGAATCGCAGCGAGCTGGGGGAAGCTGAGGTGAAGAAGTTGGAGCACCGGTTCCGACTGCCTCTCAGATATAACTTTGTCGCCGCTGCCCCGTATGAGACGAGTCTGGACGATCGAACGGGCCATATCTGTACCTTTCTTCTGACTTGGAAGAGCGGATTTCGCCTCCCCTTCGAGCCTTTCGTACTTAAGCTCCTTAATTTTTTCCAGTTGGCGCCTATTCAGTTGGTGGCCAACTCATACCTTCTTCTCTCTGCCTTCCGGATCCTCTGCCGCCAGCATGGGATTCTTCCTTCCTTGGACCGCTTTCATTTTTTCTTTGAGTTGAAAGCGCATCCGTCGACGGGAAATGGCTTTTACTTCATTCAGGCGCGGAGGAACAGGAGTTGTATTCCGCTAGCGGCGAAGGATTCTTCGCACAAGGGGTGGAAAACCCAATTTTTCTGGGTGAAGGCGGAGGCGGTGGATGAAATCTGGAGGTGCCAGGTGATTCCCAACTTTCATCTGAACATTCCTCCTCGGCAGGAGGAGTTTCCTCTCCACGTGGAGGAGCAGGCCGCTCGTCTGCTGAAGAATCTCTAGTCGACTGAAGAGCTGGTGACGCCGGAGAATGTCGAGCGGTGTCTCCTCGCGCGGTTAAAAACGTCAGGTACCACTACTCGGATTTTTCTTCCGGGGTGGGAATCATCTCTCTTTTCCTGACCATGCCTTCTTCTCTGTTGCAGACGTCATGTGGGAGCCTCTGGAGGAGGCCACTGAGGTCATTGATCTCGGAGATGACTCAGCGGCTGATGAGCCTGACGCTCCCACGGGTCGCCCCCAAGCCCGGGATAAGGGCAAGGGGGTGGCATCCGAGGGAACTTCATGGCCGGGCGGTGCGAAGCGCAAGGATCCCATGGAAGGAAGGTTGCGGGAAGCCACGAAGGTCAGGAAGCGGGCCAAGAAGGCCGGTCTTCTCGTCACTGCCAGGGGCGGCCTTAGCTCGGCGGAGCTCCCCTCTCAGGGGCAAGATAAGGCCAACCCTATCGGGCTGGCTCCCCCATCCACCGGGCGAGAGGGGGCTGAAGAGACCAGGGGCCCCACAGAGGGTGGTGACGGGGGGTCGGCTCTCCCCTCAGTGGGGACAGAGGGGGCCGGAGTTGGAGCAGCCGAGGCCGAGACCGGGGGGCCGGTCGAGGTTGACGATGTCTCGGGTGGTGAAGCGTGGGCCGAGACAGCTGAGGTTGGGGGTTGGCCTGTGAGGGGTCGCAACCCTAAGCGTCGGTGTTGTCCGGAGCGACCGGGCTTGCTACGTTGGTCGAGGTCGGGGGTTCGCCTATGGAGGCGTCGCAACCCCAACCGACCGTGGTGCGCGGGGCGGTGGACCCCGTAGCTCGAGCTGAGCCTTCTGGTGCGGCGCCCGATGCGGGGCGGATTCCCATGCCGGAGCCCCTAGAGAGGCTCGGCATCTCGAGCAATCTGTACCGGCTTTGTTGCGAGGTGTCCGTGAGGATGAGAAGAGGAGATAGGCGCCATTCTCCTTCCGGGGTCCTCGACGTCATCATGGAGGGTGGCCTTATCATGGCCCAGATGGGGGCTACCATGTTAGAGACCTATGCCCGGACGGAGTCAGAGCGGTCGAATCTCGCTTGGACCCTCGAGGGGTGTGAGAGGAAGCTAGCTCGACTCACTTAGGCGCACGAGGGGCTCCAACGGGAGTTCTCTGCTATCAGGGACTTGGCGCGATCGAGCCGGCTGGAAGCCGGAGCGTTGATCGAGTAGCTGGCCAAGGCTCGGGAGTCGCTCGAGAGGAAAAATAAACTCCTTGAGGAGGAGCACCTTCGCCATCTTGAGTTGGATGGCCACTGGGAGGTTGAGCGTGCCGAGTTGCTGGATCGGGCGGAGGCAGCCGAGCGCCTTCGTTCGGAGGCCCAGGCGGACCGAGCTGAGGCAGAGAAGTGATCGATCGCGGCCGAGGGGCGGGGGCTGAGGCAGAACAGAAACCGATCGAGCTCGAGGAGCGAGCGACCGAGGCTGAGCGGAAGTCGGCCGAACTTGCTGAGAGGCTGGGGCAGGTCGGGGCGGAGGCGATCGAGCAGTACAGAGGCTCAGAGGCCTACCGAGCCAACCTATAGGAAGCTGCCCTGCCATACTATGAGGTAGCACTTCGCCTGGGTGCCCGCAAGGGGTTCAAGCAGGGTTATCACCGGGCGGTGGATTACGCCGACGAGCAAGATTCTGGGATTGATTTTCCCTTGGGCCAGCGCCATGACTCGGACGACTCGGCTTCTAGCTCTTCTGCGTGGGGCGGGGAAGATCTAGAGGACTCTCCTCCGGCGGGGTCACCAACTCCGGATGCCTCGGGAGGGCTCGCGACCGAGGCAGTTCTCGCACAGGCGAGGTCAGTGCCTGGGTCGGCCGTCACCGAGGGTGCCGGGGGCGACTCACCCACAACTTCCGTTCCCGAGCTTCAAAGTGGGCCCGAGGCCTGATGTATTTTGCCTTGTTTTGCCCCTTTCTTTTGTTTGTTTCTTTTTTCTCCCTTAGAGAGTTTCCTTTTTACGAGATAATTAATGACTTACTTGCTTATTGCCTCCCTTGCCGTATTTTGGTTAGCGTATCTGAAGTAGTTGGAAAGTGCCAATACGTCCTGCGTGATTTTCGCATGCTGATTGGGCAGGCTCTTGACGGGGCGTCTTTCCGTTCCCTCACGCTTTGAATGTTAGGCTGCTTCGTGTATCCCGCTAAGGCAGAAAATGGGGAGTTGGAGGTGACCGTTCAGGGGAGGATTCCTTTGGCGTGTTTTCGAGGGGGGGTCATTTAAGGCAAGTAGCCTCCCTTAGCCTATAAGAAGGACCGAAGGGCGCCCCTCCCTCTCCACCGCTTAGGATTTTCTCTAACAGTCTTTCCTCACCCCTTCCTTACGTTGCGCTGTGCCATTACTTTCGGAGCATGGAGGACCCTTCGGAAGATGACGCTGTCGATGATGGGGAGCGGAGAGTTCCTTCTACTTCGGGCTGTTGAGCAGGTCTGACGGTCGCCGCGCGGGTTCGAGTCGGGTCTGACGGTCGCCGCGCGGATCTGGAGAGGACTTCGACGTGCGGGGGCAAGACGTTCGCTCTCTCTCAGTTCTGGCAAGGCTTCCGGGTGGGCGCCGAGATGGAGGGCGGATGGGGGCATCCGCGGTGCCTGTCCCTCCGGGCCTTCCCCTGCCTTCTCGTCCAACTCTGCTGGATTTCTTTGCAGCCTCTTTTTCCCTCTTCTACTCTTCATTTCTTTTACTCTTCGGAGGCTGCTTGCTCTCTGCTCCCTTCCAAGGGGTTGGAAGATTGGGGAGGCTTGCCTAAGCTTCCCTTTCTCCTTAATCTTCCCAGTTCAACTTGGAAGGTAGCCTTCTTTCCGCGGTCTCTCTGTCACCTTTGTCACGGGCCACCCAAGCCAACTGGATCGACCTTCTTTTGCCCGATCCAGTTTCTACACGAGGCAGAGTCAGTGGATGGACGCGAGGAGGTCAAGACCGAGTCGGCCGAGCGATGGCCTCTTGCAGTGGTGCTAGATGGATTTTTTACTTTTTGTCATGCAATGTACTGTGATGAGAACATCACCTCCTATTTCATCCGGCATGGTCTAGCCATTTAATTTTGAGTCCAATGTAATTTTTATTTGAGTCATTGATGTAATTTTAATTTTATTAGAGTCATGTCCCTAGGTCTAGCATTTATTTTCCTATGTTTGAGTGTCATTAGAATGTGTAATGTGCTAATTGGGCCCATTTTTTCGGGCTTAGCCCAATGAGCTCCCCTACCCCTTCGGTTATTTGTCAATGAGTCTTTTGTCAGGGTCTTTTGTAGAAATGTGGGTTTCCTATATATAGGACCCCATTTCCTCCATTTGAACTTAATGAATGAATGAATACAAAGCCTTCTATTTGAGTGTTCAAATCTAGTTTAAGGAGTGATTCCTCTAGTTTTTGGGTGAGAGACCCTAGGGGAGAGATTCCCCACCCATTCCCCTCTTAATCTCTCTATTTCACCCCTCTTTCTCTCTCCTCCAACCCCAATTTCGAATTTCCTTCTCTCTCCTCCCCTCCCCAACCACCTCCACTAGCTACCCACCTCATTCAATACCCCTCCACTTCCCCAAGTTGCCATTACTCCACTTCCATTGTCCCTAGGTGGCATCTCCTCCACTTCCAACATAATCTCCTCCCTCCCAATGCAATGCCACTAGTTCCCACACAACCCTCCACCTCTCTAGGCCAATTCAAATTTGAAATCCACCTTCCCTCCATGTTTTGGCCGCCCCCCCTCTCCTCCCTTCTAGTCTTGGTCGCCCCTCTCATCTCCCTCCATTCACCTCCATTGACTCCACCTTCCCCTACCTCCAGCTGAGGACCTGCCCCACTGCCCCTCCCATCCTCTTCCTATCTCCTTTAGCATTCCCCATCCCTCCATACACACTACTTCTTCCACCCCATCACCCCTCTCATACATACACCTCCCCCATCTCCTTCTTTAGAAGCCAACACAAGAGCTGCAGGTTGCTGTCCACAGGTTACAGACAAATCAGTCTGTTGCAGCGACCACCACGACGCCATCCGGATGAGTTTGAAGACACAAGAGCCATCGTTGGAAGCGTCTCTGGGTCTTCTTCGCAACAGAAGTGGTTTCGTCTTCATAGGAGCTCGGGGCTGTTCAGAAACTCCGTTCTCCCCCGACTGCGCGGAACAGATCCTGCTGAGCAACAGAACCGGATTGAGAGTCCTGCCACGTCAAACCTCGGAGGAATCAGTCTACCATTTCTTCTACAAAGTTCTACTTCTCCCTGTCTATTTTTAGAATCAGGAAGTGGAGTTCCATTTGGCCTCCGGTGGCTGAAGTTACCATTTTTTTCCCTCTGCTGCATCGCTCTGCTACAACACAGTCTGCTTCGACCTGTCAGCAGTGTTCGGCGTCCTCAGACCTCCCCCGACATCGGAAGGCTTCCCCGTCAGTTTGTCTGCGAAGAGAACTTGACTATGATTCCAACGACTCCAACAGCGCCTGATTTCAACAAAGGGAGCGGCCGGAGTACCCTCTGCATCCTACTGTTGGAAGTCAGTCCCTGCTAATCCGAGAAACAGAGGTCCTGTTCCATCTTCTGCCTTGATGGGTAGCTTCTCCAGAAGAAATCATAAAAATTCTGAAGCATTCCCCTTCCTGTTACGAAGCTTTTGCCACTGACCTCGCCATCAGCGAAATTCGTGAGTGGAATCTATAGCTGCAACACCAACCCACTGTCTCTGTTCGTAGACAGTTGGCAGACTCGGCATCCACTATTAGTCGTTGTTCTTGCCTCGCCTTCCCCATCCCGCTTGGCCGGCTGAAGGCCCCTCCCTGCGTGGAGGTATTATTATTTGTAATTGCTTTAATCCCCACCCCAAGATCTCCCTCCTGCGAGAGGTGTAGTGGTGTACTTTGTTTGGGCAGATCAAGCTTCCCCGGCGCGGCGTGTGGGGAACCCACGCTTCCCCGCTCGCCCACGTCTCCGACTCGGGGCCGGTGTCCTCACACCGGTCAGGTATAAGCTGAACCCTCCCTGAATATTTGTGTTTTATTAGTATCATCTCTTAGTTCAGCCGGCAAGGAAGAGAGTGCCCGATCCCGTGATTCCCGATCGCGAGTGGCCACCGCGGATTGAGTGAGGAGAGACCCCCGTACCCTCAAGGCACGGCGTCCGCCCCACTGATGTGGGTGCTCCGATCCAAGGGAGGGGAACTCATTGGCCAAGTCAATCACCCTAAGCAGCATGGTTTAGACTCTCAAATCCACCCTACCATCATTTAGTCACCACGGGAAAAGGGTTGTGTTGCGATATCGGTCCGCCAACATCGAGTCCGCCAATTTGTAAGTGGGCTTGCAAGTTTAGGTCCAAGGTTCATTTGGTTGTTATTAGTACACCCTTAGGTCGTGTCACATCAAGTGGTATCAGAGCAAGTCATTGACTTGTCTCTATCAAGTCAAGTCCATGGGCACGCTTGCATTAGAGTTCTCATCAGATCGTTCCATGCATTATCCACCTCCCATTGTCATTGAGTCTACAGACCAAAAGGCCCAAATTCCCATCATATCCCAAGCATACCTACCTAATGGGAGCCCCACAGAAATTGACTTCATCTACATGGTAGAAGATAATTGGGTATCCCCCGAAATTGTAGCCACCCTCTCTACGACCGGACAAATTGTGCACAACGGAGACCTAGTCTTCGTTGAATTTCATAAATAGTTTGGAGAAATCAAATACTTTGATGGAGCTTGGTGTCAAATTGGTACTTTGAAAGGCCCTTGCATAATCCTAGGAAAATAATGTCTTGATGAACGGAATACCACCTTCCACCTATTGCGTTGGTCTTGCCTAGTTCATCCCCCACATCTCCCGGGAGCCTATGCTTTCAACAACCTTTTGTTCCCTCACCCACCGGAGCCCCATACCCGGCCACCATGCCCTCTCAACCCACTACAAAGAATGAATGAGGTCATGAGTGAACACGAGGAGAACCCGGCCCATAAAACCAAATCCCCGGGATTGGACACCAACACAAATCTCTTCCCCACATTCAAGGAAATTCATACCCCAATCAATAAGGAAGAAAGACATCAACTCATCCCCGTCCAAACAAACACATGCCTCCCTAAATCACTCAATCTCACGCAAAAGGTTGTGACCGTAGGAGAACTCATCATCAAATGGCTCAAGCAAAATCCCATCCCTCATGCCTTATACTTTCAAACCCCAACCATGGAGCACCCTTTCCAATTAGCACCCATTAACTCCTATCACACCACATTCCAATCCTACTGTGAGGTAAATGGTTGGGATGATCTCCTCAAGGGTTTAGAATGGCAACTAAAGTTGACTTGCTTATTGACCATAGGAGCGGCCCACCCAAGAAGACTTAGTCTCATCCACCCATGTGATGGTTCTATCACCTCAGTCTTCACCATTGGTTGCTACACTAGTGACCTCCTTCTCATTCTCCCCATGGATGAAGAACCCATCATGGTCCACTCCACTACCATTAAAATCCCAAGTACCTTGATCAACTGGCCCACTAAAGACCTTAGTAAGGATGACCCACCATGCATAGGCCATGTGGACATAGAGTTCCTTCCTCTAGGAAGCCCAGTCCATGACCCCTTTGATTCCTTCCAATGGGAGCTTAGTTACCCATGTGATACACCCACCTTACCCACAACTCACATTTCCCTACCCCAACCAACCATGTTGGACCAAGATCACCTCTTACAAGACTTGGACTACACAAAGGGAACCATCGCCATAGATAACGTCTGCCTAGGAAACAAGAAAGAGCCCCTCTCCATAATGCCCACCTTCCTAGATATGTTTGACCCTTTTACATGGAAGTTCAAAGGTCATCCCACACCCATACACATAGAAGTGATCTTTGGGATAGGAATGCATAAGTCTTGGCACAACACATCACTTGGCATGATTCATAAGACGGTTCCATTCATTCACATCACCCACATGTCAAGTAGGAAGCATGAATGGGCCATTTTCGGATGTAATGGTCCACCTCCATTCATCATGAGTCTTAAGCATGATAGGTGCATTCTTGGATATCCAGGTCCCCCGGCATTTACCACCCCTTTGCATGATAGAGCTACATTTGGAGGTCCAGGCCCTCCTATCTTCACTAATCTTCATAGGGAGTCTAGACATGCTAGGTCCACATTTGGGTGCCCGGGATCCCCAACATCCAATAGAGTGCCAGCATTCACCAACTATGTCTCAGGATTGCATACTTGCAAGCCCATCATCAACGGTAAAAGGATTTGTCAAAGGCGAATTGATACCCGCAAAAGAAACCTAGACTTCTAAGAGGGTGACTATCTGATGGTCAGGATAAAGAGGCTCTTCCCTAGAGTCGCCTTTACACTCAGGGATCGTGAGACTGGACCCTTTAAGGTCTTGGGGCGATTGAGTATATATGCCAATGTGTTGTTCCTTCTGAAGGAATGTGGGGTCAACCCTCATTGTAGTGTGGCGGACCTTGTGCCCTGCAAGGGCCCCGCGGTGGCACCTAGCGAGGATATTGAGCCCATACCCCCCTTTAAGAGTGACCCCACCAATAAGAATCCCCTTCTAACCTTGAGAGCCCGGCATGAGCACAAAGATTTGATACTGGTTGAACATAACGACACCATCAGGAGCAGGGCAATCCAGCAGTATCTTATGAGGTGGAAGGGCCGACCACGATGGTGGAGACATGGGCGAGTTAGGAAAGACTCTTACTCGACGGAGTCGAGTTCTTCGCACCCCGGGAGTATGATGAGAACATCACCTCCTATTTCATCCGGCATGGTCTAGCCATTTAATTTTGAGTCTAATGTAATTTTTATTTGAGTCATTGATGTAATTTTAATTTTATTAGAGTCATGTCCCTAGGTCTAGCATTTATTTTCCTATGTTTGAGTGTCATTAGAATGTGTAATGTGCTAATTGGGCCCATTTCTTCGGGCTTAGCCCAATGAGCTCCCCTACCCCTTCGGTTATTTGTCAATGAGTCTTTTGTCAGGGTCTTTTGTAGAAATGCGGGTTTCCTATATATAGGACCCCATTTCCTCCATTTGAACTTAATGAATGAATGAATACAAAGCCTTCTATTTGAGTGTTCAAATCTAGTTTAAGGAGTGATTCCTCTAGTTTTTGGGTGAGAGACCCTAGGGGAGAGATTCCCCACCCATTCCCCTCTTAATCTCTCTATTTCACCTCTCTTTCTCTCTCCTCCAACCCCAATTTCGAATTTCCTTCTCTCTCCTCCCCTCCCCAACCACCTCCACTAGCTACCCACCTCATTCAATACCCCTCCACTTCCCCAAGTTGCCATTACTCCACTTCCATTGTCCCTAGGTGGCATCTCCTCCACTTCCAACATAATCTCCTCCCTCCCAATGCCATGCCACTAGTTCCCACACAACCCTCCACCTCTCTAGGCCAATTCAAATTTGAAATCCACCTTCCCTCCATGTTTTGGCCGCCCCCCTCTCCTCCCTTCTAGTCTTGGTCGCCCCTCTCATCTCCCTCCATTCACCTCCATTGACTCCACCTTCCCCTACCTCCAGCTGAGGACCTGCCCCACTGCCCCTCCCATCCTCTTCCTATCTCCTTTAGCATTCCCCATCCCTCCATACACACTACTTCTTCCACCCCATCACCCCTCTCATACATACACCTCCCCCATCTCCTTCTTTAGAAGCCAACACAAGAGCTGCAGGTTGCTGTCCACAGGTTACAGACAAATCAGTCTGTTGCAGCGACCACCACGACGCCATCCGGACGAGTTTGAAGACACAAGAGCCATCGTTGGAAGCGTCTCCGGGTCTTCTTCGCAACAGAAGTGGTTTCATCTTCATCGGAGCTCGGGGCTGTTCAGAAACTCCGTTCTCCCCCGACTGCGCGGAACAGATCCTGCTGAGCAACAGAACCGGATTGAGAGTCCTGCCACGTCAAACCTTGGAGGAATCAGTCTACCATTTCTTCTAAAAAGTTCTACTTCTCCCTGTCTATTTTCAGAATCAGGAAGTGGAGTTCCATTTGGCCTCCGGTGGCTGAAGTTACCATTTTTTTCCCTCTGCTGCATCGCTCTGCTACAACACAGTCTGCTTCGACCTGTCAGCAGTGTTCGGCGTCCTCAGACCTCCCCCGACATCGGAAGGCTTCCCCGTCAGTTTTTCTGAGAAGAGAACTTGACTACGATTCCAACGACTCTGACGGCGCCTGATTTCAACAAAGGGAACGGCCGGAGTACCCTCTGCATCCTACTGTTGGAAGTCAGTCCCTGCTAATCCGAGAAACAGAGGTCCTGTTCCATCTTCTGCCCCGATCGGTAGCTTCTCCAGAAGAAATCACAAAAATTCTGAAGCATTCCCCTTCCTGTTACGAAGCTTTTGCCACTGACCTCGCCATCAGAGAAATTCGTGAGTGGAATCTATAGCTGCAACACCAACCCACTGTCTCTGTTCGTAGACAGTTGGCAGACTCGGCATCCACTATTAGTCGTTGTTCTTGCCTCGCCTTCCCCATCCCGCTTGGCCGGCTGAAGGCCCCTCCCTGCGTGGAGGTATTATTATTTGTAATTGCTTTAATCCCCACCCCAAGATCCCCCTCCTGCGAGAGGTGTAGTGGTGTACTTTGTTTGGGCAGATCAAGCTTCCCCGGCGCGGCGTGTGGGGAACCCACGCTTCCCCGCTCGCCCACGTCTCCGACTCGGGGCCGGTGTCCTCACACCGGTCAGGTATAAGCTGAACCCTCCCTGAATATTTGTGTTTTATTAGTATCATCTCTTAGTTCAGCCGGCAAGGAAGAGAGTGCCCGATCCCGTGATTCCCGATCGCGAGTGGCCACCGCGGATTGAGTGAGGAGAGACCCCCGTACCCTCAAGGCACGGCGTCCGCCCCACTGATGTGGGTGCTCCAATCCAAGGGAGGGGAACTCATTGGCCAAGTCAATCACCCTAAGTAGCATGGTTTAGACTCTCAAATCCACCCTACCATCATTTAGTCACCACGGGAAAAGGGTTGTGTTGCGATATCGGTCCGCCAACATCGAGTCCGCCAATTTGTAAGTGGGCTTGCAAGTCTAGGTCCAAGGTTCATTTGGTTGTTACTAGTACACCCTTAGGTCGTGTCACATCATATTGGCTTTTGCCTTTCTGATGTATCAACAATTGTTTGAATGAATGGCAAAGAATTTTATTTCATCCAACTTGTTTGCACAACTTCAAAAGTAGAATTTGCGTAGTGTGGCTGCGTTCCATGTCCGAGGGATGGGTTCCCCTTCCATTGTAGCTAGCATGTATGTGCCTTTCCCGAGCATCTCTACCACTCGGTAGGGGCCTTCCCAGTTAGGGGATAGCTTGCCCGCCGCCTCTAGTGGTCGAGAGGCTTCGGCTTTTCTGAGGACGAGGTCTCCCGGTTGGAAGTGTCTATTTTGGACTTTTGTGTTGTAGTATCGCCTGAGGCAGCGCTGGTACTCCGTAGCTCGGATGCTGGCGATCTCTCGGAGCTCATCTGCCAGGTCGAGGTTCTCGAGTAGCTTTTGCTCGTTTTCCTCAGGCGAGTAGCGGATGACTCGGAGAGACAGATTGGCCACCTCTAACAGAATGACGGCCTCAGTGCCATACACCAGCTGGAAAGGACTCTCACCGGTTGCCATTCTGGGAGTCGTTCTGTGTGACCAAAGTATGCTAGGCAGTTCCTCGAGCCAGCTACCCTTGACCTTGCCGAGTCTGGTCTTTATGCCTTTTAAGATAGTCTTATTGGCATTTTCGACCAGCCCGTTGGCCTGAGGGTGGGCGACCGAAGTGAAGTGGTTGCAAATGTTTAGGTCGGCGCATCTGTCTCATAAATATCGAGAATCGAATTGCCGACCGTTGTTGCTCACTATCACCCGGGGGATGCCGAAGCGACAAATGATCAACTTCCATACAAAACTCCATACGACTGTCTCGGTGATCCTTGCCGTGGCTTCGGCCTCGATCCATTTGGTGAAGTAGTCGATGGCGACGATGATAAACTTCTTCTGGGAGTGAGCCGTAGGGAACGACCCGAGAATGTCGATCCCCCACCGAGCGAAGGGATAAGGCTCGGTAAGGGTGATGAGCTCCGTAGCCGGCTAATGGACCAAGTGGTCGAATCGCTGGCATCAGTCGCACTGCTGTACGTGAGCCATGCAGTCATGCTACAGGGTGGGCCACCAGTACCCCTGTCGTAGCAGGATCCTGGCCAGCGACCTTCCTCCTGAATGCGCTCCACACAGGCCTTCATGAATCTCTTGGATGGCTCGGCTGGCGTCGTCGGGGCCGAGACACTTCAGGAGAGGACCGGAGAAAGATCTTCGGTAGAGAGTGTCATCGAGGATGACGAAGCGCTGGGCTTGATACTTCATTCGGCGTGCTTTCCGAGGGTCGGAGGGCTCTTGGGAGTCCCGGAGCCAAGACAGGAAGGCAGAGCGCCAGTCGCTTGGTAGGGCCGGGTCAACGACTAGGAGCTCCGAGTCAATGCCCGGGCGCTCTAGCTCTTCTAGGAGGACTGATCGGGTACCTTCAGGGTCGAGAGATGAGGCTAATCGAGAGAGGGCGTCCGCTCGGGAGTTTTCCTCCCGAGCTATTTGGACTACCTCGAATCCCTCGAACTGTTGGGCCAAACCTCTGACCAGCTGGAGGTATTTGATCATTGGTGCCTCTCGAGCTTCGTATTCACCGTTGACCTGGCTAGCGACCAGCTGGGAGTCTGTGTGGATCTTGACTCGCTCAGCCCCCAATCGTCAGGCCATGCATGCTCCCGAGATAAGGGCCCCATACTCGGAAGCACTGTTGGATGCCTGAAAGTTGAATTTCAAGGCGTACTGCAGCTCTACTCCTTCGGGAGACCTCAGGAGGATCCCTGCACCACTACCGACCGAGTTGGAAGATCCATCGACGAACAGTTCCCAGGTTGGCCCGGGCGCGGACGGAGATCTCTCTTCAGTCGGGATGGTGCTTTCGGCGATAAAGTCGGCGAGTGCTTGGCCTTTCATAGCCGAGCGCGGGCGGTACGAGATATCGTAGGCCCCAAGCATGATTGCCCATTTGATGAGTCGCCCCGAGGCTTCGGGGTGGGCCAAAATCTTCTTTAATGGTTCGCCGGTCAGCACGGTGATGGGATGCCCCTGGAAATAGGGTTGGAGGTGCTTGGCGGAAATAACCAACGCTAGCACGAGTTTCTCGGTTGCGGGGTACCTCCTCTCAGCCTCGTTGAGTACCTTGCTGGTGTAGTAGACTGGTCTCTCAGTTCCCGAGTCATTTCTGACGAGGACTGAGCTAACAGTTGATGGCGTTGCCGAGAGATAGAGCAGCAAGACTTCGCCTGGCACGGGCTTGGAAAGCACCGGGGGCGAGGCTAAGAATTCCTTAAGCTCGGCGAATGCTCTTTGGCATTCCTCATCCCATGCGAACGTGGCAGATGCTAGCTTGGGTCCCCTCAACAGCTTGAAGAAGGGCAAACATCGTTCGGCCGCACGGGACAGGAATCGGCTGAGAGCGGCGACACGCCCAGTCAGGCGCTGGACGTCCTCAACGCAGGTGGGCGGGCGCATGTCCAGGATGGCCTGAACCTTGTCAGGGTTGGCTTCGATCCCGCGCTGAGTGACTAAGAAACCCAAGAATTTCCCAGATCTCACTCCGAAGATGCACTTGGCAGGATTGAGCTTCATGTGGTACTTCAGGAGGGTGTCGAAGGTTTCAGCGAGGTCGGTGAAGTGGCCTTGGGCCTTGGAGGTCTTTACGAGCATGTCGTCAATGTAAGCCTCGATGTTCAGACCTAGCTGCTCCTCGAACATGTGATTGACCAACCTTTGGTATGTAGCTCCAGCGTTCTTCAACCCGAAAGGCATCCGGGTGTAACAATATACGCCGTAGTCGGTGATGAAAGCGATCTTCTCGATGTCTTCAAGATCCATTCTGATCTGATGATAACCAGAATAGGCATCCAGAAAACTGAGTATCTCGTTGCCCGAGGTTGAGTCAACCAGTTGGTCGATGCTCGGTAAGGGATAACAGTCCTTGGGGGTGGCCTTATTCAGGTCGGTGAAGTCCACGCACATCCGCAACTTACCTGAAGCTTTTGGTACCAGGACGACGTTGGCTAGCCACGTCGGGTACAGGACCGGTATAAAAAGGCCAGTCTCTTGTCCCTTAGTGACCTGCGCCTTAATGATTGCCTGCTTCTCTGGTGCATGCTTCCTTCTGCGTTGCTGTACGGGCCTAATAACGGGGTCGAGGTTGAGCTTGTGCATCACGGTCTCCTCGGGTATCCCAGGGAGTTGATCATCGGACCATGCAAAGACTCGGATGTACTCAGAAAGGAATTCCTTATATTACTGTTGTTCCTTGGGTGGTAGGTTGGCTTCGATCCTTACTCCTAGGGCTGGGTCACGTTTGGGAAAACCGTCAGTAACTCGCCACCAGGCTCGGTGGTTGCAATTTTTTCCTCGACTCCCCGGGGGCCCTTATCTTTCCCGTCTGGCCTTGTGGCTTCCACCGAGATATTGTAGCACCTCCTGGCCGTGGCCTGGTTACCTCGGACTTCCCCCAACCCATTTTTGGTGGGGAACTTTATTTTCTGGGGATAGGTAGACGGTACTGCCTTTATTCGGCTGAGGATTTTTCGACCGAAGATGGCGTTGTACGCTATCATACCTTTAATCACTATGAAGTCCACCATGACCGTAACAGTTCTGGGTGGGGTGCCGAGGGTAACCGGCAGGCTGAGGGCTCCCTCAGGGTAGGTGGCCAGGCCATTAAACCCACAGAGGGGCGTTCGGACCGGGCGGAGCTTGGATGGATATTCCCCCATCTTAAGGAAACAGTCGTAAGATAATACATCAGGGGCACTCCCATTGTCAACTAGAATTCTATCTACGTTACAATGGTTTATTGCAGCTGAGATTATGAGGACGTCGTCATGCGGGGTGTTCAGCCCTTCCAGGTCCCGGTCGGAGAAGACTATGACCTGGGGCTCACTTGGCGGGGCCTTGGGGGGCTCTATGGCTCGGCTCGCCCGCTCGGCATGACACTTCCTTCCTCGGCTGGTGTCACCTCCTGACGTTGTCCCTCCGGAGATGACGTTGATGTGGACCCCTCGGGGGGCATTGTCTATCTCCTCTGCGGCGCCTCGGTCTTCTTTGCGCTCGACCGTGAACCGAGCCAGGTGCCCCTGACGGATGAGGCGCTCGATCTCGTCTTGGAGCTGGTGGCAGTCACCGGTGTGGTGCCCGTGATCGCTGTGGAACAAGCAATGCCTGTCGCGATTACGGTTCTTCGACCTCATCAGCTCGGGCTGGCGGAGGAGTCCCGAGTCTTTGATGTCTTCATAGATCTCGTAGATCGGTGCGGCTAGTGGGGTGTACCGCTCGTACTTCCGCTTGCGCTCTCCATCACGGTCTTGCTTCTTTCCCGAGCTAGCATTTGGCTCGGAAGCCCGCTTCTTGTCCCCCTCCCTACCCGAGCCGGTTGCGTCTCGGCAAGCGCTGAGTACTTCTCCGCACTCGGCTTGGTGCAGTGCCAGAGTCACTAGCACGGCAAGGGTCGAGGGAGGGTGGAGGACAAGTTCGCGGCGGAGGTTCTCGTCCTTGGTGCCCCCAGTCAGTGCGGTTGTGGCTGAGGCTACTTCCAGGCGGGGGATCCTCAGGGCTTCCGATTTAAATCGGTGAATAAAGGCCCGGAGTCTTTCCCCTTGCGCCTGCTTAAGGGCCAGGAGCCCCGCTACTGACCTTGGGGGGGTACTTCCGGCGAAAATCTCTTTGAAGACTCGCCCGAACTGCTTGAAGTATCGGATGGATCCGGGGGCGAGGGCCCGGAACCATGCTTGGGCACCTTGGACCAGGGTGGTCACGAAGGCTCGGCACTTGATGGGGTCTGATGCTCCATGCAGGGTCATCAGAGCATCGAAGCTGTCGTAATGATCGGCCGGGTTGCCCTGGCCGTCGTAGAGCTTGAAGGTCGGAATGGAGGTTCTGGGAGATACCTCTGCCTTCAAGATGTATTCCGAGAATGGGGATTTCTCTTCGTCCTCCAGGAAAGAGGTCTTCTGCAGGGCGCGAAGGACGCGCTCCTGTTCTGTAAAATGCCTCTCGAAATCTCACAGCCGGAGGGATAGTTCCGGTTGCTGTCGTACCGTGGGGCTGGGGGGAGCGTCTTGGCGATCTCCGAGAACGTCAGCTTCCAGGTTCGGATGGCGCGCCCCCCGTTTTCCCTTTCTTGGTGTGGAGGAGGCCTCTTGCTCTGGTGGTGGAGCCTGCGAGGGCCCTTCGATCCTGTTACGGATGAGCTACTGGCCGCGGAGAGTAAAGCGGCCTCCAGTGGTGTGCTGGGACATACTTCTGCGGGGGGGATTCCTGACGGGGCGTGGGACCTCGCATCCCTAGTCGCCTGGGCCTTCATGAGTTCCACGAGGACATCCAGTTTCGCGTTGAGGGCTGGGAAGGCTTCAGCGCCACCGTTCGGGGGTAGCCCCACCGCCGCAGGAGGGGGTGGAGGTCCGTTGGCGGGGACGCTGGCGTTGGAGGGAGGGTCCTACGAGGCCCTAGAAGGGCCATCCCCTACTGCTACCACGGCCTTGCCCCTGTCACCGGCGGACCTCCTCCCAGAGCTCCTTCGCACCATATTGGCTCTTTGTGTGTTTCCCACAGACGGCGCCAGATGAAGAGGCGTAATCTCGCGCTGGTCCTGAGCGGGCTGTGGATCACCAGAGTGTGAACTGTAAGATAGGGAAACGGATCAGGGGGCCGAGGGGGAATCCCTGGGGCAAACCCTCCGATGCTTAAGTCAGTGGAGCTGTGGTGGGAGCTATAATAGGGAGGAGAAAGCTAGTGCGCGAGATCCCTCTCCACCAGAAGGGTGAAGCGGTTCGTGCTCAAGAGTTTAGGGCGTATGATTGCCTTTGTTGGCTTACCTTTCACCGGAGGGCATCCCTAGTTTAAATAGTGCACTGCCTCCTGGAGTCCTGCAAGCCGAGGGGTTTCAGGTAGAGGTTATGTCCTCATCGTGGGCTTTTACTGCCTTATTGTGGGAGCGTTATCGCCTTGAGGAAGAAGGAGTCCCTCGCCTTCCTGAATTCCCGCCTGCTGTGGACTCTTAACGGCTGTAAAGATAAACAATCGTCGGTCGTTCCGAGCTTCAGAGAGGCCAGCCCTGTCAGGGCGATAGGCTTAGCTCGGAAGAGGATGGGTCGGATCGGTCGGCGTACGCCTTCTTCTCTCGGGCGGGGAGATGGCTTGGGCCGGACCTTTCCTGCGACCTGACCGACAGTCAGGCCCTCCGAGCCTAGAGGCCGCCTTGGAAGGTTGTGTCCTCGAGTATTTTTATTGGGCTTTCTTCTCTAAGTGGGCCTTGCAGGCTGTCACTTAGGCGAGCTTGCCTTGTTGGGCCCTGCCGGGCCTTGGTGGGTCTGCTCTTTGAATGAGCTGCAGAAATCCCCCTCTCCAACGGTGAAAACACGTAGGGAATGAGTCTCAGAACAAGACTCAGTAGGGATCACTCAAACCCTACCTCACAAACGGAGAAACTGCTACACTAGTAGTAAGCGAGTACCTCGAAAAGGGAAGCCCTGCCATCTACAAAATACTGGTCTCACAGCACAAAAACTGACACACGTGCCACGGTGAAATGACCGTAACACCACGGCCAACACGATAAAAACCCGAAGGTCGAAGTCGCAACGACTGACAGTCTGTCACTCCGAACTCGACAGGAGTACCTCGCACTAGAAGCACGGTCGGTAGCGTCCCCTGACGTCTTATACCGCACCGCAGGTGAATTTCTTGACGTGGTAGCGCCTACCAAAGGCACGGGCACCGTACAAGTAACCACAAAGCAAGTGACTAGTTGGGGTCACGCTCGTCAGCGCGTGTCCACTATCCCCAACCACGTGTGCACACACAGACCATGCGTCCTAGGTCTGGCCTCTAACTGGTTTTCCCCTTAGCCGGACTCTGGCAACAGACGTGGGGCCCGATGGAAACCAGTCTAAAAATTATCCTCAGGGTAAGCCCGTACACCTACACCCAGGTGAGACCAGCACACGCGTACTAGTAGGTTACGACTAGTGGAGGGTCACTAAAGGAGTAGACTCTCAAATCAACGAAAAATCACGTCCGCATCCGACGACGTACGGGGATCGTCCCACGTACCAGCACCGTCGCACGGCGACCACGGTCGGAAAAGAAACGGGACTGTGAACCACCCGGTGCAGCCCTGAGCCTGGCGGTCTACCCTAGACGCGCCACAGGCTATGACGGTCTAAGGCTGGACCGTCACAGCCATCTGACGACCCAACACAGGGGCGTCAAACCCTCAGTGCAAAACGACGTGTGACGCACCTACCCTGGTGCGTCACAGTCTGTGACGCGCCCGCCCTGGTGCGTCACAAGACAAGAAGAAACCGACTTTGACGTGTGCTACTCGGAGCGTCGCAACCTGTAACGGACCAACCCTGGTGCGTTATAGTGTGGGAGAACGTCAGCTCTGATGCACCCACATAGGGGCGTCACAAGGGTGTGACGCGCCAGGTCTGGTGCGTCACATGTCTTGACCCCCAACGGTAAAAAATCAATGGTCATGCCAACGGTCAGATCGTCCCTGACGGTCCAACCGAGGCACGTCACAGCGCCGCGGCGGTCTATCGTGGGACCGTCACAGCCCACAGACCCCCAGTTGGCTAAAATAGGTCTGTGACACTCCCACCCAGGTGCGCCACACTGTGTGACGGTCACTAGAAGGACCGTCACACCGACCGGGTGGCAAAATGGCGTGAAACGCTCAAAAATTCCAACCACGCCCCCATGCCTCCGTAGGAGAGGGGGAAATCAAAGGGGAAGACCCCTGGGGACCCCTAGCATGCTTCTAAGCCATCAAAACGTGAAATCATGGCCTAAAATCATAGATCGGGCGAACTCTCCCAAAATCATGGTTTTACCCTCCCCACATGGAATCGACCCCTCTCGACCTCACACCGGGCTAGAAACCATGGAAATGAAATGCGGAGAGATAGGGAACGTCACCCTACCACAATTTCACCTCGAGACGCTCCGGATCGCCCACGAATCTTGATGAAACTTTTAGAAACCCCGCTCCTTCATGCTTCCCACGAGCACCGCACGCCCACGAGATTGCCTCGCCGCCACCCACGTCGCCGCGCCGTCACCCCGCCGCCGTCTGCAGCTTAAGAGAGGCCCGCCGCGTCGAAATAGGAGAGAGAGGGGAAGAGGGGCGCTCACGGTTGGGGGAAGAAGAAAGAGGAAGAAGAAGAAGAAGGGTGGGGGAGGGAGAGAAAATGTGATATTTGTAGAAAATCTGAAAATTTCAGAAAATATCAAAAAATTAAAAATTACATTTACGCGATCCTCGGAATGCACCGATCGCAACGGTACCACTCTCGCCTAGGTGAACGACCCGGTTCACCCGCAACGAGATTTCAAAGGAATTCTCGAAACACACACTGAAAATCAGAAAACACGCGCGAAAAAGCCGCGGACGCACTCCGGGCCTCCGAAACAACTCTAGATTACGCCGACCCGAACACAAAAGATGTTCGAAACAAAATTTCAGACACAACGGAGCTGGACACTCCGAGAAGCCAGATCCGAGACCCAAAATAAGGATCCGAAAGGTCTAAGATATTACACTGAGGTTGCTGGGTGTACCCATGTGCCTAGAGATGTGAAACTTGCAATGACCAGGCACGTGCGGGAGAAGAGAGCTGAGATGCAAGAAAAGTTAAAAAAAAAAGAAAAGAGATCAAGCAGCAATAAGCGGAAGAGCAAGCTACAGTGACGAGGAGGAATGTGCATGGACACCCAGTGACGAAGACCAACAAGCACGTACTGAGCAGACTAATGTGTATGTCACGGTGAATGATCTATACGAAGCCGAGTTTCGTGAGGTAGTACGTCAGAGTAGGGAAGAGTCAAGACATCCCGAGGAGACGAGAGTCTGAAGTTACGAGGCGGCGAGGACTGGAGCATCAGGGAGTGGTGGTTCATGTACGACTCGACAACCATGGGGCATAAGGAGTTTCTCGACTGGTGACTCGGGTTCACAAAGAAAAAGGACACAATCGATCAACATTGAAGATGTGGAGCCCGGTGCACTATCCCGAGAGCATAGCAAGCAAACGAGGATGGACGATGCATAAGGCCAGAAGGGGCCTAAATGGAAAATTGGTCAGGCATTGTAAAATGGTGGCACCATGCGGGTCTACCTTTCGATGCAGCCAATAGCCCTTACTACAAGCTAATGTTTCAGGAAGCACAGGTCCTTGGACTACACGTGCAGCCACCTACAGCGAGAGAATTGGCGAGCGTATATCTTGATGAACAAGTTGTTAAGATCAAGAGTTACATTGACTCATTCAAACAGAAATGGACAAAGTACGAAGTCACACTGATGTGTGATGGATGGTCAAGTACCACAAAATCTAGCCTGGTCAACTTCCTTGTTTATTATGACAGACAGATTTTCTTTCACAAATCAGTGGATGTGTCTGGTCAAATTCACAGTTACCAATATATTTTGTCATTGATGGAACAAGTGGTGACTGAGATTGGGGAGGAGTACATTGTACAAGTGGTGACTGACAATAGATCAAACTATAAGAAGGCTGGGGAGGAGATAATGAGGAGCAGACTGCACATTTTCTGGAATCCCTGTGTAGCACACTGTGTATATCTGATGCTAAAGGAGATTGGGCAGCTTCGTGTGGTCAAATCTGTGGTCTAGGTGGCACAAAAAATCATGAAATATATCTACAACCACACACTTGTATTGGCATGGATGAGGGAGCATTGTAGCGGTGAACTGTTGAGGCCTGGAATCACATGATTTGCCATCAACTACATCGCATTGCAGAGCCTTCTGAAGCACAATGATGGGTTGAAGCAAATGTTTAGAGGTGAGACGTGGCTGAGTTCCTCTTTTGCTGCTTCACATGAAGGAGGGGAGGTCGAGGGGATTGTCAACACCGTGAATTTTTGGGATAGAGTGAAGGTATTAGTGTCATTGATAGAGTCACTGTATGAGGTATTACGATATGTGGCTGGGGATAGAGTACCAACCATGGGGTTGGTGTGACGACCCGAGAATCCGATTACCGGGAAGGCCCGATAATCCGAGACTCGAACCGCCGCCCACGAGCCGGGAGGGCTCGGAAGGGCTAAAAGGAGTGTGGAAGCACAAAGAAATAGGAAATAAAGTAGGACAATTCAACAATTAACCAAAATAAATAAACAACTACATCTATAACAGAGTCCAGTCCAACGGAAAGTACAGTCTAAAGCAGTAAAAACGTACCACATGCCGAGTAAACACTCGGCCCGGCGAGCTGGCAACTGAGAACTTCCGCACCGCGCCCTCGAGCCTCGAGGAAGAAGAACCGCCTCACCTGAAAAGCAGGGAATGAGTCTCCAAAATAGAGACTCAGCAGGGATCCCGCGGAACCCCAACCGGAAACAACGGCGGTAGCGGAAAGGAAAGCTACGAGAGCAACCGCAACAGCAGGAACAGTAAACCCGGTGGCCGGTCGAAACATAGCACCACAACTACTCCTACTGTACCAGAAACACACCCCGATCTCGCAGTCGAGGCTACCGAACTACATTAGTACCGCTTACCGAAGTAAAAACCCACGGCAACCACGTCGCAGAGGCCTGTCCCCTGGACATAGCCGACCTGGGCACGCTGTCCAAGGTGTAACCCCGACCATCCGATCGTGGGTACCGCACAACAAGACGCAACCTCGGTAAAGCCACTAGCACTAGTCTCACGGCGCGAGAACCGACACACGCGCCACGGCGAACCAACCGAAACTCAACGGTCAACACGACCAAAACTCAAAGGTCAAAGTCACGGAAACTGACAGTCTGTCACTCCCAACTCGACAGGAGTACCTCCCACTAGAAGCACAACCGTAGCGTCCCCTGACGTCTTACACCGCGCCGCAGGTGAACCGCCTGACGTGGTAGCTCCTACCAAAGGCGCAGACACCGTACAAGTAACCACAAACAAGTGACTAGCTGGGGTCACGCCCGTCGACGTGGGTCCAACCGCCCCCAACCACATGTGCACACACAGACCACGCATCCTAGGTCTGGCCCTCTGACCGGTTTTCCCCCGTAGCCAGACTCTGGCTACCGACGAGGGGCCTACGGTAACCGGTCCACAAACCGTCTCAAAAGGTGAGTGCCAGTACACCACTCCTAGGTGAGACCAGCACCTCGTACTGGTGGGCTACGACTAGTGGAGGGTCACTGAAGGAGTAGACTCTCAAATCACGGAAAATAACATCCGAATCCGACGACGTACGGGGACCATCCCACGTACCAGCACCGTCGCACGGCGACCACAGTCGGAGAAGAAATAGGACTCGCAGTCCACGGCCACACACGCACCCTGCGCGAGAGTCGAGAAAACTCAAGTGACGCTAAGTCACTGGACTCTGGACAGTCCTCTAGACGCACTACACCCAACGGTCCTTGAGTCACAAGACTCGAGGTCAAGACCGTTGTACGCAACAGCACAAGGCCGTCAATCTAGTCCAATCTCTAGGTCTAAAACCACGGTAGCACGAATACCGAGACAGCTCACGAGCCGCCAAGACCACTCCCTCGAAAAGGGAACACAAAGGACTAAGGCCATCCACACGGCCCCACGGATAACACAGAAGCACGATTCCCAGGGCAGCACACAAGCCGCCAAGTCGATTCCCCATCTCGGAGCAAGCGAGAAACCTCCAGCCCCAGGCCGGATAACTGGACTCACAGTCCAAGGCCAAACACGTGGCCCACATGGGAATCGCCTTCCAAGAAAACCCACGACATGCGGGGGAGACCCCACCGCACACACACCGATGCACGGTGACTCGATCGAGCGTAACACGAAAGCCAGGAACACGTGAGGTCACCGGGACCCACCACACCTACGGGCACGCCAATCGAGGTAGCACGGTCCTCCTGACACCCTCAAAACACGGACACAGAAATCCATGGGTGTCTGGGACACTCACGAGACCGCAGGTCGACCACTGGGTCCCAACCGGGTCGACCGGGGATCCACACATCGCGGAACAAGGCGGAGAACACAAAAACTCACCTCGGTGCAACACAGAGCCTGACGGTCTAGTCTTGGGCCGTCACAGTCTGTGACGATCCAAGTCTTGACCATCACAATCACCCTGACGCACCCACAAAGGGCCGTCACACACCAGGCTGCAGGTTGCATGTGACGCACCCTCTCTAGCGCGTCACAGTCTCTAACGCGCCAGCCCTGGCACGTCACAGCATGTGACGCGCCAGTCCAGGTGCGTTACAAGACACGGGGAAAATCAACTGTAACGCGTCCCACTCGGTGCGTTACAGTCTGTAACGGACCACTCTTGGTGCGTTACAAGGTCGGTACGCGTCTGCTCTGACGCACCCCGACAGGGGCGTTACAAGGCTGTGACGCGCCAGGCCTGGTGCGTCACAGGCCTTGACCCCGAACGGTCAAACCAACACCGAAAAACACAGTCAGCTCATCCTAACGGCCAACCCCAGGCGCGTCACAGAGCTGTGGCGGTCTATCGTGGGACCGTCACACACACAAACCACCAAAAAGACTAACGGGCCTTGTGACGCACCCACCCTGGGGCATCACAGGCTGTGACGGTCATTGGAAGGACCGTCACACCCGCCCGAGCGCGAAACGGCGGGAAACGACCCGAAAAACATCCCACGCCCCCATACCTCCACGGGAGAGGGGGAAAACAAGGGGGAAGCCCCCAAATAACCCCTAGCATGCATCTAAGGCCTCGGATCGGCCAAAAATGCAATGAAATGGGAGATCGGCCCATAAGCCCTAAAACATGGATTTTTCCCAAAAATCCCCGATTACGCCCGCTCGGCTCACCACGGCCTACAAAACTCATGGGAAAGGAAGTGCACGAGCTGGGGGTCCATCTCCCTACCTCCACCGAAGATTTCGCGCCCCGAGCTCGCCGATCCGCGAAGAAAACGCCGTTGAAGCCTCGCCGTTCCACGAACCCACGGTCGAGCTTCCACGCGCCACCGGCCCTCGATCCATGACCCATTCCCCGTTCCTCACCTCCCGCCATCGCCGCCTCGCCCTCCTCCACCACCGTCGGTCGCCCGGGGAGAGGGGGAGAGAAAGAGATGAGAGAGAGTGAGAAAGAGAGAATGAGAGGGGGAGAGAGAAAAGGGTTAGTATATATAGGAAAACCCGAAAATTCAATAAATTCAGAAAATTACAAAAAATTACCTCCGCGATCCTCGGGAAGAGCACAACGCAGTGGTAACGTCCCGGAGTCGGAGAACGCCACGGTTTGCCCTGTAAAGAGTTCCGAAGGCACATCAGGGAAAAACACGTGCAAACATAAAATACACTCCGAGACCGACTAAGATGATCCAAAAAATATCCGAAAAATCCGGGGCATTACAGTTGGTGTACAGTAAAATTGAAGCTGCCAAGCGGAAGATCCTTGCAACGTTTAAAAAATATGCACCCACCATCTTAGAGATTGTGGAGGACAGATGGGACAGACAAATGAGCCGCGATCTTCACATGGCAGGTAAACACTTACATTCTTGTCCAATAAATGAGCTGTGATCTTCAGTTGATACTAATATGTAATTCATTATCTTGCGATTGTAGCGTACTATCTACATCCGACCTTCCAATACGCTCGGGGCCTTGCTTATGACGATACTTTGATAGAATCGGTCAACATTGTGGTAGACCGATTGTCTGCCACCCCAACAGATGCAGCTGATGCATTGAATGAGGTATACTTGGATATTTTACAACTGAGGATATGAAATGAAATATACACTTAATATTTTTTGATAATGCAAATGAAAATATTTAGAGAGGCAATTGGTTCATTTGCGACACATAATGCTGTGGCCAGTCGTGACAGACTCGATCCAGGTAATGTATCTTCACAATGTACATTCTATAGCTCGAGAAGTAATTTTTACATCTAACTATTATATTATACGTGATCTGCCTTAATCACAGCTGAGTGGTGGCTAAATTATGGCACAAGTGCACCTGTATTAAGGAAGATCGCAATGAGAGTTCTATCGCAAACATTCTCGTCGAGTTGGTGTGAGCGGAATTGGTCGACGTTCTCCTTCTTACATACTAAGCTGAGGAATAGGCTAACATATCGCAGGCTAGACAAAATGGTGTATGTTAATTACAAGATGAGGCTAAAGGTTCGGCATGTGCAGATGGATACAAGGAGAGGAGAGGGATATTACGACCCAGCGGATGCTGTGTACTTGCAAGACGATGATGACCCTATGGTAGCATGGGTTGCAAGAGCCACAACCGAGCGTGGTGAGGCAGAACTGGACAAGGAGGCTGAAGAACCAGGCGAGACACCACGGCCTAATACTTTTCTCGCAGCAACTGTACAAGAGGCAGTGGGGGAGGGAGATGACATCCATGTGCAGTTGGGTGGTGACGAGTCAGCAACGGGACGTGATGATGAAGTTAATTTGGATGAAGACCTCGTCATTGGGGGTGGAGACACATCGTATGCATACGATGATACAGCATGGGAGCGATTGATGCAACCTCCATCAATTGAGCGTCCACCGCCGACTCAGGTGAACTAATATATGAAAATCAAATTACATATTTGATTAGATAGCGTAGTCATATATTGATGTATGATGATGTAAGAAATATATTGCAGGTCGGTCCGACAAATGACAACATTGCGGGAGAACAGTGGTCCCATGTTGCTGCATCTCGACATTCAATATCTGCGGAATCTAAAAGGTTATCCACTTCAAGAGAGGCTAGGGGAACTTCCTCATTTAGAGAGGTGAAATTATATTATAATTTCTAAATTTATATGTTGTATTTCATTGATAATTGAATATATTATTCTTTCAATTGTGTAGTCTTCGGTAGCATCAAAATAACCATCTAAGTCTACTGCGCCACGACGCTCAACATCTAAGGCACCTAATCAGTCGTCTCAGGCATCTAGAGGGACACAACATGCAGCAGTTAAGCCGTCCTCTGCTCCACAGAAGAAAAAATCATCATGGACCACATTATTCAGAAGCAAGAAGGACAAGGAACCACCATTAAATCCGATAGATATTACAGACATAGAGACATTAGATCTCAATGCAGATGAAGACACTCCCGAGCCCTCTGTTGAGGCCCGCATCAGTGGGAGTCATGACTCCGATGATGATAGTATACAAACAGGGTCTTCATCCCATGGAGGTGGCGGTTCTCAAGGTGGTTAACGGAGTCGTCGTGAGGATACTAGTGCTGGTGGCAGAGAGTACAACAGTGGTCATACTAGAGGTCGTAGGGGCCGTGAACATGCCGCATGGACAGAGGAGCAGCACTTCACACATGTCACGCAAGATGAGGACCATGGTTTTAATGTCCCAGATCTTTGCTGGATCCCTATTGGGTCTATTTGGATCTTTATTGGGTCTTTCGGATCCTTTTCGGTGAGTTTCGGTTCGCTTTTGTAGCTCCCGAGTTGAGTTTTACGATCCGTGTGGGTTTTTCTCTCGTACTAGTTACGGAACCCTACGGTGAGTTTATTTCTCAATTCATCGACTCGTGGATGATACATTGGCGATGTATTCTTCGAGCCGATCGTTTTAACTATTTTTGCTTATTTTTCTGAGATAGGGCTAAAAATCAGATTTTTCAGAAATTAGGAAAATTTCCTAATTTCTTTCTATAAATTCAATTCCACTATCTCTCCTGCTCATTTTCAACTTCACGCTATCTCACTCCATTCTCTCCCGTCTCTAGTCCGTTCGGCGCAGGGCGCGCACCGTTGCAGAGCTGGCTGAGACGTGGACGTGCTCGGGTGATCGGTTTGCGGGAAGGAGCAGCGGATGGAGCGTAGCGGGTGCGATCCCTTGGTGGATTCCGAGAGGGCGTCGTTCGTGATTCGGTGGTTTTCGGTATGGTTTAGTCCCTTCGGGGCACGGTTTCTTCGGTTGAGGTAGGGTGACGGATCTTCACTTCCTCCTGTACGGTTTCTTTGCCATTGCACGTCGTTCGGCGCAGAAACGACAGAGTTTGGGCTCGTTTAGCCTAAACCATGATTTCGTGGATTTGTAGAGTTTGTTGGGAAACGGCAACCATTTTTAGATCAGTTTCTGTCAATGGACTCCATGGGACGTCATCGTTCCATAGTCACTGATTTCGTCTCGTTTGGTGGTCCCGTTTGACCGCTAGGGCTCCGGGAAGTCCGGAAACCCTTTTTGGGTGATTTCGTTAGAATCGCTCGTTTCTTACGATTCGTGCATCGTTTTGACTCCGGATGGAGTCTATGTGCTTGCCAGAAGGTCCATGGTTGTTTCCCCTTCGTTTCGGAATGAATGGGGCGTGGAAAGGCCTCCGTTGGGCCGAACCCACGGTTTGCCCGCCGTAAGGGTTGAACGGTCGAACCAGGCACTGCACATCTGTATGGGCGGCCGGCCCTGGTCCGTCCATCCCTGGCAGGTTGTGGGTCGTGCGGTCACACGATAGACCGCACTTCCATTGGTACGGTTGGAGGGTAGCCGTCCATCCCTTTGCGTTGGTTTGTGCGGTGCAGTGTCGCCCGCACGTCTCCTTGAATGGTGCCATCCTGGACGTTCATCCTAGAGTGTCGGCAAGTCGTGCGGTTCGGTCAAAACCGTAGTGACCGACACTGTAGTAGGTCGGTTGGGCTTGTGCGGCCAGGGTCTTGACTGCACATCCCCTTGTGCGGCCCTCTAGCGACCGCCCATCCTCTGGTCTTCCGTCGTTTTACCCGTTAGCCGATTCTGCTTGTTCCGGGGTTGTCTGTCGTAGGTATTATGTTTAGGGTGATGTCTGTCGCTCCCGTGGTCTGGCCGCTTTCCCCGTGGACGTCGGTCGATGTTCCTATGAAGGCTAAGACTACGTTTCTGAGTCTGCCGGTAGTTCCCTGTGCTGCCCTCGGTGTTTGAGGTACGGGTGATAGTGCATGTTTGACAGTCTGTACTTCAGCTCCGTATTTCGTGATCTTCTCGTGTCGTTGCCTTTCGTCATAGACTCTTTGTGACAGCTCGCAAAGCGGGGCACTTCCCGATGTACGGTTTGTAAGCTAGTTTTCGTCGGCTCCTGCGCTTACCGTAGCATCCTACGGCGGGAGAAAACTAGCTAGAGGCCTGGCTTTAGGCAGGAGCCAGTGTGTGCACACGTGGTCAGGGGCAGAGGACTGACGTCGATGGGCGTGACCCTGGCTTGTACTTGGTTTGTTTCTGTTTCGCCTCTCGCTTGTCGCTTCCCAGCCTTGCGAGTTGCTCGAGACACTTGGGGTTCCGCGTGGGTCTGTGACTTGGCCGTGTTCGCGTTGGTGACACGCGGCGGTTACTCAAGACACTTGTGGGGTTGTCGTGACCTGTCCGGGTTGGCCTTTCTGTGGCTGTACTCGAGGTCTGTATCTTGTCCGGTGCACGACACACCGGTCATGTTGTCTGTGCCTGTCTAGGTCTTTTCAAGGCCTGCTTTGGCATGCCTGTTGTAGGTGTAAGTTGGGTGTTTTGCTTGACTTTTTTTCCCTTTTCTTTGCTGCTCCCTACTCCTCTTTCCCTTTCTAGGTCTGCTTGTGTAAGACCCCGGATAAATAATCAAGAATAAAAGTATGAGATAATCAAGTTGTATATATATATATATAATTTTCATATCAAAAATGAGCCAAAAAGAAATAGCACCTCCTATAAGGTCGTCATTTACTGAAGCAGTCGCCAATTTACAAAGAGACACCTCCTGCATATGCGTCATATTAAGAATTAACGCCCATTAGAAGTGGCGTCATTTTCATATTTTAAATAAGGCAATCGTATTTGCACATAAGGCAAATAATGGTAATAGTAATTAACGCCCCCTTAGAGGGCGTCATTTTATAAATTTAAGGCCCCCTTTGACAGGTGTCATTTTTAAAAATAACGCCCCAACCTGAGGCGTCATTTCCAGAAGTTGCTGTTTGGTTCGAACAGGGATGCTAGTTGGGGAAAGGATCGATATGTGGGATGTCTGAGTTTAATAAGGACTCTGAAAAGGGAGTTTAATTCCCAATCAAACTCCAACCCTATAGGGTCTCCAGAACCCTATAAATACCCCTCCGTCGAAGCCAAACCTGTTGGCTTTCTCCTTCTTCTTCCGATACAATTGCAGGCTGTCGTGCTCTTTGGAAGCTATCGTCTTCTGCTACTATCATCATAGTGTGGAGTAGAAGCTTTGCTTCTACTATCGTCTTCCACGGATGAGAGCTGCAGTTGTGTTTCTACGTTTAGGAAGTAAGAGCCGTTGCTCTTATACAAGTTCTTCATATCAACACCATGCGTCCGTTTCTTCCTCCTGCGTAAGGAAGACTTCTTCCTCTTTTTTGCTGGTGACTACAACGAGAAGAGGGGGGGAGTGTCTTCTTCTTCTTCATCCTGTTAACAGACGAGAAGGGGGGACGCCACTATATTCATCATCTTCTTCCTCCTGTGATTGCTCTGTTTGAAACAGAGTATCGGTTGTGATCAATCTTCATATACATTCTTCACGTTCCATCATCCAGATCATCACCAAGGTAGGTTATCTCAAGATTTCGCAGCCCAAACTATCATGAATCATGATGTTAACATATATTAGTTCATGCATGTATTTTTCACGGAGTTCTGGAAAATTTGTGTAAGAGGCGACCCTCATCAGGGCGTCAATTTTATTTCTGACGCCCGAGAGAACGGACGTCAATTTCGAATGATTTAATAATTATGAATGTTAAAAATTTAATATCTATGAAACCAGTAATCTGATTTAATGCATTTCGAATCCTGCTATTTTTCTTGATATGTCCATATACTTGTTCCCTGAAAAATATTTATCCCGGAAAAGTGCCATTGTTCATAGTAAAAATCTGGGAAAAAGGAAAATGACGACCCTCCATATGTCGTCTATACTGAATATGACGCCCCATATCAGGGCACTTTTTAACAAATTGAAGACTTTAAATAAGTCGCCAATTTCCCTGAAATACTGAAATTTAAAGATTTTAGCAACCAAAATAGTAAATAAACGACTGTATTGGCAGTCGTCAATTACTGAGAATGACGACCCAGTCAAGGGCGTCAATTCTTGAAATGAAGACTTTGGCTAAAGGCGCCAATTTCCTATCTTCTTATTTTTCTAAGTTTTTTTCTATAAACCGTGGATTTATATTTATATATATATATATATATATATATATATATATATGTGTGTGTGTGTGTGTGTGTGTGTGTGTGTGTGTGTGTGTGTGTGTGTGTGTGTGTGTGGCACTATATTCCAATCCGTGAGTATAGTCCCACGTTTTTCGACGCTTTATCGAGTGCCCCTATTTTCTCGGTGATAGATGAACTATCCGCGGGACATTTCGTTCCTTCGGACTGGTGACTTTATTATAGAGACCTCCGTAAGACTCCGCAAGCTTTGGATTCCCTCAAAGCAGCCGAGCTGGTTGTACCATCAAAACCCATAACACTACTTACTTGCCATGTCACTCTTTAGAAACATGGTAAACCAACCCTCATGACATACTATGCGAATGTTGTGAGAATATTCTTAATGGGATGGGAAACCATGCCATTTCTTATGAGCTATATGCCGTGTTTGTGGACCTCGATTCTATTGTAAAAAGTGACCATCTCCATATGGACACTTGTCATGGCACCCAAGTTAGGGAGCTAATTCCACCTAGTTTTATCATAATCGTGATTATAACGTTATTATCGTCATTATCGTCATGTTCAAATCCTTGAAATGCTATCCACCTTAAAGTTATACAAGTTTGTACCTTGAAACTCCATATTGGCTATACTTTAGTGGATGTCAAAAATACATGACCAATGCCTGCGCATATAGGGCCCGATCAGGTCTTAGGAGGAGCACCCAAAAGTACTAGTGCCCATGGGAGTTGTAATGATCATGGTATGGCATTGTACCGAAGTGCATGACTAGCTTGATTAGACATTCCACAAATCTTGTACTTGACTCGACTTGACATGACATGACTTGCGTGGCCCGGAAAGGGTATTTATATACTTGCTTGAAACATGATAGCCAATTCCCGACGTGACATGATGAATGTACTTGCTTGGATATCTTGACATTTATTGATATAAGTTCTTGAAAGACATGCTCGTTCACTGAATTATCTCTTGTTATACTCTCTCTCTCTTGTCGTTTTACGCAAACATGCATAGCTTTATTACATTCATGAAACATGTAATTACTTAAACCAATTGCTAGTTCTTGAGATATAATTCCTACTGAGCGTTCGCGCACTCAGTGTTTTTCCCTACTTTTCAGGTAAGTTCGATGACGAGACTCAATCGGATAGGGAAGGTCAAGAGTGAAGAGATTAGAGCTCTCCGTCTGTCTAAGCATTTACTAGTCTTATCTTTCTAGTTTTTCTTGGGTCAATCATTGTATTTTTCCTTTTATTGAGTCTTAGCACTTTCATTAAGTGGACAGAAGTACTTTTGAGGTTTGCAATTGAATAAAGGATTGGGTTATCTTTAGTTTTACGCACTCTATCTTTATGTTGAATACACTAACGCTCTGATTGACATGATTGATATAAACTCGTCACGCGTCTCCGGGTATCTTCCGCGCTCGGGGCTGTTGACACCCGTTTTATGCCTACAAGTTGAGTCCTTTTCTTATCCCCTTGATATCGTCCCGAGTTATCCATTACTTTAAGGTATTTCCTTGATGGTGTTTTTCTATTCATTACCAAGCTTCTTACTCCCTGGATGGGGTTTGTTTGGAGTCAGTTTTCCCTTGGCGTACATCCTGATGATAGTGGTTCGCTCTAGACGGCTATCACCTGGTAGCGGTCCCATGAGGACCGCTTTCATCCTGTGACCCATTCCTTTGAAGCTGACCCGGTCAAACCTTATCCTCATGCCTGGTAGCGGTTTTGACCCGACCGTTTCCATTGGTAGCGGTCGTGCGATAGACCGCGTTCACCACCCAAGCCCAGTTCCGTCCGAAGCTCCGTTTTCTTCACCCGGGGGTGTCTTAGGACTCTATCTTCGAGAAAGTTACGGCCCCGGACGGGTGGTGGACTCTCTTGGATGATTACTCTTCGATTTTTTCATGAGTTTATCCTTTGGGAAAACTCTGGAATTCGCCCCGGAACCCTAACTCGACCTAGGGTTTCTAAGAGATCGATATATAAGGGTTGGCTTCTTCCTCGCTTTGAGGGGGGGACTTTTGGGGATTCACGCCGAAACTCTGCCGGTCCGGGGAGCGATCTTCTGCCAAGGGACCATGCTGTTCACGTTCTAAGCATTCTCTGGTCCAGGGAGTATCTAGGCCCTAGTGTTCAAACCCTCCTTCATTCATTCCTTTTCTTCACATTGCATCATTATTCTTGCATTGTCTCGTGTTGTTCTATCACGTTCTAGTCATTCGTTGCATGTTTAAACATCCCTCCCACTGTTTGTCACGCCCCACAGGGGTTAAAAATCACCAACCCCCAGGTACTTGCCCCCCTTGTTATGCGTTTTAATTATTATAGTTTGATAGATACTGCACTACTTGTAGATCTAATTGGGTTTGTTTTCTTTGTGTCTTCATCCTTCCTTGCAGGTTTACAGTACATTCAGCACGAGGCCCCTCTCTCTTGGCCGGCTGAGAGAGAGGGAGGATCGAACCCACAGCCCACGTTTTTGGGTGATGGTAGCGGTCTGGGACGAACCGCCTTCATCAGGTAGCGGACGTGCGACCAACCACCTTCACCTTTCAGCATCCCGCTTGCGAGTGCCGCTATCCTTCTCCTTTCCAAGGCTTGTAGCTCGGTCTTCCTGAGGTATTAGTCTTGGTGGCGATCACGGTCAGTTCTCCTCTCCTCGTCCCCCTCTGTGTTTCATGAAAGTTCATGTCTATCAGTATGCTTACATTATTTAGTTAGGGGACGTCGCTAGATTGAAACACATATATATATATCTACACCCCTTTTTTGGCGATCACGGTGGGACGCCACTGCCAATTACTATTTCTTGCCGTTGTTGAGAACCTCTGTGGGGTTTCCCGTTCCTGTTCTGGGTGTTTTCTGTGCTCTGGCGTAGACGCGGTCTGCTGACAGCCGCTTACGTGTGGTAGCAGTCATCAGAGGACCGCTACTGGTTACTCAGGTGCGCACTCCAAAACCTTCTGCCATAGATCATTATGTGTTACGTTCTGGAGTGTTATTTTATGATGTCCGTGCGTCTGCACGTTGTCCTCATTATTGTTATGGTTATTTCCTCTGACATCTGGTTTATTGCTCGGGCCTCCCTCCGGGGTTTCTGCTCCTGTTTGGCTACTTTCTGCTTCCTGACATAAAGTGGTCCTGCGCCGACCGCTTACAGGTGTTAGCGGTCATCACAAGACCGCTACTGTTCGCCCAGGTACGCACCCAAGGTCCCTTTCTGTAGCCCATTATTTCACTGCATTTAAGGGTCCTGAGTGCTGTTTGTTCCTCTCTCTGTTGAAGTAACTGTTTATGTTATTGTTTTCATCTTGATTACTAGTCTTTTAGGTCAGAATTTGCATGCACTCCGGTGTGCATAGGGGCATCCATTTGTTTCCATAGTAGTTGCATTCCTACCGAGGTAGGGTTTCCTCTCGTCTCCATATTCCTTGGAGCCGACTAGGGACCTTGCTGAGGGCCTCCGTAAGCCCCCGTGAGCCGTGGATTCCCACGCGGACGCCGGGCAGGTTGTACCGTTGTCATCCCCAGTCTAGGGTCTGCATTCATGAGAGAGAGAGTCCTTTAGAGTCTGTCAGTTCTCCATTCTCACCCGATTTTGGTACCTTGTGTTGAGTGAATTCACATTTTAATTAATCCGCTAAGGTCCTAAAAGGGAACTTATAAAAATTCTCGCGCATCATCTGAAACTTGATTGGATAATTGGCTAATTCTTTTCTCATCTCTCCCCTCCTTTGTGTGTTGCGGTATTATCATTTGCATTATTTTGGCATATTAGGTCCATCTGGTCTAGTTCACCCCGGTCTGTCTCCATCTAGTCGCATCCGTCCTAGGCCCATGTCCCTCCTTGTATTTATTTGAAATTCACTGTATAAAGTCTCCATCCCCATGGAGCATTTCTCCCCCATACCTTATTCCTATACTTCTCCACCCTTTTATCCCCGCGTGGATTCCTCTTCCCATGCGGGCCCATCTGCTTATTCCTCCATTGGACCCTATTCTTCTAACGGGCCTTCTTGTCCCGCCCGTGTTGCTGTTGGCCCAATCAATTCTCATTCCCACCTTCGTAATTCTTCGAGGCCCATGTATTCCTCAATTCTTGGAGCGGGCTTTCCTTCTTCTCAGGCCGGATCCCCTTATCCGGCCCATCAACATTATCCTGGTCTAAATTCATCATCTCTTGCTCAAGCTGGCCCATATCCTTCTCGGACTCTTCCTACCGAGGAGATGATCGCCAACTTGATGAATTGCAACGGCAAATCAGTCCTCAAACTTCTTTGGATATCCCATTTGCATTCCGAGGTCTTCAGCTTCCCCCACGTCAACAGATTCCGGCTTATCGTCGCTATGGTGGAGTCGGTGACCCCTACATGCATTTGAAGGAGTTCTTATATGAGTCGGCCCAGTTCCAGCATGATCAACGCTTGATGGCCTATTTGTTTGGCCTATCTTTAGAGGGTCCGGCCAAGGATTGGTTCTTCACGTTATCGCAAGAGCAGATGATGAATTTTCAAGCCGTTCAAGCAAGATTCATTCAGCAGTACCAGGATCAGGTTGGGCCCAAACATTCTTTGGTTTATCTGGCCCAAGAGAAGATGACGCCCGACGAGGAATTCTCCACGTTTGCCGACCGCTGGCATCACCTAGCCGCGCAAGTTCCGGGACATATTCCGGAGGGCGAGCAGATCAAGATGGTTATTTCTAACGCAACGCCCGAGCTCAAATGTATCTTAGCCCTGAACGATATCACATCCTGGCAACAGCTTTACAATCGAGCCCGCTTCGTTAGCCAACAACTCCTAGTTTCCTTTGACCATGAGTCTCCTCCACCGTCACCTTCTACATACACTTTCCCTCCGCCCTTCACCGTAAGTCAGCCCTCCACCTTATATCCCTCCACGAGTCGACCGTCCACTCCCACACACCCCTATACCTCCATGTGCTCCACCGCATACCAACCATCCACGAGTCGGCCCTCCGCTATTTTATCTCCTCACACCCCTCCACCTCCGGTAAAGGAAACACCACACCGCGAGTGGGTAGATGCCATCCATTACAATCCCACTCCCCCCCACGCCGCCACATCATTCCAGCCCTCCGCCTTCACCAACGCAATTCCCCTTACCTACGCAACCTCCGCTTCCACCCCCGCAACCTTCTCTATCACCTTCCCATATCCCTCGACACCCACCGTACCCGAAGCGGGCTCCTTCTCCGCCGTTGCTAGAATCTTTCACAAACATTTTCAGGGCTTTGATGGCCACCTATGCGTTGCAGCTCCCTCCGGTTGTGCCTTGCTGACCCACAGTCGGGAATTTGCTCCAGTTCTGTGAATTCCACCGTCAGCAGGGGCATTTGATTGAGGACTGTCCCGAGTTCCGGGAGGTTATTTACAGCTTGGAAGACAAGAGGATGATTGATTGGGCTGTCATATGCCAACTTATTTTGGATCTCAGCAGCAAGCAGCAGCAGCAGCAAGCCGTGCCGCCTAGGCAACCGTCCCCACTTCAAGACCAGGGGCACCCTGGTGTTTCTTTAGTTAATAAGATACCTGCTCCGTTACCTACTTCTTCCTCCATCCCATCTCCTCCACAACCTTTACTTACCCTAGCCTCCGCTTGGGCAACCTCTCTTTCACCCTCCGTTTCCACCACCACACCTATCCCCAACGCCTCTCGACGAGTCGTAAAGATACGTCGAAGAGCGCCACCACCTGCCTCTTCCCCCACTATGCCACTACCTTCCTCTCCTCCTTCTTCCCCACCCTTACCTTCACCTCCATCCCCTTCACCTTCACCGTCTTCATCAACCACATCACTCCCTTTGCCACCCTCATCACCTTTGCCACCGCCGCCACCACTTCCTTCACTCCCCCTGTCGCCATCATCCGCTGAGCCCGAGCAGGCCGAGCCCAAACCCACACCTCCACTTTTGCCTTTACCTCCACCCATGCCCGTCATCATCATTCCCCCATCACTTGCACCATCGCCACCCGTGCCCTTCAAACCCCCTCCTTCTAACCTTCCTCTACCACTTCCCACTTCGCAGAGCAGGTACACGCTACCTTTAGTGCCCCTTGGGTCTGGTCCCCAGGGAGATAATGAGCCGAGCCAGGTTTCGATTGTGCATTTCGAGACTCAAGTTGCCATTTACCGCATGCCAATCTGGGTCCTGGTCCCTGGCTATTTTTGGGATAATGAGCCTGCATTTTCAGAAATGGTTGCAAAGAAGAGTTCACTCGCACTAGTGCCAGTTTCTTCACGAGCGAGGTTGATGGCAATCTCATCGCTCGCCAGGGGATTCACTATCGATGCTGTTATTTCTCCTCGCATGATTGATGTTCAGTTCATTGGCCGAGAGGGGTTCTCTACTCGGATTATGCTAACCCATACGGCCGCCCGGAGCCTGATGGATTCCCTATTCGAGGGGCAATTGGCTGCATCTTCTGTACTTTCCAAGGACATTCTGCACTTGCTATGCAACCTCCCTCAATTTATTAGCATGCCGGCCACGTCAACGCCGCGTATTGATGTCTCTCAGCTTTGTCCTGCTCTTCTAATACGGGAGTTATGCTTCGAGCCTGATTGCCGAGTGGAGTTGCCGAACCTCTATGTTCTAGTGCCAAGAGACAAAACTCCGTGGCTCCATGATATTCATTCAGTTGAGAAGTGGTTTGCCCAAGAATGTCTGCATCTTGTTAGCACTGGGGGTCTAGGGGCAGCCGCCCCAATGAAGCTGCATATTCATGACCGGGCCAGGCCATCTGCCAGGTGGGCCCGCTATTTGAGAAGACATTACAGATTGAGGATCCCGGGAAGCCGAGCCCGCGCCAGGCGGCGTTATTTCAAGAAGATTGCGGCTAAGAAGAGGCGGCGACGTAAGTTCAAGGGCCGTCAGTTGGGCACTCAGGAGTCCAATGCCTCATCTCCTTCTTCCGTCCATTCGTCTTTTCTATTGCTTAGTTCTTATCCATGGGTGGTGTACCTTCCACCACCTGACCATATTTCCACCATCTTTTCCTATCCTCACCATTCTAGGCCTCGGCCTATGTCTTCCTCTTCCCCTGAGTCAGGGGCATCTTCTAGTTTTTCTTCCCGGACATGTCCGGATTTCACTGCTCGTCTCTTTCCCCCGACCTTGTTTGGGATCCCTTGCGCTCGTTCCCCGACCTTGTCGGGTGATTTTTCTGATCCTTCCCCGATTTTGTCGGGTGGTTTCCATTTCTTTTCCCCGACCTTGTCGGGTGTTCATACATTCTCTTCCCCGCCTCTGTCGAGTGATCGCTATTCCTCTTCTCTGACCACGTCAGATGATCATTATCCTTCTTTCTTGTCTTCACAGTTATCTTTTCAACGTCTTTCTGTTCTTTCTGTCTCACCCTTTCAAAGTTCTCACCCTTTTTCTTGTTGTTTTCGAGGCTTTAGCCCACCTTGATCTCAGTTAATCCATATTTATTCTGTATCGGGTTCCTTGTTATCAGGGCCTCAATGCCTTAACGAGGGAGTTCTAGCCCTCGTCTCTCTTCCTTTTTATCCCTTCTTCGTCCGATATGATGTCTGCCACTCCTCTGTGTCGAGGAATCCAATCCTTTGCTCTCCTTTCATCCTTTATCCTGGCAAGCAAGGGATTCAAAGCTACTCGCGCTCCTTAAAGCTTGATGATCGAGATCGCTTAAGGATGCCGGTTTCCACGCCATGGATTTGCAAAGGTATCTTTATTTTTCGCAAAGAAACATGCTTTCATTTCCATTATTTCTATTGTTTTGGCACATGGTTATAATATTAATTCCTTAACATGATTGAGTGGCTTTAGGAGTCTTTGTGTCAAATAAAAAAGGTTATCTTCTGCAGCATCCTTAGGCTGGTGATAGCTCCGCGCTGGGAGTCTAGCTTCATTCCCCGATTGTTGAGGGTGACCTTTAGGCATGGGTTTTTCACACACTACACGGCAAGCCATAGCCGATTCCTCTGAGGCGCACCGTTGCTGCTTTGGCCATACTTTGGGTATGCGCAAAGGTCTTTTCTTTTCTCTGCTCGGCCAAGTGCAGGGGCAAGAGATGGATGGATAAGATGACCAACTTAGGCGCTCCCCAATACGAGAGAGGTCTCAAATAGGGGCAGTCTTGACCCTCAAAAATGAGCTTTCATGCTATATCTGGCCAATAAGGGCTACCAAAATGGAAAAAATAAGTCAATGCAAAGTTACGATTGAAAGGCATGACAAGAGTGGCAGTATAGTTCCCCGCGGGACGTCATGAGCCCGGTCGCATGCGTGCCTGATAAATATGGGTCTAAAAATCAAAGACACAAGCCCCGGCGCAACAGACCTACTCTTTGAGGAGTAGTGCCCTTGAAGGAATTCGAGCCTTGATATCTCCCATCCTGCACGAAGCTTGTCTCCAATTTATCTTCTGCTCCTCCCTCTTAGGCTGGGTTGTATCCCGGGTATGGCCTTAGTAGGGGCACCGTTCTTTAGAAGCAGTTGGTTGTGGTAAGCCACCCTCACATGCACACCCTGCTTAAGGGAAGCCTTTTAGTGAAAGGGGTCGGAACAACGGTCCCTTGCCAGTAGTTTGAACCCGCCTTTAGGTGCTGCGGATTTCTATGACAAAATTTCAAAAATAAAAAAAAATCAAATATTATCAGAACTTCAAACAAATCAAATACTTCAAAACTTCAAAAAAAATCAAATATTGTCATCAAAAAAACAAAAAAAAATCATCAAAAAGATTACGAAAATCTGAAGAAAAAAAAGTGTGTCTCTTTCATGCAGTTGCATTTGTTTTAAGGACAGATACGTAATCCGTTTGCTAAGTGTGCAGGTTGCAGATACCCAGCCACTCCTCGCTATATCTTTTCGCTCCATCTCCTATCCACATCTTTGGGCCTATTCTCTCATTCAACTCATGTCTCTCAATCTGTTCTGAAGCTTATGTCCTCCTCAAATTCTTGCTTCCTCTGATCACATCTACACGAGACGACTTTACCTCACGATCATGAACCTGGTGGTTCCGCTTCATGCTGATCTTGAGTTTCGATTGAGGAGTGTATTTGCCACATCTTTATCCTGCATGAGTTATTTTGTCCCACGAATATGTTGGTCGTGCATGTGCCCCCTGTTGTATAACATTGCATCTGCCTTGGTTGAGCATACTTACGTTCTTCAGGATGCGGTTGGTCGGGCGACCACTACCTTTTGTCACGGTTGTACTGGAACCGCAACTGTTTTTGGCTGAGCCTGCATACTACTTCCCCTTTTAGTCGTGTCTCGTCCTCGCACCACTTTCTCTCTTCTTCTTGAGTCGATTGTGTAAAGCATTTATAAATTGGTAGAACGAACATTCGCATTCATTTAAAACAAAACTCATGGCATTATATATATATGTGTCATTTCTCCATGTACATGTGTGGTGCAAACAAAATCAAAAGAGAAACAACAAGGCATAATCAAGCCTGGCCCTCGCAGGTCCCTCACTCTCACCCCCGCCCTCTTGCCTCTTCTCCGGAGGACCCATGGCTGTGCTACCCTCCTCTCGGCGTCGGCGCCTCTCCTCGTCCTCATTCCTCCGACGGCCGGAGGAACCCGTGAAGTAGTCCCGGACAGAACCACTGTGTGCGCCACCCTGGGACGCGCTCCGCTCAGGGCCTCGCCCCATCATGCGAAATGCCCGCTCCAGGGCCTGTAGCTCGATCTTGAGATCACGGACCTGCTGTCGGGACTTCTCCGCCTCCTCGCGGTAGCCGCCCGCTGCCGTCGCCTCCTACAGTAGCCGGGCCATCTCCTGCATCGCTGCCTCCAGCTCTCTGGCCTGCATTATACAGTTCATTTGTGAATAGCCGGTTTCTAAAGAGATCTTTGAAAGAAGGTTGCGTCACTCACTCTCTCGGCAAGAGCGGTCTCGGCCTCCTCAGCCCGTGCAGTCGCCCTGGCGAACTCAGCATCCCTCTGGGCCCTGTCTGCTGGTGTCTGTGTGGAGGAAGAAGGGGCATCTGAGCCATGGCGCTGGGCTCCCTCGACACGCTGCACATTGAAGTCAGTCAATCTCATAAGTCTTATAGCATAATCACATTTCTAAGTCTAGAAAGCAGTAAAGGCTCACCAGGAGATCTATGGAGCGCTGAAGCTCATCCCGCTGCTGCACAGTCGAGTGGAGCAAACCCTAGGGCTCTGCAATGCGTCCCTCAGGGTCAAGCTGCATTCAGAAGCGTTAACATGTCAGCATGTCAGCATAATAGATAAGGCACTAGGTTCAGAGATTCTTACCGGTCGTCGAGTGCCGCGGAAGACCTGATACCCGTAGCGTCGTGCATAGGCCTTTAGGTAGGCCTCGTCCGTGTCAGCTCTGGCCTGCACCTCGCGTCCATGGCGCGCCCAGTCCCAGATCTGCTCCTCCGCTCGAGCAATCCAGTCCACCGAGCCAACCAGTCTGCGTGAGTGTCACCCCACGCGCTCCTCCTCGGCGCTCTCCCGGGTCCGGAATGCCACGTCCGGCTGGTGCACTCCCCGGGTCCTCATGATCAAGTGATAGCGGAGTGGCTCCACCACGTTCATGCAATGTAGCCAGATATCTCGGCCTGAGTACGCCAGCGCCACCTCCACCCAAGGCTGGCCCTCGAATCCCTCGTCTCGGTAAGGTGTCCAACGAACCTGTAGAAGGAGTCAAGGTCAGCATGCATTTCAACCTTTGCATCTTAAGTTTAAAGTTTAGAACTCACCGATGCATAGGGAAGAGAATCGATGTCATCCTGGATCGCCCGCACCTGGCGCTTGAGCGATCCCGTATCCCGTCTAGCCACCCACCGCCTCGCGATGGGAAGACGGTCTGCATAAGCCTCTAGCCCTCTACCGAGGTGAGGCAAGTAGAGGTAGGCCCACACCTGCATTCCATACATACATTAATCAGATAATCATATAAGCATAAGCATTCAAATTTAGGGCATTCACATTGAGATCATACCTGGAGAAATGGAGCGAAGCCGCCAAGCATCGTCTGGCGGGTGGTAGTGCCGAGGGAGTCGAACAGAAAAGCTAGCACGGCCGCGCCCCAGGCGTATGATCCCACGCCCTCGAGGTCCTCCAGTAGGGGTAGCAATCGGCAGCTCACCGCATCTCCTCTCGTGGCAAAGAGCAGCCGCCCGAACAGAAACACCAAGAACCTCCTCAGTACCCTATCTGCCTCGGGTCCTGGCTCGGCGGACACTCTCCCCCTCGCTCGGTCCCTCAGTCTCTCCAGGTGCTGCTCGGGTAGCTCCCCGACTGAGATCCCGGCGCCTCTCAAGCCCAGGCTGTCCTGCAGTCTGCCTCGCGGTAGTAGGGATGACGGCCGTCCCGGTCTATCCAGCTCCAGCCCTAGCAGCTGCTGTGCCTGCTCCCGGTAGTCTGAGTGGGTGAAGCCGCTCACTGGTGCCCCGTGCACTCGGAGTCCCATAATCCGTGCTATATCCTCGAGTGTAGGGATCATGTGTCCCCACTGGAATAGGAAGGCCTTGTTGATCGGATCCCATCTATCCTGTAGTGCTAGCAGCAGCGCGGCGTCAGTCCGGAGTACCTCCACGCTCAAGAACTCCGCAAACCCCATCGCCGCCAGCCTGACCCTCTGAAACTCAGGCAAGGCGAGGTACACCGCTCTGACCTGCAACCACGAAATCTTGGTCCGGCTCTTCCCCTGCAAAGGCATTTCACCATTTAAGGATCAGCATAATTCACATAAACATTTCTAGATAAAAAGAAATTGAATTTTCGAATGGGGGTCTGGGATGGTCGCGGTCCTCAAGGAACCGCTACTACAGGTCGCGGCTACTGGTTGACCGCGACCTGTTCGCCATGACGGGCCGGGCCTTCCCCGTTTCTAGCCTTGTCCTTATGGGCTTTTTAGCCCTACATTCTATCATTTGGGGATCTTCGATCCCGTTCTAACCGCATGCAACAAGATAAATTAAAATTAAAGGGGCAAAAGAGGAGTTTTGGGCCGTGGGGGCTTACCTCGGACGGTGGCGCTCCCGGGGCTCGTTTTTCCTCGCCGTCCCCCTCGGTTCCTTCGTCGGCCTCTTCGGCGGCCTCGTCGGGATCTTCGGGAGCGACGGGAGGGATTTCTTCCTCCGGGATCGGTGGTGGTTGTTCGTCTCCCGCCGGTGGCTCCGTGGAGGACGAAGCGCCCACGTCCGCCTCCATGATCCTCCGGAGGAAGCGGCGTGTGAGTTGCTTCTTCGGCATCTCTCCGGTTGGCAGGGGAGGCTGGGGAGGAAAGGAGAGTTGGGGGAGGAGTTTGGGGTCGGTTTTTTGCGAAATAGAAACGGAGGGAATGAAGGGGCCGCCGAAGGGGCGGCCGTTATTTTTCAAATCCGGCTACATGGTCGCGGTCTGTCGAAGACCGCTACCATTTGGTAGCGGCTTGGTGAAGACCGCCTTCTGTGTATAAGGCCCTTATGCTTGTTTATTCACTTGCATGGTCTCTACTTGGTCATATGGCTTCTCTTCGGTGATGTTTGTTCTTCCATGATCGCACATATGCTTTGTTTGTTTCATCATTATGGTGAAGTTGGTTCGTTACATTATATATTGTCTGCCTTTGGCAATATGTTCTACTCTGTTCATGTTTATTTGCTGGTGATTTTCTCATCTTGAAAAAGTAATAAAAATTCAAATATGTGAAAAGACAAAAAAATGCCATTTCGCTTGACAGGTAAGTCAGGTATGGCTTTCTATCCCTCCTCTTTATTGCATTACTATATGGTATTATATTATATTATCTCAAGGACCAGTTGGTTTCCCGCGTGTTCCAGGATCTGACGTTCCCCTTCAACAAAAATAATGATGATCTAGGTTCACGCGTTTAACCTCCGGATAGGCCGCTAGGTTGGGAAAACTAGGGAAGGATGGTTCCATCCCGCACGCCGTGGTTGTAGATGGTATCTTGACTTTGGTTATCCCCAGGCTAGCAATATTATCCTTGAGTATTGGCTATTTTATGATTTCTTTGCATTTGTTTTAACGATTTCTTTACTTTAGCCCAGCATGCATCATGTCATCTTTTGAACATTCACGCCTCGTGATCCGTTCATGGGTTTTTCCTCTGTAATGGTTAATTGCACTTCAATTCACTTGGATAAGAGATTCTCATTCCGCTCTGAATTTGAACGATTTCTCTGATCTTTTTGCTTGGTCTGGTTGGCCAGTGCGATTCCTGTCTGGATTTTATCTCAGTTATACTTTTCCTACTTTTTACGTTATGTTCCTTTCCGACCCCCTCATCGTCTGTGGATTGTGTCCCCGATGGGCCTGGTCGTGCTTCCTTTTTTCCTGTTAGTTTAGTTATCCGGACATGTCTCATCCGCGTCATCCATTCCAGGTGGTTAGTTCGGCGTTTTCAGGAGAGTTCCTGTCGCTTGTTGGTTATAACGGGTGTCTTTTGCCTTGCTACCCGCTTGTCAGTTCTCTCTGCTTCGTCTCCACGTCATCTCCATTTCACGTCGCTGTTACCTTCGCTCCATCTCCTTTCCACTTCGCCTCCATGTCGCCTCCGCTCGCTCCCTTGCAAAGCGGACACCAAGGAGGGGCATCTGTTGACACCCGTTTTATGCCTACAAGTTGAGTCTGTTTCTTATCCCCTTGATATCGTCCCGAGTTATCCATTACTTTAAGGTATTTTCTTGATGGTGTTTTTCTATTCATTACCAAGCTTCTTACTCCCTGGACGGGGTTTGTTTGGAGTCAGTTTTCCCTTGGCGTACATCCTGATGATAGCGGTTCGCTCTAGACCGCTATCACCTGGTAGCGGTCCCATGAGGACCGCTTTCATCATGCGACCCATTCCTTTGAAGCTGACCCGGTCAAACCTTATCCTCATGCCTGGTAGCGGTTTTGACCCGACCGTTTCCATTGGTAGCGGTCGTGCGATAGACCGCATTCACCACCCAAGCCCAGTTCCGTCCGAAGCTCCGTTTTCTTCACCCGGGGGTGTCTTAGGACTCTATCTTCGAGAAAGTTACGGCCCCGGACGGGTGGTGGACTCTCTTGGACGATTACTCTTCGATTTTTTCATGAGTTTATTGATGTGACACAAACCCCTTGGGGGTGACAGCCACTTGACCAATGCACCTTGGACCTAGATTTGCAAGCAATCGAACCGATCGGCGAACCCACTCAAGCGGATTCACTCGCGTTGGCACACTCGGGTCCGTAGGAGGACCAGCGATGACGGTGAGGGTCCGCGGTTGGACCTCAATGTTCCAAGGGTATGGCCAGCTAAGGATGGACCCCAATGGGCCAGGGATGCCCCAATTCCGTGGGCGGCCAGCACGCCAAGGGCGTGGGATGTAGTGGTTCTCTCTCAACTCGCTCCGCGGTGGCACTCAAATCGATGATATTTTGAGATCGGGCGCTCACTCACCGACCGACGGCACTAAGCAGCAATACTAAACAAGCAAAGCAATTCCAGTAGAGTAGGGCAACCCGAGGCTCACCTGATCAGTGTGAAGACACCGATCCCGGTCAGAGATGAGGGCGAGCGGGGAAGTGTGGAATCCCCGCACACTGTGCCGATGAAGCTTGACCTGTTTAAAGATTACAATCACTACACCTCACACAGGAGGGTGGACTTGGGGTGGGGATTTTTGTATTACAAGTCAAACACTACCTCCGCACAGGGAGGGGCGCTAAGCCGGCCAGGCGGGGAGGGGAGATAAGCTCGATCGCGCCGACGGAGCACCCGGCCGAATCTGCCCGGGTCTGGGACAGCAAGATAGGGGGTCGATGTAGTCACCGCTGTGAGCTCCTCTGGACTCAGAACTTGATGAGACTTGCGCCAAAATGTCGCTGACATATCCAGGTACGACTGTGATTTTTAGTGGGCGGTCCCGAGGTCTTCGCCGGCGGAGACGGGCTCTGGAACAGGTCCCTTGCGTGCAGAAGCAGACTGTTCCCAGGGACAGCAGCGGATGGCCGAAGTCACCACGGCAGCTCCTGAAGTCCTAATGAGGCGGGACCAAGTCGTGGACGTCCGTGGATGAGTCTTCTTCGAGCAGAAACCAAGAACAGCACCAGAGGATGTCGGGGCGGTGAGGAGGAGTCCGTTGAGTGAGGCACTATCGGGGCAGGACCTAAACGAACTGTCTGCACGCCCGGGGGAGAAAAAAATGGGAAAGGCACTTCCTGATGCCGAAAGGGATGCCGCTTGTTGGTGGTGGTGGAAGACTCGTGGTTGCAGCTCTCGGCCAAGTGGCGCCTCCAGAAGTTGAAGGATGTGGCCGTGGTGGATGTTCAAACAGGGTGGCAGAATATGGCCGCAGCAACTACCTGATATGAACAGTGACTTGCAGAAGCTACAACAGCCGCTCCCGACCTCTGAATCACAATCCGCTGGAGTTGCTGGAATCGTGGTCAAGTCAACTTCACATCAAAACTGACGGGGAAGCCGGATGAGGTCGTAGGAGATCGGGGGACCCAAGAAGGTGCTGACAGGTCGAAGCAGACTTGGGGAAGCAGCTTGGAGCAGTCGGAGGAGAAACTCTATAACTCTGTCTCACGGAACCCGAACGCAGTTCCGCTTCCTGATCCTGGAAGAGGACAGGACGTGGAAGAACTTTGATGAAGAGGCCTCGGCTTGGTTCTGCTAGGGTTGGCCGTGGCACAGCTTCAAAGCCGGTTCTGGTACTCTGCAGGGGGAGCCCAGCGCAGTCAGGGGAGAATGGCTCTCCCGGACAACCCCGAACTCAGAATGGGATGAGATCACCTTGCTTGCGAAGAAGACTCGCAGACCTTTCCGTCGATGTAGGCCACGCCCCCAGGAGCTTCGGGAAGAGGTCATGGGCAGCACTGCAACTGGCGGCTGTTCTGCAGGTCTTCAGCTGTATGCAAATGAGAAGGGGGAAAAGGGTGGAGGGGTGGTTCCTTTGGTGGAAGGAGAGGGGAAATGGTTGCTTTGGTGATGGGGAATGGTTGGGAGGTGGCAAGGGGAGGTGAGGGAGGAAGGAGGGGCAGAGCTAGCAGGGGAGGGGGGGTGATTGCGCAAATGGTCAAGGGGGGTGGAGGTGGGGAGATGGGGGCGCAAGTGGCTTGGGGAATTGGGGAGGGTTCCCTTCGATTTGGGTGGAGGGTTAATGGAGGTGCTAATGGGGGCCTAGGGAAGGGGAAGAGTTGCTTTGGGAAGGGGAAAGGGTGTCTAGGAGAATGGATTCTCCCTTGGGAATGTGAAGGGGTTGTATGGGGAAGGGGAAAGGTTGCTTGGGAAGGGGGAGAGGTGCCTAGGAGAAAGGGGTTCCACCTAGGGGTTGGAGGGGGAGTAAATGGAAGGTATGGGGAAGGGGGAGGGGTCTTAAATAGAGGTGAATAGGGAGGAGAGAGAGTGAATTTCGAATTTGGAGTGGGGAGGAGAGAGAATGGGGTTCGCCCCCTTTAGTGAGAGAGAGAAGAAGAGAGAGAGAGAGCTAGAGAGAGAGAGAGATGCACAAATGCCTTGGCAAATTTTTACTTAAATATTCATTAGCTTACAACTGAGGGATTGGGGTCCTATTTATAGGAAACCCACTTTTACATATAAGACCCTGACTTTTAACATACTAACAGATAACCAAGGAAGGGGGGGTGCGCCCATGGGCCTAGCCCAAAGAAATAGGCCCAACAGCAAGCACCATAGCCTAATGAGACTCGAACTTAGGGAAATGACTTAATAACCTAGGTACAAGACTCAAATAAAAGGTAAATTACATGAGTAAAAATAAAAATTACATCATAGGACTCGAAATAACGTGGTGAACAAGATGTAGCTTAGGCGGTGAGTATCGGGATCCTCGATCATATGAAATTACTGGTGATGTCCTCATCATACCCTCGGGGTGCGGAAAACTCGACTATGTCGAGTATGGGCCCACCGGGGAAGTGGTCCTCTCCAGAAACTCAGAGTGAGCCTCAACTTCCAAACTCAACCCTGCGTCCGCAACCAGGGGACGGTCCCTCATCCTCTCGAGGTGGCTCAGGCGCACCCTCTTGCTGGTGATGGGACCCTGCTTGCCTAGTATTGCCTTCGTGTGCACACGTCGGACTCTCAGGCCGTTTTTTGGTGGCTCTCCGAGGGTGTCCCTCTCAAAGGAAGATAAAGGCTCGAGGCACTCACTAGGATCCACCGCGGTGCCCATATAGGGTGCCGGATCCGTCATGTGGATAATGGGGTGAATCCCAAAACCCATTAGTAAGTCCAACCCGATGGCCGGGTTGCCAAAATCACTTGGAACTTGGGAAGGTCCAAGTCCACGTGCCCTCGAATTGGAGGTGACCCTAGGGTAGAGCCACTCCCAGGCCATCATCACCAGATTGCCTACTTGGAATTCCAAGTAGCGTTCGCAAGCTTTTGCCCGCTCTTTGTGAACCTCACCGCTCGTTGTTAGATGCTTGCATGAATGTGTATGCCATGTACTATGATGCGGTGTGGGTGTGAAAAGTTTGGTGTGTAAAGGTGGACCGGGGCAACCGTACATAGACCTATCATGCATAGATGTGATGAAGACTTTCATGGACTCTGGGGGGCCGGGGCAACCATAGGTGGACATATCGTGCATGGTGGCGTTAGTTACCGGAGGACCCGGACATCTATGTATGCTCCATTCATGCGTAATGGTTATGACGAATGTGGGTGGACCAGCACATCCAAATGTGGGCCAGTCATGCATTGGGCCTAGACTGTGTGTGATGTGTATGGGAGGGCTGGACTTGTGACCCTTGTCGAATGATGTGATATGCCAAGATGGGTGCATTCCTATCCTATGGGTGACGACCATGTGTGTGGGTATGGGGTGGTCTTTGAGCTCCCACTTATAAGGGTCGAAGGGGTCAGAGAAGGTATGCATCATGGGGTGGGCTTGGTCCGATAAGGTTGGATGGGATAGGGGCATGTTGGTGGTGAGTAAGGTGGGTGGGTATAGGAAGGGATCGAAGGAGTCATGGAATGTGTTTCCAAGGAAGGGGTATTCTATCTCCTCAAGGTTTTCAAATGATGGTGAGTCCTCCTCCTCAAATGTAGTATTTGAACCGAAGTCCTTGGCGGGTTGGTTGGCCATGAATGGAGGGCTTGGCATCCTACCCGAAATAAGCAACTCTAATTTGTGGAGAGCATCGGGCTCCTCGGGTGTAGGGAGGAATAACAGAAGGTCACTAGTGTAGCAACCCATAGTGTAAGTGGAGGAGATGGATCCGACACATAGGTGTAGGAGGTCAAGGCTCCTAGGTTGGTCGGCTACAGTGGTCAACAGGTCAGTTAGCTCCATTTGCCAAGCTATACCCTTAAGAAAGTCCCCTAATGTCTCCACCTGATAGGATGATTGGATTGTGGTGTGGTAGGTGGGTAAGGGTACTATAGGGAGGTTTTGTTCCATAGGAGGGCAGACATGGGCCATGAGATCTCTAAATGGGTTCTCCTTTAGCCAACGTGAAAGGGGTTCTCCTAAGACGAGCTCGGCCCCTACTAGGGAGGGTGGTGTAAGGTGAAGTCCACCATGTGAAGTTTCTTCTTCTTCCTGGACATGGGTGATCTCCATGGCGGGGGTTGGGTCCGGAGTATTCACCACTATGGGGTCGGGTATGGGGATCATGGTTTCCTCTACCAAGGAGGTGAGTAAGTCCATTGTTTGTGGGGTGATGATGACTGGCATATGGCTCTTTTGGGGTGGTGGGTAATGGGGGACTTGGGATAGGATGGGGAGGGGTAGAAGTGGAGGCCTAGGTTGGGCATCTTGTAACTCATGGGGGAGGGTGCACCCCATTTGGCTTAATGGGTCTTCTTTGGGTAGGAATGAGTTCTCTTGACCTATTTGGGCCTCATATTCTTCTTCCTCATCTAGGGGAGCCTCATAGTCTTCGGTCACCTCCGTAAGTTCCTTTTGGAAATGGGTGGGATGAGGATTTATGGAAGCTTGTGGGGTGTGGGTTTGATGGGGAATGTTGGGTTGGGTGGTGGCCAATTTGGTTTTAATGGTGGTGGTGATCGGGATTGGAATCATTTGGGGTGGTGGAGATTGGACCCTAAGGGAGGTCTTGGGTTGACGGGGAGGGAAAGGGGGAGTGGGAGTGCTCCTCGGGTTATGGTTCTCAAGGTAGGAGTGGGAAGGTCGGGGAGCGTAGTTCTTCCTAAGCTCAAGGTAGGAGTGGGAGGGTCGGGGAGCGTAGATCTTCCTAAGCTCAATCTTCATCTCTTCCCATGATCCTATGGGTTCTTGCCTCCAAATCCTTCTTAAGCTCACTATGCGTTCCCACTCCTTCTTGGCTTGTCCCCGAAGCCACCCTGTGGCCCTGCGGACCCTAGCATGTCCATAGACCCTAGTCCTATCAAAGTGTTTATCCATGGTAGCCTCCCACTTTAGGTAGGCATTAGGATTGGATCCGTCAAAACTAAGGTCTCCTTCTAGGATGATGTCCAAGAGGAGGGGGTCAATCGGACTCTTGTGGACGGCCGTGATGAGGGGACTTAACCAATGTGGAGTGTACATGAAGAAGCACTGGGTGGCCCGAAAATGACTCTAAATGCGAATGCGCCCTAGGACCAACTTGTAGAGAGACAAGTTGTGAACTTGCTCTGATACCATTTGATGTGACACAAACCCCTTGGGGGTGACAGCCACTTGACCAATGCACCTTGGACCTAGATTTGCAAGCAATCGAACTGATCGGCGAACCCACTCAAGCGGATTCACTCGCGTTGGCACACTCGGGTCCGTAGGAGGACCAGCGATGACGGTGAGGGTCCGCGGTTGGACCTCAATGTTCCAAGGGTATGGCCAGCTAAGGATGGACCCCAATGGGCCAGGGATGCCCCAATTTCATGGGCGGCCAGCACGCCAAGGGCGTGGGATGTAGTGGTTCTCTCTCAACTCGCTCCGCGGTGGCACTCAAATCGATGATATTTTGAGATCGGGCGCTCACTCACCGACCGACGGCACTAAGTAGCAATACTAAACAAGCAAAGCAATTCCAGTAGAGTAGGACAACCCGAGGCTCACCTGATCGGTGTGAAGACACCGATCCCGATCAGAGACGAGGGCGAGCGGGGAAGTGTGGAATCCCCGCACACTGCGCCGATGAAGCTTGACCTGTTTAAAGATTACAATCACTACACCTCACACAGGAGGGTGGACTTGGGGTGGGAATTTTTGTATTACAAGTCAAACACTACCTCCGCACAGGGAGGGGCGCTAAGCCGGCCAGGCGGGGAGGGGAGATAAGCTCGATCGCGCCGACGGAGCACCCGGCCGAATCTGCCCGGGTCTGGGACAGTAAGACAGGGGGTCGATGTAGTCACCGCTGTGAGCTCCCCTAGACTCAGAACTTGATGAGACTTGCGCCAAAATGTCGCTGACGTACCCAGGTACGACTGTGATTTTTAGTGGGCGGTCCTGAGGTCGTCGCCGGTGGGGACGGGCTCTGGAACAGGTCCCTTGCGTGCAGAAGCAGACTGTTCCCAGGGACAGCAGTGGATTGGCGAAGTCACCACAGCAGCTCCTGAAGTCCGAATGAGGCGGGACCAAGTCGTGGACGTCCGTGGATGAGTCTTATTCGAGCAGCAACCAAGAACAGCACCAGAGGATGTCGGGACGGTGAGGAGGAGTCCGTTGAGTGAGGCACTATCGGGGCAGGACCTAAACAAACTGTCTGTGCGCCCGGGGGAGAAAAAAATGGGAAAGGCACTTCCTGATGCCGAACGGGATGCCGCTTGTTGGTGGTGGTGGAAGACTCCTGGTTACAGCTCTTGGCCAAGTGGCGCCTCCAGAAGTTGAAGGATGTGGCCGTGGTGGAGGTTCAAACAGGGTGGCAGAATCTGGCCGCAGCAACTACCTGATATGAACAGTGACTTGCAGAAGCTACACCAGCTGCTCCCGACCTCTGAATCACAATCTGCTGGAGTTGCTGGAATCGTGGTCAAGTCTACTTCACAGCAAAACTGACGGGGAAGCCGGATGAGGTCGTAGGAGATCGGGGGACCCAAGAAGGTGCTGACAGGTCGAAGCAGACTTGGGGAAGCAGCTTGGAGCAGTCGGAGGAGAAACTCTATAACTCTGTCTCACGGAACCCGAACGCAGTTCCACTTCCTGATCCTGGAAGAGGACAGGACGTGGAAGAACTTTAATGAAGAGGCCTTGGCTTGGTTCTGCTAGGGTTGGCCGTGGCACAGCTTCAAAACCGGTTCTGGTACTCTGCAGGGGGAGCCCAGCGCAGTCAGGGGAGAATGGCTCTCCCGGACAGCCCCGAACTCGGAATGGGATGAGATCACCTCGCTTGCGAAGAAGACTCGCAGACCTTTCCGTCGATGTAGGCCACGCCCACAGGAACTTCGGGAAGAGGTCGTGGGCAGCACTGTAACTGGCAGCTGTTTTGCAGGTCTTCAGCTGTATGCAAATGAGAAGGGGGAAAAGGGTGGAGGGGTGGTTCCTTTGGTGAAAGGAGAGGGGAAATGGTTGCTTTGGTGATGGGGAATGGTTGGGAGGTGGCAAGGGGAGGTGAGGGAGGAAGGAGGGGCGGAGCTAGCAGGGGAGGGGGGGTGATTGCGCAAATGGTCAAGGGGGGGTGGAGGTGGGGAGATGGGGGCGCAAGTGGCTTGGGGAATTGGGGAGGGTTCCCTTCGATTTGGGTGGAGGGTTAATGGAGGTGCTAATGGGGGCCTAGGGAAGGGGAAGAGTTGCTTTGGGAAGGGGAAAGGGTGTCTAGGAGAATGGATTCTCCCTTGGGAATGTGAAGGGGTTGTATGGGGAAGGGGAAAGGTTGCTTGGGAAGGGGGAGAGGTGCCTAGGAGAAAGGGGTTCCACCTAGGGGTTGGAGGGGGAGTAAATGGAAGGTATGGGGAAGGGGGAGGGGTCTTAAATAGAGGTGAATAGGGATGAGAGAGAGTGAATTTCGAATTTGGAGTGGGGAGGAGAGAGAATGGGGTTCGCCCCCTTTAGTGAGAGAGAGAAGAAGAGAGAGAGAGATGCACAAATGCCTTGGCAAATTTTTACTCAAATATTCATTAGCTTACAACTGAGGGATTGGGGTCCTATTTATAGGAAACCCACTTTTACATATAAGACCCTGACTTTTAACATACTAACAGATAACCAAGGAAGGGGGGGTGCGCCCATGGGCCTAGCCCAAAGAAATAGGCCCAATAGCAAGCACCATAGCCTAATGAGACTCGAACTTAGGGAAATGACTTAATAACCTAGGTACAAGACTCAAATAAAAGGCAAATTACATGAGTAAAAATAAAAATTACATCATAGGACTCGAAATAACGTGGTGAACAAGATGTAGCTTAGGCGGCGAGTATCGGGATCCTCGATCATATGAAATTGCTGGTGATGTCCTCATCATTTATCCTTTGGGAAAACTCTGGAATTCGCCCCAGAACCCTAACTCGACTTTGGGTTTCTAAGAGATCGATATATAAGGGTTGGCTTCTTCCTCGCTTTGAGGGGGGGGACTTTTGGGGATTCACGCCGAAACTCTACCGGTCCGGGGAGCGATCTTCTGCCAAGGGACCATGCTGTTCACGTTCTAAGCATTCTCCGGTCCAGAGAGTATCTAGGCCCTAGTGTTCAAACCCTCCTTCGTTCATTCCTTTTCTTCACATTGCATCATTATTCTTGCATTGTCTCGTGTTGTTCTATCACGTTCTAGTCATTCGTTGCATGTTTAAACATCCCTCCCACTGTTTGTCACGCCCCACAGGGGTTAAAAATCACCAACCCCCAGGTACTTGCCCCCCTTGTTATGCGTTTTAATTATTATAGTTTGATAGATATTGCACTACTTGTAGATCTAATTGGGTTTGTTTTCTTTGTGTCTTCATCCTTCCTTGCAGGTTTACAGTACATTCAGCACGAGGCCCCTCTCTCTTGGCCGGCTGAGAGAGAGGGAGGATCGAACCCACAGCCCACGTTTTTGGGTGATGGTAGCGGTCTGGGACGAACCGCCTTCATCAGGTAGCGGACGTGCGACCAACCACCTTCACCTTTCAGCATCCCGCTTGCGAGTGCCGCTATCCTTCTCCTTTCCAAGGCTTGTAGCTCGGTCTTCCTGAGGTATTAGTCTTGGTGGCGATCACGGTCAGTTCTCCTCTCCTCGTCCCCCTCTGTGTTTCATGAAAGTTCATGTCTATCAGTATGCTTACATTATTTAGTTAGGGGACGTCGCTAGATTGAAACACATATATATATCTACAGGGGCGTGATAGTTTTTGTGGTATCAGAGCATAGGATATTCAATTCCTAGGAAAACCCAAGTCCAAGGATAGGTTTAAACCTTTAACCGGTGAGATTGGTTAGAACCAAGGGTTAAGTTAACTTAGAATCAAAACCTTGAACATCATCACATATTAATATAGTTATTATAATTGTAGGACAATGGCTGCCGAACGTGCCCAGTGACGCAATATGCAACGCACTCTGCAAGGCATGACCCAGGCCCTTCAACAAGTGACACAAGGAGGTGCACATCGTGGAGCAGGAAATCTCCACCAAAGCTTCAAGAA